>OX376084.1:8295000-8920000 GCA_947361185.1 Charanyca ferruginea | reverse complement strand
ACTGTATAATTTAGTCATGTTTGGTTTATAAATAAGTTTAATTAGTGTAGCTATAACTAAATTTATTAACCTTTGCCTGCGATTTCACCTGCATGGTTGTTGATTACCGTAAAGGCAGATGAAATTACAGATTGAAGAGTAGCCTATGTATCCTACCTTAGGGTTCCTCAAGCTTACTTCGTACAAAATTTCATAAAAATCGGTTCAGGTGTTTAACGGTTAAAACCTAGGTAACGATTAGGCAGAGTTACGTTTGCGTTCATACCTACTGTTGGCAGCATTTGGCATGCTGACCGGAAACTTTAACTTTATGACATCGTCTAACCACTGTGTGCAAAATATTTTATTCAAGGTCAAGGGTCGCAGAAATGGGTTTTTGGATTTTTTGGCCAAACGGTTAGTTTTGTCATAAAAATAGGTGAGAAGAAATGGTTAACATGCAATTACCTACAAAAATTGAACTTACATTTTTTTCTTGAATCACCATTTCGGAGATATAGCGATGAAAAAGTTAAAAAGTTGTGTTCTTCATAATATGCACACGTTTCCGCCCACCCAGGTAGTGTACATGTCACACCTTTTTATTAAACGTGGGGTCCGGGGTACGCCTTTTCTACGATCTGTTGTGGTCCTGTTGTTTTGCGTGGTTCTGTAAGCGTGCTAAGAGCAAAATAATAGAACTTAAATGCTCTTTTATCTTAAAAAACCAAAACGATCTGTTAAAAACCTTAATAGTACACAGTACACAGTCATAATGGTTACCATTATAGTCCAACTATATCACTGTTTGGTATTAAAGAGCCTTGGTTGTAGAAGATTTTGTTACTTTATTCCTACCTCGTAAAGTATCCTTGACATAGTCCTGCTTCAGGTTGCTCCAAGCATCTAGGTTCTAAAAAAATAACACAATATAATTTTAATGAAAAGAAATGTATTAATATATTATTGTATCTATCTATCTATCTAATACCTTTACACGAGCAATTCTTATATATGTCGCATCAAGGGTGGCCGAGATGCAAAATATAGGATCCTCTTCATAATCCGACATAGTTTTGAATAGGTGTAGACGTTATCGCGGGTACTCGAACGAAAAATTATTTAATTTAAATTAAAATAATTTAAATAACAAGAAACAAACACGTGCGTTGGTACTGAGTGTTCAGCTGAAAATGTCTGAGCTCTCCGTCTCCATACTCTGGCCCCGCCAGTTCCCACTGTTTCCCCTCTACCGACGATCGTGTCCAAGCGGTTTGGCGCGCTTGCGATTCCGGTCACGTGACTATTGGTTCTCAAGTCAATTTGTAAGATGGCGCTGTCTGTTGTACTATAGCGCCATCATCCACGACATATATATAATCTAAATCTCCGTGATGTCTCTGGTATTGCTGAAGATCGCAGGATGTGGTGACTATTTAATTCAGGTATCAGTTAAATGGTGATGACAGTACGCACACACGGAAAAAAGTCACGCAGTGCTATTGTGTAAAAATCACCTTAGATGAGGAACTGCCAGCTCTTTGGGTGTCCCCCTCTAGGTGAAGTGACCTTAAGGTAAGCTGTGGTCCCACATTATGCTAAGGACTGCCATCCCTTGGGATGTCCCCCTCTAGGTGAAGTCATCTTGAGGTGAGCTGTAGTCCCACACTATGCTAAGGGCTGCCATCTCTTTAGGTGTCCCCCTCTAGGTGAAGTGACCTTGAGATAAGCTGTCAATGAGTTTGTCTGTATAATTATTTTATTTATTTTATTTTATTTTATTAATTAAAATTATAAATTTGTGTTTGTATGTTCCTCGATCTTTTTGCCATTGACACACCCACAACATTCCATATAAATTCGTGCGTGTGTGCATGTATTTGGAGTATTTCCGAGGTCCTTAAAGAAAGCAATAGTGCATCCTATTTACAAGGGTGGAGACAGAGGCAGTGTCAATAATTACAGACCTATTTCAGTGCTTCCGGCGCTGTCAAAGATATTGGAAAAAGTACTTAATAGTCGCCTCATCAACTTTATGGAAACAAACAGTATTCTGTCAAAAAATCAATTCGGTTTTCGTAGAGAAAAATCTTGTGAGGATGCGGTAGCTGCTTTTGTTGACAGGGCTGTAGAAGCACTCGATTTGAGGTCTAAGTGCCTAGGGGTTTTCTTAGACTTATCTAAGGCATTCGACACTGTCTCTGTCCCTACTCTAATATCTAAGCTGGAGAGGATGGGAGTGAGGGGTCTCGCGCTAGAAATCTTTAAGAACTACCTTTCTGGACGGACACAATGTGTCAAAATTGGCTCATACGTCAGTGACGACCACTCATAGTCATTTGGAGTTCCTCAAGGCTCAATATTAGGACCTTCATTATTTTTAATATATGTAAACAGCCTTTGTAACTTATCCATCCCTTACTGCAGCATATATACATATGCGGACGACACGGCATTGTTTGTGCACGGACTGAACTGGGGGGAGGTCCGCGAGAGAGCGGAGTTTGCGCTGGGCCTCATAATGTCATGGTTAGGAGCTAATATTCTCACATTGAATATTGAAAAGTCAAAATATGTCCCATTCCTGTAATGACCAGTTAGACCACTGCCTCTGCCCTCCCTTAGTTAGAGCGACTCAGGTCAGGTATCTTGGCATCATGATAGACAACAAGTTGTCCTGGGATGTGCAGATTAATGGATTGTCTGGCAGAGTAAGAAAACTTATTTTTAAGAACCTAAGACATAGTGCTGACTTCGATACACTTCGGATGGTCTACTTCTCGCTCTGCCAGTCTATACTTTCATTTGGGATAGCAACTTGGGGTGGCGCTACAAAGACGCGCTTATTGCAACTGGATAGAGCGCAACGAGCTGTTCAGAAAGTCATGACTTTTAAACACTTCCGATTTAGTACCTTACAATTATATAATGACTGCAAAGTAATGACGGTCAGACAGCTCTTTGTGCTCAATACCATCTTGCGTATACATGTCACACTAATTTATAATGCTGGCGATTCTTCAAATAGAAGATCTAAATATGTCTGTCCCATAGAACGATACAGGACTAAATTAGCTGAAAGACACTTCAGAGTACTTGGTAGTCGAGTTTACAATGCAGTGAATAAACAATGCAATATTTATGGTATAAATAAATTTCAATGTAAAAAGATAGTGAGTAAATGGCTGACAACTCTTAACTACGAAGAGATTGAGAAGATACTTGGTAGGTTTTTTGAACTAGATCCTACTTTATACAGACTACATAACGCAAAACCTAAACGAGAACCATACACACAACTCGTCACACATACTCATTCACACACGCACACACACACACACACACTCACACACACCTACACTAGAGAGAGGCTTAACATTATTTGTTTTATTATAAACTTTATTTTATAGTTATACTCAAACCATAGCTCCGTACATGTTTGTTTTTCTAAAGAAAATGTAATAATTAGAGAGAGCCCTGGCACCCATAACACAAGTTTAATCTTAGCTTGCTCTCAATTTAAGAAAAAATTGTAACAGTCAGATGTGTTCATTTTAAATTGTAAAATTGGAAATAAAGAATTTTATTATTATTATTATTATTATTATGTCTACGCGCCGCTCGAACTAAAAGCAGTTCCGACAGCACATTCGCGGTCGGAGTGTGTCGCTACTGTACTTATACTCAATTGATCCCATTGTGATGAAGCTCTGGTGGGTCATTCTGCAACCGACCTCAAAAATACTAGTCTAAAAAAATATATTTAGGTAAGTAGCTATAAGTATATCAGCGTAAACAACTGCCACAAATAAAATAACGAGGAAACAGAACAGTTTCATTTCGAATGTGGCTACAGGGCAATGTTTCAGGTACAATAAGATAAGAGATAATAGTAAGTACTTATGTACAGTAAAAACTGAAATTTAGAATTTTTTTTTTGCTCTTTATACTTTTGGCCTAGCATCGATATCAAGTCAGGGATGTATTAGGGCTGCCCAAATTCTGCGTAAAAGAAAGAGCAGATTTTGAATGGCCAACTTTTCTGTCTTTAATTTACGAGTAAGAGTTATTTATACATTTGTTCATAGCGTAATACTGACTCCCAGTTGAACGTACGAAACCTTCTGCGGTTGACTGAACTGTCAAAAACCAATTACAGGAGGTTACGTACCTTTGAAAAATATTTAAGTACATTAATAAAAACCTATAACTATTAAACCAAAAATAAACTAATATAATAAGGCATCAAAAAACTCCTCCACATCGCCGTCATCTGGGAATGTGCCCAAGAGACTGACTGCATTGCCACGTTGGATGGCAATGCTTAACCTCTGCCCAAAGTAAAAACCAGCTCTTGGATCACGAGAAGTGTCAACTAACCTTTTGGAAATTTCCTTAAAAAGGAGATGAGCACTCGGACCCCACGACCCGAGGGTTTCAACCCCAAACGGCTCGAAAATAAAGTTATCACCAAGGTGACTATACTTTCGCCGTTTGAGGTTTTCTGCAGCCGCAGCAGCAGCACCAGCACAGCACGCTGAGCTAGGAAGATGGGATACAAAAAAAAAACACAAAAAACAAATATTTGTTAAAAAGAATAAAAGAACCTTGTAAATAAAAAAAAAAAAGTACATTAATTTTATGTTCGAGAAACTGGCAGTACTCTAAAAGTTGCATGCATTTGACATGCTGGTCGGAACCATTAACTTTATAGCTTCGTCACACTCTGCATCCTTCTAGGAACTATTTTAATTTAGAACTTTAGTCTTTTTTTATATATTGTTATTGGCTTGCGTTTGTCCGCAACTCAACTGATCTTAAGTGATGATGCGGCCTAAGGTGGAGTACGCTTGCCTAGGATAAGCCGGTTCACTCGTGATTTGAAGATACCCAGTTTATATGTATCGCGGAATAGAGAGGTGGGCAGGGAATTCCACGGTCTGGTAGTTCGCACAATAAATATGGAAGCAAAGCGCTTGGTTCGAGACCGTGGAACTTCAACCGTATAGCGGTGTCGTTTTATATTGCAGAGATTGTGTTGCGTGCCGCCGTTTATAATTATTCTATTACACAGAGCGTACGTAAAGAAAAAAACCTCTTTTATTGAAGTTTCCCTCCGACGTCCTCCCATAGTACACTATACTTCCGGTACCAGTAGTACCTAAGTGGTTGTACTGTACATAAGTACAAGTTTATTCAAATAAGTTTTGTTTAAATCCAGCCCTGCTAAAAATTTGCTGATACCAATATGTAAAGCGAACGGCTGTTTAAACTACGCAGGTAAACATGATAACTATGGAAATTGTTTAATTAATTTAATAGTACCTAGTAAGGTATGAACAATATAGTAAGGTGACAATTAAAACCAGCTGAAAACACAAATTATAAGTTGAATAAATATTATGTTTATCCAGTAATCCTTGAATCTTCAAGGTGGCGGTGTTAGGAAAGTAAATTTTATTAATTTGTCAAATATTTTTAACTAAAGTTGAAGAATACTAAACTGCACTAAACGCACAATGTCATTATCATCATTATCATGTTAACTTTTACATGCCCACTGCAGGGCATAGCCTCCCCCAAGGCGGGATTCAGCCGTAATCACCATGCGTGGTCGATGCATATAAGGCGATCGCAGTAGGTGAGTATGGTACTCAGAAGGACGCTGCTGCCCATCCTCTGGTCAATATTACTCTGTCGCCTTTTATTCACTAACGGGAAGAAATGGGGGACATGATGTGAACAAGCATTTTATAAATTGGAAGATTAATACCTATCAATGATAAAAATGCTTGGCTTAATGCTGGTCCTGCTCCACAGCCACTTGGGCTTGGTAATTACGAAAACTCTGTGTTAGAGGACCGAGAATGATATTTGCTAACATTTTTTAATTAACAGTAATAACTTTGTTATCACATTTGATACTGATCAATGTCCCATCTATTATTGTTTATATTTGATTAATAATTCACGTCATCATCATTTCAGCCGAAAGACGTCCACTGCTGGACATAGGCCTCCCCCAGGTGTCGCCACATTGACCGGTCCCGTGCGACTCGCATCCAGCGGATCCCCGCAACCTTTACCAGGTCATCGGTCCACCTAGTGGGAGGTCTTCCAACGCAACGTTTTCCGGTTCGCGGTCGCCACTCTAGAACTTTCCGGCCCCATCGGCCACCCGTTCTGCGAGCAATGTGCCCTGCCCACTGCCACTTAAGTTTGGCAATTCTTCGGGCTACGTCGGTAATAATTCACAAATAAAAATAATTTTGTTTCATTTAATATCACACCCACACACACATTCACACACACGCACAAACACATCTTATATATAAAAATCTTCTGTGCATGTGTATGAAAGTGAACTCCTCCTAAACGGCTGGAAAGATTTTGCTGAATTTGTTTGTGTGTGTTCCAGTGGAGTCGAGAATGGTTTAGATTCACAATTGGACCCGGTAGGTGGCGCTACAGTTGAGTTGTAGGATTTTTGATGTGAAACATCTATAGCCGCACGTAAAACCGATTTCTGGCGTGGCGACGCGTCGCCACGCTATTTGATGGTATATATATACAGTCTATATGCAGTAGTGTGTACAGTGACAGTGCGATTACCGAAGTCACTGATTAAACGAATTAAGTAGTCACTATTTGAAATAAATTCGTAAATTTTTGTATTTAATGAAAATAAATGTTTATTCAATAAATAGTCATCGTTATCTGAAAAAAAATCGTAATATTTTATTTTATCTTTATGACATATTTACTTCCTATCACAATCTGTTCTTTTCTGCTTATTACTTTTACAAAATAATGTCGATGTTTCACATCTGCCAGGCGTCCCGTGACGGCTCATTTATTTTAAGGGCAGGACAACGTCTGCCATGCCCACTAGTCAGATATAAAATACAAACTTAAATTAGCTTTCTAAATAAACAGTTTTTTTTTAAATATTCCATTTAAATTTCTAAATATTAAATAAATACAATTTTCAAATTAGTTTGCAAAATTCATAAATACTGCAATATGGACCCCTCAACGGGTAAAGGCCTCCTCCATTTTGCTCCACGTCTGTCCATTCTTTGTGATCCAGTTTTCACCGGCTTTTCTTATTATTTCATCAACCCACTTTTCTTTCGGTCTACCTCTTTTCCTTTTGATTGCTGGTCAAAAAAGATGGCGCTGCCGTCACGAGTCACACTTGCTCTATAAATTTTAATTGTTTAAAAACAGTAAGACAAGTTTGTGGACCTTCTATTCTTCTTGACCAAGTGGTTATACTATAAACATTCAGTGACAGTGTCATCCACTGAAAACTTTGTGGAAGTAACAAGTTATTTGCATGATCTGACCTCAGTGTTAACATTTCTTAATGACTCAAATCTACAAATAATAAACTGTGATTGTGCCGTGAATTACTATAATACTCATATAAATACGTGCTGGGATCAAACAAACCGAGTGACACTGCGCAATTGTGAGTTATTTTATATAAATCCGCTTTACGAACCGTTACGCAAAAATTTTTATTCAAATATACCAGTGCCAAACGTAACAGTGATTAGCGACATCTAGTCTTAGAACACTGAACCCGACAGTCGATAAAACAGATTTTATTAAACAGATGTCTGCTTGAGGAAGCTACCGTACAATTTGGTACTGCATGTTAACAACACAGTTGGCGCGTTAGGATATGTTCGGATTGAGGAGCTATTAGTCGCTGGTTCGAATCCTGGATACAACTTTGACTTTTTGTAAATATTCTAAAATTAAAACATGGAGGATGATAATATTTACGTCACCCAAAGAACACAAATGCAACATAATTTAAACGTAAGCGAGTTTGAATTTGACATGGATGTCTCATATCAAAGTTTACCCAACAATAACAACTCTGGAAATATGGATATTATCGTTGCAAAGAACGAAGAAATTAACAGACTTAAATTGGAATTACAGGCTGCCAACTCAGAAATCGACAATTTAAACTTAGAAAACATTTCACTAAAGGACAAAAATAGAAAGTATGAAAGCAAAATAAACATTTTTAAATCAGTAGGATTACAGAATTCTACTTCCTCAGATACAGCGGCAACACCAATTAGGTTCTATTCACCACAATATCAACGTCGACTCAGGACAGTAACTATGAAAACAGGATTACCCAGAACGTCTTCTAGAGAGTTTACTATGCATGCTATAACGTCAATGAACCGAAATGTTAATAAGTCAGGAGCACTCATTCATGAGTCGCCAATAAAAAACAATTTAGATAAGTCTTCAGTCACAGGGGTAGGGAATTTGTCACCTACAAACAATTACAAAGAACTACAAGTTAGTTGTTGTTATATCCAAAATCCATCAACATCTAACACAGAGAAACAAAAAAATGGAGGTATGCATATATTGACGGGCAGGGAAATACAAGGAACAAGCAAGAACATGTCACTGTCAACACCTAAACAAAACATGGGCGAAAATGTAAGTGTTGAAAAACTGACATCCCCTAAAAAACTATTGCATGTACAGGCACCAAAGCATAAAATCGCTATCTTCGCTGATCAGACAGGGTATGAAATTAGAGATATACTTCAAAACTTAGTGGGAAATAGTTTTACTGTTACGTCGGTAATCAAACCAAACGCACCTCTTAGCTACATATTAAGTACATGTGCAACTATGTGTAGGGATTTCACAAAGTCTGATTTCGTTTTAATAATTGGAGGTATTAGCGACAAGAATCGTCGTTAGCAAGCCAAAAAGCAAGCTACATCACGTTATTTAAACAGCGCAAAAAATATAGTGAAAGATACTTGGAAAATTGTAAACGAACATACTAAAAAGAATCAAAACAAGAAACGAAAAATCTTATCTTAAATGTAGACAACAAAGTAATCACTGATCCTCAGGATATTGCAAATATATTCACAGACAGTTTCGTATTCAAATCATCAATAGCGAATCAAGATAAAGATAGATCAATGTCGTTTCTAATGAATACGACGAAAAGAGTTGAAAGTGATATTACGTTTAAGCCAACTACACCATATGAAATTGCAAAGTTGGTTAGCAAAATGGCAAATAAACTTTCTTGCGGGTTTGACGATGTACCGATATCGATAATAAAGGAGAATATAGAGATATTAGCTTCTCCTCTTTCTGATTTTTTTAATAAATGCATCAAAGAGTCAATCTTTCCTGACCAGTTGAAATTAGCCAAGGTGATTCCCATACACAAGAAGGGCACTAAGACCGATCCAAAAAATTTCCGCCCTATATCCTTATTACCCACCTTATCAAAACTCTTTGAAAAAATCATTAAATCTAGACTAATGGTACATTTAGGTATTAACAAAATTATCAATCAGAGACAATTTGGATATCAGAAAGGTGTTGGTACCTCGGATGCGATAAACATTTTAATAAATGACATAGTTAGTAAGTTAAATGATTAAATGAAAGTTGCTGGACTATTTGTTGACCTCAGTTCCGCTTTTGACACCATAGATCATGAACTACTACTGACTAAACTCGAACATTATGGTATAAGAGGCAAGACATTAAAACTTATGACATCGTACTTACAAAATAGACGAATGTATGTAGAAATTAAAAATATAGACGAGAAAAATCGCGAGGTTATATACAAGTCAAAAATGACTTATGTTAAACGTGGTGTGCCTCAAGGCTCAATATTAGGACCTATACTATTTATTATTTTTACAAATGACTTACTCAACTTCATGAATACAACTCAGCCGAACGAAAAACTTGTTGTTTTCGCAGATGATACGAACATAATAATCGGGGCAAAAGACATAGAAAAATTGAATTTAAATATAAATATCATTGTAGAAAAAAATTGCAAATGGTCTACAGCCAATAACTTATTGTTAAACATAGGTAAGACTAACCTCATATTATTTAAGACTACGACTCCCCATAATGACATCTTAGATATAAAAATCAATGGAGACAAAATTGAATTAGTGGACAAGGTTAAATTCTTAGGGGTTAATATAGATTCGCATTTAAATTGGAAACCGGAGCTTGCTGCTATTGAATCATCCATATCGTCAGCATGTTACGCACTCAGAAGCCTTAGGGATGTGTTGAACATAGAACCGTTAAAGGCTGTATATTATGCGTTGGTTGAGTCTAGGATAAGGTATAGCATCGTGCTCTGGGGAAATAGCTACAATTATAACTGGCAGAGAGCATTCGTCTTACAGAAACGAGCCATAAGGACAATTGTCAGAATTGCACAAACTGTCTCGTGCAGAGATTACTTTAAAAAATTGGGAATATTAACAGTACCTAGTCTATATTATATATTGGTCCTCCTGAGTCATTTTGCTAAGTACTTACATGAGTTTAAATCAGAGGAAGAACGTGAGATTAGAGAGAGTACACGGAGAAAAATCTTTAAGCAACAAATAGCACCTAAACTTAATATAGTAGAGCATTGCTCAAAGTACCAAGCTGTGGAAATTTTTAATGGACTGCCTTCAGAGCTAAAGGTCCTGATTTATAGCACCCACTTGGGTGCTATAAATTTGTTTTAAACAAGTGTTTAAAACAAAATTAAAAGCCTTTTTATTAGATAAATACCCATATAATATATCGGAACTAATGTCATCATCACAATAATTAAAGATTTTCCTGTTTATTTGAAACTGACATTATATTTTAAACGTGCTGACATTGCATTTATAACTATTTAGACATTATTTTAAAAACTACTTATTAAATTAAAAACTGTTTTGACATAATTTTTAAAAATTATTTGACATCACACTTGAATTTTTTTTTTTTTTGGAATGTTGATTAATTATTTAATCATTTAATATTCTTTAGTATTTGTATGTGTATAGCATGTATATTCAACACAATGTAAATTGTTTATGAATAAATTAAATGACATGAAATGAATGAAAAGGTAGTTACTCTCTGTGTCCATTTTTCCTTGTCCATACGTGCAATATGACCCGCCCATTTCCATTTTAGTTTTTGAGAATGTTCTAACGCATCTATTATTTTGATTGTTTTTCTTATTTCTGTGCTTTTTTCCTGTTTTTTTTTTGTATGTTTACTTTTTTCCATGGCCCTCTGACATAACTTTATTTTGTTTTCCGTGTTATCCATGTTTGGCAGCCATACGTAAGACAGGGTAGTAAATATGAGTCTATTACTTTTTTCTTAAGTTTTATAGGAAGTTTTGATTTAATGGTTTCTTTATTTCTCCAGAATTTATTCCAGGTTATGTTAAGTAGTCTTTTAACCTTATCTTCGAGTCTTATCTTCGAGAAAGATACTTGTTGTCCCAGGTAAACATAGTTTTGATCGTATTATAATGTATTATTATTGACCCTTATTGGTATAACATGGTGGTTCGTCATGACTTTTGTCTTGGTAGCATTTAGTTCTAGGCCGATCGTATTGCTTACATCATTTAGTTCACTAATCATTTTCTGTAATTGAGATGCTGTTTCAGAGAAGAGTATGATGTCATCCGCAAAACGAAGATTACTGAGGAGTTTCCCACTTATATTAATTCCTTTCCCTTCCCAGTTCAGAGTTTTCATTATACTTTGAAGCATACTATGAAAATTCTAGGAGACAGGGGATCACCCTGTCTGAAGCCTCTACAAATGCTTATTTCAGGACCCTGTCTCTCTAGCTTTCACGACTTTTGCTCTTGTTGATGCAAATATGTCAACTATAATGCGGCCTAAGTTGGAACACACTTGCCTAGGATGCCAATTTGTGTGCCTTCTCGCGTAGTTGGACAAGGTGGTAATCGTCCTACTCACTAGATCTCGTTCAAACCAATTTTCGGTGGAAGTTTACATGGTAATTATGTACATCATATACTTTTTTTAGTTATATCATTCTCTTATTTTAGAAGTTACAGGGGGGGGGATACATTTTACCACTTTGGAAGTTTGGAAGTGAAAAATGATATTAGAAAACTCAATATCATTTTTAAAGACCTATCCATAGATACCCCACACGTATGGGTTCGATGAAAAATTTTTTTTGAGTTTCAGTTCTAATTATGGGGAACCAGTGGCGTAGCGTGCGGGGGGGCAAAGGCGGCATGCTAAAGGGGGCTGCGGCAAGCAACACGACTTTTTAAATTGGAAATAAAATAAAAATTAACTCTTACGCGCCCTCAATGTTAAGCGCGGCAGCGTCACTTCAATCTTTTCTTCAGTCATCGTGAAATAAAACGAACCCATACACACTAATTAATGAGGCTGTTGTCTTTTATTTTCCTCTTTGGATGTTACCAAGCTAATGAAGGCGCGCATGGTTAACGTTATGACACTGTTCTGCCATGTGTCTGCCACGAAAATGCCACCCGAGTTTCCTGTAGACAGCTTACGACTGCCGAGGCAGCTCAAAGCCGCCCGAAGCAGCTTCCAGGCGCCCGAAGCTGGTCTCAGGCGCCCGAAGCCGCCCAAAAGCCGCTGTAAGGCGCTCGACATATACCGACCCGCACCGATACCCACCGGTATTGGGCGCCGCGCCTAACATTTCTTATTTTCATTACGCGACTTATTTCAGAATGTCATTGAACTACGACAAAACGAGAAAATAATATATGGTTGGCGGCAAATATTCGGTCGGCCCCGGGCGGCGAAAACCCACGCTACGCCACTGTGGGGAACCCCCAAAATTTATTGTTTATTTTCTATTTTTGTGTGAAAATGTTAATGCGGTTCCCAACTTGCCAAGTTTCAACAGTATAGTTCTTATAGTTTCGGAAAAAAGTGGCTGTGACATACGGACGGACAGACAGACAGACAGACATGACGAATCCATAAGGGTTCCGTTTTTTGCCATTTGGCTACGAAACCCTAAAAAAGGATCATGGCAAGGTTTGGTAATTTGGTGTAATTGTTTTTATTGAGCATTAATAATATTAAATTATGGCGCCACATATTGCCGCTCTACTCACAAGTTAGTAAACCAATATTTCAAATGGTGTTCTATTTTGGTTACCTTTATATGGTCTTTAGTATGTTTGATTTTTTTTTTAATTTTGTTGATAGGATTTATTTGATAGTTTCAAAATATTCTTATGAACTAGTATTACCAGTATTTTGATTCTTTGTCGTATTCTCATCCCCACCTAGTATAATATTGGTATTGATTTGCAAAGGTAGTCTGGTCACCTTTGCTAATCTATTACAATTACCTAGTTGTTCCAAGTCTGGTTGTATGTGAGTTTATATAATGTGCTAACGTATTCACGATTCAGCCGAAACACCTATTGTGGGGAAATTCCAATGTAAAAAAAAATAGGGGAACAGGAAATCAAACGAAACAAAAACCATTTCAAAATAAAAGTGTAAGAAATAAATAATAATAAAAACACAGCACACTGGTGACTTATAAATATAATAGGTATTATCAATACGAATACGACATTATTTTCCGTTTTCACTAAGTCTAGACAGCACCTACATCTGATGCTGAAATATTATTGCATAGTTCGATTTTAAACACTCCGCGCTGAACCGAGCATTGAAAATCCAACGATGCGCTTTTATTTAGGCGTCACATCTAAGTGTCGTTTAGTATTAATGAAAATAGACGTCATTTTTTTCCAATAAAGCCGAAGCTTTTTCCGAAATAATTATAATTAATTACATGGAATATTAAATGCAAATTTATTTATAATAAACCAGTTAAAGCATAAGTTTTAACTATTTTCGCTGAATAGAATGTACCTAACCCATTTTTTATGAATAAGTTTGACGTAATTGATAAGTTAAGTACGACGTTGACGTAATAAATAAGACGTTTTAAGCAAGACATGTCATAGCACATGACTCAATAGAATCGAATTTGTTTGAACTGTCGCTACCGCTACAGATGCCATACGGGTATGATTCACAAGCTTCCGTAGTAGTATTGTAGAAAACTCTGAAAAAAGAAACCATTTAAAAAAACCATCTATGTTACAGACAGACAAAAAGTGATCTTATAAGGGTGTCGCTTTTTCCGTTTGAGGTACGGAGCCCAAAATAAAAGAAAGAAAGAAAGAAAAATTGTTTATTTGTAACCTCGTACAGGTAAACACAACATAAAAAGGGGTTAAAAAAGGGGCATAAAAAAGATCAAACATGTCTATTTAATAAATACAAAAGTTGTTATATCTAAAGAATCATGGCAAGATTCATACATTGATTTGTACGAAAAAAAAGGGTTCATTTAGAGGGTTTCAAATATTTTCCAATGTGGAGAATACATTACCAAGAGTAGATTGATATTTACAGTTATTCATTTCATCTCGTCGCACATTCACATTTAACATCCATTTTTACTGCGGTGTTATTAAAATATTGTAAATGCCTAATGATACTCTTTGGGTACCCAAGAGTATAAAAATTAGAATTACAACTTTATTTTATCTTTATCGTTATTGATTTTTTATTAAATACCATGTTGCTGTTTACCGACAGGGTCCATCGCTGCATCATCTTTAAGCCATAGGTAATATTTTGAATGAGCTTTTTGATAAACTGTTCACTTTTAACATCCATTTTTAAAGCGGGGCTTTAAAAATTTTGTAAATGCCTAATGATACTCAAGTGTATAAGAATTAGAATTTCAACTTCTCTAAACATCTTTATTTTTTTGTACAAATCCTGCTATGATCCTTTATTATTTTTATTGCCCCACTTGTTTAGGGTGGATTGGCGATTTCATCAATGCTCATGCTTTCTCTGTATGAGAAAAGGCTTTTCTCTGCAGTGGGATAATAATAAATAGGTAGCTCCATCTAATTAAGAATAATTGAGAGACTGCCGATGTTGAACAGAAATTAAGCACCATCAAATTTAATATATGTACCTACCTAGGTATGGAGTCAAAACATCGTCCTTGGCCAGCTGGTTCCAAGCATATAGGATCTATAAAATAAAAACAAGGACATTTTAATAAAAAGAGACGTATTACTTACCAGATAGAGTTTACTACGGTGCGCCTTTAAATAAATGAATTTTAAAATTTGTGAAGTACCGATACGCGGCGCAAGAAGGTATTTCCAAAAATGCTATCTGTTTCATAACGCTCGCTTTGCCTTCCTTCGGGTGAACAATACAAATAAAATATGCCCCTGCCCCCCGATCCGTATCGTGCTATAGAGAGAGTTGCGAGACTTGGAGACAATTACCTACATTTTATTTTTGAAATATGGTTTTGGGCGATAACTTTTTTCAATGCAGTATTATTAAAAGAAATAAAACGCTCGAGGAAGTGTTGAAGTCAAAAATGTAGATGTTTAGATGCTAATTACTTATATCGTACGCAATGTTTCTTCAAAATAAAAACTATTTTATACGAACTATTTTGCGTAAGCGTTGGTGTGTCGTAATTAGTTAATACCTGTTTGGAACTATTTTGGAGCGTGCGCGCATATCTTAGTTTATTTTATTCGTACTTTTATCCACAACCTCAGCTTTCACAACGGACTTCAGTATATTGCTTAACGATTGGATTAAATATTACTCACCTGCTTCGAAGAAATGGAAGGTGAACGCCGTGTATTGTGTATTACGTGTAGAAGACCAGTACTTCGTGACCGAAACCACCAAAAAACCAACCGTAATAAAACAAAAACACACGACAGATGTGTGAATGAATACAAAGACACCGTAAACACGATGATCAAAAGTTATGTTTATATACTACTCAAAACAAAATAAGGGCCACAAGGTATTTTGTCTGTACCATTTAAAATAGCGAGCTCAGTTTTGCCGTGTAAGCTTATACCGCCCCAAATCATTACATTTGGACCACCAAAACGATCGAGTTCATGAAAAAAAATGTATTTGTGTATGTATATCAGCTGTCTGACACCCATAGTACAGGGTCTCCCTAGTTTGGGGTCAGATAGCCGTGTGTGAAAATGTCCCCACATATTATTATTATTATTATTATCTAATACGCCGATCGTCGTTAAAAAAATTAACTTTGCATTCGTCTGTGAAGAGCACCATAAAAAAATAAATTACACCAAAATGAAAAATTACCTCGTGGCCCTTATTTTGTTTTGAGTAGTATACTAACCTCATGTATATTAATACGTTCCGTTGCATACTCTGTGAAGCCTGGACTGTCTTCCAAATAGGCTCGCGTTTGTATATGCTGGTTTCGGTCACGAAGTACTGCAGTGCCATTCTGTAAGAATTCACTCGCGAATTCGAATTCTATCTTCTCTATGTTGTCACTTAGTGGCACTAGCATAGTTTTTATCGAGTTACACACTACCTAAAACAGTTTTCACCGCGGAATCAAAAGTGAGAACTGGAGTGAGTTCTTACAGAATAACATAGTTGATCTTCTACACGTAATACACAATACACGGCGTTCACCTTCCATTTTTTCGAAGCAGGTGAGTAATATTCAATAAAATCGTTAAGCAATATACTGAAGTCCGTTGTGAAAGCTGAGGTTGTGGATAAAAGTACGAATAAAATGGACTAAGATGTGCGCGCACGCTCAAAAACAGTTACAAACAGGTACTAACTAATTACGACACACCGACACTAGCGCAAAATAGTTCGAAGTAGGTACCCACCTAATGGATAAAATCACCAAAACGATTTTACTAAGGATTTTCGGCATTTTCAACATCGAATACATTTTTTCCCCTGCAAGCTACAAAGTTGCTCCCGTACAACAAATATATATATATTTTCAAAGACCTTTCGAATGGTGCCAATTTCAACTTGGTACAAGGTGGGTCCGGGGTCCATACAAAATCACCCATTGTTCTTTGGTCTTACTGTACTTGTTTTTTGTTCCAAAATAAACGATTATTATTATAATGATTTCATTTTATACGTTCGTTTTTGAATATCGCTGGTTATTTACTGGCTTGACTAAGATCCCAGAATCCTACACCGACGTTATTTTAGCATGGCAGATAATTTGAATTAATCAAAAATCTTCTATCAGATTAATACTTTGCCGTAAAGCAGCGTTGCTCTGTTCCGATTTCAAAGGTATGGGTGCCGGTGAAAGTAAACTATCAGGAAAACCGAAATGAACTGGAACTAGTTGCTTATGCGATACTACTTAATTCACTAATGGTTGTACGAAGTACATCTAAGCTCATCATCATCATCATCATCATTTCAGCCAAAAGACGTCCACTGCTGGACATAGGCCTCCCCCAAGTGGCGCCACATTGACCGGTCCCGTGCGACTCGCATCCAGCGGATCCCCGCAACCTTTACCAGGTCATCGGTCCACCTAGTGGGAGGCCTTCCAACGCAACGTCTTCCGGTTCGCGGTCGCCACTCTAGAACTTTTCGACCCCATCGGCCATCTGTTCTGCGAGCAATGTGCCCTGCCCACTGCCACTTAAGTTTGGCAATTCTTCGGGCTACGTCGGTAACCTTGGTTCTCTTGCGGATATCCTCATTTCTGATTTTATCACGCAAGGAAACTCCGAGCATAGCCCTCTCCATTGCCCTTTGGGTGACTTTAAGCCTTCTGATGAGGCCCATTGTAAGCGACCACGTTTCGGTCCCGTATGTAACATAGCTCATGCTCATGCTCATGTAGCTCATGGAGTTGAATTATTACGGACTCTTAAAAAACCGTGCCTTATTTGTAATCGATATTAGATATATTATTGTTAAATTATAATACATCCTAAGCGCACCTGACTGGTGCGTCTCCAGTTCACCCCAAGCACTCAATTTACCGAGGAACATTTATACAGAATTTTCGAAATTTGTAAACATAACACCGGATTCATTACATCCACCACCACTTCAGCCGAAAGACGTCCACTGCTGGACACAGGCCTCCTACAAAGGGAGGGTTTTGCCATAATCGCCACGCTTGGCAGGCGGGTTGGCCATCGCAGTATGGTTGTTACAAAGGCACAGAGAACGCTGCTACCCATTCTCTGGTGAGTCCCTTAGTCGCCTCTTACGACACCCGCGGGAAGATATGGGATGGTGCCATTCTTTACGTCCGACACCATATGGTCGGTTCACTATATAGAAGAAAATATAGTTAAGTGATTATTAAAATGACTTACCTATATCAGCGAAGACTGCTGCCACAGATACAATTACAAGAATGTAGAATAGTTTCATTTTGAACGTGGTTTCAAACAAATAATTTTAGGTAAAATAATACTTATGGGTGTGCCGTAAAAACTAAACTTATCAAATACTTTTTTGCCTTTTATACTTTTGGAATCGTTACCCAGTCAGGGTTGTATTAGGGTTGTCCGAATTCTGAGTAAAATACAATGACGTATTATAATTAAAGACGCGTCATACACGAACATTAGTGCACTTTAAAACGGCGCAAGCCTTTATATTTCTCGACCTGAGACGCATAAGGTCGAATTTCGAGATCAGAGCAAAATAACTTTAATAGTCAGCTGAAACCAGTATCTCGCGCTCTTTCTAAGCATATAAGAATCATAATTCTATCTCTTTTTGTTCTGATATTATACAAATGCATAAGGTCGAATCTGTCGATTTTTTAAATTTATATCGTGGAATAAGGCTTGATAGCAACTACAGTATGTATGCTTGAAATTTTGGTTTAATTAGAAGGTCGAACATTGACTTCAGCTTTTATGCTTTTAAATTATTTTACGCGTAAGGAAGGGACTATTTTGTCATTCGACTTTATCCTACAAGGATTGTTGGTAAATATAATACGTATTGTCAGATAGAAATTTATGCCTCTTGAAATTAAATAATCAGATGTCGTACCTTGAGATATAATGTTATACCTCGAAAACTATATTTCTTTGGTTAAGGTTTACAAACATAATAGCCCTTATGCCTTTAAAAAGTACTACTTTATCGTTGCACAGAAATGCCTATGCGAAGAAGAAACACTATTCCATTAACTTTGTGACCGCAAACCGATGCGATAGAATGACATCGGACATTATCGCCGGTCACTCGGCCGTTTACAGCACCACGGTGGCTTGACCTATCAGCACGCGAGTCGTTATTTGAGCCGAATTATTAGTGAATTTAATTACTTCAGATTTATTTAATTGCTTGTGGGTGAACTAGTTGTCATTATTAAAGGATTTTTTAAGTACTTTTTTTTTCTTTTTATATTCAAATAGGCTTGCGTTTCACCGCAATTCACCAGGGGGCCAAGTCTGCTATTTTTATAATTTCGTCATTCCATCACGATCCCATTGTCATTTTGCTAAAAGTTCGTAATCTGCTAAATTCATAATGGTCGATCATTGACTGCACAATGACGTTCTAATAAAAGGTCACTGATCAAAGGAACTGTCAAAATTTTAGCAGATTACCGCCTAAGTCAGTCATTCAGGGGGCCAAATCTGCTATTTTTATAATTTCGTCATTCCAACACGATCCCATTGTGATTTTGCTAAAAGTTCGTAATCTGCTAAATTCATAATGTTCGATCATTGGTCGGTCGAATTAAAAGCAATGACTGCACAATGACGTTATAATGGTACGTCACGATCAAAGGAACTGTCAAAATTTTAGCAGATTACCGTCTAAGTCAGTCATTCATTAAGTTGTCATTTTGTACGAGATTACCATTCTATATCATTTCTTTCAATGGCGTGTCAGTGGTTGACATTGGATAGTCATAATGGCGCCATTATATTAGTAGGTCACCAAACTGGTCAAAATCAACAATTATGAAATCAAGATAGATAGATAGATAGATAAAAGACCGGTAGGCTAGACCAGGGAGTCGCCAACACCTTCAGTTGGTATTTAGCTGATCCATCCCAAAGGTGCGAACAGTACTCCATGTACGATCGAACTTGTGCTTGGTATTAGTTGAGCAGTTGTTCCGACGTGAAGTACTTTCGCAACTTTGCGAGGTCTCCCAGATTTTTGGCAGCTAGTTGGGTCTTAGATTAAATGAATGACTCAAAGTTAAGATTCGACGTCAGAGTAAGCCAAGAAGCTCAAGATGGTCAGTGATCGGACCGGATGTACATGTCGGAAATAAGGGGCCAGATGGAAAGGCCTCTTCTAGACAGAGAAAAGACACGCCTGGGTCTTAGCTGCATTGAACCTGACCAGATTGGCATCGCCCCGATCGGAGACTGCATTGAAGCATAAGTTCAAGCGCTCGATCATGGACTCTCTGAAAGACCGGGCTTCAGCCGCACTGGCATGTGCGCTGGATGTGTCACCCTCTACAAGCGTGCTGTCATCTGCGTACCCAAAGGTACCGGGTTTCAGCAGATCGTTGATATGTAGCAAAAAAAGGGTTGCAGTGAGTACTGAGCCCTGAGGGACCCCGGCACTTATAGCCATTCGATCAGACGAGCAGCCATCGATGACTACTCGAATTGACCCTCGAAATCACTCAGGAAATCCGATATCCATGCACAGAAACCAGCGGGCAAGCCATATGATAGAAGCTTACTAATTAGGTAATCATGCCATACCCTATCAAAGGCCTTCGAAATGCCCAGGGAGACGGCAAGTGCTTCCTCATATTGCTCGATGGCCTCACTCCAGATGTGAGAGGCATACGGGAGAAGATCCCCAGTGGACCGATTATGGCGAAAGCCGTATTGACGATCGGATAGGCCAGGAGCCTGTTATTGTGGACACGTTCCGTTACAGTTGGTAGGATCGGCATGACTTTTTTGGGAACAGGCTGAACGTTGGCGAGCTTCCACGACTTTGGAACTAATCCAGTCTCGAGAGAGAGCTGAAAGAGGCGTGTCAGTACAGGAGACAATTTAGGTGCACAGGTCCTCAGAACTATAGCTGGAATACAATCTGGTTCATTGGTCTTGTTTACATCAAGATTACGTAACTCTTCACGAATCTCCTTTTAGCGAATGCGAGTACCAGACATTGATGTCGTGCTGCCAGGTAAAGTTGAGGGAGTCGCGTCTACTGCATCAGGATGCGAAGATTCCACAAATAGAGAAGCGAATAGGTTTGCTTTCTCTTCTGCAGTGTGAGCCAGAGAACCGAAAAGAAGACGTTACTCCGTTGTATAAGAAAAATGGTCCTTTTGTTTCCAGAAAGAAGAATAAAGATAGTAAAGATTTTAAAATATTAGAATGTGTTTGGCTTCACATTAAACAAGACCCGCCCGGAATATTATTTTATAAAAATACATTATAAGTAGAAGATTTTACCGAAATATTTTTCAACCGAAATGCTTTTAAGTGAATTCAGTTCCCTGAACATTTATCTAGTGTAAGTCAAACTGAAAAGCCCATATCAACGGCAAAATACAATGATTTAATGAGTCTTTTACAATGGATTCCACAGGAATTCCATAAACATTTAAAACATTCCGCAGATTTTAAAAAATCTGCGGAATGTTTAAAATTCCGCAGATTTTTTTTTTAAATTAAAATTCTAAAACTAAATCAATCAGTTTCCTTTACGCAAATGTTCGCAGCATTGTTGCGCCGGGGAAACTTGACGAAATTCAATGTATCATACAAACGTTTAAGTGCACTGTACATGTAATATTACTGGTCGAAACCTGGATAAAAGATGAAGATGAAGCCTTAAGGCAAAAAATACCAAATTATACACACTACTACAATTATAGAACGTCTTCTAGAGGTGGTGGAGTATCAATATATGTGCATAACCAACTAAAGCATGAATTAATGGAAGCGCGTTGCGAAGATAACAATCACTTTTTATGGATACACCTGGACAAACTTTCTTTGGATATTGGAGTAGTCTATAAACAGCCTGCAGCAAATGTACAAAAGTTTCTTGAAACCTATACAAATCACCTAATCAAAAGGAAAAGAATTATCATTTTTGGAGATTTTAATTTGAATTTACTTAGTAAAGAAAAATCTATTAAAGAATATAAGACAGTGCTAAAAGAAAACGGGCTTAGAATACTAAATAAAATTGATAACACGTACTGCACCCGTATTACTAAATCTACTAAGACAATATTAGATCATGTATGTACAACTCTAAAAGAAAACACTTTTCATATGGCTTTAGTGGAAAGTGCCATGTCAGATCACAAACAAATTTACTTCGAAGTAAACAGAATCACACCGGAAAGACCAAAAAAAGTAACATATGAAGCAATTAATTATGATAAACTATATAAAACTATAAAAGATAACACTTTAACTGACATAAACAATGATTTCACAGCGTTGGAAAAATACCTATTGGATACTATCTCTAGAAATAAAACAACAAAGACTAAAATACTAAACAGGCCAAGACAAGACTGGATCAACAATCACCTTATAACATCCATAAACAAAAGAAATATTCTGTGGCATAAACTGAAACATTCCTCGCCTGAAGACAAAGAGGTAGAAGACGAGTTCCTACAGCAGAAGAATAACGTGTATAAAGAAATTCAATCATCAAAGAATCAATACTATCACAAAGCCTTTAAAGATTGTGAAAAAAATCCTCTCAAAATGTGGCAACTTATTAATAGTCTGGCTAACAATAAAACAAAACATAACTCTAGTCTTGTAAAATTAGACACGCCATCAGGTCAAATTACTGACACAAAGGATATCTGTAAGTGCTTTAACTTATTTTTCTCGAATATAGGGGCAGAGCTCGCTAATAAAATTCCAAAATCGTATCATAATAATCAAGCTTTACAAGTACCCGCTAGTATAACAGATAGTACGGTCAATCTAACACAATTTGAACCTGCTACTGTTGCAGAGGTACTTAAAATAATAGAAAATTTAGACACAAACACAAGCACCGGGATTGACGGAATAAGTACAAAAATGATAAAATGTGTTAAAAATCAAATAGCGGAAAGCTTAACTCTCTGTATTAATAGGTGTCTAACAGAAGGAAATTTCCCAGAATCCTTGAAAGTTGCAAAAGTCAGCCCCATATATAAGTCAGGAAACAAATCAGATCCAAGTAATTACCGGCCGATATCTGTATTACCAATATTATCAAAGGTGTTCGAAAAGATAATACACAACCGACTTAGTGCATTTCTAAAGTCAAAAAAATTCTTATATGACAAGCAATATGGGTTTCGACCAAAGTCAAACACGGTTACAGCTGCAACCGATCTGGTGACAAAAATCAAAACTAACATAGATCGTAAGAAAATTACACTGGGAGTGTTTGTAGATTTAAAAAAAGCCTTTGATACTGTTAGTCACGATATACTTTTATTAAAACTAAAGCATCTAGGTGTCTCAGAATCCGCTTATAAAATGTTAAAATCATACCTTAGTAACAGATATCAAGTTGTTAAAATCGGTGAAGCCCAAAGTGAACCTAGACAAATCACCTACGGAGTCCCCCAGGGCTCAATCCTCGGCCCATTATTATTTTTAATCTACATAAATAGCATTCACGAAATTGGTCTAAAAGGGGATATAGCACTGTATGCTGACGACACGAGTTTGTTTTACTCAGGTACCTCAATATGCTCAATTATAGAACAAGCTCAACAAGATCTAAACCTCTTACATACTTGGCTTAAATCAAACTTACTAACAATAAACATATCTAAAACCAATTATATTATATTTGCAGCCAAAAACAAAAAGATTAGTCAGCACAGAAACTTACATATTGATGGTCAAATGCTAAGGAGAGTTCATCAAGAAAAATATCTTGGTCTTATACTTGATGATCAATTAACTTGGAAACCACATATTGAGAGTATCAAGAACAAGCTCACGTCACTAACAGGTGCGCTCCGTGGTATAGTGCGATGTCTTCCTAAACATGTGCGGTATACTATATAAAATTCTATGATTAAATCTCACTTGGACTACTTGATTGAGGTCTGGGGAACTGCTGCCAAATCAAACTTAAAAATACTTCAAATTGCCCAAAATAAAATAATGAAAACACTATTTAGGTATAACTATTTAACTCCCACTGAAAAAATCTACAAAGAAACTCAAATTATGAATCTCCCTCAAATGTATAAATACAACACATGCGTACTCGTAAGAAAAATTCTAACCAAGGACATACATTCTCAGCTAGTATTTACAAAAAGGGCACAAACTTATAAAATTTTAACAAGGCAAGCTAATGACATCTGCTTAACCCAGCCTAGGACTAAGTATGGAAAGAGGAATATTATGTATGAGGGGGCCAACTTTTACAACAAACTACCTAAAGACATAAAAGAAATAAAGTCGTCATACATTTACAAGAAAACATTAAAAAAACATATACTAAAAGATCTTTCCTTGCGTTTCGATTAATCAAAATAAAATAATAAGTAAATATATATATATATTATACATATTATATTATATATACATATAAACTTATACATATACAATACACATTACATATTAAATAATATATATTTAAAATCATAAATGTATGTACAAAAACTAACCAAAAAAAAAAAAAACTATATACACAAATATAATCAAAAAATAAATAAATAATGACAGTTTACATAAATAAACAAGAATAAAGAAATATGTAATGTACAAATAAATATAAACCGAAAACAATTTAATAAATCGCCTATGTTCTGCACTGTGTCGGCGGCCTTAGTAAACACGCAACGCCTAGTAAATTGCACCCTACCCTCGTTGCTCAAAACTGTTGTGTTGTTTCTTATAATGTGTAACCTACCTTCTTCTGATCTGTTTATTCTGTGTGTGTTATGTTAAAACCTGTTAAAACGATGTATGTTAAGTCGAAGTATTATTGTAATGTTAGTTTAAGATACATTAATATTTTGTTTTTGCTTTCATCTCCGCTTACTGGCAGATAACATTGTTTTTAAACCTATTTGTTTTCTCTATAAGTGAATTTATAATTCTTTTGAGAAATAAATATCTTTAACCGTAGATTTTAATGAAATTGATTATATTTAATAATAATTAATTTTAATAATGTTTCCATTCTTTTTTAGTTTAAATAATGAGTTTGAAAGTCGTAACGTTAAAGTTTTTATTATTTTTTTAAATTTCATTTTATGAACTCCGACCTTATGCACTTAATAATAATTAATTTTAAATACCTCTTATATAGATACATAACAAGATCCGACGTAACTAAATTTATATTTTTGGTTAAACATAATGTTACATGTTTTAAAAAAGCTTACAATACTCATAAAATTTACCAAAAAATTGCAGGCATAAAGTTGGATCAGTAAATAAAATTAAAAGGATTCATCGTTTAATAACTCTGTACAAGCATAAGGTTGGATGTCACCAAAAAAGTAGTTTTTGATTCAGAAAATATTATTATTTCACTGTGACTGGTTTTATTACGGTACTGATACAAAGGTACACAACTTATCTAAAACATTATACAATTTTTGTTAGGCTATTCGATAATAATCAAAAGTTTTGACAAGATTTTGTCAATATTTTTCTTTTGGCTCTCCTCTAAACTTGTGAAATTCAATAATATCAGACCTAATGCTTCTCAGGTCATACCAGGATATACCAGTAGGCACATACAATTATACAGTGCGAAGAAAAGGACAGAAGCATACAGCGTATACCTGTATAAAAAGATAAACATGCATATTTTGTTACGTCAGCTATGAGTGAATTACGAGCCATTCTGACGTATAGCAGCGACACTGGGTGGTACATAAACCGACAATTGCCTTGCTTTAATATTGCCATTAATATTTTATTGGCATTGCCATAATGTTTTAGACATTATACAATTTTTGTTAGCCTATTCGATAATAATCAAAAGTTTTGACAAGATTTTGTCAATATTTTTCTTTTGGCTCTCCTCTAAACTTGTGAAATTCCATAATATCAGACCTAATGCGTCTCAGGTCATACCAGGACATACCAGTAGGCACATACAATTATACAGTGCGAAGAAAAGGACAGAAGCATACAGCGTATACCTGTATAAAAAGATAAACATACATATTTTGTTACGTCAGCTATGAGTGAATTACGAGCCATTCTGACGTATAGCAGCGACACTGGGTGGTACATAAACCGGCAATTGCCTTGCTTTAATATTGCCATTATTGAGCGCGGATAACGCATCTAAGTGTATAATATATCACTGGTAAAATAACTAGTTTTTAAACAGCATTACTTTTCTATCTTTAAATTACGAGTGAGGGTAAATTACGATCCCCTTTGTTTAAAGCGTTACACTGACCCCTAGTTTCTCCAGCGAAAAATTAATGAGACAAGTTGGCACGTAAGTGATTGGTTGTTGATAGTGCAGTCAATCAATCGCAGCAGTTTAATTTTACATTCGAGAAACTGAGAGTAGTTAAGTGTTGTACTGTACATAAGTAATATATAAAAGGCAAAGGTGACTGACTGATGTATCAACGCACAGCCTAAACCGCTGATCGTAGACACCTGAAACTTGAAGGGTGTGTTCTTTGTATGACGGTGGCATCCACTAAGAAAGGATTTTCTAAGGGTGTGAAAAACGGGGGCAAAGTTTGTATGGGACAACGTGATTCCTTGGTTCAATCTACTTCAAATTTCGCATAAACATTCTTTAACAGAATTGATGGAAGATGGGTTTCGTATTTTATTGAAATTCACCACATAACGGAGTTAAAAATGGGTAGAAAAATTATTTTGAGGGTGATTTGCATCGAAGTTGATATTACACATGTCATGTTTGAAAACTCAACTCAAAATAAATATTATTATCTTAGAATAATAACGCACATATTATATTACACTGTGATTATTACATGATACTGCAGAAGAATTACATATAATTTTGAATACATTAAATTAAACGATTATAAAAATAGTGTGGCGAAGAGAAACACTTTCAAAAATTTTCGAAAATTCCCAATCGTCAGAGACATTTGTTTGTTTTGTGGAATTGCAAACCCAGTACTTTTGTAGGAGAAATATCGGCATCATCTGTTCGAAAACTTCTTGCGAGTTTTGAGATCAACTACTAAAGGTGGCATTGAACACAATGAGAAACGTATTCTTAACAATTCTTACGTCTCTTCAAAACGTCGTCGTTTACATCGGCGTCATTCCTGTGGTAAAGTTTAGGTTACCGGCCCCGCAATCATTGGCACATTAAAATCGTGGAATACACTGTCGAAAACAATTACGATCCAGGTGCAATGAGTACTATCTTAAATAACCACGTCAGCGTGTTACATGTGTTGCGCCAAGACATGATGGGAAGGGTCACAGTTCTGTTTAGTGGCGATTTCCGGCAGACGCTGCCTGTAGTGACGCGAGGAACTAGGGCTGACGAGGTAAATGCATCGTTGAAACGATCAACGGTCACGAGTTTATAAATCCCGCTTGACCATCAATATGCGTGCTCAGCTTGGAGGCAATTCACGTGTTCAAGAATTCTCCGATGTTCATTTAAAAGTTGGTGAAAGCTCTCTACCAGAGGAGAGAGGGCAGGTGGATCTAACAGAGACTCTTGGTATTGTAGTATTTACAATAGAACCTATTATAACAAAATTGATCAAGCTGCAGCGATCAAAAAAAGCATTTTGGTTCTCTCAAATTGAAGGGAGAGAAGTAGTATATATCTCAATGAACACTGTAGTCGAGCAAGATGACGCCACACGACGCCGTAGAATTTGGAATAGAATTCGCTTACGGCAAGTGAACTTCTAGCGCACATCATCCAGCTGAAGGTCGGTGTACATATTATTTTGTGTAACAGAAATCGGCTCGAAGTCGTCTGTCTGCAGAGAAATAATTATCATTGAAGCTGAAATTGTAACAGGCTGTGGCGTTGGTGAGAGTGTTTATATCACGTATACCACTGATTCCCCACAATTACTCCTTCCAATTCAAGCGTGCGCAATTCCCAGTGAGCGTGTGCTTTGGCATGACTATAAACAAGTCTCAGGTCGGTCGGTGTTTGTCACACTGAAGGCTGCGGTTGTCGATCTCAGGACCAGGTGCTTTGCCTACGGCCAACTATACGTCGCTTGCTCTCGTGGAGTCTCGCGTCACCAGTCCTGACTCTTTGTACATTTTGACTAACGGCAAAACTACAAATATAGTTTACAGAGAAGTTTTATAAATATATAGCTAAGATTCCTTAATGTGTTTTCTTCTTTTCAAACATATTTGGGTTTGGAGTTTCAACATTTGTTGTGTACGTATGTGTTATAAAATAAAAGTATATTTGCATACATTATAATAATATTATACTGTATGCAAATATAAAATCTATATATATAAAAGCGAAAGGTCATTCACTCACTCATCACGTTATATCGAAATCGCTTGACATATTAAGATGAAATTTGGCAGAGAGGAGGTAGTACATAGTTAGTAGACGTCCGCTAAGAACGGATTTTGCTACAGGGCCGGATTAAGGAGGTCTAATGGGTCTCGCAAGTTTGTATGAAAGTCCTTCATTTCTTGCACTACAAACTTGATTATCGGCAGAGAGGTAGGTAATTAGTAGTATACGTCCGCTTAGAACGGATTTTACGACAGGGCTGGTTAACACGTTGAACGCCATGTAGGTCACCGGTGACCGACCTTAATGGAGGTTTTACCTTCAACATTTTTGGCCCGGCAGTGAATGACTTAAGGAAGTATAATGGTTCTCGCAACTTCGTATGAAAGTTTTGATTCAGTTTTGAACTATCGACCTGAAATTTAGCAAGTCTAGAGTTTATGAGTAGGAGACATTTGCTAAGAAATAATTTTGTGACAGCCTGAACTTGCTATCGCAAGTTTATAAATCCTTATAAATCCTTGGCTTTTTGCATCTGTAAATTGGTAAAGAGATAGAATAATAGTTAAGTTATGTCACGTAGAAACCGATTTTACGACAGGGCCAGTTTAAGGGAATATAACCTAACTCTATGTGTTCAACAAACATTTATTGATTACTTATAATACAACAAATAGAAAATACAACTTAATGAAATTCAGACGAATCAAGGTCTTAATATTTTTTGTAATGACATCTATAGCTCAAATATTTCTTTGTTTTTCCCCTGGGTACTACTGTGACGCTTTTTTGTGGATAAAAGTATCTTTTAATACGTAAAGTCAAAGTCAAAGATTTAATTGCACAAAAAAGCACACACATATCACCATATTAATTACCAAATTCCAGACAATATTTTATACATCTTTGTTCATCCCACATTGACCATCGTTTTCTGTAAAACTATAAATTTAATTTTAGAACGCTCACATTTAAATAGTTTCGAGTAGACTTAAGAGTCGGAAAAGTTTTCTCCGCAGCACACAGGCCATCCAGGACCGACCACGTACGGTCAGACGTAAGTTGTGGGAATATCGTCCACCGCCACTGAACTTCTTTCAACCCAGGAACACTTGGCACTCGGAAGTTATTTGCAGTGGCCTAAATGGAAAGCAGTCAATAGTGTGCTCCCAAAAAGGCCGCTGTAAACACAACCTAACAAAATGGGGGTTTATAGATCCCATTGATACCCAGTGTGAGTGCGGTGCTCCTGACCAGACAATGGCCCACTTACTACAGTGCCCGAAGTGACCCGTCACCTGTACCTTCGAGGATATTAAAAACGCCACTAATACTGCGATTAATGCAGCTCCTACTGGGTACAAGCAGTCTAACCACGGATATGAGTCTAACACAAAAAAAAAAGAACACAAACATCGATTCGAAACGAAGAAGACCACTGTATCATAATCACAAATGCCATCTCTTTAAATATTATAATCAATTGAAATAAACTGCAGCCTGAAAATTAAATCATAAATGTGGTGTATAGGTAGGTTGTAGGGTTTACGTAAATAACAACATCTATTTTTTTTTTAAATTGGTGCCTTAATATAGGCATTTTCTGTTGACTGAAATATAAAAATAGTTTCCGTTCAATACAATGATATCATTGGTTCAATATCATTAAACTTCATAATTATCTTCATAACCACGCGGACGAAGTCGCGGGCAACAGCTAGTTATTGTATATATTTTGTTTTGTACGTAAGTAAGTTTTGTTTAATTCCAACCCTACTCATTTGCCGATACCAATAATATATGTAAAATATACGGCTAAGTTAGGCTTAGCAGATAACTATGGAAATTATTTTATAAACTTCATAGTACCTACTATGATAATAATATGTAATGGAAAAAGGCAGCAACTAAAACCGCAGGTGAAAACACACATTACAAATTGATTGAATACTATGCGACACCAGAATCTCGTGGCTAAGCCATACAGATGGATCGGTCAAAGGTTAAGCTACGCTAGCCGCGGTCGGTCTGTGGATGGGTCACCATCCCTTTTATACCGAGTTCCCTCCGTGCCTCGGAAATCACGTAAACCAAGTTACTGGGAACACGATACCCCTTTGGTAAGACTGGTTGTCAGACTTACTGGCTTCTGACTACCCATAACGACTACCAAAGATCTACGAATGACAGCCGGGACCAACGGCTTTACGTGCTTTCCGAGGCACGGATGGTCACCCATCCACAAACCGACCGCGGCAAGTGTAGCTTTGACCGATGGATCTGTTCGGCTTTTATTTAGCCATAAACTCCTCAGTGACCTTAGTGACCTTTATGTCACACTAATGTGACATTAAGAAAAAAAGAAAGAAACAACTTTTATTCTCGCGAAAGCGACGCACATAATTATTGACGCCAGCAGGTCAACCTACCCGAAACTGTCACATTTTCCCAATCAATCTTGAACCTTATTCTTTAACCATAAAGTTGAAAATCGGTTAAAGAAATGTGACAGATTGTAGTAGCTGGATGTGCTGGCGTCTGTACATATACATTGTTACAAAACCTAAAACTAATTAAAATATTTCGCTAATCGTGTCATTGTTTTGCGTTAGTGTATTATATTTTTGAAGTAGGTACCTTTTTTGAAATTGGTTGGTTTATAGCTATCTACACGTGTATTATCATTGTGCTCAATAGTGTCAAGTAGGTCGTATATAAAACCAGTAAAATGGGTGTAGCCTACCATTCGGATATCTATGTCTAGCACCAATCAATTAAAATTCAAATTGAAATTTAAAATTTAAAAGCGCGATTCTCTCCATACATTTTCTATGACAATATGCTACTGTGACAACAGTCATTTACCAACTCAATTCACTGAATATTTATTGATTTTGTTATTTTAATAGCTAATTACGTAGACTGCAACCGGAGGTTCGAAAAAAAACAAATTTATTTAAGACTAATTTATTTTAAAGAAAGAAATTACAATTAAATTAAGAGCGCCCATCCCGTCATATTTCTCATACAAACGCTCGTACGCGATTACGGCGTTATAACAAATTATTATGCCAAATATTTTTAACACACAGGTATCTTGTGGTATAAATCTTGGTTTGTATGAAGCTAAAAATAAACTATTTTGCGAAACAAATTCAATAAACACGTCCAAAAATCAGCTTTTTTGCACAATTTTATCTGAACTTTGGCCGTTCTTACTGCACGCATACAAAGAAAAATTAAAAAAATTGCTTCATACAAACCTTGCACATGTAATGGTGATTCTAAATAACAACCATTTTCACCAAGAACTTGTGTTTCCGCGCGCCAATTTCCCTGTGATGTTATCGTGTTCTCACTCACTCGTTTGTTTTCGAGCTTTGCGTTGGTTGAAACAGAAAAATTTTCAATCACGCTCGCGTTGAAGTTCGTTCGATGGGATGGGCGCTCTTAAGTGACCAAAAATATTTATTAAAATAACAAATTGCTAATGTACAATTCTGCTGCGTCCGCGGCTCGTGGCTGGCCCGTGTGTCGACGATGCAGTTTATATGCGTCCGGCGTAAACTTATAGATTTGCAGGGTCGGCAATATCCATTAGGGATCCGTACTTAACACCTCCTCCCGAAGATCAGCAACTATTTGATCATGTTAAAGAAAATGTTGCTGGAGTTTCATCTCGTTTCTTGGTGTGTCTTGTCACCTCTTTATACGTATGAGTCTTGAGAGGTTGCTGATTTTCTTTGCTGTCTGCTCTGAGATTCCAACATTTATATCTGCGGCTTATCGCTAAGTGTGACTACGAATATAGCGAAGATGTAAAATGGTATGGTTGTATGGTATAAGACAACCGGCTGAGTTTTTTCCATCTGCAGAGGGCTTTCCATTCCATTACTGCCTTCCTCTGGATACTGTGAAGTTCTTTCCAGTTGACTGAATCGAAGCCGATGATGTGAGTAGGAACGTTGGTCCGATTCATTTCGTTGTATGGGATTTTCGATAATTTGAGCGGCAGGCCTTTAATTTTGTTGTCGTTGATGATGGTGAATTCTGATGTTTGCAGGTAGCAGTCTACGGAAATGGTGACGAGATAACTACGTTGTAGAGTGCTGTGGTCTTTTCTTCCACATGCTAATAATTGTACTTTGGTCGGTTGTGGTATTGAAAGTACATAGCGCTTGTCATCCAGCTTTTCTACTGCTTCTTTAGAAAGTGAAATTTTGGCGAAACGACGGGTATCTCCTAGGTCTTGGTCGATGATGAGCTTCTGGATACAGTCTGGCTTCGTCCGGATTTGGTGGCTCGCCTTTTTTTCACAGAGATGTATGTTACTATACTTCAGGCATTCAGCCTCTATGTACCATATCGGACAAACTTAAGCAAGCTCACTTAAGAAAATATTCCTGCGGAAGCGCAGTCAGTGACAGACCACGCCCTTTCCTTGCTCCACCCAATTAAAGACAATAAGTATTTGTGTGAGTGCAGTAAGTGCGTGCGACATAAAATATTAAAAAACATTAGTGCCAATTTGAATCTCGGCTATAGTCCACGCTTCCTGTTCTCGGCGCAATTTTATTTTACTACGACCTGTTTACTTCTATCGGACTGATTGCCTGCCCAACCGTGACAGAGAAAGTTAATAGAAACAAATTAAGTGCATGTATAGGTTTCGTTTACTGTGCTATATTTTCATTGTTTGCATTATTATATATAGATCTCAATTTTTTCTTCTGTTACCGTAATTACAGACGCAATCAAAAGTTATTGTTTCGGAAACCGACATCGGCCCGACGACAATGCCTGACAGATTAAATTGTAGTTTACAAACAAATGTTTAATAATTCATACTATTTTTAATAGTTTGAAGCAAATAAATTCTGATTTAATGAAGGAAAATAAGAATAACAATACAGTTGCTAGTAGTCCAATTAAAAGGAAACCATCAAAGAAGAACATAACCAGACGGACGCAGGCAATACAGACACAGACTTCAGAAATTATGGGAGACCTGTGCATGCCTTCAGCGGATATCGACACTATAAACTCTAAAAACACTACTTCGTCCAATGGTATTACTAAAAACAATGCATCGCCACCGCCTGTAAAACATCAAATTTGTATTCTGAGTAGTGAAACCTCTAACCGATTGTACACAATGAGTGAAAAAACTCACCTGTGTAATTATAATATGTGTCATTATCGTATACCTAAATGTGGATTAAAATGTATTTTAGGCAATATTGATAAAAAAGTACGTAACTTTACACAAAATGACTACTGTATTATATATATTGGTGAGGAAGATTTTAAGAAAACACATAATTATATAGAACTTGTTACGTTTATCCGCGAAAAATTGCTAACTCTAAACCATACTAATTTTATAATATGCCTGCCAACATTCAAATATATGATTAATAGCAATATTATGTTTAACAGTCGAATTGATACCTTTAATAATTTAATTTATATGGATGTGGAAACTTATAAGTATGCGTATCTCTTGGACTCCAACCTCAATCTTCCCTATACTTATGAAACCTATAGTCCACGATACGGGAGTTTGAATAACAAAGGCATAAATATAGTTTTAAAAGAATTGGAAAATCTTATCCTAGACCTAAATACAACATACGACCCGTCAGAGGCTGATTGTTCCCAAAAATCAATACCTGCGTCGCTAACCGATACACAATTAGAAAACAGTTCGCAGCTTTTTCTGTAGTAATTACCTTAACATTCTCCACCAAAATATAGCAGGTCTTATGAATAAATTGGATCTACTAACAATTAAATTAGAAGAGCTTGTTACTAACGGAACCAATATCGATATTATCTGTATCACTGAACATTTTGTCGAGTCAGGTTACGAAAATATAATGCACTTACCTAATTATTGCCTTGCTGCCTTCTTTTCGCGAAATACTAAACGAGGAGGTACATGTATTTTTGTTCGAGCAGGATTACGTTATAAGGAATTACCAGATATAGCTAAGCAGTCAGTGACCGGCGTTATCGAATGCTGTGGTATCGAAATAATACCCCATAACATTATCATTGTATGCATTTATAGAATACCCAAATACAATTAGAATGTGTTCTACGAAAGGATGGATAATATTTTGCGCAAAATTAGTTCACTTAAAAGTAAAAAGATAATTTTAACTGGAGATTTCAATATCGATATTCTAAAAAGAAATAAAAGTGCATTAGAATTTGAATACTTCCTCCTGCAATATAATCTGAAACTTGCACTCAAAAAACCAACCAGACTAAGTGGTAACTCCTGCATCGACAACTTTGCACACTCGTACCGACAGGGATGGAAAGCGGATGTAATGGATTTAGTTCTTTCGGACCACACAGCTCAATCACTCAAAGTACCTATTAATAAAGTGTGCACCTTAAAACACTGGAAAACTAAAAAACAGGACATTTCTGTTGATAATTTAGCTAAATTCAAAAGTTACTTGAAGTGTTTATCCTTCTTGCAAGCATACGAGGCTAAAGACGCAAATGAGTCCTATGAAAACTTTATAGATGAATTTTTACTATTGTATCGTTTATGTTTTCCGGAAAAAATTGTGACTATAAAAACTAGTAAAAAGACTAAATGGTTATCTCGTGGAATTAAGTTATGTAGCCAAAAGCAGAGACAACTACTCTGGGCTTATAGACTTCGACCTAATTCAACAAATAAACTTGTTTTCAAAAATTATTCCGCTCTGTATAGAAAAATAATTAGACTTACCCAGAAAGCTCAAAATAACCATCATATAAACAATGCACAAAATAAACCAAAAGCAGCGTGGCAAATAATAAACAAATCCAAATTCAATCTGCCTCAAGAATCAATTCTTACAATAACCAAAGATAACTTGACTTTTACAAACCCCATTGACATCGCAAATGTATTTAATGATTATTTTATTGAGTCTGTTGAGAATAATATTCAAACAAATGGTGTGTCAAAGAACAAACTTGCAAATGAAAATCTGACATCACAGTCACTTTTTATGTTACCTGTTACAACTGATGACATCATTCAAATAATAAATAGTTTAAAAAACACAACTACTGTTGGTTACGATGGCATCTCAACAAAGGTGATAAAATATGTCAAGGAGATAATAGCACCACTACTTTCACATATTATCAATCTGTGCATTGCTGATGGTGTATTTCCAACTAGTTTAAAAAAAGTTATTATTAAACCCCTTTTTAAAAGAAACGACAAGACTGACGTAAAAAATTACAGACCCATTGCTAAAATTCCTGTGTTTTCAAAAATACTTGAGAAAGTAATTTGTAATTCTATTTACGCATATTTCGAAAAATTTAAACTATTTTGCAATCAACAAAAAGGATTTAGAAAAAATATTAATATTAATATGGCATTGTTCGATCTATTGTCTAGTGTCATGTCATGTGTCGATAAAAGAAATCATGTCTGTGCCATATATACAGATATGACGAAGGCGTTTGATTTTGTTGACCATCCAATTTTACTGCAAAAATTACACTGTTATGGCATTAGAGGAAATATCCTTAAACTTCTGGAGTCATACCTAAGCGATAGACTCCAGTGTACGGAAATATCTAGAATTTGTCCCCGCAGTAAATTAGAAACAACATATATGTCCAAAGCAAGGCTCATAAGATTCGGCGTACCTCAAGGTAGTGTCCTTGGGGCCCCGCTATTTCTAATTTATATAAATGACCTTCCAGAAGCAACCGAACAAAAAATGGTGCTCTTTGCGGACGATAGTACGGCGATTGTAGAGTGCAATAATCCTAACAACTATCAAACTGACATTAATAATTCTTTATGTAAAATAATAAATTGGCTTAATGATAACAATCTAATAATTAATTTAAATAAAACTAAACTGATGCATTTCTACCAACGGATCGAGAATCCAGCTGTTAATATTGCTTATAATGATTTTAGAATAGAAGAAACCAATAATGCAAAGTTCTTAGGCATAACCATAGATAGTAAATTATCTTGGAAACCGCATTTGGATGAAATATGCAAGCGATTAAGTAAATCATCATATGTGCTATTTCAGTTATCAAAAAAAGTAAATATTGATACTCTATTAACAGCGTATCATGGACTTGTGGCCTCGGTTTTACGTTATGGTGTAATTTTTTGGGGACAATCAACAAATAGGGAACTCGTATTCAGAATGCAGAAAAGATGTTTACGATCAATGTGTGGTTTAAAACAGACTGACAGCTGCATTCCTTATTTTAAGAAATTTAAAATATTACCTTTACCAGCTCTGTATATCTTGGAAACAGCATTTTTCGTAAAAACAAATCCACATTTATTTATGAAATTGTCAAAGAAAACACCGATGCGTACTCAATACGTGAATAGTTTGAGCCTTATGAAATGTAAAACTGCCTTAATGAAAAAGAGTTTCTTCGGAATTGCTCCCCAAATTTACAATAAAATACCCGAGGAAATAAAATGCTTGCCAAAATATAAATTCAAAAAATCACTTAACAGGTTATTGAATAAAAAATGTTATTACTCTCTTGATGAGTTCCTTAATGACAAATCTTTGTAATATATCTTGTTGTTTTTTGCATTAGAAAGTAATCTTCTAATTTAAAATAATTAATCAATGTACTGTATCATTACTTGATGATCATTTTTTTATTTATGAATTAATAATTAATCTGAAATGTAATAATTATCAAACATGTATATCTAAATATAATAATTATCTTAATGTAATAATGCTTATAATAATGTAATATTGTCCTTATTGTAATAATGAATAGAATGTCTAATAGTTTTGGTGTTAATGGTAATAATTTAAAACACTTCGTACTACCTTAGCTAATTATACTTGTAAAGATATGTAATATAATGCAAGAAAATAATAATAGTTGTATGTCATTATTGGCAAAACATAGCGCACTATTTAAATGTTTAAGATCTTTTTTATATATATACCTATGTTTAACAAACAAATAAACTATTCTATTCTATTCTATTCTATTCTATTCGGCCCAGAAAAAAATACAATGCTAAACCTAAAACTTGTCACAAAACTTGCTAACATCGCTTGCAATTCAATCCATAAATATTATATTTGAATGGATTACGGATTTTGATATGGATTTCACTCATAAAATACTCAAATCATACTATATTACTGTAGAGCAAAGCCAAGAATATTAAAGAAATTACGTTTAGATATTCAAAATATTTTACTTTCAATATAATAAGTGATGCAGTCAAGAAGTTGGTTTTTGTCCTTTCTTTTTTTTATATCGGCGCATTCAAAGACATTGTTTGGGCTTTTATAATTATGACCCGATAACAAATCTTTCAACACCTAAACAGTGGCTCCTCATTTTAAGTCATCACTGCATTTTCAAATTGGATTACCGCACTTATGAAGTTAAAAATAAAGCTCAAATTTGCTTGGGAGAGTTTCACACAACATTGGAATTTACTATAATGCCATGGATAAATATTTGTTTCTGGTCTACTACCCATACAAAATACAGATAAGAATGTTAATACAATAGATATTTAAAAAGTTAGGGTTTATTTGTTATGAACTTAATCCTTTTGCACATATTAAGACTGCTAGTAATATTTTATGCTTAAAAGCTAAAAAAAACACTCTTTAGTTTATGTCCACTGCTGGACATAGGCCTCCCTAAGGGGGGGTTTTGCCATAATCGCCACGCTTGGCAGGCGGGTTGGCGATAGCAGTATGGTTGTTACAAAGGCACAGAGAACGCTGCTGCCCATTCTCTGGTAAGTCCCTTAGTCGTCTCTTACGACACCCATGGGAAGATATGGGATGGTGCTATTCTTTACGTCCAACACCACACGGACATAATAGTAATTAAACAACAACAATATAATAGTAATTAAAAATTAAACTACTTATTTCCTGCATAAAGACGATTACTCTACGTTTATCCCAAAATGTATAAAAGTAAACGACCACCCGTGCGAAAGCGGCAAGGGCCGCTAGTAATTTATAAAGAGCTCACGCAGTTTGAAACCGATACGACAATTAGAATTTGTGTCCATTAAAAAATCATCCCACAAACTAAGGAACGCAGCTCACTAATGTGCGCCCCTGCACACTAGTGTGAGTATCAACTTCTACACATCATTGTATTACTATCAACATAACTAAAATACGCTTCCAACTGGTCAAAACGCATGCATACGGCGATCGAGTCCAGAGGCGTGCTAGGCGATTATCGCCTTAAAGGTGAGCTTGCGGAAGTTTTTTCGATAGTACATGAATAGAAAGAAAAGCCATTTATTCACGCGAAAAGCGACGCACTTAACATATAACAGTATTAACTTATAACTAAATATGTAAATTGTAAAAAAAGACATTCGTCACCCCCGCGCGAAACGGCCAACGCTCAACATAATGCCTGGCCCGCACAACAAGGCACGAACCACGGCGTAGTACTATTAAGTATTCTGTGCCACGGCGCTGATTTTCAGCGTCGGCCGGGATGCCGTTGTCTCGGAACCATAAATAAACATCATTTACTCATAGTTCCGAGGCACACGAAAAGACGGTGATCGGCACGGCGCGCATAAAGAATATCATAAAATATAATATATTAAACATATATAAAAAAGAGATAAATTTATTAAAAATAGCGTGTCTAAAAAAAACAGAAAACAAAAATATTACAAAAATATATAAAAAAATATAATAAAAATATACAGACAAACACAATTAAAGATATAATGACAAGTGGCAACATTTCCACGCGTTCCCAAAGACAATCAAGGGAAGAGTTTGCCGACTAACTAAACAGACTTATGGTAACATACAAACATGAAGCTGTAGCATTGAATTTGAATTATTTTTATTTAATTATTATTTATTTGAATGATTTCTCGTTAGTTGCTATGTAGTGAGTAGGAGATATAAGGGCAAGTTGTTTCTTATTAGGTACGATAGATAGTCCTGTACATGTCATAGGAGTGTTTGGAAACTATAGGGAAACTGTAGACTATAACAATTCGTTTTTCAATAAAATTGGGAACCTGGTTTGATAAGGTTGTAATATTTTCTTAACTCTAAGTTTAAGATTTGATCATGATTGTATATTGATTTTTATCTATCATAGTTTTCAACACTTTTATGTCAATCATGGAATGGTGAGTACTGAAGGCGCGTATGAAAGCCATTATATTTTGTAATCTACCCTTCTAGCATTCAATTTTCTATATTATTAGTAACTAGCGACCCGACCCGGCTTCGCCTGGGCCTATATCCTTCCTCGATAAATGGACTAACCAACACAAAAAGATTTTTTCAATTCCAACCAGTAGATCCTGAGATTAGCGCGTTCAACCAAACAAACAAACTCTTCAGCTTTATAATATTAGAATACATTATAGGTACCTACCTAATATTCGGGCAAACATTCTCATTGGTACCACAGTTGTAGCAAGACGTGTTTTATAAATATTTAAAAAGTGAACAATTGATTTTAAGTCCTATTACTGAAGCTTTTACGTATAATACTGGCTGATTCGACCATCCACATACGTCGTTTAAACATATAGTTGTTTGGGTCAGAAGTGTAGTATACGCAAGGATTCTAGATAAAATGCAACGATCACCGATTAAGTCCTCGTCGCATCCGGATCTTACCCATGAAAATGTATCACAAGACCAGGAAATATTAAGAAACATAAACATAAGGAAGCGGAGAAATCCTGAAGAACAACAGTTTGAAGACCTAAAACAGGACCTTCTAAAGTCTTTCAAGGAAATGATGACTACTGAGATGGCTGTAATTAAACTACAAAATAGCGAGATACTCCAGTCTAATCTAGAAATAAAAAAACAACTCGAAGAAAATGCTGCTAATTACCAGGAGATCCGCGGTAGGGTGTTAACTCTTGAAACAAAGCATGAAGCAGCTGTAGAACGTATAAATCTACTAGAAACTCAGATAAATGCACTACAAAAACAACTTCTGAAAAACACAGTAGAAATAAGAAATATTCCACAACATGAAAACGAAGATGTGCTGAATATTGTAAATAACGTATATAACACCCTACAAATACCACCTCTTGATGAAAATACAGCTATTTTTAGAAGAGGCAGGAAAAAAGGACCTATTGTTATTGAATACCAAAACACTAAAAATAAAGAGGTACTGCTAAAGGCTGTGAAAAAATACAACTCCGACAACAAAGATAAACCACTAAGTACTGACATCTTAGGATTTACTGGAACTTCCTCACGGGTATATATATCGGAGTCTCTAACTTCTATGTCTAAAAAGATCTTGGCTGCCGCTCGAGAACTGATGAAAAATGGCTCGTATAAGTACTGCTGGGCCTCAAGAGGAAACATACTCCTACGTAAGGAAGACGGACAGCCTGCCATAGTCGTTAATTCTTTAAATCAACTTAAAGATTTCACCTCCGAATGACTAGCGGTTGTTGAAGATCATGTTAAAATATGGTACTTTTTTTCCTTATTCACCATTTTTTATTTTTGTTTTTTTAAATTTCATTTTACAACACTCTACACTATTTTAAACTCGTACAGTAATATTATATACATAATAATAAGCATAATAATTATTATATGTTATGTAATTATATGTTTATACTACTATTATATTTTATTTTTTTTAATTTATGTAAAAATCTATATAACATTATTCATACCAGTCCACTATGCAAACTTCATGTCCGACAATAATAAGAACAAGTTACAGATTTCAGAAACTATAATCGTCGACCAAAAATATAATTTGACTACTTTGTATAGAATTAAATATGGATAACAACATAGACCAGGTAGTCACCGAGGTTGATAATACTATCAATGTTGGTGATTCGTTTTTGGTCGAGGATCCAGAATCGTTTCCGCAATATAAACTTAATACCGAATCTTCTCTTAAAATTATTGTTCAAAACATACGAAGCATACATAAAAATTTTGAAGATTTTAAAGTTTTTATTGCTAGGAGTAAAATAGACTATGATATTATTATTCTCACGGAATGTTGGCTACAAAATTCAGGTTGGTTACCAAAACTAGAGCAATTTGATTCGTTTGAAACTAGAAACCATATTAACCAGAACAGTGGTGTAGTTGTCTATATAAGGAGCTATCTACCAAATGTCACAGTATATGAGCCAACTTTTGCTGATGCTGACTGTTTGGTGATAAAAATTGGTACAAATCATGCTTTTATTTGTATGTACAGATCTCCATCGTTTGCCTCGCTCGCCAATTTTGTTGGGTCCTTGGAAGAACTTTTAATAGATATTAAACACGTACCTAATGTTTACCTAACCGGGGACTTAAATGTTGACGTTGGTAGCAATACTGTTGACCTGAAATCCGAAGAGTATTTGAATCTTCTTGCCACGTACGGTCTGCTACCTAGTCATCAATTTCCTACGCGTCTCAATAAATGCATTGATCACTGTTTCGCAAAGCCAAATTCAAAAATGCTGACAGTAGTCTGTGAAACATCAGTTACTGACCACAGTAGTATATACTGTATTATACCTTTAGCACAAAAAAGTAATTATAAGAAATCGGAAAAGATGCTGTTAAAACTTAGTTATGAAAAAGTTTACAACCTTATGAAGGACGTTGATTGGGCTGATATAACATCATTGCAAGATCCAAATAAAGCGACTGAGCTGCTCATCGAAACTTTATCTGAAATCAGACGCAAAAGCAGTGACCAGGTTACCGTGCCCAACAGGCGACAGACTTTTCAACCATGGGTAACCCCTGGGCTGCTGCGTTGCATTAGATTTAGAGATGCATTACACAGAAGACATCATAAGTCACCTAATGATAAAGATCTCGGAATTACCTACAGACGTTACAGAAATCATTGTAATAATATTCTCCACAATCTAAAAAATGAACACGACAAAGCAGACTTGAATGCAGTCAGGAGTGACATTAAAAGAACATGGGATGTCATTAAGCGTGTATGTAATCTAAATCACTCTGAAAAATCACAAGGGTCTTGTGGATTATTAAAAGTAAAAGCAACTCCTCAAGAATCCGTCGATTTTGTAAATGATTTTTTTGTTAATATGGCATCTAAACTATCGACTGACATCTTACAAAAGTTAAAACTCACGGAAAATGATCTTGTGCAACAATATAAATGTAAACACAGCCCAGTGAACTCTTTTGTGTTATTGGAAACTGATGAAACAGAAGTCAATAAAGTTGTATTGTCATTAAAAAATACCAATTCTACTGGATGGGATGGAATATCATCTGTGTTCTTAAAAAAAACTATAAGTCATCTTATTAAACCCTTAACACACATATTTAACTTGTGTTTTTCGTGTGGAAGGTTTCCCAATGTTTTAAAGGACTCAATTGTTATTCCGGTGTTCAAGTCGGGGGACAGAGATAGTATCGCCAATTATCGTCCGATATCGCTTTTACCTACTATGGCTAAAATCCTGGAGAAACTAATTAACAATAGGCTTATAAATTATATAGAGAAAAATAATATTCTATCTGAAAATCAATTTGGTTTTAGAAGGAACAAATCAACAATAGATGCGGTAGAGCATCTAGTTACCAATGTAGCTAGTAACCTCGACCACAAGGAAAAATGTGTTGGTGTTTTTCTAGATTTAGCGAAAGCTTTTGATACTGTCTCAATCCCCCTGCTAATTTGTAAGCTAGAGGCTATAGGTATTCGAGGTTTACCACTTGAACTCTTCAAAAACTATCTTAGTAACAGAACACAATCTGTAAAAATTGGAAATATTATAAGCTCTAAACATAAGGTCAGTTTCGGTGTTCCGCAAGGATCAGTGCTTGGACCTACTTTATTCTTAATATACGTGAATAATCTTTGTAACATTGAATTACCCGGTTCGAAAGTGATCACTTTCGCTGACGATACTGTAATATTATTTCAACAAAAAACATGGAGTGATGTCAAATCGTCAGCCGAGAGTGGTTTAAAAAATATAATTGAATGGCTTGACTGCAATCTGCTTACATTAAATCTTAAAAAAACAAAATTTATAACATTTAGTATAAAAAATAATTTACAACCTCCTACCGATTTTAACTTAAAAGCTCATTCCTCTAATTGTTCTGTTACAAGTATTTGCGGATGTCCTGTCTTATCTCCAAGTAATAGTGTTAAATACCTTGGAGTTGATATTGATGAAAATCTCAACTGGAAACAACATATTAACAATCTAAAATCTCGCATTCGTAAACTGATACCGATTTTTAAAAGAATCAGAAACTTAAAAGATCATTCTACTAACAAAACTGTTTATTTTGCACTATGCCAGTCGATAGTAACATATGGAATCTCTGCTTGGGGTGGTGCTAGAAAAAGTACTCTTATAAAAATAGAAAGGGCTCATAGATGTATTTTAAAAGTAATTAATTTTAAAAAATTTAGATATCCTACAACTGCGTTGTACAAAGAGTTTGAAGTGCTAAGTATTCGCCAACTCTTTATTAAAAAAATAGTCCTAAGACAACATCTCTACGAAAAACCTGCTCCCAAATCTCTTAGAAGAGTGCATGAGGTATATGACGTCCCAGCATGTAGAACTACTTTTGCACAGTGTTTCTCTTATTTCTTGGCTCCCCTTTTGTACAATCGTATAAGTAAAATGAAACCTCTTAAAGATTTGACGAGATTTGTATGCGGAAGGGCTCTGAATGAGTTTCTGAGTAACTTGGATTATGAACGGACTGAAAAATTTATACAAATATGTCAGTAAATATGTATTTATACATATATTATATATATTATTTCATGTTGTTTATTAATAATAATTTAATATAATATATACATAGCTTAAAAATAAATATAAACACATAATATGTACAATGCTCACAGGGCATCTTATTTCATGTTATAAATTCAATATAAGTTTATAAAAACATCATATGATTATAAATAATACATAAACTCAATTATAATATATAATATCATTATATAATAATACACAAAAGTAGTAAGTATACATTATAAATTGAATATTAATACATTTTTTTTTGTATTATACATACCATATACATACATACAGTAAATAAAAAAAACATTAAAACTTCCCCTAGCTACGTATTTCTATGGTAAAATAACTATATACATACTTATAATTTTTCACACATTGTTATTAGTTAGTAATATGGATAGTATTAAGGATAAAAAATATATTATGTGTGACTAAATATTGGTTTGTTATATGTATCTCGGGCTTCGTGAGTGGGTGCTTACTGTGTTGGTCTCATCTATATACATACATGGATATATAATTATACCTATCTACGGGACTGATGCGGCGGGTGGTTGCCGTGGAGCTTGGGATGGTATAAAGATACATTTCAAGTCATAAAACGAATATAACTTTGCTATGCTTTTAATTTTAATTTTATTATTTTTGCTACACACATAATTTATTTTAATTATTTCTAACATGCTTTTCTTTCTTATTGGAAACTGTAAACAAATATTGTTATTATATTGTGAAAGTACTTTGTTAATACTGGAATATTCTAACAAGTATTGTCTAATTTCTTTGCTTATACTACTTGTTTACGCTAAACTTGTAACTCGTTATCATCATCTATGATTCACGACAAAACAAATGTAATTAGTAAAAAGTGTCTTAAAGTGTCTACATTATGACTAGTATTCCATGAGCGAGAATCTTACCTTGCCGTAACACAGTCCTTGACTAGCACGGAAGGTAAAGAACTTTTCTCTGTATACCGTCATTGGGCATTTATTATTTTTTTAAGTATGCGAACCATTATTTTATTGTAATTTAGCTCTTCTTTTGTTTTTTACTTGTTATAGATAAGTTCTAACTTAGTGTATATGTGCCCTATACTATTATTGCCACAGTGTTAAATTACTGGTGTACTGGAACCTAAACTTATAGTCAATAAACTTATTATTATTATTATTATTATTATTATTAAATACGAAAGTAAAAGAAGTTAAAAAAAAAAAAAAAAAAAAAAAAAAAAAAAAAAAAAAAAAAAAAAAAAAAAAAAAAAAAAAAAAAACTTTGCAAACTTGATTAAACTGTAATCTCTGTAAGCATTTTTCTCTAGGAGTAATTCTAGCGTTGCGTAACTATTTTTTGATTTTTAGTTAGCTGGTCCAAGATGTTACTGTGCTGGGACATCCATTTCTTACTAAGACTGATGTGGTTGTTAAATTCTGAGAATATTTTATTCTCGTTTTTCTCTAAGGTTTTGATAGCTTCGTCATATTTTGGGGCGTCTAGATAATCCAAGTTGCCAGTAACGTTTTTTATTACTGACTCAAGGCTATCTACAAGACTTCATTTGACTCTAGCAGGTTACAAGGATCTGACTTGCTTTAAAACTCTGTCAAGCTTGTTAGTAAGATAGTCGACCTGATATTCGTAAACCTTGTAAGTTTCATTATTAAGTCGTGTTTTAAAGGTTTGAAGTTGCGTCTGTACGGAGTCTATTTTGGCCTCTATATCAGTTAGTTGTATGTACTGTATGAATGAATGATAATGTGTGGTATGTCTGGTCGGTCCTAGTTTATATTATGGTAATAGTCCTGGTCCATCAGCTAAGGTCTCAAGTCTTATCTCTTGAGGATGCGTCACGTGGATTGTCAGTTGTAGCAGAAACCTGTAACAATGGGTTACTTTTAGGTATACGTTTTAGCCTCGCTCTGGCTTTAGGGCCTCGTTTTTTCGTGGTGTATAAGTGTATAGGTAAGTCAGCTAGAACAGCATCTTGCGTATAATGTGGTGCGGCTTTCTGACGATTAAAGAAAGGGTGTTTCACGAAATTCTGTGGCTGAGGAGCATATTCTACTTCTAGTTCACGAGTTTTATTTCTCCCTTCTATTAAGGCTGTTCGATTGGCAAGAGATGGCGTATTGCTGTTAGATGTGTGTCGTAAAGTCGATATTTACCGGATCTCTAGGGTCGAAATGTCCACTCGATAAGTCATAAGGTCTGCATTTAGTAAAACTGTGGATGGAGCTATTGTATGCTAAGATGGCGTATGGCATCAGATTAACAATCGGTTCATCTTTATGTTGTAATTTAAAAATTCTAATATTTATTTATTTAACTATTCACAAGGCAACTACAACAGGTGACAAACACACACATGACAAGGTTCACATTATAGGTTCCGACCTGATTATCACCCAAACCGTAATCGCACAACATGATAAGCAACAACAATAATAATGATGATAACTACGATAAAATAGCTTAGCTCACAAAAGATAGACAAAGATTAGGGCTATAAAGTATACACATCCGCTCTCCTACACACGTCTCCCTAGGCGGCAAATGTGTAATCATCAATCAACCAAACACGGTAAATTACATACTTGATCAATACCTACAAAGTTACGTTTTTCAAAGAAGACAGGTAGGTATTTAAAGCAAGATTAAAAAGAAAGAGTATATACATGTCTTTTAAAAGTAGCGGCACAGTAAAGATATCTATCTTTACTGTGGTAGCGGGACAAGGATCGAAGATATCAATAGGTGCTGTTATTGTCTTTAGAAATTTCATTATATAGTCGACACATTCTGACGATGGGGTTGAAATGTGATGTGTTATTTGTGAAGACCAGAGGGCTAATTCACGTAATTTTATGACGCGCCGATGAAGTTGTAGTGCAGTTGCAGTTAAGTTCAAGTTTGAGTGATAAACGGTATTCTTGTTATCTTTGAACTGCGCGTAAGCTGCGCGTGAACAGCACGTCAACTGTACGACAACCAAACTTACTTATTGTGTAGCCACATGAGAGAAAAAATATTACTCACTAAATAATTGAATAGAATTTGAATATGACGTTATTATAATATTAAAATAATACCCCAGTACACATTTTAGTAATTTTTAACTGTCATTTCGAGTCGTCATATGAATTGTAGAATACCAATCACGTTGCGTTCCGAAGCACGCACCAAAGACGCGCAACAGTATAATGCCGTTATTGCGCTCGCGTAATGCGAACTTGACGCGAGCATGTCTAAAAAGCGTTGTTTTGATCGAAACTTAACTACGACTGCACTGCAACAGCACTTCTTTAGTTACGTGAATTAGCCCACAGAAGTGCAAAAGTGTTCAGCATTCGAGTGTTATACCTAGTATTTATGTTTATAAGGGACAGCAGAGCTGAAGAGTTCAGCGTGGATCCAGTAGGATCTTATGCAGGTTTATTAAGTCTTGCGACGAGTATGCAACAATTCCAAGCTGAATTTAGCAAGACGTTCGAAATAGATTTGTAGCGTTCTTGAGAAGTCATGACGGTACGAGACCCACTTCAAACATTTTCTTTGCACACTCTCTATTCTCCAATAACGTCGAATGGAAGTGCTCGATGTTACCATTGTCGTTTGGACTATGAGGTAGAACTTTATGATGAATTATCTTATCTATATCTATACTAATATTATAAAGCTGAAGTGTTGTTTGTTTGTTTGGTTGAACGCGCTAATCTCAGGATCTACTGGTTCGAATTGAAAAATTATTTTTGTGTTTGATAGTCCATTAACCGAGGAAGGTTATGGGCCCATGCGAAGCCGGGTCGGTTCGCTAGTGAAGTAAAAATTTGGAGAACAGTTGGTTGGTAAATTCGGTGCCATTGTCAGTAATGATAGTCATAGGTAATCCATGATGGGTACAGTAGCGTAGTCGTGCTTGTATAATACTTTGTGAAAACGTCAATGAAAGTCACGTACTTCTCATTTTGAACTGTAAAAAGGTACATGTGAATAGTTTCAGACAGGTAAAAGTTCAGGTTAACGGTGTGAACTCATTGGGGTTTGAAATCACTATGGGCGTTCCTCAAGGCTCAATATTAGGTCCATTTCTATTCTTAGTCTATATAAATGATTTACCCCAATTACTTCAAAATCAACCGAAGATGGTGTTATTTGCTGATGACACCTCATTGATTTTTAAGGTAGACAGACGGTCACAACATCTTGACGACGTAAATGATGCTATTCTTCAGGTTCAAAATTGGTTTACCGTAAACAATTTGGTATTTAATGAAAAAAAAACGAAATGTATTCGATTCACGTTACCAAATGTTAGGAATAGCAAATGTGACATCATTCTAAATGGAGAGAAACTGGAATTTACTAATCAAACGGTTTTCCTAGGAATCACGCTAGACGAGAAATTACAATGGGGACCTCACATAACATCTATTGCGGGGCGACTAAGCTCCGCGGTTTATGCTGTTACAAAGATAAGACAGTTGACAGATGTAGAAACTGCGCGTATGGTCTACTTTAGCTACTTTCATAGCATTATCATCATCATCATCATTTCAGCCAAAAGACGTCCACTGCTGGACATAGGCCTCCCCCAAGTGGCGCCACATTGACCGGTCCCGTGCGACTCGCATCCAGCGGATCCCCGCAACCTTTACCAGGTCATCGGTCCACCTAGTGGGAGGCCTTCCAACGCAACGTCTTCCGGTTCGCGGTCGCCACTCTAGAACTTTTCGACCCCATCGGCCATCTGTTCTGCGAGCAATGTGCCCTGCCCACTGCCACTTAAGTTTGGCAATTCTTCGGGCTACGTCGGTAACCTTGGTTCTCTTGCGGATATCCTCATTTCTGATTTTATCACGCAAGGAAACTCCGAGCATAGCCCTCTCCATTGCCCTTTGGGTGACTTTGAGCCTTCTGATGAGGCCCATTGTGAGCGACCACGTTTCGGTCCCGTATGTAATCACTGGCAACACACACTGGTCATAGACTTTCGTCTTGAGACACTGCGGTAAGTTGGACGAGAAGATACCACGCAACTTCCCGAACGCTGCCCAGCCGAGTCGGATTCGACGATTGACCTCTTTCTCGAAGTTAGACCTACCTAACTGGACCGTTTGTCCCAGGTAGACATAATCGTCTACAACTTCGAGTGTAGAGTCTCCGATCTTGATAGGAGTGGGTGTTACATGGGCATTCAACATGACCTTGGTTTTGTCCATGTTCATTTTAAGACCCACTCTTTCGGAAGCTCTACTGAGGTCACTGAGCATTGTACTGAGGTCCTCCATGGTCTCAGCCATGACCACTATATCGTCGGCAAACCGAAGGTGAGAGATGTACTCGCCATTGACGTTGATGCCTAGCCCGCTCCAGTCCAGAAACTTGAAGACATCCTCCAATGCAGCGGTGAACAGTTTCGGAGATATGACGTCTCCCTGTCTCACACCTCGCTGCAGAAGGATAGGTTCCGAGGTCTGGTCCTGAAGCCGGACTGACATGGTGGCGTTTCTGTATAGACACTTCAACACCTCGATATACCGATAGTCGATTTGGCACCGTTGGAGAGACTGCAGTACAGCCCAAGTCTCGATCGAATCAAATGCTTTCTCGTAGTCCACAAACGCTAAACAGAGAGGCAGGTTATACTCTTCGGTCTTCTGTATAACCTGCCGCAGCGTATGTATGTGGTCTACGGTGCTAAAGCCTTTTCGGAAACCGGCTTGTTCGGGAGGCTGGAAGTCGTCAAACCTGCGCGCGAGACGATTCGTGATGACTCTTGAAAACAACTTGTAGACATGGCTCAGAAGTGAGATGGGCCTATAGTTCTTCAACCGAGCATTGTCGCCCTTTTTGAAGAAGAGTACCACCACACCTCTGCACCATGCCTGTGGCGTTTTTCCCTCGAGTATGACGGAATCAAACAGCTTCTGAAGGGCCTTAAGTACCGGTTTTCCACCCGCCTTCAGGAGTTCGGCCGTAATTCCATCATCACCCGGTGCCTTGTTGTTTTTAAGCTGTTTCAGAGCCATCCTAATCTCGTACAGGCTGACGTCCGGGATGTCTTCGGTATAGTGTCGGGTTAGTCTAGCTCTTGGGTCGTTCGCTAGATCTACAACGGGTTTACTGGTTGACGTGTACAACTGCCCATAGAATCTCTCGATCTCCCTCAGAAGCTCCGGTTTGGCGGACACAATCCTGCCATCGTCGGTCTTCAGTTTCGTGAGCTGGCTCTGCCCAATAGCCAGATCCCTTGCAAATACCTTGGAGCCTTTATTCTTCTCAATTGCGTCTTTAATACGTTCGGTATTAAAGCGGCGGAGGTCGCTCTTCAAGGATTTAGAGATCCGTCTATTTAACTGCCGGTATTTCCACGCCTCATCTGAAGACTGCAAGATCATCTCACGCCGCTCCTTCATGAGCTTGAGAGTACGATCAGAGAGTTTTTTGTTCTTATCTGCACGACGTGTCTTGAAGAACTTAGACCCAGTCGTATGGACAGTTTCCACGAACTCGTCGTTGTATTCGTCCACTGAGCTTCCTAGGCACTCGAAACGATTCTGGAGTTCGAGCTGAAAGCTCTCGGGGTTTTGAATCTGGACCTGTGCTGGACGGAGCGTAGACTTCATCAGTCGAGACCTTTCAAGCTTTATATTGATGTTCAATGTGCCTCTTACCATGCGATGATCGCTCCCGGTTTTCACCGAATTGATCACAGAGACATCATTGAACATTTGCTTCTTGGTTGACATGATGAAGTCAATCTCATTTTTAGTTGCACCATCAGGGCTCTGCCAGGTCCACTTTCTGTGCTCACGCTTTCTGAAGAAGGAGTTCATCATATAGAGGCCCTCCTTCTCCATAAAACTAGCCAGTTGGTGACCCCGGCGATTCCGACGTCCAAACCCAAATTGCCCCACATGCAGCTCATCACCGTCTCGTTTGCCCAGTTTCGCGTTAAAGTCCCCCATGACAACGGTGAAGCGAGTTTTGAAACCATGCATGGCTTTAGAGATATCCTCATACATGGTCTCCACTTCGTCGTCGGGGTGTGCCGAGGTCGGGGCGTAGACCTGTATGACCTTCAGCGAATATCTTGAGGATATTCTGAGTATAAGGTACGCCACCCTGGTCGACACACTCTCGATCTTCACCACGTTGTTCACGAAGGACCTGTGAACGATAAACCCAACACCACCCTGGGACTGCCGGTCACCCTCTCGGAAATAGAGCAGGTTGCCGGATTTCAGGGTTATCGTGTCCTCCCCCTCTCTTCGGACTTCAGATAATCCCACAATACTCCATCGCAGCCTGCTCAATTCCTCTTCGAGTTCCGTTATCTTCTCGTCGGTCCGGAGTGTACGCGTGTTGTATGTTGCCAGGTCAAGTCGTCGGTGTAGGCAGCCTGATCCCTTCCGGAGATTCTTCGCACCCCTTGCCACGCCGTAACCTCGACCGCTACCATAGTCGAAGCTAGACGAGCTGCCGGGTACTAGGGGCCGTTTATGTGTTGCGCTATTCATTTTGGGGGGTTTTGCCATAATCGCCACGCTTGGCAGGCGGGTTGGCGATCGCAGTACGGTTGTTACAAAGGCACAGAGAACGCTGCTGCCCATTCTCTGGTAAGTCCCTTAGTCGCCTTTTACGACACCCACGGGAAGATATGGGATGGTGCTATTCTTTACGTCCGACACCATACGGAGGCATACCACATAGCATTATGTCGTATGGTATTTTACTGTGGGGTCGGGCTGCCGACATTGAATCTATTTTTATTTTACAAAAAAGAGCTGTTAGAGCCATTTATAATCTACGTCGCTGCGAATCTCTGAGGGAACTATTTAAAAATATAAATATAATGACAGTGCCTTGCCAATTATTCTATGAAAATATTATGTATGTAAGAAAAAACCAACATATCTATACATATAATAAAACAGTAACAAAACTGTGTCTGTACATTGAATATATTAAAAAAATAATAATTGAGGGGGGTTTACGAACAGTAATAGAGCACGAATCCAAAAAAAAAATTCTGTCTGTTTGTCTGTTTGTTTGTACACGCTAATCTTCGGAACTACTAAGCGGATTTGAATGATTTTTCTTTTGTTGTATAGGTATTAAGTCTGGGCAACATATAGGCTATAATTTATTTTGGAAACTTAAACACCTGATGCAGAACCGCAACAGACCAGCTAAACTATAAGAGATACAAAAATGGTACCATAGCAAAAATTGTTCCACGTGATGAGCATTTTCTGCTGAGAGAATAAATTTGAAGATCTGGAACACCTGATGTGGAACTCCAAGAGCCCAGCTACACCATGACACATATAGGAATGACGTCTAAGCAAAAGTTGTTCGGTCTGATGGGCATTTCCTGTTGATTTATAAAAGTCGAAGATCAGAAACATCTGATGTAAAAATCAAAGCTATCACTAATTTCACTGTATCTTATAAAATAACATAAGCTGGGAGTACCTCCATGCGGTGAAGGCGGTAACAGTTTAGGACTGATTTTTGATGACGATGGTATATCATTGAAAATTTGACTCTACGGGCCAAAATTCCCATTATTTTTTTTATTTTATTGAATAAATATGCCTTCGGGGTTATGTTATATGGGTGTTTAATTTCCTTTTCCATTTATCTTCGTGACACGGTAGCCTACCCGGTAACGCAGGGGAGCAGTCACTTAGATTTTAATTGATCAGGTACAATAAAACTATAACCTTGCCTAGAAAGAGGTCAAATCTTTCCCAATGTTCCAAAGGAGCTAAAAGATTGAGGATCATAAGATCCCAAGAATCTACCGAAGAGCGTCAGGAGAGACTTGATGCTGTTCGAGAACATCAGGCTGCAACTCGCTCCGTGGAAACCTCTTCAGATCGCGAAGCACGCCTGCGTTCTCAGCGTATTTCCGCATCTACATCTAGGACTCTAGAGACCAGTGAAGAATATGATGCGCGACTGACCGCTGATCGTGAACGTCATAAGTACATTGTCTCGCGAGTCGGAGACGTTCACGGATAGAGAATTGCGCTTGAGTTCTCAGCGTATCTACGCATCTGCTTCTCGCATCTGCTGCTCTCTGCATTGTCTCGCGAATCGGAACCGATACAGAATCACGCTTGAGTTCTCAGCGTATTCGCACATCTACTAACAAGTCTTTTGAACCGAATGATGAACGTGATGCACGACTAACTGCTGATCGAGATTATCACACACTAGCGACCCGACCCAGCTTCGCATGGGCCTATAGCCTTCCTCGGTAAATGGACTACCCAACACAAAAAGTTTTTTTTAAATTCGAACCTGTAGATCCTGAGATTAGCGCGTTCAACCAAACAAACAAACTCTTCAGCTTTATAATATTAAGTATAGATTGTCCCGAACACGCACACAACAAAATATTCATAATCAGTTAGAAAGTGAGAGCAAAAGAATTGCTGGAGTACGGCATGAAGAGACAGAAGAAGAGCGCAACGAACGTTTGAATTCTGATCGACTTCGACATTCTCTGAACAGAATGTCGATATCATCTGAAGAATCGGATGTGTCTCAAGATATAGCCGTAGGTCATAGCGTCCTTCCTTGGGTTGATAAGGAACGGAGTTCATTTACGTATACTCCTATGATTGACTACGCCACATATTCCGCCATCGGAGGTATGATTCAAAATTTTACTTTTTGAACGTCTCTTCGGTCCGGGCTCTTAGAATTCGACATCAGACGTTTCAGAGCTTCGATTTTACCGACCCCGTTGTCGCTGGCATAAGCAACAGGATCCGCGTACGAAGTCGCAGGCAGAAGCTAGTTTTTAATAAAGTGAGTGATAGACATAATATTAATACCAGAAACAAAGACAAAATAGCTCAACCATATTTTAGATTGTCTAAAGTTCATAAATCTTTTATGGGGTACTGTGTTAAGTGTTATAACAAAATTCCTAGTGATATATTGCAACTAAGTGAAAGAAAATTTAAAACATAAGTATATTAAAAGTACACTCTGTAAACAAGCATATTACAGTTTAGAGGATTATATCCATGATAATAATGCTTGGAAACATGCTGGTCCGGGCTCCATAGGACAATCTACAGTCTAGACAAAATCAAACTGATTGCTAATCAAAACTACTTAATCTATACTTAATATATAAATACTTTATTTTTAATTCTTGCTCTGGTTCACACACTAGTTCATAGTTTGTTGAAATGTAAGGAGTTGTTGTCTACTTTTTCAATATTTGTAAATAATAATATGTTAACACTATGTATCTATGTATACATCTTGGCTATCGTTCTTAATCTTGTAATAGGTACTTTGTACATACTTCAATATAGTGTTTTTTATGCAGGTTTCATCGTGTTCACGTATAGTTAACTATAAACTGTAATTAATGCAAAACATTGTACACATTTTTTTTAAAAGAGTAAGTATGGAGTTTCTTGCCCATTCTTCTCCATACGAAACTACCTTTTGGAAGGGGCCACTAGAATCAACTTTTTTTTTTATGACGTTCAAAAGTGCCTTTAATGGTCTAATTGAAATAAATGATTTGACTTTGACTATGACTTTTCAAATGGTTTAGTAACTGTAGGGACTATGTCGAATTGTGGTCTAATGGGATTTCGGTCGTATTTCGCTTGACCACAGATGGTACACACTTTTTTTTTTTTTTTTTTTTACTATTTGGTACACTCATTTATAACTTGCTGGGTGGAACTTTAATAAAGCCGACTGGACTCCGTTGTATGAAATGGACTTAGAAGTAGGTTTAAATTATTTTTATAATATATTTATCCTGAGTGGTACACTGTGAAATAATTCGCGACATAAGGTTGAAGGCTTCTCTGCATAAACAGTACAAGGCAAGCGGGTCAAGGGTCGATTACGAAGCATTTGCTCGGTGTAGAACCAACATTCAAAATAAGTTAGTAGTGGCACAGGAACGATACCGGAGCCGTGTTCAAGGGCAAATGCTGAGTGATCCCAAATCTTTTTGGAATTATGCTAAGTCTAAAAGAGGTAGGAGAAGCCCGCAAGCGATCTTGAAAGACGGGGTGGCATTATCTGGGCAGCGGTCTGTGGAAGAGTTTGCGGTTTACTTCTATTCCGTGTATAGGCAAGAGAGACCGGAGTTGGATGTAGACGCGGCTATAGCCAGCGCGGGTAGCGGAAACGGAGCGGCGCGAGTGCACTTGCACCAATTACAGTTAAGAGACGTGAGTCGTGCGCTTCTAGATCTTAAGCCGAAACGGTCTGCAGGGCCGGATGGCATTCCACCTTACATATTTAGGGATTGTCGAGTAGCCCTGGCTAGGCCGCTACTTCATATTTATAACCAATGCCTCAAAGCTGCCGTGTTTCCGGAGAGGTGGAAAGTGACCCGCGTTGTTCCGGTTCCGAAAGCAGGGTCAGCAGAATCGGTAAATGGGTACAGGCCAGTTGCGGTATTGTCTACGCCGGCAAAGGTGATGGAAACTGCTATATATAAGAGCATTTATTTTCAAGTTAGTGCACAGCTGTCAGACGCTCAGCATGGGTTTCGACCGGGAAGAAGTATCACTAGTAATCTTCTCTGTCACATGGCTCATCTGGTGCCAACGGTAGATAGTGGGGGGCAGACTGATGCTGCTTACTTTGACTTTACAAAAGCATTCGATCTAGTCGATAATGACATTTTGCTTAAAAAGTTTGCAGGTATTGGTTTCACCCCACACTCTCTTAAGTTTTTCGTCAGTTATTTGAGGGATAGGCGGCAATATGTAGAATATGCGGGACACGTGTCAGATCCATATTTCACTAGGTCTGGGGTGAGTCAAAGGGCAAGAAAGCCCAAAGGGCCAAGATTACTATCTTGGCCCTTTGGGCTTTCTTCTGGTGGTAAACGACCTACCAGGAGTAGTCCTAGACGCTTCTTGTCTGTTGTTTGCGGACGATCTGAAACTATCTCTCGAGATAAAGGGCAGCGATGACTGTATCAGGTTACAAAGGGACATCGATAGGGTAGTGAGATGGAGCAAAGAAAATCTCTTGCAATTTAATAGCTCGAAGTGTGTGACCATCACTTTTTCTCGCGCGCACAATTCCATCTTACATACCTACTATATCGATGGTATGCCTATGAAACGAGTCACAGAAGTCAAGGACTTGGGAGTAGGATTTAACACCGGTTTGACTTTCAGGAATCATATCATGCGTAGCTGTAAAAGAGCGTATAGAAATTTATTTTTCATGCTTCGCACGGTCCGAGGGTTCACGAATGTTAAAGCTATTGTAGCATTATATAATGCATTGGTGAGGAGCCAGTTAGAATATAATGCAGTCATCTGGGCTCCGCATGAAGCTAAATATAGTCTCATGCTGGAGAGGGTGCAAAATAATATTTCATATATATTATATTAAAATTTTTGAGAGGGAAGGTGCATAATGCAATTATTTTAGGCCAGGTGAGTCTGTGTGTTCCGGACAGGTACGTGTGGCGACGACGACAGCCACCACTGCTAGTGGAACCGCGTTTTTTTTTTTTTTTTTTTTTTTCGGATTGGCATCTCGCAGGTCAACCTAGGATGTTGTCGGCTGCTTAACCGGACTTTCCTGTGGTGCCTTAAAAAATATTATTTTTAGGGCCTCCAGCGAGGGCAAAATAGTTTACAAACTAAGCGACTACACGCTAAGGGCACCCCCTGTGGGGTACGAGCCTCGGCTTAGGGCGTCGCTGGGAGAGGACAGCAAAGGGACAGGCTGGATCGGATTTCCATTATTTAGGGACGAATTTAAAACTACAGGCTCAGCGGCGCGGGCTGGCACGAGCAAGGGTCGGGGAGGGGACGTACGGGGTCGTCGCGGCGGGCCTCGGCGGCGAGGACGGAATGACGGCGGTCTGTGTCTGTGTTTCTTAACTAAACTGTACTGGTGGCTTTATTCAGTCGGCAGTTTTGAATCGCCGAACACAAGTGCGTCACCAGCTGCCGATAGTGCTGACCAAGCGCCGCCCGCCGCCGCCGTCGCCCGCAATCTAACACCGACTGCGGAAACGTCACACGTAGGTACGTCGACCCCTAAACATACCTACGCTGCTTCTGTCACGAACGGCAAATCTGTTGCGTCGCAACCTAAGCGACAAAGCAAAATAGGGGAAAAACCGAAGAAGGGTGCTGCTCAACCTGCCCTGACTGCGGTCCGTAGTTCCTTGCCAGGAGCGGGCCAAGTTGATGAAGAGGGTTTCATCAAAGTGGAGAAGAAGAAGAGGAGGCCCAATTCTCGTAACCAGTGCGGTACCGCACCGTGTGGACCCAACATGCTGCTGCGTCCTGCTGTGCCTACGACGCAGCTGTACATTTCGCGGCTGCATTACACCACGAAGATTGAGGAAGTAGTGGAGTACTTGGGAGTGAAGACCGACTGGACTCTGAGGGTTGAAGCGTTGGAATCGCGACACAACGTCAACTTTAAGTCGTTCGTGGTACGAGTTCCAACCCAACATCTACAGACCTTTTTGAAGGAGGACTTTTGGCCGAAAGGTGTCGTATATCGACGTTTCCGAGGACGGTTACGCGACACCACGCAGCGAGACACGACGCCGACAACGCCGTAAAGTGATGTTTAGTAAACGTTTAGTTGATAAGGTTTCTTTATATGTATTAGTTTATGGTTGTTTAAGATTATTTGTGTATTTTTTCTATGGGCCTCCGTCGCCTGACAATAAAATTTATTATTATTATTATTTATTGTTCTCCTGGAGGAGAGTAATAGCATCGTCAGGGTCGGTCAGAGTATGTCTCGGTCGTCGAGTCTTACTAATACGGCAGGGAGTGTACCGGGCGGCCGATACGATTAACGGGTTCGAGTGCTTCTCAGCAGTGTCGAAGAAGCGCTTGGCGGAGCGTTTCATGAACTGCTGGATGGTAGGTATTTTTAGATCGAGATGGAGGTTCTCGTTGCGAAGGTAAAAAGGGGCTCCTGTGATTCTTCGCAAGAAACGGTTTTGAAAGGTTCTGCATCCTATGGAGACGGTATGGTTTCGCGTGTGCGAATACAGCAAAGGCGTACGTCATGATGAGACGAATGCACGCCGTGTAAATGCGCAATTTGCACTTGAGTGACAATTTGCTGCGTGCATTCAACATGAAGTAGAGCCTACCGAGAGCGAAAGCGGCGCGCGAACGCACCGTCTTTATGTGCTCTCCGAAAGTAAGATGGTGGTCCAGAATCACACCTAGGTATTTGGCTTGCTTCTCCCAAGGGATAGGCTTACCGAACATGGTTATCGGGCTGGGCAGAGAGGGGGACGAACGCGGTTTGGAAAAGAGTAACTACTGCCTGACTCTTGATGGGGTTTACCTCGATTCTCCATTTCCGGAAATAAGCGCCTAAGGCTTTTGCCGCGGATTGGAGGGTACGAGCTATGCAGTCTGGGTTGCGACCCGAGTAATAGATGGCCGTGTCGTCAGCGAATAGAGCCAAATGGGCCTTTTTATCTTTGGGGATGTCGCTGGTGTACAGCGTGAAAATGAGGGGGGATACTACGGAGCCCTGAGGGACGCCAGCGCGTATCGGGTGGGGTGAAGAGAGCGCACCCTCGATGCGATAGCGAAAGGTTTCGACAAAAAGTCACGCAAGATGAGCACGAGACGATCTGGAGTGGAACCGCGTGCTCGGACCAACCTTTTAAAGGAGGCGCCGCTGACGCGCGCACTCCGCACGCTCAGCCTCATAGCGAGTGAGGCGGACTTATTCTGTTGTTCTCTGAGTGAATTCACAAGGAATGCTTTGTTTGTAATTAGTTATAGGTATTAGTTATAATTAACAATTAAATTAAGTATTAATTAAGCTGCATTTACCGCATTGGTTAACTGTAATGGTAGATGTATGTTGATAAATAAATAAATTAAAAATAAATAAACTTGGTGATTTGCTCCTTCATTTTGGGCCAGTAGAATTTTCGTGAGAAGGCCAAATGACATTAATTTATCCCGCGGTGGTTTGTCTTATCGTCGTGATAGTGTCGAATGATGTCTTGTCGTCGCAGGTATTCCTTGACATCTTCCAGTTCTACTTTAGTTAGTACTAAATTGAGAGAGGAACTTTTGAATTTATCCTGTGTAATGGGAATTATTGAATACATTGCTAATGGGGGATTTATCAGATTTTTTTTTACTAAAAAGACAACCGTCTTCAAAATGTAAAAAAATACTTGAAATTCGCAAGTCGGTGGCAATACAAAACAAGAAACAATACCAATACCACCTACGAATTTGAAGTATTTTTTTACTTTTGAGGGCGGTTTTCTTTTTTGTAAAATGTTTTTGAAAAACTAATTAGCTTACGCGTCTTTTGCTTACCAACGTCAACATCATATAACAAGAATTTTTGCCAACACTGCTAGGGTAGGCTTTCAGTATAACCGGATGCTGCTGAATATCAGTACCAGTTACTGGATAACGGTCCGGGTGAATGGTCCGGGACCCGAGACCGGTCCGGGTCCGGTACGGTCCGGTCTATAGGGTATCAATACGTACTATGACAGTAGCGTGTGAACATTGATTGTACTACCATACCACTACACTCTCTCCTTACGGGAGATCATCCAAAATTCAAAAAATTCATAGCAATATACGTCGATATAAAAACGCATTTCAAATGATCCTCTTCAAGAGTACGCAAGTTACAGAACGTGGTTTTATGCCTACATTTTAAATTGAAGGACAGTATATTACTTAGCCGGAAGCTTGCTACCACTTCAGCCTATAGCCTATTCATAAATATAATATTACTAATTGACCCGACAGACGTTGTCCTATCAATTTTGTTTTCACGTTTCTTACCGTATAGGTAAACCTTCCCTGGACTTCCGCAAATATTTCAAGACCAAAATTAGCCAAATCGGTCTAGCCGTTCTCGAGTTTTAGTGAGACTAACGAACAACGATTCATTTTTATTATATAGATAATCACTCCACACTGTCCCACATTAGTATCTTGCACCCGTGCGAAGCCGGGGCGGGTCGCTAGTAAGTTACCTATATTGTTGTAAATATGAATAACATGTTAAATAACATTCAGCCTCCACATTACTGAAACATGTTACATTACAACGTTTTTTAACTTGTTATGTTACATAATACTCGTAATATGTAATTATTAAGAAAAAAAAGCACTGTGCCACTCGGGGACTGCCGCGGTAAAGCTATTGCATAGCATTTTATATATACATAGATACACCTACACCCCACCCCCACCCCTATACACCCCCCACACCCCCCTACACCCCCGCCCCCTACACCCCCCTACCACCCCTACCCCCTACCACACTACCTTATGCAATAGCTTAATAATTTAATTATTATTTATTGATTTTTGATTTTGATTTTTGATTGATTATGTGATTGTGAGTTTGTTTGATTTGGCCAAATTATGCTCAATAAATTGATGTTTCCTTTATGACACTTTAGGCAAATCATCAAGTCAAATAAAATAATTTATTTATTTGTATACATGCGTAAATTGGTACTTAGATGTAGTCATAAAAGTTAGTTCTTCATGTTCTGCCGACACATGGGCATGCAAATCATAATCAATTAATATAATATTACAATAGTATTACAATCCCATTTCACAAAGAATCATGGCGAGATCCATACATTCATTTGTATTATACATTAAAAATCATTTAGATCGTTTAAAATATTTTCCAACGTGGAGAATACATTACTAGGAGTAGATTGATGAAACCCCGCATAATTAAAATATTTCGACATAAAAATAACACTTTTTCGTTTCACCTCGTTGCCCATTTTGTGTTTATAAATAAAATTAAAGTGACAAGTGGCATTAACGGATCTATCAAATTAGCAGACAAGTGATGTAAATCGTTGTATAATCATTATTTGTGTCATTGTTTGCCATAAAACCATGCTAATTCATTGTAAGAACTGCATAACGGTGGCTGTCAGTGTCACTGTTACTGTCAGTTTCGTTCAGAAATAGTGAACTTTTCGTTAAATTAATCACTTGAAACATTCCGGGGTTTTAAAAATATTGTAAATGCCTAATCATCAGAAGAGTATCAACTCTTTAGGTACCCAAGAGTATAATAATAATGAAAGCTTTATTTGATTCTATACAAAGAAACAAAAATAAATTACTAAAATTTTACAGATACTTGATCTCACAATACATCTAGATTTCAATTTATTTGCTTATTAGGTAATAATTGTTTAAAATAAATAATTAATTTCATTTCTTAGAGTTACCAATTTATAAGTGTGAGGGGTGCCCCCCCCCCACTCCTCTAAATTGCAGAATATAAGAATTATAATTTCAACTTCTCTAACATTTTAATTTTTTATACAAATCCTGCCATGATCCTTTACAATAATAATAATTATGTCAAACCATTTGAATTAAATACATCATAATTATATCAGAGTACAAAATTAAGTATGTCAATTTATACAATACATATAAATCAATATAAATAAGTACAATTAATAAAAGAAATGATTCATTTTATCCAATATTAATACATGTATTTATACATTCCTGAAGAGCACCGAATTCGTTTGAACTGTTGATGTCGGTACAGACACCATACCCATATCTTTGACATTGTCCTGTAGTAGTATTGTAGAAAAATCTGAAAAAGAAAACCATTTAAAAATATAATCTTTGTTTCAGACAGACAAAAAGTAATTATTTTAGGGTTTTCTTTTTTTCCGTTTGATGTCGGAGCCCAAAACAAAAAGATCAAATAATGAGGTCTATTTAATATAAACAAAAGAAATTGTATCTATTCCAAAGAATCATGGCGAGATCCATACATTAATTCATATGGAAAAAGAAAAATCATTTAGAGGGTTTAAAATATTTTCAATATGGAGAATACATTACCAGGAGTAGATTGATATACTTAACATACACTTCTGGACACATCTATTGGCCCACCTTGTATTTTCAGTTTCGTTTGGTCCTAGCTAAAATTTTATATTAGGTCGAGCAAAAAGTTTTTATGCAGTTTTGAACCTGGCACATTCACAAATTCATTCAATAGTCTTTTTTTGAATTTCGAACACAGAATTTAAAGAAACAAAAGACAATTTGGAGCCTGTTTGTTGATATCAAACAATCGAATACTAAGAAAACTTGGTTTTATTGGTTTACTTGGATTTAATTCTTGAAAAAGTGATTGATATCTTTGGTTTTGCAACAAACATTACTTATTCTTAACATTAAGGTGAGGTTCTATCAATAATCTATGGATACTTCACCTGAAGTCGCCGCCCAAGCTGTGGCACTTATTCAGGCCGGACACAGCCAAAGAAACGTGAGTGCTCAACTTAATTTAAGTCGATCTGCAGTCCGAAATGTTTATCGGAGGTACCTAGAGACTGGCGGCTTTGTTCGTCGCCAAGGAAGGCCACGATCTCGGGTCACAACTGAAAGGCAGGATCGATTCATCGTGACGACCAGCTTGAGAAATCGTCACCGTACCTCCATTGAGATACAAAACCAACTTCGCGACTTCCACGGAGTATCTGTGAGCGCTCGAACTGTTCGGAGAAGGTTAAAAGAACGCGATATGGTACCACACAAGCCAGCTAATGGGCCCAAACTAACGCGAGCCCACCGAACAGCGCGCCTTCATTTCGCACGCAGTCATTTAAATTGGACACAGCAAGATTGGAGCCGTGTACTCTTTTCTGATGAGTCTAAAATTGTGTTACATGGCAATGATGGAAGGAAGAAGGTCTACCGACGTATGGGAGAGCGTTTCGCACAATGTTGCTTTGAAGAGAGGGTTGCTTATGGCGGTGGCTCATGGACTGTCTGGGGCGGTATATCCGCGAGCGGCAAAACTCAACTTGAGGTTGTTACAGGACCACGGCTGCCAACATTAAATGCTGAAAGGTACATTCGTGAGTGCTTAGAACCTCACGTGATACCATACGCGGACTATGTGGGCCCAAATTTCCTTTTTATGCATGATAATGCAAGAGCCCATGCGGCCGGCATCGTCAGGGAATATCTTCGGGATGTGAACATCACAGTTATGGACTGGCCAGCCAGAAGCCCAGACATGAACCCCATTGAGCACATGTGGAACGAGCTAAAAAGACGTGTTAGGGCTCTTCAGCCAGTTGCCCAGACGATGCAGGAGTTGAAAACTGCCATAGAAGAGGAATGGGAGATGATCCCTCAAAATTTCATAGAGCGGTTGATAAACTCTATGCCTAATCGTATGAGAGCTGTGGTAGATGCCCATGGAGGCAACACGCGTTATTAAATTAAACCTTTATTTGATAAAACATGTTTTTTATTAAAAAATCAATTGCCAAGGCGCATATCCGACTTGTTAGGCGTAGCTCCATGTCGTATGGTATTCTGAATTCAAATTTAAAACAATACGATCGAAAAAGATGGTAAAATGTATCAGGTTTAAAACTGCATCAACAGTTTTTGTTCAATCTAGCAATCATATTTCGGTAGGGGCCATCGAAACCTAAACTCTAAGGTGGGCCAATAGATGTGTCCAGAAGTCTATTTTTAAACCCCCCCCCCAAATTATAATATTTCGAAATGAAAATACCACTTTTCAAAAAAAGAAAGTGACAAGTGACATTAACGGATCTATCTAATTGGCAGGCAGTGATGTGAATCGTTGTTTACAATGGTAGTTGAAAAAAGACATTGATGAATCATTGTTTGTGACATTATTTCCCATAAAACAATGCAATTTCAGTGTAAGAACTGTGAAGCAGCATCTGCCAGTGTCGTTCAAAGTCAAAGTCAAAGCATTTATTTCAATTAAACCATTTACAGTAACTTTTGAATTGTCAAGGAGTCGGTCAATTACTCAGAGAGTTGAAGCTAGTTGCTCGTTCCAACACGTAGGTAGGTCTCTATGGAGAAGAACGAGCAAGAAACTCCACGGACACTCTTTTAAATCATGTTTTTAACAAAGTACTGGTTACATGATTCTTGTTGCTTCTATATGTGAAAACTATGAAGGTAATCTTGCAATACAAAACATAAAAAAGAAGCAAGATAAAGTCCATGGCAGATAAGAGCTGACCAATCTCTACTGACAGCGCCCGTACACGAACATGACGCGTGAATACTAACTTAGTGACTACTACCAGACGTAGCACGTGCAAACAGCACACATTCTCACTTAATGGCGGACGGGCAGCCGCAGTTTGAACCGCACAGTGCGTATAGCAATCGGCCGGCTGGCCGTTACTTGGGCCGCAGCTCTCCGAGCTACCGGAGCGGTCTGCTGTTAGTCGCATCGCAGTGCGCATAGAAATCAATATTACTTTTTTTTTTCTCCCACTGCAGGGCAAAAGTCTTTTCCCAAACAGAGAAGCCATGAACAAAGCGCACCCCACTTGCTTATCGCGGATTGGCGATTTCAAGATAAGATAAGGCTTTTCTATATAATAATAAATAGGCTTTTATTACTACTAGTACCACGCGACGGTAAAGATATCTAACAGTATTGTGACTCGGCCCTGTCCTTGAAATAATTACCTACAGTAGCGCGGTACTTCAACACGCGGGAGGGCTGTCCATCAGTATTTTTAATCTCATCTACTTACTTGAGTTTCTTCTTAATTTTGTGATATTTGTACCTATTGTACATGACATACATGTATTTTATTTTATTTAAAAACTGAAATTCGTTGTGAATGAAATACTTTCTATTTCATTTTCAATTTTATTTTTAACCGACTTCGAAAAGGAGGAGGTTATCAATTCGAATGTATATATATATATTTTTTTTTTTATGTATGTTCGGGCATAACTCTGTCATATATGGACGGATTTGCTAAACAATTTTTTTGTTCGAAAGGGGTGTATTCCGAAAAGGTCCCATATAAATTTTATCAAAATTGGTACAGCCCTTTTTGAGAAAATCAACAAATTCCCAAAAAAATTACTTAGACGACGTTTTAGTTTCTTCAATCACTGGAGGACTTACAATCTCTTTTAAGTGTGTTGCCGTTTCTTAATGGATTTGGATGTTAAGGCAACACTAAAAAGCGAAAAATAAAAAGTTGTTTTCAAAAAAAAGAAAACCGCCTTCAAAAACTAAAAAGTGATAAATAACTTTGGCACAGAACACACATTACTTTACTTTCGGAAGTCGGTTTCAATACAAAACAACAAACTCAAAGCCACCGCCACCGACTTCCGAAAGTAAAGTAATGTAGAAGAATAGGGTTAAAATCTAGTATCTGGAAACATGTTTGGGAGTGGAGGATGGTTGGAGGGGTAGGGGGGTACCCCCCGAAACCCTGCTATCACTCCCATGAAAGGAAAAAAGAATTTGTAACCTAACCTCAAACACTAGGTAAAGTTGCCTAAAAGGCGTCGACTGTTGGCAACGGGTACGAAACTTGGCACAAAAACCAACTCCGCTGTGCGGCGCTCCTATTCCTGACTGCAGGGTTTAAAGAAACCCAACTAACCGAACCTCGGGGTGCTCCTGATGTCAACCTATACCTACGTTTTTTTTTCTGTCCAAAAAGTTTTACACACACAAATGTCATTTCTTTTTTTATACGTTCCGTTTTGTAGATTTTGCACGATAGTTTACAGCACAAAAAATATATTTTGACAGATTTACTTGTCCGTAAATCGTACCGTTTTCGCTTTTTACATGGTATGATGTGATTTAAGGTTAGAAACTTATTTTATTATTTTTTAGAAAACTACGCGGTTTTTTAATAAAAGTAGTAGTGTTACAATCGGGACCCAACCCCTACCAACTTCATCATTTTTTATCCCCCAACTCATGTTTCCGTGTTCTAGATCCAACACGTTAATAGCATCAAACGTAATGTAAGTACCAACCTAGGGTTGTTGTCAAAACATTGTCCTCCGCCAGCTGGTTCAAGGCACATAGGAACTATAAAAAAAAACAAGGACATTTTATTAAAAAGATACGAATTAACTTGCCAACTATTCAGGCCTTTAAAGAAACGAATTTTAAAATGACGGTCTAATAAAGGAGCTTACGATTGACAGCATTTCATCCTTTCAGTCTCTCACTATAACGTGTGAGTGAGAGAGAATGATTAGCGCCGCCATTTAAAGTTCGTTTTTTTAATATCACTGGTTCTTACACATATTATGTCACGTCGTTTTAAGCCCTTATTACACTTGGCTAAATTAAGTCGACTAAATTCAGTCGCTGAACTGAATTCAGTAAACTGTAATTGCATTCAGTAAGTAAGTAGTAGTAGTAGTAGTAAGTAGTAACTGAATTCAGTAGCCACTGAATTTAGTCTACTTAATTTAGCCAAGTATAATGAGGACTTTAGCATTGCAGAAGTTTTGATAAAGGACCAAACCAAAAAGAGGTATAGGTAAGGACGTTTGGAATCTTGGATCTAATTAAGGGCGCGTATTCGATTTAGCGCAACTCAAAATCTAAACGATTGCTAGAACGGCGTAGCAGCATTGACACACACTAGTACAATACAATGGTCTGTTTGTGTGCATCAGAAAAAAAAATATGAACGAAATAAGCACGAATCATTGAAATTGATCGGCAAACCAAAGCTCGCGATGTTCTACAGTGCTTTTTAAAATAATTGTCTAAAATAAATGAGCTCGTATAACGGACTGAAAAATATTCTGTATATTAGGCATAACTTTTACTTTCATAAAATAAATATATCTGTTATGTTTTTATTGAAATACTGGTGAAAAAAAATTGACAAAGTGAACCGATTTTCTGCTTTTTCAACATTGTTTTTTAATACATAATAGTAATATTTTCGTAATTTTCGATCAGTAGCTGTCTTTATGACTGTGTATACTGTTGGAAAAACGTATAAAACAAAATATTTTGGCATATTGTAATGGTTGTATTGGTCCTGAAAGTTAACTCTGACGTCTATTTTCGTAAAACGATATGAAAGAATAGTCTTCGCTTTAAAAAACCATAATTAAAAATTATACTTTTACTCTGTAGCTGTCTAAATTAAGACTTAATCTTTCTAAAACTGTAAATTTTATTACACCCAATTGTGAAAAGTATCTCAGTTAAATTCTGTAGTGCTAATATATGCCACCAAAAAAAACACAAAATTTTTATTCAATCGATAAGTGCCATAAAATGACTCTAAATTTTAAATTTTCAAATTTCGCGCGTAGTTTGACAAAAACACCTCGTAGTGGACGCCAAATTGCTTTGCAAAAATGACGTCAGTTCGCTGGTTAACAAATGCGTTGGTTACTAAAAGTTGGTTAGGTTAAAAGTACAAAGCCTTTAAACGCCAATCGGTTGACTGACAGTTGTCATTTTTTTGTTTACACAGCCGTACGGCGTATTAACAAGGTGGCTACTATTTCATGGTGTTATAAAACAGATTAAAAAAACTGTAAACTTTTAATTGAATTTAAAAATTATTTTGTTAATTTATGAAGAAAACTAACATTTTCCGACTGCTTTTTGCCTAAACTATCTCAATAATAACTTTTTCTCCTACAGAGTAAAATACCCTATTACAGGCACATGAAGGGTTTTGCCTCTGCGGTGCCTCTGATATAATAATAATACTTTATTTCAGACCATTGGTGTCCATTTTGTTAGTGACAATGTTCTTATAAACTATAGTGTTAGGTGGGTAGGTGGGTGAGTGGTGGTGTGTTCTTCATACTGCTAATGATCGTAGTTTACGGCGACTTTTTAATATTAAGGAAGTCAAATTAAGACATCACTTTTCATTTACCAGCAAAAATCTCTAATAAATTAAGTACTAAAAGTTTATTAGCAAAAGAAAATGTGATCTCAGACGATATTTGGTTTAACCGTGCTCAAATTAAGCAAGGCTTATGTCTTGGGTGTACCTAAGTTACTTAGTATAGTCCACGATTACCAGCTCACCCCAAACTCTGCTCAATTTACCAAGGAAAATTTATACAGTACTGCAGACTGATTTCACTACATAATACAAAATATACTGAAATAATTATTTAAATGACTTACGTGGATCAGTGTAGACTGTTGCCACAAATACAATAACAAGAATGCAGAATTGTTTCATTTTCGACGTGGGTTTAGGGTAATAAAAAGGTACAAGAATACTTATGAGTTGATAGTAATGTTAAAACTAAAATGTTTGGAAATAGTTTTGTCTTTTATACTTTTGGAATCATTACACATTAATTCAGCGATGTATTAGGGTTGTCCGAATTATGCGAAGATCTCATTTTCTGTCTTTTGACTGTGTGATTTCTCAGGCATTTTCTGTCTTCAAATTACGAGTGAGGGTACATTTCGATACCCTTTGTTTAAAGCGTAACAATGACTCCTGGTTTCTCCTGTGAAAAATTAATGAGACAAGTTGGCACGTAAGTGATTGGTTGTTGATAGTGCAGTCAATCAATCACAGCAGTTTAATTTTACGTTAGAGAAACGGAGAGTACCTGAGTGTTGTACATTTATTGTGTAAGATGTAAGTAAGTTTTGTTTAATTTCAGCCCTACTCATTTGCCGATACCAATGATATATGTAAGTATACGGCTAAGTAAGGCTTAGCAGATAACTATGGAAATTATTTTATACATTTTGAAGTACCTACTATGATATGTAATGTAAAAAGACAGCAGCGAAAACCGCAGGTGAAAACACACATTACAAATTGAATTAATACTATGCGACACCAGAAGTTCGTGGCTAAGTTAAAGACAGCCTCACAGATCTATCGGTCAAAGGTTAAGCTAGACGCGGTCGGTCTGTGGATGGGTGACCATTCCTTTCATACCGAGTTCCCTCCGTGCCTCGGAAGGCACGTAAAGCCGTTGGTCCCGGTTGTCATTGGTAGATTTTTGGCAGTCGATAAGGATAGTTAGAAGTCAGAAAATCTGACAACCAGTCTTACTAGTTGTACCCAGTAACTGGTTTATTGAGGTCAGACAGGCAGTCACTCCATGTAAAACACTGATATTCAGCTGCATCCGGTTAGACTGGAACTCGACCCCAATACTGTTGGGAAAAGACTAGACAGATGATGACACTGTTCAGCAGTGGACGGCAATAATTATGCTGATAAGACGATGACGATGAAATAACGGAAAATGATGATGATAAATGGATCACGCTCGACTCAAGGCTACAATGGGATCCTCATTTACCATCTCTTGCTGGACGGCTAAGCTCGGCAGAATATGCTGTCAGAAAAATTTTACTGATGTGGATACCGCAAGACTGGTCTACTTTAGTTATTTTCATAGTATAATGTCTTACGGTATTTTACTGTGGGGACGAGCTGCAGACATCGAGTCTATTTTTATTCTGCAGAAAAGAGCCATCAGAGCCATTGATAATCTCCGTATGCGCGATTCTCTAAGGGAACTGTTTAAGGAAATTAACATAATGACGGTGCCTGGTCAATATATCTATGAAAACATAATGTACGCTAGAAAAAATCTGCATCTTTTTAGTAAAAGGGGTGAAAGACATAATTATAACACTAGAAATAGGGACCAATTAGTTCAACCGAGTTTCAGACTGGCTAAAGTAGATACTTCTTTCAAGGGGTACTGTTTAAAGTGTTACAATAAAATACCTCCCCATATTGTTCAACTAAATGAGACAAAATTTAAGTCTTATATAAAACGCACACTATGCAGCCGAGCATATTATTCATTGGGTGAGTACATCACTGATAAAAATGCTTTGCTGGATGCTGGTCTATCTCTACAGCCATTAGGGTTCATAGATTAATTGATTAGCATTTTTAATTATTTTCGGAGCTGCTGAAGATATAGATCTACATTATCTTTGCATTGTATAATCTCAATGTGTTAGTATTATATAATTTTACATAGCACATACATGTGAGCACTATGTTATTTAAAGCTACCATTTACGAGGTATGTCTTTCATTGACTTGAATGTGCCCTGGCGGTTGGGAGTATGTCATGCTCACTGGAATGTCTCGCTGACGGTGGCGCGCGTGTTGGATCATTCGGTTCCCTTCAAAATGGCTGAGCCAAATGATGCCGATCCGTGGGTCATGTTCGTGAACGGGCGCCGTTAGTTGGGACTGGTCATCTCTTAGCTGCCTCGGTTATTCTAAATTTATTTTGAATTGTTTATAATGATTATATTTTTATCTAAACCTCTTTTAACGTACACGACTTGTTACATTGTTCTCACATTGTACCCTAGATTCAATATGAATGATGTAACCGAAATTTGTAACATATTATTATTGATTTTAAAAGAGTGTTGTTCATGGAGTTTCTTGCTCGTTCTTCTCCATAGAAACCTACTGTTTGGAACGAGCAACTAGCTTCAACTTTCTGACTCACTGACTCTGACAATTCAAAAGTACCTGTAAATGGTTTATTTGAAATAAATGATTTTGAGTTTGAGTTTGAGTTTGATGCATCCCGATAATCTCGAAATTAGTGACGTTTTCTGTTTCACTGACGTTCTATGGTGACACGAGAGCTTTGGCCTTGAAAGCTCGATTACTTTTCTATCTTTAATCGTTTTCTAATCAATAGATATAAATATGTCGGATCGTCAGAATTTAGTCCGTAAGATTCAGCCATCATGTGGGCAGAATATGGGTTTCGTGCAATGCAAACACACTGGGTATAGGGTACAATACACGGCGTTTATTAAAACCACAGTTTAGAATATATATAAACATTTTCAAAGGTATCGGCACTGGTCTACACTTAAACACAACGAATCGAAGGTACAGTTTCGGGACGTATTAGCTCCGATGTGATCACTGATCAGACACTGGATTCTGAATGTCTTCCTCGCTGTCGGCTGAAAACACCACGACTCTGTAGAAGCGTGCCAAAATGGTGGTGGTTGATCACGTGTTCTCGATAATGGCGCGCTTGCGATTCATCGTTCCATGTTCGAACTATTGACCGGATACGACATATATTAATTGACTTGACTAATAAGTGACGTATACCCTATGCCATACACAATCTATGGAGATATTGGGTTTAATCGCCGCATTTAGCTTCTAAAAAGCGTCTAAATCGCCGATCGAAAATGCTCAAAGTAACTTGTCTGCTGAGGCCCTTAGAGGCACGAAAGAACAGTCGTAATTCATTATTATAAAATAAAAATTAGTTGTCAATAGAGCTCCATCGAACCATAAACAACCGGTGAACATATAATTATAATAATAATAATAATAATAATAACTTTCAGTAGTGCCATCAGGATGGAATTTGGTGTGGACAAATGTGCAGTCATGCATGTGAAGCGAGGGGAGATTATGGAATCCGTGGGAACCCAACTCTCGGATTCCATACGCCTTAGATCCCTCTCCTCAACCGAAACCTACAAGTACTTGGGTATGTCGGAAGCGTTAGGTATCAATGCTGCCGACATGAAACAATCGTTGAGGGAGCGCTTCTTTGGCCGCCTGAATAAAGTGGTAAATAGTCTTTTATCAGGCGGAAACAAGGTGCGCGCCTTCAACGGATGGGTCACGCCGGTTTTGATGTACTCTTTCGGCATACTCAAGTGGACTCAGACGGAACTTGACGCCCTGGATAGGAGGGTCCGTTCATTGCTGACCGCAAATCGGATGCATCACCCACGGTCATCGGTAATGAGACTGTATATCCCACGGAAGTGCGGAGGCCGAGGCTTTCTTAATGCTAAGTCCCTGCACAACCGTGAGGTATGCAGTCTCAGGGAGTACTTCCTTAAAACCGACGTGGGTATGCACCGAGATGTGGTCTCAGTGGACAAGGGCCTCACCCCGCTCTCCTTAGCGAACGAGAACTGGCGCAAACCTGTAGTACTTGATACTAATGACCGCAAGGAGGTATGGCAGAGCAAGGAGCTTCACGGGCGCTTCTACCGGGCCCTACATGGGCCTGATGTAGATTTCTTGGCGTCCGTATCCTGGCTGCGTTTTGGTGACCTGTTTGGGGAAACCGAAGGTTTTGTCTGTGCAATTATGGATGAAGTTATGATGACGAACAACTACCGGAGGTATATTGTGAAGGACGGCACGGTTGACATTTGTCAGGCATGCCACCGGCCGGGTGAATCAATCCGACACATTATCTCTGGGTGCTCTCGTCTAGCTAACGGAGACTACTTGCATAGACACAACCTTGTAGCTAGGATTATCCACCAGCAACTTGCTCTAAAGTACAGGCTTGTGGAGTCGGAAGTACCGTACTACAGGTACGGACCCGACCCAGTTCTCGAAAATGGTCATATCACGTTGTATTGGGATCGATCTATCATCACTGACAGGACTATTGTTGCCAATAAGCCTGATATAGTAGTGATAGATCGATTAGAGCGTCGCGCAATGATTGTTGATATTGCGGTTCCGCATGACGAGAACCTCGTGAAAACCGAGAAAGATAAACAAATTAAGTATCTTGACTTGGCTCGCGAGGTTGTCGACATGTGGGATGTGAATACAGCAGTCATTGTGCCGATAGTCGTTACGGCCAATGGACTCATTTCCAAGAGCCTCGACCAACACCTAAGGAGGCTCTCGTTAGGCAGCTGGATCAAGGGGTTGATACAGAAAGCGGTACTCCTGGACACGGCGCGTATAGTCAGGAGATTCCTCTCTCAGGAGCCCTGACCACCGGTAGCTTGGACCCTGTTCCCGATACCGGTGGGCTACTATTTTTTATATTTTTAAATGCTTTTATTTTTTTTTACTAATATTTAAAAATATATTATAATATGTAAACAAATGAATAAATGTGAATAATAATTTATTTATTAAAATAACGTTTACAAATGTGTACATTTAGTCAACAAAAAGAATAACTCCCATACAAGTAGCCTTAAAATAAAGTAAAACTAAGATATTTATATAACTGGTGCTAGTAATGATGGTTCGGAAAACAATATTAGATAGCGACCCGCCCGATCTAGGTTAATTCAAACCTGTGTTTCAGGCCATCACTTTGTACATAATTTAATTGGGCAGTGAAGTTTAAAGTATAACTAATATATAGGTAATAATCCATTAACAATTATGAGAAAAAGCATAGTACATTATTATCTAAAAGTAAACCTATATAAATCTTATGTAAATATACAAGAATAAGTACTTTATCATTATGCCAAAACTTCTAAAAGTATTTCTGTATATGAAATGACACTCGAAAAATAAAAAATAAATTCGCGCGCTTTTTACCTGCTAACAAGATATTGCGTATTACGTCATCGAGGTATATTAAAAATGGCGACGGTGTAAAAGACTAACAGTTTGTCTTTTAATTTTTCGATAGAAACGGTTTTTTTTTGATTTCGTGCAATAGTATTTGAACGCGAGTTCATCCGCGTAATTTTTTTTAACGGATCTATTTTTTTGTAATAAAAAAATAATTCTTATAGCATTGAGGGATCATTTAGCTTTCTTTTAGCGGAAGAATTTACGGAATCGGACCAGCAGTTCCGGAGATTTGCCCAAACGAACACAAACTCGACTTTAATTTATAATGTTATACTATAGCTTTCGCCCGCGACTTCGTCCGCGTGAATGTCGATTATCGTGGATATGCAGATGAAACCGTGGGTTAAAAAGTAGCCTATGTCCCTTCCCAGTGTTTAAGCTATCTTCATACTAAATTTCATCAAAATGTGTTCAGTCGTTTCGTCGTGAAAGCGTAACAGACAGAGTTACTTTCGCATTTATAATATTAATTAGTAACTAATAATAGTAATATTAGTAAATTAGTAATAGTAAAATTAGTAAAATCAGTAAATTAGTAAGTCTAGTAACTAGTAACTAGTAATTAGTAAAATTAGTAAACTAGTAATAGTAATTAGTATTAGTATAATTAGTATATTAGTATTAGTATATTAGTATATTAGTATTAGTATATTAGTATTAGTATATTAGTATTAGTATATTAGTATTAGTATTAGTATTAGTATGGATTTAGTGCTGATAATGCAATATAGCATATAGTACTTAGGGATAACGTACTTCCTATTAGCAAAATATTGTTTGAAATCGGACCTGTAGTTCCGGAGATTTGCACATTCCAACAAACAAACTTTTCAGCTTTATAATAGAAGTGTAGTTTTTTCTAAATCTGGGGTATATGGTCCCTCTGTAAGACCAAGGCCTTCCTCAAGTCGTTCCAGAAAAAAGATTACAACAATATTTTCCAGATATTATTATTTGTAGATGATTCTCCAAAAATTTGTAGATGAATGTAGTGCGTATATAAATACCAACGGAAAATCACATTAATGCAGCGGGCGTGGTCTAATTTAACTATAAAAGTGTATGCTTTCCCCAGCCCTAGCGCGATCAAAGAGGTGTGTAGGCTTTAGAAAGTCTTAGAAGCGGCAAAAAATATCTCCTTCCTTTTATGTTTTATTTTTGAGGAGTCGCTTAAGCACTTAGTTCCGGTTCATTTCTGCTCTCCTGGTAGTTTTAATAAACTGTTGAATTTTATTCAATCGATATAATTTCTTACGAATCCTTCGTGCACTTCACTATGTTTCATCGTGGGTGCGTTTCGAGGAATACTTTAGGTGCGCTTCGTTGGGTGCGTTTTAAAATGGGTGCGCTTCGAGGAATACCCCTTATTTTTTAATCAACTGGAACTGGACTGCAATAAGTCTTAGTTTTGTTTGAAAACAATAAATAATAGCTTTTCGTCAAAATTGAATTTGTTATTCATACAAAATTAAGACTTATTACAACTATCGACGGTGGTTATTATTTTACACATTTTCCGCATAATTATGACACATGCGGGACAGCTGCGTGGGCACTTTCACTTGTTTTATTTTATTCCGTGAAGGATTCCGTACCACTGTAGTATATTGAACTCTAAATATTTAACAGAAGACGCTGAAAAAAACACGTTTCTTATTTAGACTTTAAACTTGATTTTATTATTTATTGCCATGTAGTACTCTGCGAAAATGTCAAGTGTCTACCTAGTAAGGTCATCCCTGTAACAGCCGGGTGTACAGACAACGGAGGTTTTAGTCAACCAATATTTAAAAAACTTGGTTTGTTACCTCTACCCTAACTTTATGTATATGAAACGTGCATGTTTGTAGTAAACAACAAAGATTTATTTAGAACTGCCAATGATGTGAATCCAAGAAATCGTAGACATCCATTTAGACTCGTACTAGGTGACATTCCTAGATCAACAAAATATAATAAGAACTGTTTAGCAATGTCTGTACGTATTTACAATAATATACCCAGTAATTTAAAAACATTAACTTCTAGAGCACTTAGAAACAAATTATATAGATGGCTAAAGACACAAAATTTTTATTCTATTAAAGAATTTATGGATACTAAATATGCTTCAACAATACTTTGACATTATGTGATATAACGCATACCTATAAGTTTGCATGCTATATAAGTTTAGCAAAACATGTACGCACTAATTTAAATGTAACAGCTTTAATACCATGTTTTTATGCGAATAAATGAATTTGAATTTGAATAAATTTTTGCTTAGGGCCCTTTTTCTGTCATGCGTATTTTCGCCCGCTCGCGGAACTGGTCCGCATACGGGTGATAGCACGCTCCTGACCACACGCAGAACAAATTTTCGTTTGCCGCTGCAGTGTCGTGCGTGTCGCCAGTGACAAAACTCTATTTATCTATTATACTCACGGAACATGCCATGCACATGCGCCATCGGCCATGTACTCACATGACCATGCGTGCGACTCGCGTCACAGTAAAACAACACTGAAGTCAGAAGAACGCCGCCCGTATGCAGTTGGCATGCACGCAAGCTGCTCGCCCGTAGCCAATCCACGTACCGATATGACGCCGACGTTAGGATGCGGGCAGCCTGCATGCGGACCCAGATCCGCGTATGGTCGAAAATATGCATGACAGGAAAAGGACTCTTACTGACAATTTTTTTTTTTTAATAATTTTCGAAATCGCTTTACATTGGACATGACACTTTCATTAAGAGATTGCGTCCATCTCATGCGCTGCACACTTCCACCGGGAGCGGGGACCCTATCAGAGGCCGGTGAGTGGTCTCGAGGTACCAAGCTGTCCGGCGGCCGGCGTCGTCCCCGCTGACGCACAAGTGGTGGCGTCGTCGGCGGAGAGAAATACTCATCGCTCGAGCTCGACGCAACTGCCGAGGCCGGTGTCACAGCCCTCACGATGGGGCTGGGTTCCGGCGTCGGCGAGGCGAAGCTGAGCGACGGGTCCGGTGGTGGTGGGCGTGCTCGTCGAGTTGCTGACCTTAATATCATGTCTCAGTCTTCGTCACATCATATTTTCGTCTTATCCGTTACTTTTCTGTATTTTTTTGCTATTTACTTTTGGGTAAACCTGATAAATCCATTATAAAACGATGTTAATATTGCAGTTTTACGTAATGACATACGTCACTTTTGGTTTTTTCTGTTTTGGTTTACAAATATTTTACATTTGCCAGAGAAATCAAACATACAAAAAAAAACCATACAATCGAATTGAGAACCTCCTTCTTATTGAAGTCGGTTGAAAAAATCATTTTAGGGAGCGTATGTCGATACTCTTGCGCCATCCCATCTTCCTAGTTAAGCGTGCAGTGCTGGTTCTGCTGCTACGGCTGCAGAAAACCTCAAACGGCGAAAGTATAGAATCCTAAGCGATAACTTTATTTTCGAGCCATTTGGGGTTGAAACTCTCGGGTCGTGGGGTCCGAGTGCTCATCTACTTTTCAAGAAAATTTCCAAAAGGTTGGTTGACACTTCCCGTGATCTAAGGGCTGGTTTACACCTCGGACAGAGGTTAAGCTTTGCCATCCAACATGGCAATACCGCCAGTCTCTTGGGCACATTCTCAGTTGACGGCGATGTGGGGAATTTTTTTGATGCCTTATTGTATGGTTTTTTTTTAGTTTGATATTTATTAGTAATACAAGATTTAAGTGTTAATTGAATAAAGTCCGACATGAATAAATGTCACGCTAAGCTGTTTAATACAAATGTTAGCACATCAAGCCAAACCAAACAGACAAATCCCAATTGAATTATTATAACCTTAACCTTTTGTCATAAAGTTGAAAATCTATCAAAGAAGTTTGACAGATTGTTGTAGCTTGATGTACTGCTATTTTTATAATTTCGTCATTCCAACACGATCCCATTGTCATTTTGCTAAAAGTTTCTAATCTGCTAAATTCATAATGGTCGATCATTGGTCGGTCGAATTAAAAGCAATGACTGCACAATGACGTTCTAATGGTAGGTCACTGATCAAAGGAACTGTCAAATTTTAGCAGATTACCGCCTAAGTCGGTCATTCAGTATGTCTGTTCTGTTACAATCTCCCTCGGTGATCACCTAGGTGACGTGAGCTGTCATCTGTCCCGTTGCTAGGGATTTACAAGGCAATACAATCGTATGGCAGCTCACTTCACCTAGGTGTTCACCGAGGGAGATTGTAACAGAATAGACATACAGTTGTCATTTTGTACGAGATTACCAATCTATATTCTTTCAACGGCGTGTCAGTGGTTGCCAATTTGAAAGTCATAATGACGCCATTATATTAGTAGATTACCAAACTTGTCAAAATCAACAATTATGGAATCAATGATAGACCATTCTGACACTATTGTAATAGCAGACTTGCGGCCCTGGTCTGCTATTTTTCTATAATTTCGTCATTCCAACACGATCCCATTGTCATTTTGCTAAAAGTTCGTAATCTGCAAAATTCATAATGGTCGATCATTGGTCGGTCGAATTAAAAGCAATGACTGCACAATGACGTTCTAGTGGTAGGTCAATTAAAGTAACTGTCCAAATTTTAACAGATTACCGCCTAATCAGTCATTCAGTTGTCATTTTGTACGAGATTACCATTCTACATCATTTCTTTCAATGGCGTGTCAGTGGTTGACCATTGGAAAGTCATAATGACGCCATTATATTAGCAGATTACCAAACTTGTCAAAATCAACAATTTTGAAATTAATTATTAGACCATTCTGACACTATTGTAATAGCAGACTTGAGGCCCTGGTCTCTCTACCACTGTTACGTTGAAAACATCATAACATTAATGTGATGTAAATAAAACTAAAGGTTGGCGTTATAAAATCTATATTAGACGTAAAATAAAAGTGTATCACAATTGTTAAAATAAATAAAGTAAAGTAGGTAATAGTCATAGTACAAATATACGCATTAAGCTACTTAAACATTTATCTTTAACTAATACAGGTTTTGAAGAATAGATATCTAATGAAAATAAGTTACAAGAAAAACAGACACAATGTACGCTTAAATACATTTTTTTAGGCTACCTGCTACAATAAATTAACTGTCTAATCTAAGCATATAATTATTTCGACTTTTAATGACATTCAGTAAGTTGACAGTTTAAGGAACATATTACCTAATGTTTCCATATTAAATCTAATAGTGTTGGGGTAGTGAACGATTTCGCGTAAAGAACGAATGATAAAAAGCGGCCAAGTTCGAGTCGAACTCGCCCATGAAGGGTTCCGTAGCAGCAAGTAACATAATATAATATTTATTTTATTTTTATGTTTTACTTGATTGAATGAAAGGTAAATTGCGGTTTACGATTTATGACGCATTCAAAAAAAACTACTTACTAGATCTCGTTCAAACCAATTTTCGGTGGAAGTTTACATGGTAATGTATATCATATATTTATTTTAGTTTTATCATTCTCTTATTTTAGAAGTTACAGACAGTTATCCCGCCCGGACACACATTTTATCAATTTGGAAGTGTCTCTCGCGCAAACTATTTAGAAAAAAATGATTTTAGAAACCTCAATATCATTTTTGAAGACCTATCCATAAATAACGCGTGTGGGTTTGATGAAAAAAAAAATGTTGAGTTTCAGTTCTAATTATGGGAAACCCCCAAAATTTATTGTTTTTTTTTTTCTATTTTTATGTGGAAATCTTAATGCGGTTTACAGAATACATCTACTTAAAGCAACAAACAACAGAGAGAATTTTGAACGAAGAAATATTAGTTACTGTATACATGTTAGTTTCAACCGTATAGTTCTAATAGTTTCGGAAAAAAGTGGCTGTGACATACGGACGGACAGACAGACAGACATGACGAATCTATAAGGGTTCCGTTTTTTGCCATTTGGCTACGGAACCCTAAAAATGGTTTAATATAAAACTTTAAATATTCGTATGTAAGATGTGGAATATAAGAAAAACAATTTGTTAATAAAAGTAATTTCCTTTCTTTTTCTTCTAATAGTCACAAACACAATAAAAAAAAAATAGTTTAAAAAAACTAAAAACACGCTTTTTATAGAAAACCAAACTAAAAAATAGAAAATAAATTTTAATAAATTATTTTATTTAAAAAAAAGCGTGGGGTGCTTTTTAAGATATTATCAAAATGATAATCACTCTACTCATATCTGCCAATAAAATATTTATAACTATTGACACCATGCACCCCACGCTTTTTTTTAAATAAAATAATTTATTAAAATTTATTTTCTATTTTTTAGTTTGGTTTTCTATAAAAAGCGTGTTTTTAGTTTTTTTAAACTATTATTTATTTTTTACTTTTTAGTTTGGTTATATCTATATCTAAAAATATTATGTACATTTATTCTACCAGGGGCGCTCGTGCAGTACCTTCCTAGTATATAATAGCTGTTTTTTCGGCAACTAATTTTGAACAACTAATGTTTTTTTTTTTTTTTTTTTTTTTTAATAATTTTATCAAATTAGTGTTTTGTCATCGGTCCTCGATAAATCTACAAAGTTGAACGAAATCTGGCCGTTTAAAGTGGGTCAAAATCGCGCCCAAAAAAGTCGGTTACTTTTTTTTTTTGTTTTTTTTTTAATAATTTTATCAAATTAGTGTATTGTCATCGGTCCTCGATAAATCTACAAAGTTTGAACGAAATCTGGCCGTTTTAAGTGGGTCAAAATCGCGCCCAAAGAAGTCGGTTACAAACAAACATACAAACATACAGGTGAAGCTAATAAAAAGCTGGTAATAATGTTATTTTACTGTTTTTTACATAAGTCATTAAAGTGTAATAGATATAGTGATGTGTGTGAAATGTGTGTATAGATTTTTAAAGAGCCTATTATGTTTTTAAGACAAGTAATTAAATTTAAAATAAAAAGTTTTCATATAATTAGGTACATTATTTAAGTTCATTCAATTTCGTTCATTCTTACACCACCTCACTATCTTTTTTTTGTCAATTTCTGGTAACCCTTCAACTGTTAAGTTACTAAATGGAATTTAAAGTCGAAGTACAGTCTAGATGTTCTGAAGCCTAGATGCACATAGCGAGGTCTATGTCCTTTGGAGAGGCTGCGTGTGCGAGTAATAGGTGTTTAGCCGTGCGCTTGCTCGCATAATGTAAACACTCCCGAGCCTCATCGTGTCCCAGTTACAGGCTAAACTGTGGCTCAAAACAGCGCGGAATTTGATAATTTTTATATGAGGAAGAATCTTTAAAAAATTCGTCGTGGTGGAAAATAAAACAATTCTTTCAAAAGATCACATTGACCGAAATAACATTTTAAATGTGACAATAAATTGGTTTGCCTTGGTTAGGTAACCCTGATCACGGTAATGTTCAGCCTAATAAAAACACGAAGGAGATGGCGGGACGAACTGGACGGATTCCTCCAAAACTGGTTGGAGGAAGCCCAGAATCGGGAACGATAGTTGGCATAGAGGGAGGCCTTTGTCCAGGAGTGGGACAAAACAGACAAATAAAAAAAACCTATAACTAAACACTAGAATAATTTGAATAGATATTGGTGCCAATTCTGTTGTGCACGAACTAAATTAATTTTAAGCTATTTATATCTCTTTCTCTAAAATAAAACAAAAAAGAGACATATTAATAAGAGCAGTCAATTTAAGTTGATCAAAAATGTTGACACAATATTATAGTTGTCATTTCAGAACGTATTGATTAAAAACACTGCGAATTTCAAGGGAAACACTAATTTGACATCTCTAACTTAGTCCTTGTCTGTCGCCGTCCTATTCTTCAGCTGCCTGGTAGTAAGAGATGCCAAATGCCTAATTTTATTTTAATGTAGTTTGTGAACAAGAGAATCGGAACCACTATTGTCTTATAACAGCTAGCTAGTATAATAAATAATAATTTGTGGATAACGTCGTTTGCAGTCCATATGCTACTTCTATTAATTAGTAAGTGTTTAGATTATTGTTTTATATACTGCTGTTTTGTCCCTAATAAAATAAAATAAAACCACTGAATCGATCGTAATGGAATTTGACAATAAGGTAGCTTAGGATGTGGGTAAGGACATAAACTACTTTTTAAATCATAATTTCATCTGCTCAGAAGCAGGTATGCGGTAAAAAAAATATTTTTAATTATTTTTCTTTTTTAGAAACGTTACCCCACTCTAAAATTTTATCCTGTGGTGTCGTGGGTACGTTTACAAACATTTACACTCACATACACAGACTGTGGAGTGTGCCCGCCTCTATGTTCCCTGATAAATATATTCTGGGTATCTTCAAGGCACGAGTGTACCGGTTTATTCTAGACAAGCGTGCTCCACCTTAGACTGCATCATCACTTAATGCAAGTCTGAATGAATTCTGATTCTGCGGCAAAAAGGGAACGAATGCTCATGGTTATTTGGTCAGGGAAGCGCATTAACCACATGACCGGTCGATCTGTAGGGCTTTTAGTAAGCCACTGCTTCTCTACAACTGCATCTTTAAACAATGATAAACACAAAATATTATTTTCTTGTCCAGGCGATTTTCCGCTTCCTCGGAATATCAGGACGGCCACCAGTCGGTTCACATTCAAAGTGAAACCTCGCGAACGCTTTTTTTCATAAGAAATTGGTAGACTTGTTACACAAATAATTTGTTGTATTATTCCATCTACTTATGTATTTTAGCCACAGATATAGATAGACCCTAGATAACACAAGTATCACGATCTGTATGAAAACCAAGCGTGCCATTTCTTGACTACCTATTATGACGTCACAATGTTTTGTTTTTCTTAAATTTGGTATTACCAGGTATTACTGAGGGTATTAGATTAAAAATAATTGTTTTTTAAATTAATTACGCATAATATTATTCACAAAATGACTTACCGATGGAAGGAAACGGTCACTTTATTTTTTTACTTACGATTTTTGTACGTAAGCTAGGCACGAAACTAGGCACGCGAAGTAGTTGCTCTTGCGTTATCTAGGTCTATCTATAGATGTGATTTTAGCTCCCCACTTTGTATTTGTATATGTATTTGTATGATTATATATTATGTTTTTATTATTTCGTTATAATAATTTTTTAGTATCTTGTGAAGTGTTTCTGCATTATGTGCATAAAGTTTAATAAACAATAAATAAAAAATCCATATCAATACTTCCATACTATTATACTGTATATACTATCCACACTTTATACTTTAATACTTTAAGGGTATAAATATAATGATTACCAAAAAATACTTTAGGATCTTAAGCTTACCAAAAAAATATACTAAATTATACCAAATGTACTAAATGGTCATCAAATCTTAGTGTGCAAAATAACCAAAATCTTTTTGACCCCCCTGGGGCGGATCCGACATGGTTAGGTTAGGTTAGAACTGTGACCCCCTTGCCAGAATCAAATCGCTTTTTACAGTCAAACTCATAAATTTCTACAATACTTTAGAAAACACACCACACACACCATTTTGGTGACCATTTACTATTTTTGGTTTTATTTTATTTACTATTAATGGTGATCATTTAGTAGATCTGGAGGTTCGTTAAACATAAGCCATACTTTATTAATCCATACTTCCATACTCCATACTAATACTAATAATATAAAATAATGCGAAAGTAACTCTGTCTGTTACGTTTTCTGAACCGATTTTGATGAAATTTGATATGAATATAGCTTAAGCCCCGGGAAAGGACATAGGTTAGTTTTAATTACGCGACTTTGTCTGCATTCACGATAACTGACATCCACGCGGACGAAGTCGCGGGCAAAAGCTTGTAAACAAATAAATAAAAATGTGATAAAAATTCTACCCAGATACGCATAGTAAGACGGGCTCACGCATCTAACTTGACATATTTCTATTCAGTTACATCAAAGACTCCAGCTACATAGCAAAGGGATGTCCCCTCGCCAAAGCATACACTATGTAGTGTTGAATCACTTTTCACCTAGGGTTGGCATATGCCTAGATAGGGAGAGGGAAAACTAGTGCAAAATATTAGAAAAGTAGTCGAGGAACTTGTGGATATAATTATGTGAGATATGAGGGTTGTTTATTGGTTAGAAGGATCTGTAATAGATGCTGTCGTATAAAACAGAATGACTACAAGTTTTTATGAATATGACCGAAAATGTATAATTATATTTAATTTATGTATTTGTAGTATCACTTAAGTTGACTTAATTTATTTATAATCCATACCTAATCTACATCTAATATATAAAATTCTCGTGTCACAGTTTTCGTTCCCGTAGTCCTCCGAAACGGCTTGACCGATTCTGATGAAATTTTGTGTGCATATTGGGTAGGTCTGAGAATAGGCCAACATCTATTTTTCATCCCCTTTTTTCACCCCTTTTTCATCCCCCTAGATCGGGACAGGACAACGTCTGTCGGGTCAGCTAGTTAATAATATAAATGCGAAAGTAACTCTGTTACGCTTTCATGATGAAACAGTAGAACCGATTTTGATAAAATTTGGTGCGAAAATACCTTGAACCCTGGGGAAGGACATAGGCTACGTTTTAATCCGCGACTTCGTCTGCATCCGCGATAACCGACATTCACGCGGAAAGCTAGTTGACAATAAGCTTAATAATAAAATACAACAAGATTAATATTAAAAAAGGCATCAAGAATTCCTCCACATCGCCGTCAACTTGGAATGTGCATTGTGCCCAAGAAACTGGCGGCATTGTAACGTTCGATGGCAAAGCTTAACCTCTGACCGTGGTATAAACCAGCTCTTGGATCACGTGAAGTATCAACTAAACGTTTGGACATTTCTTCGAAAAGAAGATATGCACTAGGACCTCACGACCCGTGGGAACAGAGCACGGAGAACTAGGAAGAAAGTTGTAGTAGGTATAGACAACACACACACACAAACAACAACAAAACAAACACACAACATAAACAAAACAACATAACTAAACACAACACAACACACATAACTTAGATTCAATAGAATTTTTTCACAACAGTATTTTATCATTTTGGATCTCATTCGAAACGACCTGTCGAAATTATTTTAGTTTAGTTTAAATAAATGTTAGGTGATGATCTACCTACATATTTCATTTTTTTTGTCATTATTTAGCACTTGTATATTTTGTTCCACAGCACTTTTATAATACACAAGTTCCAGACGTGAAGGATTTAGACGTCGAGTCGCTCCACGTCGAGACGCCACCACGTCGAGTCGCTGCTACGTCGAGTCACCACTACGTCGACTCGCCGCCATGTCGAGTCGCCGTCACGTCTACTTGTTCTTTTGATATTTACTTACTGATATTTTTTTATCTACCTGTTGCCGCCACGTCGAATTTGACGAAAGATACAGCCAACGAAACATTTTTTTATTTTTTGCTACTTATTCAATTATCACAGTTTACACAAATAAAAAACATTATGTTTTGAATAATTTGTTTCGTTGACCTTTTCGTCACATCCGACGTGGCGACCAGGCAGATTTTTTTAAATAACACGTACAAGTAGACGTGACGGCGTCTCGACATAGTGGCGACTTGACGTGGAGCGACTCGACGTCAGGGGAATAAATCCGTGAAGACTTGTAGTTGGCTGTCAAATAATCATACTGTTTTTTTATCATCATTGTATTTAGCTGTAAGTCTTCCAGAATAAATAAATAAATAAATAAATAACTTGACGACACGGTTAGCGCAGTGACTGAGCGACTGCTGCGCAGTGTGTTGCGGGTTCGAATCCCGCCCAGGGTAAATATTTGTCCGATGAGCACTTGTGTTTGTCTTGTGTCTGGTTGTTGTTTATTAGTTTTTTATTATTTTAGTTGTTTATTATTTAGTTGTTGTTTTTGTGTATGTATATCAGCTGTCTGACACCCAAAGTACAGGGCCTGCCTAGTTTGGGATCGCGGGACGTGTGTGAAATGTTCCCACATATTATTGTTATAAGGCCCTTTGTTCAAGTTTGTAGAATGATTGCCAATAGCACGCGGTGAAAACGTGGCGTTAACACAATAGATATTTCAAAGTCAACGTCATTATTTAGTTCAATAAGACTTAAAAACCACTTTTGAACGTCAATAAAAAAAAAGCTTTTTTACAATAAAAACAACCGCCTTCAAAAACTAAAAAGTGAAAAATAACTTTAGCACAGAATACACATGACTTTAGTTTCGGAAGTCGGTGGCAATACGTTATTTATCATTTTTTGGATTTTGAAGGCGGTTGTCTTTTTTGTAAAAAAGCTTTTTATTTTTCGCTTTTTAGTGCCTCTATATCATCCAAATCCATTAAGAAACGGCAACACAGTCAAAACAGAGATTGAAAGTACAAGTTTGGAGAAACTCAAAACATCGTCTATGTAGGTATTTTTTTTTACTTTCTGTCGATTTTTTCAAAAAGTGCATAACTGTTTCGATAAAATTTGTATGGGTCCACCCCTGAGACACACCTTAACCGGTAACAATAGGTATACGAAAAAAAAAAACACAGTCGAAGTGAGAACCTCCTTTTTGAAGTCGGTTGAAAAAAAGAATTGAATCTGGTTGCCCCCTCCCAAAAGGCATGGGAAAGATACTCCATTCTTACTTTTTTAAGATACGCTAAATATTGTACAATATTTTGTATACAGGAATTCATCATGTTAACCTTTACGCCCACAGCTGGGCATAGGTCAAGAGGGTCCAGGGGGGGTTCAGCCGTAATCGCCATACTTCGCCGATACATATTGCCGATCGCAGTAGGTGTTATACATAGTTCTCAGAAGGACGCTACTGCCGTTTCTCTGGTCAATATCCCTCTGTCGCCTTTTACGACACCCACGGGTAGAAATGGTGTCGGGGTACGTAGCGAGGTGTCGGTGTTGTTGAGGATAAACAAAAGTTAATGTTGAACACTATTTATTGATTCACTCTCAAACTGTTACTTAAGAGGAAAGACAAGGGCCGTTTTTCCATACAAACTTAGTCCCCTGTTTCCTCCCTGGATAATGCACGTAGATCAATTATTTTTTTTTTAAATATCCATGGCTACTATTGGCATGTCCCTATGTTTTCCTTTTTCTCATAAATTTATTATTAAAAGAGATATGAATATTCAAAAACCTAAAAAATTGGCATGATTTTCCGCTGTGTTCAAACATTCAGAAAACAAATTTGACTTGATTATATAAAAAATAGAAAACATAGGAACACGGCAAAAGCCTTTCTTTATTTTTTAATGAAAAAAGCAGTTAAATCGGTTAAGTTTTGGAGAAGAAATCAGTGGACTACGAATCATTGATTTTGTGTACTTTTAATAGGTATTTTCGGTCAAAGCTGCAGTTGTCTCTATCGCGCTCTGCGGTTCGTGTTCGGGCAACGCGCGAGAGCAATAGATTTTACAAATACCTAATTTTCAATTCTCTAGCCCGTGGTATTTTCTCTTAATAAACTTAATGTTATAAAATGTTAAATGAAATGTTATATAATGTTGGAAATGTTATAAAATGTCAGAATACACCCGGCTAACGCGGTAGACCAAAGTGCACTAAATCTAATGTCAAGTTATAAGTAATAAGTGACTTTCGCAAGAAATAAAATTAGGTCAATGCATCACGCCGATATTGCTAACTAAGGTGTTCGGTGAAAACACCGAACAAATGGGGTGATGCTATTCGCGGCCGGCACCACATGGGGTATACAGAAATTATATCTTAGCAATCGATGGAGAATGTTGGCTCAAAAGCCTCTTTGTGAAATTCCTTAAACTATATCTCCGCTGTTGCATGTCGTATATTTCTATCCGACCTAATAATCAGTAGGTGCCAGAAGTGCCATTCTCATGTAATTGGAAACGTCCGCATTCTAATCTGTGTCAATCTGCCGAAAATACCTCTTATCTATGCTAATAAAAAAATGCGAAAGTTGGCTGTATGTTACGTTCTCACGACTAAACTGACCGATTTTTATGAAATTTGGTACTGTCTAAAACTCTAACCCGTTGTCCTAGATGAACGACAAACGCGATAATGCGACGCGACGCGTAAATGTCAAATAATCGTTTTATCGATATTACATTAACAGTGGCAACATTATCGTCCTACTGCAGGCCAAATGCGTCTATTAATAGTGAGAAGGCACGAGCATTGACCACGACGTTTACTCAAAGCAGATTGACGATTTTAGACTTCCTATTGTAATAATAAGACTAGGTTTCCTCATGATCTTTTTCTATCACAGATGTCATTGATGTCCAAGATAAATTAAGAAAGTACATAATAGTATTAATTCAATTAAACAAACGCAGGTAAAAAAAAAACACGTAGACAGTTACTCATGAAATTCATTAAAGAAATTCTCAACACTTCGATCCCCCTCATCTTCAAATAAAAAGATATTCCTTACTTTGAAAATAATAAACTCATTTATATAGAATGTCATGCCCATTATTTCTTGATCCCCTTCACCCTTTTACTTCCCTAATTCTGCGTTACCGCGAGGGGATTTTTAGGGGGATTGAGGGGTCTTCGCAAGCTGGTGGGGCTGTATAACGCGTGACACATCAGTACAATGCCTATTATAAAGTGACAAAGAGTCTGGAACCCTCTTTCACACCTCTTTCGCTTTTCAATCTTATGTGGTATTTGCGAACATGGAATAACTAATAGCTTGAGTTTCCATCTTATCTAAATAAGTAAACAAAATTAACTTACTAAGGTATTACACCCATATTTATGCCACAAAAAAAATAACAACATATTTATTCAATCGATAAGTGCCATAAAAATGCATCTAAATTTTTAAATTTCGAATTCCGCGCGTAGCTTGACGAAAACGCCTCGTAGTGGATGCCATATTCCTTTGTGGAAATGACGTCAGTTTGCTGTGTTACAAATGCGTTGTTAATATATATGATAATTGTATATCATTTAAAAATAAATAAAGTAAAATTATGTAATAGGTGTAACAATTAAAATATGACGTTAGTTACGACAATAATAGAAGTACAAAGCCAATCGCCAAGCCAATAATATACGCCAATCGGTTGACTGACTTTTAATTTTTTTTTGTTTACACAGCCGAACGACCTGATAACATGGCGGCTACTATTTCATGGTGTTATAAAATAGATTAAAAAATTGAAAACTTTGAATTGATTTTTATTTAAAAAAATATTTTGTTATATTTTGAACTAAAACTAACATTTTCCGACTGCTTTTTGCCTAAACTATCTCAATAATATATTTATAGATTTTTTTTCTCAAATATAGTAAAATTACCATGAAACCCTATTACCATGGAATATGTTTGTTCTTCTTTTTAACTTTTTAAATCTGCTTTTTGCCTGATTAAGTAAGTACTTGTAGGTACTTATTTCAATGAATATTTGTGACAATACTGCTTTCAAAACTATGTCATCGTCCATTCGTCACTGCGGCGCATTAGCGACTGTTTGCTTACCAAATGTACTTATACCGAATTCGAGGCGCGTAGGTATGACTCGCGTTAAATATGATAACACTAAATTACCAGGTCCACGAATTTCGTAATTAATGTACAATCATTCACACCTCCTGATATGGCGACAAGCGTGCCACTCGAGAACTGTGGGACCCCGTAATTTGTATAATGAACATGGCTTTTACTATAACACTCCCCATAGACCCTATACACTACTATCGCAATGGTGGATGCTTCGCGCATAATAGATTTGAAGAGAGTATATGCATTGTATGTGGCACCTCTGAAATTGTAGGAAAATAATGTTTGTCTCTTCTTCTATAATAATAATAAATTTTATTCTCAGGCAACTGAGGCCCATAGAAAAACACAAATAATCTTAAACAACCATAAACTAATACATAAAAAAAGAACCTTATCAACTAAACGTTTACCAAACTTAACACTTTACGTTGTCGGCGCCGTGTTTCGCTGCGTGGTGTCGCGTAACCGTCCTGGGAAACGTCGATATACGACACCTTTCGGACAAAAGTAATCCTTCAAAAAGGTATGTAGATGTTGGGTTGAAACTCGTACCACGAACGACTTAAAGTTGATGTTGTGTCACGATTCCAACGCTTCAACTTTCAAAGTCCAGTCGGTCTTCACCCCCAAATACTCCACGACTTCCTCAATCTCGTAGTACTGTAGCTACAGACCTAGATAAAGCCGTATGAATTGATAAGTCGAGATGGGTGACTGTCCATTTCATCCCCTAAATGGTCGCAAAATACGAAAAGCCGTTAGACCCAGCTGGCATTCGTGGATCTTTGACAGTCATAATGGGTAGTCAGAAACCAGAAAGTCTGACATCCAGTCTTACCAAGGACTATCGTACCGTGTTACCCAGTAATTTGGTCGTCGAGATCAGATAGGCAGTCTCTTCGTGTAAAACACTGGTATTCAGTTGTATCCGGTTGGACTGGAAGCCGACCCCAACGACCCAAAAAAGCTTGGGCAGACGATTGTATCTGATCTACAGAATTTGAACAGTACTTATTTACACGCATGGCTAATAAAAAAGAAAACCTGTAACTATGCTATTTAACAAAAAATACAAAAAGGCATTAAAGCATTCCTCTGCATTGTCGTCATCTGGAAAAGTACAGAGGCGAGGGGTATGATTCTGTAAGACGTCATACTAAACTTCGAATCTGAATCCGCTGTGAGTTTCTTGATTGGCATTCTAAAAACTCGGTTGATAATACGAATTAAATTGACAGGGAGATTTTGACAGATAAAGTATGAGATGACGTAAGAACTGGCATTCTGTAAGGTAATTTCCACGTCACTTCGCACTCGAAACCGATTCAAAGTGTCAAATATATCAAGGTCATTTTGAACCTTATGTGAAGTTAGAGTGAAAAGCGATGTGAGATGCGAGTTGTTGTTTGAATTTTACAGAATCGACCTACAGCACATCAAGCTATAAAAATCTGTCAAATTTCTTTGATAGATTTTAAACTTTATTACAAAAAAATATGGTTCATGTTCAATTGGGAAATTTTGACAGTTTGGTACAGTTTGATGAGCTGGCGTCTGTAAAAGACTGGCAGCATCACCACGTTCGATGGCAATGCTTATCCTCTGACAAAGGTAAAAAACCATTTCTTGGTTTACGGGAAGTGTCAACCAAACGTTTGGATATTTCTTTAAAAAGAAGATCAGATTCCACGACCTGAGAGTTTCAATCCCAAACGGCGGACGGACGTTGGGTAGGCCTTTAGTGTGGGACGCTACGTACGTCGATACTATTGCACCATCCCATCGCGTGCTGTGCTGCTGGTGCTACTGCTGCGGCTGCAGAAAATTTCAAACGGCGAAAGTGTAGAAGGTATCCTTGGTAATATAAGTTTATACATAAGATTTCGATCCGTTTGGGGTTGAAATCCTTGGGTCGTGGGGTCCGAGTGCTTATCTACTTTTAAGGAAATGTCTAAGAGGTTCGTGGACAGTTTCCGTGATCTAAGAGCATTACTTCGGTCAGTGGTTAAGGGCGCGTATTCGATTTAGCGCAACTCAAAATCTAAACGATTGCTAGAACGGCGTAGCAGCATTGACACACACTAGTACAACACAATGGTCTGTTTGTGTGCATCAGAAAAAAAATACGAAATATGCACGAATCATTGAAATTTTATTGATCGGCAAACGAAAGCGCGCGATGTTTTACAGTGCTTCTTAAAATAATTGTCTAAAATAAATGAGTTCGTATAACGGACTGAAAAATATTCTGTAAATTTAGCATAACCTTTATTTTCATAAAAGAAATATATCAGTTATGTTTTTATTTAAATACTGGTGAAAAAAAATTGACAAAGTGAACCGATTTTGTACTTTTTCAACATTGTTTTTTAATACATAATAGTAATATTTTCGTAATTTCGGTTTGCTCTGTCTCTGACTTTAAGACTGTTTATCCTGTTGGAAAAACTCATAAAACATAATATTTTTGCATACTGTAAAGGTTGTATTCATCTTGAAAGTTAACTCTGACGTCTATTTTCGTAAAACGCTATGAAAGGCTTGTCTTCGCTTTAAAAAAATCGTAATTAAAAATTATACTTTTACTCTGTAGCTGTCTAAATCAAGACATAATCTTTCTAAAACTGTAAATTGTCTTTAAATAATCTGCTCACATAATTACGATATTGCTCTGGGTTAACGCAAAAACATGAAGTTTTCGTCACGAATCGAATACGCGCTCTTAAGCATTGGCAAAGTCACCAGTGGCATTGACACGTTGGATGGCAACGCATAATTTTACCATATACCAAAGGTGTTACGAAAATGTACCATTGCGGCATACGTCGTCGCGAAAGTTGAACCATATCGGATCCCACCCAGAGGGGTTTTTAGTATAAAAAAAACTGACCAAAAGCGAGTCCGTACCATTATCTATACAACAATAGACACTATATTAAAACTTTTTTGACGACACGGTTGGCGCAGTGGCTGAGCGATCGACTGCTGCGCAGCGTGTTACGGGTTCGATTCCCGCCCAGGGTAAACATTGGTGTGATGAGCACTTGTGTTTGCTTTGTGTCTGGGTGTTGTTTATCTATATATGTATGTATTTACAAAAAAATAATGTATTTGTGTATGTATATCAGCTGTCTGACACCCATAGTACAGGGTCTCCCTAGTTTGGGGTCAGATGGCCGTGTGTGAAAATGTCCCTACATATTATTATTATTATTCACATTTATTCATTTGTTTACATATTATAATATATTTTTAAATATTAGTAAAAAAAAATAAAAACATTTAAAAATATAAAAAATAGTAGCCCACCGGTATCGGGAACAGGGTCCAAGCTACCGGTGGTCAGGGCTCCTGAGAGAGGAATCTCCTGACTATACGCGCCGTTTCCAGGAGTACCGCTTTCTGTATCAACCCCTTGATCCAGCTGCCTAACGAGAGCCTCCTTAGGTGTTGGTCGAGGCTCTTGGAAATGAGTCCATTGGCCGTAACGACTATCGGCACAATGACTGCTGTATTCACATCCCACATGTCGACAACCTCGCGAGCCAAGTCAAGATACTTAATTTGTTAATCTTTCTCGGTTTTCACGAGGTTCTCGTCATGCGGAACCGCTATATCAACAATCATTGCGCGACGCTCTAATCGATCTATCACCACTATGTCAGGCTTATTGGCAACAATAGTCCTGTCAGTGATGATAGATCGATCCCAATACAACGTGATATTGCCATTTTCGAGAACTGGGTCGGGCACATACCTGTAGTACGGTACCTCCGACTCCACAAGTCTGTATTTTAGAGCAAGTTGCTGGTGGATAATCCTAGCTACAAGGTTGTGTCTATGCAAGTAGTCTCCGTTCGCCAGACGAGAGCACCCAGAGATAATGTGACGGATTGATTCTCCTGGTCGGTGGCATGCCCGACAAATGTCAACCGTGCCGTCCTTCACAATATACCTCCGGTAGTTGTTCGTCATCATAACTTCGTCCATAATCGCACAGATAAAACCTTCGGTTTCCCCAAAGAGGTCACCGAAACGCAGCCAGGATACGGACGCCAAGAAGTCTACATCAGGCCCATGTAGGGCCCGGTAGAAGCGCCCGTGAAGCTCCTTACTCTGCCATACCTCCCTGCGGTCATTAGTATCTAGTACTAAAGGTTTGCGCCAGTTCTCGTTCGCTAAGGAGAGCGGAGTGAGGCCCTTGTCCATTGATACTACATCTCGGTGCATCCCCACGTCGGCGGCTTTAAGGAAATACTCCCTGAGACTGCATATCTCACGGTTGTGCAGGGACTTAGCATTAAGAAAGCCTCGACCTCCGCACTTCCGCGGGATATACAGTCTCATTACCGATGACCGTGGGTGATGCATCCGGTTTGCAGTCAGCAATGTACGTACCCTCCTATCCAGGGCGTCAAGTTCCGTCTGAGTCCACTTGAGTATGCCGAAAGATTATTATTATTATTATTATTATTTTAGTTTGTTGTATGGGAAATTATGAAATATTTATTTTAATCTGTTTTTAATATTTATTGTTTAGCGGCAACCGAAATACATCATCTGTGAAAATGTCAGCTGTCTAGCTATCCCGGTTCATGAAAAATAGCCTGGTGACAGATGGTCAGACGGACAGTGGAGTCCTAGTAATAGGGTCCTGTTTTTACCCTTTGAGTACGGAATCCTAAAAAATCGTTCTTGTGTAGCTGGTAATCTTTCTACTAAAATGATTACCTACATAATCATCGCAGTAAATCATCACAATAGTAAAATTTTGCGGTACCTAATGAACATTGCAACTAAAGGGAATTGCTCAGCCTGGCGTGGACATTAACTCTAAAAAGAAATGAATTCAAATCTTATTATTCTGACCCATATAGAAACTGAATAACATAATTGTCCATGGTGTAGGACGTAAAGAATAGCACCATCCCATATCTTCCCGTGGGTGTCGTAAGAGGCGACTAAGGGACTCACCAGAGAATGGGTAGCAGCGTTCTCTGTGCCTTTATAACAACCATACTGCGATCGCCAACCCGCCTGCCAAGCGTGGCGATTATGGCAAAACCCCTCTTTTGGGGGAGGCCTATGTCCAGCAGTGGACGTCTTTCGGTTGAAATGATGAACATAATAATGAGTCCTAACTAGCATGCAAAATATTGTGATCTTTTGTGAAATTCGGGCCAGACCAGACCCTGTTTGAAATCTGAAATAGCGACAGGGTCAACGTCAGAAGCAGATTCGGTGTCCAAGAGTAAGGCCGACCTTCGTGATCACACACAATAATATAACAAAAACAAAAGACATTGAAAAATTAAGCAAGAAGACGATATATTTGGTTTGTTGTTATTGTTGGTTGACAGACGATACCATCGGTGTTACCAAGTATTAAAAAAAATCTTGTTAGGAAACGATTTATGGATTTGATAATGAAATCGATAATCAATGTAAAATATCAATGTTTTTGTTTGTTTGAATCTAATTACAGATAATAAGTATAAAATTTACCTATACCAAATTACTTGATCATGATCAGTAAACCTTCTCAAGAAAAAATTAATGATTTAAACACACGTACTAGAAATCGATTTATATTCTGACATCGCATTATCATTTAAATGTGGTATTACTTTCCTGTAATGAGGTTTGCATCAATAATTGTTAACAAATTAATTATATCTATTTGTAAAAATATTTTTTATTGAGCAAATTGTACACGGTGCCGAAATTGCAATCCTCGATTGCATGATAACTCATCTCAAGCCCGCAGAAGACTTATTCTGACCACCCACAAAAATAAAGTCTTGAAAAAACACATCGTAAAACTGTTGCCAAGTTCATTTATTATTAAGCCAAGTCTTGCCAAGGTGCTGTTACGGTAAATGTATTAAAAAGCCAATTTTAGGCAATTATTACGCCGCGGCGCCGTAATCCTGAGAGAGTGCGCTTAAAATGTATAAGAACTTGTACAGACGGAGACTCTAAAGTCGGTTTATTTTGTGTTATTGATTTAGAAAGAAAGAAAATAAGTTAATTTATCACAAGCACACACAAAAAAAATAAAGTAACTAAATAACATATATTATATAACATTTATTTCTTTGCTATTATGCGAGTTGTCTGTGAGGGTTATATAATAATAATAATAATAAGAGAGAGCATTCGTGCTCGGGGTAAGGAAGTATTCCAATAAGACGATGGTAGGGATCTTGACCGTACTTCCGGGATTGTCCTGATAGCCGTGGAATACCTCTCCACTCCTCTAGCACCTCAAGATATGTTGCCCCCTTGTCGCTACGTCACTTCGTGCTAGCGACTGTTTCAGGGGGCCCATTTAGTGAGTGTGCAAGTCACCCCCTGCTATTTTATCCATGTATACAAACATTGATTCGGCAGGGGCCATAGTCACTTCATAGTTCCAGGTAACCAAGTCACTTTAGCAACCCATACCCATAGTCCAGTACTGTTAGTTTCCATGTCCTGTAAGTCCTGCACTAACCGGGGGTTGTCCTTGGGTGCACTTGCATAGTGCATACAGGGATAATCGTCGGTTGATGTCTTATTTCATATAAAGCTACCTAAGGGGCCTCTGCGAGTTGGCTTCGGCTCCTCGTACGCCTTACAAAGGGCCGGGACCTCTGGGTCCCGAGATACATAAAGTATATAAAATATAATAATAATAATAATAATAATGTATTTATTAAATATCGTTTACAAAAAAGTGTACATTAGTCTATAGTAGAAATATTTTTCCATACAAATATGTTTATTGCATTTAATTGACGCTATTTTGCGAGACGTGCGTAGTAGTAACTTGCTTTGATATTGTGGGTGCTCTTTAAGGAATGACATTAAACACGGAACTAGATTTTTTGTTATAGGTACCTAAACCTACCTACCTACCTATAATATAATCTAACCAGATGACGAAAAATATCAGTTGTAAATAGTTTTGGAAAGTTAGAAATTGCGTGACTGAGTGCCGTGGAGCGTTGTGATCAGACCGATCAGCTTAAAAATAAACTAAAACTAAAATATTTGTAGGTATGCCTAACTAGTGTAAGTTATGATGAATCGGAGTTATAATGTTAGGTAGCGACCCGCCTGAACTAGGTTACTACAAACCTGTGTTTCAGGCCATCACTTTACGTATATTGGTTCATTTTTAAGATTAAAGTTAAACTGATATAAAATAATCTCTTAACAATTTTGAGAAAAGCATTTTTGAACATTATTATCTAAAAACTAAACCTATGTAAATATACAACAGTAAATACTTACAGGGAATAAATTATCTATGAGTTGTTGAGCTTATTATTATAAATCGCTGATAAATAAGTCGTAATGTTTACGGAAATTTAGATTGCAGTCAAAAGTGACCTAGATATTTTAAATGTCAGATTTAGCTAAAGTGGTGCAAAAACATGCAGTGTCAGCGTACTTACACTGCTACAATTATGTGCGGAAATGTTTGGATTAGTAAGCGGTATGTTATTATGACAAGTTGTAAATAAAATGTTTTCATATTTAATTTAGTGTAGCTACGCATGCAATCTTTTCTAGGTGATCTTATTTCTAATGTAACATCTTGATAATCGGAAAGCGGAGAATTAGTCACCAATGTTTTGGATGGGTTATTTGATTTAACAATGATAATATTATGGTCTATGTTTGAGCCGCTTTGATGATTGGGGTGATAGTGAGATGGTAAAAGTCTATTTTCCAATAGTAAGTAAGTATTATGTTTTAAAGGTTAGCGCCCTTAGGCGCTTTCGTAATCTATCGAGTTAATATAGTTAAGCTCTGCATATTTGCGCGCCGGGCAACTTTCATCACCAGTTGGATGGTCACATTTCCTCTTGAATCGTTTGCACGTCGCACATTGAGCGGGAGAAGATCTATTGCTGCATTCCTTGAAGGAGTGTCCAGTCTCACCACAGTGATTGCAAGTAGGACTTGTTTCCCGGCAAAACTTGGCTGCATGTCCGAACTGCTGGCAATTGAAGCACCTGGTGACTATCGTGAAGTCTCTCACAGGGCATGATGTCCAATTTATAAATATCCGGCCTTGGCTTATAATTATTTTTCTCATGCTAGCGGGTACTTCCAAGATATAGTTACAGGTTGGAAGGTCTTTCTTACCTGATTTGTGGCTCAATTTGATGCTCTCAAGGACAGACTCACGAGATATATTTGGCAACTTGTCTGAAAGATTCTGCTCGTAAATACAGTCAAATACTTCCTTCTCGGTAAGGGCAATGGGAACACCAATGACAGCGACCCTTGGGCGACGTTTTGTAGGTTCTTCTATTCTAAGGCCTGATGAAACTAGTTTGTCTGAATTCTTTAATTTATCTATATCGCCTTTGTTTTCTGTGATGATCAGAACGCCCCCATTTTTCACTTTTTTCAAGCAACGGGCATGGAGAGTAAGTTAAGCTTGGTGTCGTCACTTGTTTGGGTTTTATCGCTGGGATAGATAGCGACTGAGCTCAAATTTGCCGGACGTACGAAGTTATCGGCACCTTTCTTCACCATACTAGCATAAGAGCTATTACCATTTGAATTAATTTTCGTTTCAACAACCTCTTTAACCTGCTGGAGAGAGTTCACAATGTTCTGGTGCTCCTGAAGGTGCTGGATTGTGGTATAGGCATGAATTGTATTCTGCTTCAATGATTGGTACAACACGGCTATCTGAGAAGTACCACCTGAGACCCTCCGGCACAGATTGGTCACACGAACCTTCTGGTCTGAGTTCATTTTTCCGTCAGTGACAATAGTGCATACTTCGTTAAGAATGGTCTCTATAGATCCTAACCATTTCTGGATCTCCGGCGTACTGACGACTTTACTCGGCAATTCATTCTCTTCGGGTGCTGGTGGAATTGGGTTACTCGGGGGTATCGGTACAGTAGGCGTCGGCGTCGGTGGGGGACTTCGCCGCAGTAGTTGGCTACGACCAAACGGGCTCGATCCTGGGTTAGACATCCTACCCGAAACACTTTATTTATGCTCGAAGTTACAGAATATGCGAGTTGAAATAGCAATAGGCAGGCCATATCACTCGAAGAACCGATAACCGATGGGGCAGAAAATTTCTCGAATGGCGACCACGTACCGGAAGACGCAGCGTTGCTAGGCCTCCCACCAGATGGACCGACGACATTGTCAAGGTCGCGGGTAACCGGTGGATGCAAGCGGCAGGTTGCCGCTCGTTGTGGCTTTCTGTGGGGGAGGCCTATGTTCAACAGTGGACGTCTTCCGACTGATGATGTTGATGATACGAGTTGTATAGCTTTATTATTTAGGTATTATTCATTCTTTTTCTTGACTGCCCCGTTGGTCTCGCGGTCGCAAGCGCGACTGCTGAGCGTGGGATCCTGGGTTCGATTCCCTGGTCAGGCAAAGTGTTTTTCTATTAAAAATTTCTCAGTTTAACAGCCCGTAGTTTGGAAGTTGGCGGTGTAACACCCCCGTGCCTCGGAAAGCACGTAAAGCCGTTGGTCCTGCGCCTGATCTCTCTCCGGTCGTGTCGGATTGTCGTCCCACCGGACTATGAGAGTGAGGGAAGAGGGAGTGCATCTGTGTTTGCGCACACACTTGAGCACTATAATATCTTCTGCGTACTTGGCTGATCTCCATTGAGATTGGCCGCCCTGACCGAAATCCGGTCGGAAGAAAAAGATTACATTATTCATTCTTAGTAATACACAAATACAAAGTAAAACTTTAGAAAGTTTTGCTTTCGGACTAATTCCTTTATTTACCTATAGAGAAATCCGTACCATTTTTTAGGGTTCCGTATCCAAAGGGTAAAAACGGAACCCTATTACTAAGACTTCGCTGTCTGTCCGTCCGTCTGTCTGTCACCAGGCTGTATCTCAAGAACCGCGACAGCTAGACAGTTGAAATTTATGTATTTCTGTTGTCGCTATAACAAAGACTATAAATTGCGCTATAACAACAAATACTAAAAACAAAATGAAATAAATATTTAAGGGGGGCTCCCATACAAAAAACGTGATTTTTTGCTGTTTGCTGCTCGATGTCTAATGTTGTAAATAACTTATTTATTTATTTATTCATTCATGAACACAAACATTTGTTTTAACAGGTAAGACCCAAGGTAACAAAAGTAGTCACAAATTGCTAATTGTTCAGTCCCAAGTAACGGGTCTGGGTAGAGCACAACTTACACAGTGGACAACATACTAAGTGCCACCCTCTGGAATTTCGCCACAGAGCAAGAAAATATGTCCAAACGCAGAGAGACACTATTAAGTAATTCTACTGCCCGAATCACTGGTGCAAACTTTAATAAGTTTGTACAGGTTGCCGGAACTTTAAAAAATATATAATGGTACAAAAAATATATTCGTGCGCGAATCCGACTCGCACATGGCCAGTTTTTACTGATCAACTAAAAGCAACTGAAAGTGTCTCAGTGTGAAAAAGACATTATTTCCGGAACCTAAGTGATTAGTAATTTTAGCTGATATTCTGAGCCTCTAAGGTTATAGGTATTAAGCTTTTTAAATCGTCTCCAGTTAAAACTAGGTTTTAAAAGTAAATTTGATGCTGGCGACACTGTATAAAAGATACAGAATGATGGGTAGGTAATTCGTGATTGGAACAAATGACAATGCCAGATCCTGCCCCACCCATTTACAGAAAATGTAATTTAATAAAATAATTGTAATGATCATAGAATGTTTTGCTCTAGAACTTGCGATTTTGCGAACTTGCGTTCTTGGTTTGTTTCCACGAGACAGGCTCGAGTGTGGAGTTGTGTGGAGTTCATTAGCAAAATGCTTCCTTTGTGTCTTATATTTGTTTTTTTTTGAGACCCTAATTGATAATGTAGACTATTGTAGATTATAAGGAAATGTAAAGAACTTTTTTGTTGGCAAATGAACAACATTATTATTATTACTTGCGGATTACAAGTCAAATGCTAAAACGAATGCAAATACAGTTTTTTTTAATTTGAACAGAAACGGCAAGTCCTGCAGCCATTAAGACTAATGTTTAGTTAATAGCAATGAATAAGCAGTAAGATGCTACATATTGCAAGCTTGTACATGACTTTTATTGAGTGGGGCAAAGTTCTATAGAGTTTCTGGCATTGTCCTTTGGGTTAATTTGTAACAAAAAACCCGAAAACTTGTGGTCAATACAGGGTTGACTTAGAATTATAGCACGTCTTTTCTTTTTAATTTATTTTGCTTTTCCTATCCCTGTTATGATATCAAGTCAACCTTAGCCCACAGTGGGCGAGAGCTATGCCTAGCAGTCACTGCTGAGCATAGGTCTCCCCCAAGAGCGTTTAGTCGTAATTGCCATGCTTGGCCGATGCATGTTGGCGATTGCAGTAGGTGTTATGGTACTCAGAAGGACGCTGCTGCTCATCCTCTGGTCAATATCCTTCTGTCGCCTTCTACAACATCCAGGGGTCTACCCCTGCCGCCGTCCACCCCATTTCTAAATGGGGTGGTGCTATTCTTGGGTGGCATAACACGGCACGTGATGTAAAAAAAAACTTGAGAGGTGTCAAGGGACACCCGGATGGAACGAAGTTCCTTTCGATTAATTAGTGAAGGAATTGTAATACAATTTTATTTTTTTTAAGTTATAATAATATTTTTTTTTATTATTAACAAATATAATGTTATATAAACTTAATCAGTAGGCTCAATTTTTGTTTATCTGGAGATGCTGCAAAATACCATACCGGAGTTGTTAGAGGATGTGCCTCTGGCATACTTACGCGGCATGTTCTATCAGCATGATGGATGTCCCGCTTCATTATGCTACTTCAGTGCGTGCGCATTTAAATAGTGAGTTTGGTGAGCGGTGGATAGGTCGTGGTGGCCCAGTGCCTTGGCCCGCAAGGAGCCCTGACTTGACACCGCTGGATTTTTATTTGTGGTCCGAGATTAAAAGGCTCGTTTATACCCAGGAGTATACTACTCGAGATGACTTAAGAAGTGCGATAGTGAACGCTTTTAATATTGTGAAAAGTGACAGAGACACATTAATAAAATTAAAAGACAATTTAATTAAACGTGCCCGTTTATGTATCGAGCGAAATGGACTCCATATTGAGCAGTTGCTTCGATACAGGGAAGTGTAAATTTTATACCTAATAGGTAAGTTTTTTAATTAAGCCAAAGTTGATTAAAACTGTGTTTGTCAATAGCTCTAATTTATTTAAATAGGTTACCTATAGCACCTATAGGTACCTACGCCTGCCTGCCTTTCTTTTTCTAGCAAAAGAGTACCTACTCACTTACCTACTTACAACTACAAATAATTCGCCAATGATAAAAGTAAGTACCACTACCTACCTAGGTACCCACCTAAGCTCCCACTGGCTTAATTTAAACCAAAACATTTTAATCGAATAAAAAAAAATATTATTGACGCTAGTAAAACCTAGAGAAAAGTACTCTGTGACCTAGAGCGATAAGGTGCAGTGGTTACCTACTGACGACCGCGACCGATAGAAAGCTCATGATTACCAAACCCAAACTTTCAATAGGTACCTACTAAACAAAACATAGAAGTAGGTACAGTAACTACCTACCTACCTAACCTACGTATTCTATGGCTTAATTATCGACTTAAAATTTACACTCGTTTTCACAATCCACACAGTCTCACAGTGAAAGGTGGACTTATCTCGTAGGTCGTTATCATCGGAATTATCACGCAATGATAATTCCGATGTCATTGTGGTAGGTACCGCCACTATTTGAGCGAATAAACTTAGGTACTAAACATATCGCCGTAGGTACCTAGTTCAAAGAGTTCGCCGCGCCGCCTTTAAATACATAAAGATATTCTACGAAAAGGGAATTCGGACTTTATTTTGTAAACGTAAACGGTTAAAAATTGAAATTTTACCAAAAAAGGTATGATAAAATTATTCTGAGAAACGTATAGGCTGGTGCCCGACCGGACAATAGGAGCTATGTGCAACCGAATTTCACGGTTAATGTGTAAAAATAAGGTTTTAATTCGCTCCAATATTTTCATAGAAAAGCCGCCATTCAACTAATAATGAACTCTATTTGACAGTTCCAACGATTCAATTTAGCTTATTATAGCATGTCGTGACAACTTTTCGTAAGAATTTTTTCCGTCTAGCCCCCTTTCACAACGCGCGATAAGGAACTTCGTTCCAATAAGGGTGGTGTTACAATCGCGACCGGCTCTAACTCGGCTTACTTTCAGTCTGTCAACAACTGCTACATTCATTCCATACCCTGTACCTACGCTAACGCCATTTCAGTGAGCTTTGGAACTGTTATTTACTGCCTAAGAGCATGTATTTGATTCGTGACGAAAATTTCATGCTTTCGCGTTTTTTCCAGAGCAATATCGTAATGATGTGAGCAGATTATTAGAAGAAAATTACGGCTATAGAAAGATTAAGTCTTAATTTAGAGAACTACAGAGTAAAAGTATAATTTTTAATTATGTTTTTTTAAAACGAAGATAATCCCTTCATAGCGTTTTACGAAAATAGAAGTCGAGTTAACTTTCAGGACGAATACAACCATTACTGTATGCCAACATAATTATTATGTTTTATGCGTTTTTCCAACAGGATATACAGTCTTAAAGTACTTTACAGAGCCATAGTTACAAAAATATTACTATTAGTTACTAAAAAACAATGTTAAAAAAGTTCAAAATCGGTTCACTTTGACATTTTTTTTTACCAGTATTTGAATAAAAACATAACTGATATATATATTTTGTCCGATTCAATGTGTCAGATATGTCAAGGTCATCTTGAACCTTATGCGAAGTGAGAGTGAATAGCGATGTGAGATGCGAATTGTTGTTTGAATTTTACAGAATCGACCTACTGAGCACAGCCCCGATATGTGTAGATAGAGCTTAAGGGTCCGTTCACACAGACCGGCTCTGAGAGATCGGCCGGCGCTCTTCTTTTCACACAGACCGGCGGCGTGGGCCAGCCGCGCGCTCGCGCAAGGGCATGCAAACGGATTCATTCGGCTGTGCGAGCGCGGAAAAGTACGTTATCAGAGGCAGCCAGTCGGCTCCTCTTGTTATTTCACACTAAACGCGTTACATTCCTGACAATCTAAGAAGTCCCATTTGACATATCATATTTGAATATGAATCGAAGCTTAATTTGGGTTTATGAGTGCATTTTTATAAATATAAAGTTAAACTTGGCGCTTACGAATGATACTCGCTATTACAGTGTATAGGTAATTAATTCAGATTATGAATACTATGTTTCAATGTCGGAAAGAAGAAACGTCAAATGGGACTTCTTACGTTGTTAGGAGTTTAGGTTTACTCTCAAACATTCTCAATAATAAAAGAAGTGACATGTAAAAATAAACCTTATTACAATGATTCAAAACTCTGTTTTAAACGTGATAAAAAATCTGCTCTCTCTCCGAGCTGGTCTGTGGGAACGGACCCTATTGTGTCTTACAGAGTATTAGTTCCAAATATTGATATTTCACAAATAAATTGGAATCTATGAACAGAGGTCAGCCTGCACATCAAGATACTCCAATCTGTCATATTCCTTTAATAGTATTTCAACTTTATACAAAAGAATAAGGTTCATATTCAATTTAGAGATAATAACGTAAAATACAGTAGAAGTTTAGAAGAGTATCTATGAAATCTAATTAAATAATAAATTAAATTTTAATTTTAAATAATCACACGTAGTTTATTAAATTTCGAATGTAGGCACATTTCATTCGAAAATATTTATTGGTTTCTAAGAAAACTTATCTAAGAAGATTATGGATTCTGTTTACTTACAAGTAGGCTTAAAGAAGGGACAGAATAAACACTCCTTACAGAAAATTCTTCATTTAAGACGTAATGTCATAAATTGCTGAAAAATATTTTCAGAATTAATGTGACAGATCAAAAATCTGTTTCAATGTTAGCCCAAAAAAATGTAGGGCATATTTTTTGTTTAAATACAATAGTCATTCCAAATCACAGTGCAATAGACGAATAATGGAGTTCCCTAGAACACCGATCATCAAAAAATAAAAAGTAACAATAAAAATGACCGAATAATGAATATAACCAAATAAAAATAAAATTTTGAACCATTATCGTAACTGTAACAAACCAATATAAAAAATCATAAGGCAAAATGGACAAGGATGATGATGGTAAGAAATCCCACGACACGGTACCTACACCACAGTATAAATATTAGTACAGTACGGTCAACGTAACTTGGCGCGTCTGAAGTTAGCCGATTAGCTGCGCAGTAGACAATTTCGTTCCTAAAAGTTCCATTGCGCAGCCAAACAGCTAACTTCAGACGCGCCAAGTTACGTTGACCGTATTGTACTACCGTACAATAGCGTTACGCTCCGCCTCCCTCTAAAACGGATCCTCACCTCGCCCCGCGTAGAACGACTGCTCTGAGAATTGCGTTTTAGTTCGGCGGCGCGTAGACACGCACACACACGCACGTATCTGTACAGTCTGTTATTTAAGTAGTAGTGTAGGCAATTATATCGTTTCGTTTCTATGGAGTGGCGCGGATGTGCCTACACTAACCAATGCTCGTGTCATCATAATTTAAGCCTGTCACACTAGTTCTAACCACCGCAACTCCCGAAAGGTAAAATCAACAGAAAATCACCGAGACATAAAATATGGATTCAAAAAGAAAGCCGAAGCCTTAAGCCCGTCACATACGTAGCTATAATATATATTATAGCTAGCCACCATCACACGGTACCTATAATATAATAATATATCTCGGCCCTTATTACGTCTGCGGTCGTTGTTAGTTTCACATTTTTGAAGTATACAGGGCGTCCCACGGATATACCAGATGGAGGGAAAGTACCTTGAATATTGAAGATGGAACATTTTACTAGGCAGAGAGGGTGAGGGAAGCAACTGCCTCGCTTCCCTCCAGGAGAAGACGCACCGGGCGCCGGAGGGTGCTTAATGACCTCCGGCCTCCATGAGTTGCCGGCCTGCGGGTGGTCGACATAGGGGCAGTCCACCACCCGACCAGATGCAGGCCCATGTAGGCGGCGCGCCGTGTTCCGCGCACGCCACACAATTTTAGATTGGAAATTATTTTATTAATTTATCAATATTCATAAATGTCGGCAGCTTTGAAATTACTTAAGCATGCAGCGTGCATTTCAAAGCAGGCATGGCATGGTTTCTGTCACGGTTCCGGCGCTGCGGGGCTCCGGCGGTCCCACGCGTGCTTATCGTTGTCGATGGTTTTCACGCTCACCACCTCCTCAGCACGCGGGCCGCCTCCCCCTCCGCGCCTACGCGGGCTTAAATTACACTCTAGGGGTAGGGCAGACAAGATCACATGGAGTCGGTTTTGTAGCAATTTGTTTCTGTCACTAACTTTTGTAGCATAACATATAAATAAATACTTATCCTGAACCTCGGGGTGCCCTTGACGTCGACCGTTTTCTTCTAGTTCAAAATACAAAAACAGATAAACTCAGGTTTTTGTTCAAAAACCTCAACAAACTCAAATTAGAACACAAATGGAAAAAAAAAATTCTGATAAATCAATAATTACAATCTACCAAAACTTTTTCATAGTTCAGAATTTGTTCGACAATTTATCTTGTATTTTTAACGTAAATATTATGAACTAAGGTGTTTTGAGGGTTCACATTTTGAGCTTAGGTATAATGACTATCGACATTTTAAATCATTCAATATTTATATCACTCGTCATTTCAATGTTAGACATTTCAGACTTAGGTATAACAATTTTCGATATTACGATACAATCGATATTTTCGGTATTTTGAACATTGACATTTTAGGTGTAGACATTTTAATTTTCGAAATTCTAATATGTACCCCTGTGACGGGCTTTAGCTTATTGATAGGTCTCCGCGCGCTCCAGTTAGATACCGTTGATCTAGGTACTTGTCAAATGGGACAACAAATACTACTTAAGCCAAAATTTACTTACCCGAGCCTGTCTCGTAGCAATCAATGTGTCAGGTGGAGGTACAGAGTATTTTTTGCACAATTTTTCACGCACACTAGCCCCCTTGCAATTTGGTTTACACACACTACAATAATGAGTTGCCTCAATATGGAGATCTATTGTTTTTAGGTAGTGCGGTACATAGTTTGCGCGCTGGAGACCTATCAATAATCTAAGGGTGTTACCAGACCAATCGATCGATCGTCGATCGACGGCATCGATCGATAGTAGAATGGATTAGTCGACGTCGATCGATAGTTTCTACCAGGCCAACCGATCAATTGTCGATCGATGGTAGAATTTATTAGTCGACGTCGATCAAGCTGCTTAATTATTGTTACTGATGGATTATAGCTGGGGTTAATCGATAAACGTCGACCGATGTCATCGACAGGCCATCGATTGATTAGTTAGTGGAACGGTATCCGTCGTCAAGCCAAAGCTACCACACCAATTCATCAACGTCGGTCGATGTCGATTGATGGCATCGATCGACGATCGAACGATTGGTGTAGTAACACCCTAAAGCATTTATTTTTATTATAACATTTATAAGAACTTTGGAATTGTAAAGGAGTAGTTTAGTTGGTCACAATGTTTAAACTAGATGCTCGTTCCAGAATCTAGACGTTCTATGGAGAAGAACGAATAAGAAACACCACGGACCCACTTTTTAATCAAGTTATTACAAAATCTTGAATACATTTTTCTTGTTGCTTCTTTATCAATGTTACCATTGTTTTCACATAATTATAGAAACCTAAACTACCTAAATCTTTCTAGTATAGGTGAAGAATTGGGATTACATTTTTATTTTTCGAGTGACCATCCCTTTCATACCGAGTTCCCTCCGTACCTCGGCAAGCACGTTAAACCGTTGGTCTCGGCTGTCATTTGTAGATCTTTGGCAGTCGTTATGGGTAGTCAGAAACCAGAAAGTCTGATAACCAGTCTTACCAAGGCGTATAGTGTTACCCAGTAACTGCGTTGTGGAGGTCCAATAGGCAATTGCTCCATGTTAAATACTGGTATTCAGCTGTATCCGGTTAGACTGGAAGCCGATCTAATTGGGAAAAAGGCTGGGCAGATGATGATGATAATGTAATCCATGGCAGTCTCAACGAGATGACCAATATCTACTGACAGCGCCCGTTCACGAACATGAACCAACACCATTTACCCGTTGTCCTAGGTGACCGACAAACGCGATAATGCGACGCGACGTGTAAATGTCAAATAGTCGTATGTACTTGTGGCCTACGCAGTCGCCATTATCAATGTGCGACCCAAAGCGACAAGTGCGGATTTGTTTTTTGCGCGACGAGACGCGACACAATAGTTTATTAATAATTAAATATTTACTATTATAAGTAGAGCCCATCATACTACTACTACTACTATAAGTAGCAGTCAATAACAACCTCTCCTCAACAGAAATTGGTTTTAGAAAATTGAATATTGATAGTTAAATAATAGGTTTAAAAGCTGCAATAATATAATCGAAAGTACTTGGTAATAAGTCACACTCTTTAAATAAACGTTGATTTATTTTCGGATATAAATGAAGAAACTCTCCAAACTTATTTGATTCTAAATAAGTACAATGACTACCTACAGCGTAGGACACACGTTGCGTGAAGTATTGGTCGCATTACGTCGCATCGCGTCGCGTCGCGTTGCGTTCGGTCGCTCAACTAGGACAACCCCTTAGCTACACCAATTTTAAAGGGCACCGACTGATTGTAATGTTTTTTTTTTTAAAGATGCCGTTGATACCAGTATTGGAGTCGTACGATATCCTACTATGCCATCCCTGGTGGCCTTACAGCAAATGAGAAACAGGCTACATCTCGCCCAGTTGGGAAAAAAGTTGATGAAATGGACTGCATTGGCAACAATGAAAGAGCTTAGGAAACGTGGACAAGATATCGCTACGTAAGTCCTAGTCACCTATTTAGTATCAATAATAATAATTTGGCTCGCAAGGTGGTCGACATGTGGGATATGAGTTTAGCAGTCATTGTGCCGGTGACGGCCAATGGAATTATTTCCAAGAGCCTCGACCGACATCTGAGGAGGCTCTCGGTGGGCAGCTGGATCAAGGGCTTGATACAGAAAGCGGTACTCCTGGACACGGCGCGTATAGTTAGGAGATTGCTCTCTTAGGAGCCCTGACCACCGGTAGCTTGGGCCCTGGTGGGCTAAAATTTTTTATATTTTTAAATGTTTTTATTTTTAAATAAATATACTTAGTCTGGCCATAAATACTGTTACAATTAAAAATAAGAAAGATATTACATTTGAATTTGGAATTTGTCATTTTTATATGATTTTTCATTGATTGTCCTAATTTTGACGCCAATACATTGTACAATATTTTGCGATATTAAAATGAAGTGGGGTGAGAAAGAGAACCGAATTGCTGTGATTGCATTACACAAAGTTGTTATGGAGCCAAATGCAATTTTTAAAACTCTATACGCTTGGTATTAGTCAAATGTTTGTGTACCGGGCTATTAATAGGTACAATGAGACCTCCTCTGTTTGTGACAGAAAACGATCTGGCCGTCCACCTGGTGTTCGTACGATGGTGGTCAAAGCAGTAAGAGAAAGAATTCGAAAAAATCCTGTCCGAAAGCAAAAGATTTTATCTCGGGAGATGAAGATAGCACCCACAACCATGTCGCGTATTTTAAAGGATGACTTAGGACTTGCAGCCTATAAGAGACGCGCGTGCGCCGCGTGCGGTGCGTGTGCCGTGTGGTGCCAGCCGCGAATAGCACCACCGCATTTCTACCCGTGGGTGTCGTAAAAGGCGACAGAGGGATATTGATCAGAGGATGGGCAGCAGCGTCCTTCTGAGTACCATAACACCTACTGCGATCGCCAACATGCATCGGCCAAGCATGGCGATTATGGCTGAACCTCCCAAAGGGAGACCTATGCCCAGCAGTGGGCGTCTAAAGGTTGACATGATGATGATGATGAAGAGACGCACTGGTCATTTTTAACTGATACTTTAAAAAAGAATAGGGTGGTAAAATCGAAACAACTACTGAAGCGGTACGCAAAGGGAGGTCACAGAAAAATTTTGTTTACGGATGAGAAAATCTTTACAATTGAGCAACATTTTAACAAAAAAAATGGCCGTATTTTTATTCCCTTTTATTATTGCCTATGCGTAGATTATTTAGTGTTTAAAGCGCCCGCCTCTCATGCAGAACAAAGATTGTGGGTTCACAACGGGGCGAGAGCAAATACTAACGCGACCTTTTCTATTTTATGTGTGTACTCAGATTATGAAACAAAACGCAGATAGACCGCGCGCAACACTGAGCGTGAAGCCAAAAAAGCAAATACAAATTCAAAAGCGGATACCTACAATCTCGTGATTGTATTCGCTTTTGAATTTGTATTTGCTTTTTTGGCTTCACTCTCAGTGTCACAGTTCTAACCTAACCTAACCATGTCGGATCCACCCCAGGGGGGACTTAAAGGTCCTAAGATTTGGTGATCATTTACTATTTTCGGTGGTCATTATTTTTATTCCCTTTTTTATCTATTTTATACAGATTAATCCATGACTACGACGTGAAAGTGAGGACTGCATTTATCGCGCTTGCGCGTGCCCGCTACTTCGTGCCCCATATGAACCACACCGTACTAGAAACTGTTCCCAATAAAGTAAGTACTGTTTCAAACATTATTTTTAACTTTACTCTTTTATAACATGTTTTATTACGTGTTATAATAACAGTTATTTTAACATGTTTTAATATTTACAATAATCATTTATGCAATAATTAAAATAATTTATGTGAACAGCACTGCAGAACCACTAACGATAAAGTTATATAACATTGTTATAATGCATTGTAATTATAATGTATACAGTATTGTTAATGTTGCAATGTTGAATAACAATGTTACACAATGTGGACTTGTTATAAAACACAAGTTACACAACATGTTACTTGATCTGTACGCACCTTTAGACACAACTTGATAAAGGTTATTTAAGGGTGTTACTATAAAAATCGATCGATCATCGATCGATGCCATCGGTCGACATCGTTCGACGTTAATCGATTGATGTGGTAGCTTTGGCTGATCGACGGATATCGTTCGACTAGTTAGACGAATCGATCGATTAGTTAATCGATCGATTGCCGGTCGATGGCATCGGTCGACCTTGATCGAGCTATAATCCATCACTAATAATAACCAAGCAGCTCGATCGACGTTGACCATCGATGGATGATCGATCGACAATCGATCGATTGGTCTGGTAGAAACTATCGATCAACCTCGACTAATCCATTCTACCATCGATTGTTGCCGTCGATCGACCATTGATCGATTGGTCTGGTAACACCCTTAAATGCACACTTTTTTAACGAAAGTACAATAAACGGCTTACTGAAGATTCGAACACAATATATTCAGACACAGTGTTCGAAATGATATTTTCTTGACTGATGATTCGGATACCAATATAAAAGCTGTTTTGTACAGACAAATAAAAAACTACGTGTAATGACTGTATTGACTAACATTTGGTCTGGATTTGTATGTCCCGGTAAAAGGTAATTTACTTATATAATTTAATTTCTAAATTAAGGCGCTAACAAGCGACTTTTACAGATTTTAAACTGACAATCACGTCAAAATGTGTAGTGTAAAAGATATGAAGAAAAAAAAAAGTTAAACTAGAACATTCTCTTAATCATTTCGTATGTGAATATTTTTGATTAAGTTTATATTAAATAGTTTAATTTACTCGTGAAGTTGTGTCTGACGCGGACATAACATAGATAATCAGAAAAAATCTACTGGTATATTTTTACGAAAGTTTTTTTATTATCTATCTTTTAGTATACGCCTTTTTTTTAAATTAAAGAATACTATCTTTTATTTAATTTTTTCGACTAAACTTTAAGAGTTTTGGACGCAGTGCATAATATTTTCTCTGGTCGCTCAAGTTCGCCGGCGTATATATATTCGTCGCCTTAATTGCGGTTCTCAAAAAGTAATTCTTCGCAGTATATGAGACCCGCACGTTTTCGAATTGAATTAAACCGACTAATCGGGAAAGTAATACCCCTTTTTTGATTACAAACCTTAAATTTTTTTTGTTAAATTTTATTGGGACTTTGGGAGTAAAGAATAGGTAGTTAACTTTATTTTATATTAAAGTATGGTTCGTGCTATATTACTATAGAGACACCAGTAGCAGCTAGCAGCCCTAGTGAGTCTGGCAAGTTTAGATAATTATTTTCGAGGATGGCGGGAGCCGTCCTTCTGTAACCTTTTTATTTTGTGATTGCAGTTTTGCAAATTATGTACCTATAGCTACTGACCATCAAGTACCTACATAATTATGTACACACTTCAAAAAAGTTTGTAATCACTACAATTATGCTGATATATTTTTTTTGAATTGATCTTGTCAAGAAAAATTCTTTGTTGTTTTTTTTTTATTATTTTATTAATAGAAATACCCCGTTTGAAATTAAAAAATAAAACTATTTTTTATTTTTTATTAATCATAACGTAATTGCAACACAAATTTGATAGAAAGAAAAATACTGTTTAACCAAACTTAAACAACAATTTATTAATAAAAGGTTTATATTCAATAATATAACTCCTCTCCTGGCTCGAACACATGCGAAGAACCTCCTGGGCATACTGAGAATCAAGGTGTCCAGCATTTCTTGGGGTAACCTGTCATTCTTGAATAGCGGCTTCCCTGAGTTCTGGCACCGTCTCGAGACGTGACTGACGGTTCCAAACAGCTTAAGAGCATCCCATGCGTGCTTTGTTGGGTTTAAGTCAGGGGAGCCGGCAGGCCAGTCTAACCTTGTGATGTCGTATTCTCATGGTTTACTCGGAATGGTCTGACAATTCCATCAATAGCTACTGCTCTACATATGTCTGCTGTCATGAAACCTCGATACGGGATCAAAAGAGTTCTAGCTCCAATCACAATACCACCCCAAAAGGACACAGAATTTCCTCCCTGTTCCAGTGGCAGTTCATTGCCTGTCACGGTCTCCTGGTCTTCTCCAGACATTCTCCAGACACGGACACGTCGGTTATCTAGATGAGTACTGATTCGCAATTCGTCAACGAAGAGACAGTTCTGCCAAATGTTTTCTTTTTCATTTTGCCGAAGCCTAGCCCACTGCAATCTCCGTCGTTGACGTTGCCAGGAATTCAGAGGAGCTCGCCAAGACCTCCATGCTCGTAATCCAGCCTGGTGCAAGCAATTCTAAATGGTCGGAGTGTCAACTTCAAGCAAGCCTCTGGGCTTGAAGCTTGGGCGACCCGAACTTCTGCTTTTATTTTAGTAGCGTTGATTGTTGGGTCACGGGCTGCCAGCAATCTAATATAGCGCTTTTGGATAGCAGTCAAAACAGTTGCGCGACCATTGCGGGGTTGGTCAGCTAAATTATCCATCCCGTGGTACCTCTGCAACGTGGTCACGGCACAGGATTGGGATAGAGAATCTCTGCGTGCTATTTCTCTCGTGGTGTATCCTTATTCCCTCAAAGTTACTATTCTTGCTCGTATAACTTCTGATAATAATCCTCTTGGCATTTTTTCAATAACAACTTTCCGCGAAAATGTATTTTAAATCCGTTAAAATTGACTAAATCATATTTCTGAATGAGCGTAAGCTAGGACTGAAAGCCTTTTTATCTGGAAAAACAATTGAACTGTTTTATTGTTTTATATTCTAAATCTATATTGGTTTTTAAATAAAGAATCTAAAAAGAAAAAGAAATCATAATAATATATAATCTATCGTAACAAAAAGATTTCGATTTTTCAAAGTGATCGCAAACTTTTTTTAATGTGCGTGTGTTATGCCAAGAAAAATAAATAATAATTATAAATAACTTCTTTGCCACACACAGAGATTTAACACAGTGAAATGCGTTTGGCATCATAATTTGCTGCCATACACAGAGATTTAACACAGTGAAATGCGTTTGGCATCATAATTTGCTAGAAAATACCTGGTTTAATTTTTAAAAAACTATTCGATTATAGGTATAAATGCCAGTCTAAGAACAATTACAAAAAGCCTCGATTATTGTCCCACTGCAGGCTTATAAACACCTCTTCTCATATAAAGAAGGCATGCATGAGCCATGATCAAGGCAAGGCGGATTGGTGATTTCAGACATAACCATACTTTTTTAATACAATATAATATAAATCATCATCTGCCTAGCCTTTTTCCAACTATATTGAGGTCGACTTCCAGTCTAACCGAATGCAGCTGAATACCAGTGTTTTACATGGAGCGACTGCCTATCGGACCTCTACAACCCAGTTACTGGGTAACACGATACCCTTTGGTAAGACTGGTTGTCGGACTTTCTGGCTTCTGACTACCCGTAACGACTGCCAAAGATGTACAAATGACAGCCGGGACCAACGGCTTTACGTGCTTTCCGAGGCACGGAGGGAACTCGGTATGAAAGGGATGGTTAATTGGTCACCCATCCACAGACCGACCGCGGCTAGCGTAGCTTAACCTTTGACCGATTGATCTGTACGGCTAGCCACGAGCTCCTCTTATTTTATAATATAAATAATATATAGTATTTATAATTATACCCACACAATAAAAAAGTGAAAGAAGACATTGTTTACCTGGATTAACATAAGGGTACTTTAAATCCCGGTTGTACGTTCGTGGGATATCTTCCGACATCCACGCGGGTGAAGCCGCGGGCAAAAGCTAGTTTATAATATTTATAATGTAATAATAAATAATACAATATTATAAATGCGAAAGTAACTCTGTTACGCTTTCACGATGAAACGGCTGAACCGTTTTGATAAAATTTGGTATGAGAATAGGTCGAGCCCTGGGGAAGGACATAGGCTACCTTTTATTCCGCGACTTCGTCTGCATCCGCGATAACCGACATTCACACGGACGAAGTCGTGGACCAAAGCGACTTCTTATAAAAGCAGGTTTCTATACAATGTTTTCCCTCGCCAATATCAGTAACATCCAAGATAAACTAGAAGTGCATATAATAATAATAATAATTTATTGTTTCCAAAAACATTTTACACACTTAAAATATGATTATACAATTAACTTTTGCACTCTTTTTAAGGTCTAGTGAGGAACACCTGTGTCTGAACTAGATAAAAATCTGTATTTCTGACATCAGCGCTCTTCCCTGGATATAAACACCACTTCTATTTGATAATTCAGGCTCTACACAAAACAAATCATACCAGTAACAAGCTGTAAAAATAACGGAAAGATTAAAGATTAAAATTTAAATATATTTATTTTAGTTTATTAAATAAACGCATCATAAAAAAAACATAAAAAATAATAATGTAAAAAACAGAGTTTGTAGTTATAGTAGTGGTAATTTCCTTCCTTGTGTAATACGCCTTACTCACCATCCTTCTTGCTGTACGTCCCGCCAAGGTCACACATCAAAAGAACCGTGAAAAAAAAAACAAGTAATCCAAGGTCATACTTCAAAAGTACCGTGAAAAAAACCAATAATTATTATTAATTGTTTTTTTTCCACTGTTCTTTTGATATGTGTGTACCTTGGCGGGACGGTACAGCAAGAAGGATGGTGAGTAAGGCGTTTAAGGTGTGAGTGAGTGAATGTATGAGGGAGGGTGAGTATGTAAGTTACCATACCACTGTTAATGGGTTTTCAGTCTCATCGTAGTTTAGCTTATGTATGTAGTACATAATGTTAAATTTACTTTGCTTTTTATTCAAAGGATAAATGTCATCTTTCTTTATTACGAAAATATAAAAGCCACATTCGTGCTTTGGCGCTCCCGGTTGATTTACATAGGTATATATATTTTATTAGTTATATATTTTTGTAAGTAGTTAACGTATTTTGTTTTATTTTTTATATGCATATGCCGTGTTATCTCTTCACCACCCTTGGTTGACTGGTAGAGAATGCCTAAGGCATTAAGACCGCCTTTGTACCTTTGTGCATGAAGTGTAAATAAATAAACAATAAAGCCTTCCCTGGACTTTCACAAATATTTCAAGACCAAAATTAGCCAAATCTGTCCAGGCGTTCTCGAGTTTTAGCGAGTTGAACATCCAGTCTAATGAATATCCAGCGAAAACAACGATTGTTATCAAAATATTGATAGTGTTTTTTGTGAGTTCTACTCATAGCCTCCGTGGCGCAATGGCTAGCGCGTTCGGCTGTTAACCGAAAGGTTGGTGGTTCGAGCCCACCCGGGGGCGATTCATTTTAGATGACTTCGGAAACCTGATAAGAGTGACATTTAAAAATAAAAGGCAATTGACGTCTGATAAAATGCCAAACAATCCGCATTTATTTTTGGTGCTAAAGATCTAATAATTAATATAATCTGTAATTAATTTATTTAAGTTAAGTACAGACGCCAACTTAATTAATGTTTACCTTATTCTTTCGGAATAAAGGTGAAAATCTATCAAATAAATTTGACAGATTGTTGTAGTTTTATGTGCTGGCCTCTGCACATAAATACTACGGTATGGTATTATTACGGTAGGTGAAATTTTCTTTTAAATTTTTGATTAAAGTAAAAGTTTTACTTACGACCTTGCGAATAATAAAAAACAAAACCACTACGGTATGGTATTATTACGGTAGGTGAAATTTTCTTTTAAATTTTTGATTAAAGTAAAAGTTTTACTTACGACCTTGCGAATAATAAAAAAGAAAACCTATAACTATTAAACTAAAAACTAATACTATAAGACATCAATAAAATCGGCTCAACCTCTGATCTCTGACCGGGATTCAAACCAGCTCTGGGGAAGTGTCAACCAACCTTTTGGTAATTTCCTTAAAAACTAGATGAGCACACGATCGAACGTTATCACCGAGTATGCTATATTTTCGCCGTTTGGGGTTTCACGTCACAATTAAATTCCTTGATATAATGAGATTTGTTTATCTAAATATGTTCTGTTATTTTGATAAGAAAATTTGATTATAACACAACACTACGCAAAAGTACTTAACTTTTAATGGTCTATTGTAACAAATATTTAGACTTTGAGTCAAGTCTTATGTCAAAATATAAATTTCAATCAATCATTCGTGAACACAGGTATAACAATAAAGGTATTATGTCTAAATTATAGTCGAGCTCTATACACAACAATGTACCAATGTACACCTATTTCATTGTTAGGATACCAATGAAATTGGTGTGCAAATATATATATGGATATAAATATAATGATCACCAAAAAATACTTTAGGATCTTAAGCTCCCTTAACAAAAAAATATACTAAATTATACCAAATGTAATAAATGGTCACCACCTTTTTGACCTCCCTGGGGCGGATCCGACATGGTTAGGTTAGGTTAGAACTGTGACCCCCTACGCCAGCCAGATTCAAATCGCTTTTTACAGTCAAACTCATACATTTCTACAATACTTTAGGAAACACCATTTTGGTGAGCATTTACTGTTTTTGGTTTTATTTCATTTACTATTATTGGTGATCATTTCGTAGATTTGGAGGTTCGTTAAACATAAGCCTATATATATTGTTTTTAGGGTTCCGTACCCAAAGGGTAAAAACGGGACAAATTACTAAGACTCCACTGTCCGTTTGGCTATCTGTCAACAGGCTGTATCTCATGAATCGTGATCGGTAGACAGTTAAAATTTTCACAGATGATGTATTTCTGTTGCCGCTTTAACAACAAATACTAAAAACAGAGTAGAATACGACACGGTTGGCTGAGTGGCTGAGCGATCGACTGCTGCGCAGCGTGTTGCGGGTTCGATTCCCGCCCAGGGTAAACATTTGTGTGATGAGCACTTGTGTTTGGCTTGTGTCTGGGTGTTGTTTATCTATATATGTATGTATTTACAAAAAAAAAAATGTATTTGTGTATGTATATCAGCTGTCTGACACCCATAGTACAGGGTCTCCCTAGTTTGGGGTCAGATGGCCGTGTGTGAAAATGTCCCCACATATTATTATTATTATTATAAATATTTAAGGGTAATAACAAAAAAAAAACGGCAAAATATCACCGCCGGTATTTGCCGTTTCTTGTTTGTCATTAAACGAAACGTGAGTATGGTTACACATTATAGATTGAGTACAATGGATTAACTCACTGTGTTGTCGACTTCGTCCAACTTAGTTTCGATGGCATACAGCTCGATTTTGTATAGATAATGGTACGGAACCCTTCGTGCGCGAGTCCGACTCGTACTTGGCCAGTTTTGGTTATTTTTCAGTAAAGTCTGAATCTATACAATTTAAAGTCTCGTTCGAGTAAATAGTGTCAGTTATTGTATTACCTACTAATTAATAAAAAAACTTGAGAGGTGTCAAGGGACACCCGGATGGAACGAAGTTCCTTTCGATTAATTAGTCAAGGAATTGTAATACATTCCGAAGTGGATTCTAGGTTAGGATCAGAATAAAATAATATTTGGTTGTCTTACATGATAAATGTGAACGTTATTCTGTAAATGCGACTATCTCACCTGAATACTTAACCTGAACATATTTTAGAGTGATTTTTAGCTGCTTCCCAAAGTTTTCGAACCTTTTCTTCTTTTGGAAATGAATAATTCCCTTCATTTCTTCATCGAAATACACAGCACTGATACATTATTGTATAATATAACACACTTCCCGATTTTGAACTCAATTAAAGGCAGAATTTCACGCTTTGAACGACTCGTCGATAAACTGTTTACGGACTATGCTAGTGCTGCACTCTGGTGCCAGAACGTTGCAGTAATATCCCCTATAGCAAAAAGTGTCGTTACAACTTTTGGTCTTAAAAAGTGTCGTTACAACTTTTGGTCTTAAAAAGTGTCGTTACAACTTTTGGTCCTAATTTTTTCCGTTTAGCCCCCTTTCGCAACGCGCGATAAGGAACTTCCTTCCAAAATTAATAATAATAATTTATTGTTAAAATGCATGCCATTGACATTGTGTTGCAAAGGCGTTATTCCCGTAGAACCTTTAATAAATTATACTCATTGGTCTTACTCTCATATAACTTAGTTTGAGTTTTTCCATCACAATCGTAGAGTATCCAATATTGCACTACACCATAATGTTTGCAAGAGAACATTTGTAGCACTACTAGCTGCCGAATACGGCATCGCCCGCGTGAACACAGGTAACACGTACTGATACCCGATGTAGGATATTTGTGTTAGCGATTTACTGTCCCACATCATAACAAAATGCTGCTAAAACATCTTCTACTGAGTCATGACACCCTGGTACTATAAACATCATTTTTACGACATCGTTAAAAACCTTTTAAATTCTCGGGTTTCTCTGCTACCTAATTAATTTGCTTGCAAGTATTAGGTATTGTACAGACGCCAGCACATCAAGCCATACCAAATTTTCCTAATTGAATATGAACCTTATTTCTTTGTTATAAAGTTGCAAATCTATCAAAGAAATTTGACAGATAATATTTAATATAATATAATATGGGGGGACATTTTCACACACGGCCATCTGACCCCAAACTAGGGAGACCCTGTACTATGGGTGTCAGACATCTGATATACAAACACAAATACATTTTTTTTGTAAATACATACATATATAGATAAACAACACCCAGACACAAGGCAAACACAAGTGCTCATCACACAAATGTTTACCCTGGGCGGGAATCGAACCCGCAACACGCTGCGCAGCAGTCGATCGCTCAGCCACTGCGCCAACCGTGTCGTCAAGATTATTGTAGCTTGATGTGCTGGAGTCTGTACATTCATCATCATCATGATGTCAACCTTCAGACGCCCACTGCTGGGCATAGGTCTCCACCAAGGGAGGGGTTCAGCCGTAATCGCCATGCTTGGCCGACGCATGTTGACGATCGCAGTAGGTGTTATGGTACTCAGAAGGACGCTGCTGTCCATCCTCTGGTCAATATCCCTCTGTCGCCTTCTACAACACCCACGGGCAGAAATGGGTGGTGCTATTCGCAGCTAGCACCACACTGCATTACACATTGTATCTTCTGAAATAAATTCTCTAAATTATAGTTAATAAGTTAGCGGAGTAACTGATACGAAAACAGTGACTTTGCTTTTTACTTTGTACTAGAGATGATGACATAGTATTCGATACTTTATTGGATATTACGTGGGCAAAGAATTGGGCATAGAGTTATTAATAAGTAAATAATCGTCTCTACATACCTGCAAAGAACCAGATAGCAAAAATTCACGTTGTCAAACGCAGGCGCCGTGGCTTAGTTGGTTAAAGCGCCTGTCTAGTAAACAGGAGATCGTGAGTTCGAATCTCGCCGGGGCCTTAGTTGTATCATTTTTGTAAATAAGAGTTCTTTTTTGCTTTTAGGAATTACCAAACGCGGAATTAAAAATGCTTATCACAATTATTTAATAATGATAAATCATAAATTATCTTATCAATGTCACGCAAAGCGTAGATTATTTTGAAGTGATTGATTTAATTCAGTTTAATTTTCCGCGGTTCGCTACAGAGCTATGAAACGGAGTATTCTGGGTATATATAACTTCAAGACCGGGTTAGGAATACTACCATCCGTTCACGTATCGTCACTTGAAAAGCTGACACGCTGAATTGGAATTTGTGCTGGACATATCTGCCGCATGTAAGGGCGCCTTCAAATTAATCGCGCGACTGCAGCGCTGCTTTGTAAATCCATATAAATAAAGACGCGCGACTCGCGATCTTTTGCCCTGGCTGGAGGCCCTAAAAATGATTATTTTTAAGGCACCACAGGAATGTCCGGTTAAGGAGCCGACAACCTCCTAGGTTGACCTGCGAGATGCAATTCCAAAGAAAAGCAGCGCTATCAGACGTGAGAAAACCCTGGAAAGGGCACCGGTATCCAGCTGCATCCAGCTAGACTGGAAACTGACTCCAACATAGTTAATAATAATACCAACCTATTCTTGATCCACTGCAGGTATTGGGTAACTTGTTGGGGCGGATTCGTGAATCAGAATCAGTCTTTTTATTTGTAAAACATAGGTATTATTATCTCAGATTATGAATCAAAAGGCAGAAAGACCGCGCGGAACACAGCGAGTGAAGCCATCGACAAAGCAAATACAAATTAAAAAACGAATACCTACCATCTAGTGATTGTATTCGCTTTAAAAACTTTTGTTTGTATTAGTATTTGTTTATTTTTAACGATGCTTCGCTTCGTGCTGTACCGACTCGTGTCGGTACAGCGCGAAGCGAGTCGTAGGTATTCGTTTTTGAATTTGTATTTGCTTTTGTGGCTTCACTCTGTGTTCCGCACGGTCTATCTGCCTTTTGTTTCATAATCTGAGGGTATTATAAAGCTGTTAGGTTAACATAATTTGCGTTATGCTTTGCCGTGAAGGCGTACAAATGTGGGATAAAATGTATATTCAAAAAAACTAATATTACCTAAACTAAACTAGTACTTAATACTTTAAAACTTAATAAAACAAAACTAAAAATAGACTAAAACAATACCTATTAAAAATTATCATTAGTAACGGTTTCTTTGTAACGGTTTAATTATAAGTACCGGTCAAATGCTGTAACATTGCCTACATGTTCAACATTGCCTACATGTTCAACATTGCCTACATTCTAAAAAGTTAAATAATTGCCGCTGAGAAATGTTTTTGCTGTGTATGGTATTACTAAAATCAAGTCGGCTATGTATATGGCAAAAAAACATTTCTCAGCGGCAACCATTAAACATTTTAGAATTTAGCCAATGTAGGCAATGTTACAGCATTAGACAAAATCTGGAACACTATAATAACATTTTTCAATTAGTAGCGAGGTGAGAGGTTTCTTAAATTTTGATAGGGGCATATTTTTTATACTATCAGGTATCCTATCCTACTAATATAATTATAATTATTATAATTCTAATAATAATATTATAAATGTGAAAGTTTGTGAAGATGTTTGGATGTTTGTTACTCAATCACGCGTAAACCGTTGAACAGATTTGCATGAAAATTAACACATAGATAAACCATTTCCTGGATTAACACATAGGATACTTTTTATCCCGTTAATGTGTTCCCTTTTGATAATCGTTCCTTTTAACGCGGGCGAAGCCGCGGGCAGAAGCTAGTTTTATTATAAATTTTTGACTTATTTATTTATTTATTTCGGGTAACTTAATATAATTACTAAATAATGCTTTCATACTTATGTTAAATTATAAGTTTAGATTTTCTTACGATGGTTTTGTTTGAAAAAGTTACGTTGCTACTTACTAGTACCTATCAAACACACAACTGTGTTACTGTGAGACTGGTGGACTACTGTGTGATTTTGTAAGACCTCATTCTAAACTTCGTATGTGAATCCGCTGTGAGTTTCTTGATTGGCATTCTAAAAGCTCGGTCCATAATTCTAATTTACACTAGCACCACCCTTGCGAGCGTGTTGCAGCGAGTTGAACTAAATTGACAGGGAGATTTTGACACATAAAGTATGAGATGACATGAGAAGTGGCATTCTGTAAGGTAATTTCCTCGTCACATCGACGCTCACTTCGCACTCGAACCCGATTGAAAGTGTCAAATATATCAAGGTCATTTTATGCGAAGTAAGAGTGAATAGCGATGTGAGATGCGAGTTGTTGTTTGAATTTTACAGAATCGACCTACTGGCCTTAACGCCACTGGCCATCACGGTTCCAACTTAGTTTCTTTAGGAAAATGATAGGCAAATTGGTTAGTGATCTGTACTCTACGCCTGGGATTGATTTTGAGGGTAGCTCATGATTCATTCTAAATTGTGTTCATTTTTAATTTGTAATTTTAAGTTTAATGTTTTAATTAATTTAATATAACGTAAAATCTCACATTCAAAGGAAAACATCGTGAGGTAACCTGGACTTAAAATTAAAATAAGTCTCATAATTCATTCAATTTTTTTTTCTTTTTTTTGTAATTTTAAGTCTAGTATTTTAATTAACTTAATGCAACGTAAAATCTCACTTTCGAAGGAAAACATCGTGAGGTACAGATATCTATGTCTCATGATTCATTAAAAAAAATATTCGTTTTTTGTAATTATAAGTCTAATATTTAAATTAATTTAAATAAAATGTAAAACCTCACATTCAAAGGAAAACATCGTGAGGTAACCTGGACTTAAAATAAATATAAGTCTCATAATTCAATCAAACTGGTTTAATTTTCTTTTTGCAATTTTAAGTTTAATAATTTAAATTAACATGCATTCGGCCATCACCATTATTCGGTTCTGTTGTTTCGGCCCTAAATTAAATTATTTCTTACACTCCCTTTCTCCCGGACCTCGATCTCGAGCTGACGTGTTTGTGGACGCTACACAGTTTTATTTTAATTTTTAAATTAGTATTCATAAGTTAAATTCGAATAAAAAAATAGGAGTGCATAAGCGTGAGGAACAAAACTACGCTACGCGACGAAGTCCTGTTGAACGACAAGCTCCACCCTACTGCGCGTGACCATTTTGCTGGAATCCTGCCATCTCCTTCGTACAGCGAGCAGACCGCCCACCGGCGAAGCCAATAGAAGGTACGCGTCTCTGGCCCCACCCTTGCAGCGTCACTGCTGTCGTACACTAGTTGCTACTGCTTATGCGCGCCTAGTATTTTAGCGGCGCTTAACAACTCGATTGTTGACGAATTGATAAGTTATTAAACATTAATATAATACAGCCGCCATATTTTTCCTGTTGAGAAGAACGGAAATCTTTGATATTTTGGTCGCTTTGCCTTGCTACATTTTTGAGCTTTTGCAAGAAGTGTCTTCTGCCTCCCATTATACCTGCTCTCCTGGTAGCTACGTGGCTGTTTGTAAGAAATCATGCCCATTAATCGTACACCTCCGCCGTCATCAACTACAACTTCAACGGATAACTTAGCGCCTACACTGGCGCAAGACGCAACATTACACCAATGCCAATCAGCGCCTGATCTTTCTAAAATACCAACAAATGTCACGGAGCGTAAAAAGAGGAAATTTGAAGGCGAGGAGGATATTGCTCCAGTAACTTTGTCTACTTTTAGCACATTTTCTGACAAGCAGGAACACCGATTTGAAGACTTAATGGAAAAGATTGGTAGTATTATTGCACAAAACTCAGAGTTAAAACACAGTGTCGAGGTCATGTCATCTAAGTACGATGAATTCCTGGGGCGTATTGCCACTCTAGAGGCGGAACGAATGAATGACAAGAAACAGATTCATTTATTAGAAGAAAAGTTAGAGCTATTGGAGCGCAAGTCACGTTCGACGGGTATATAAATCTGCAACATCCCCAAGACTGATAAAGAGACAAAGGAAGACCTTTGCAGCTTAGTCCTCAATATGGGGACATCGCTAAATATTGATATCGAAAGCGCAAAGATAAAAGATATTTATCGACTTAAATCGAAGGACAACTCTCACCATTGGGTGAGAGTTGTCCTTCGATTTAAGTCACAATGATTGCATTGTGGACTTTACCACGGTTCTCACTAAAGACAAAGTCGTTACTGGAGTTAAAAACTTCAATAAATCGAAGGCAAAAGAAGCCAAACTCAATACCACTCATTTTAAAATAAATGGAACCGTAGGTCCCGTTTATGTTGCTGAGTGCCTAACATACCGAGCACAAAAACTATTTTATCATGCCAGAGCTTTCCAGCGGAGCCATGGTTATCAATTTTGTTGGACGGCCAATGGTATTGTCTATCTTCGAAAAAAGGTAAATGATCCACAAATTCGCATTTCTTCGGAGTCCGATATACATAGAAAAACTAAAGTGTACCGAGTGACTAGTTTTGGAACCTTTTTTCTCATATTATTCTTGTAAACTGTATTATAAGCGGGTCCATATTGGCTCACCTAAAGTTCTTTACCCGAAATTGTACTTCCTAAGGATTTGTTTTTTTAATAAGTATGTTGCTACTTACTCTAAAACTTTTAAAAATACTTGCAAGACAGCTAAAGCTTTATACATAGCAACAAGGTAAAATCAGCAGAAAATAAAATTAAGACTGTTTGGAAAATTATCAATGATGAAACCAATAGAAACAAAAGAAATAAAACTGATTACACTCTGGAGACACCCTGTGGTCTGATAAGTACTAATATCGATGTTGCTCAGGAATTTGCGAAATTCTTTACCGATATTCCAATTAAAACTACTGAAAATTTAGCTTCCTCGCCCTCACTTGCTTTTGATTTAATAAAAACGAATGTTTTAGCCTGCCCTTCGGAATTCAAATTTAAACATATAAACCCTGAGGTTGTTATAAAAACTTTTAAACAACTAAAGATCCAAGTTACTGAGGATTTGTGGGGAATGTCTACTAATGTTTGTAAATCGATTATTGAGACAGTAGCACCCTATTTAGCTTACATATTTAATTTGTGTATAGACCAAGGAGTTTCCCCAGATTTAATGAAGTACAGTAAAGTTATACCACTTTTCAAATCCGGCGAATGCAAGGACACGAATAATTATAGACCCGTTTCGGTTTTGCCAGTATTCAGCAAAGTGTTTGAAAAAGTAATGCTTAATCAAATGCTCAGTCATTTTAATTGCAATAACATCCTACATGATCAACAGTATGGGTTCACCAGAGGGCGTTGCACTACTGATGCCGGTATTACTTTAAGCATATCTTTAACGCATGGTAGGAGTCACAGGATGCCATTGGCATTTTCTGTGACCTCTCCAAAGCATTTGATTGCGTAAATCACGAAACACTGCTTTTGAAGCTTGAGCATTACGGACTCGGTAAACTAGCGCTCAGATTAGTAAAATCGTATTTAGATGATAGGCTGCAGCAAGTTCAAATAAACGGTGTAAATTCATCGGGCTTGAAAGTAAAAATGAGTGTACCACAGGGCTCAATATTGGGTGCGTTCCTATTTCTAGTTTATATTAATGATTTACCGCATTTACTGAGAAATCAACCTCAAATGGTGTTATTTGCTGATGATACTTCATTGATTTTTAAAGTAAATAGACGGGCACAGCACTATGACGACGTAAATGACGCCATGATTAAAGTTCATAATTGGTTTACTGCAAATAACTTAGTGTTAAATGAGAAGAAAACCAAGTGCATAAGATTCGCTTTACCGAATGTTAAAAGTAGTGAATGTAACGTTTTATTAAATAAGGACGTACTTGAATTCGTCGAAAAGACAGTTTTCCTAGGGATTACACTTGACTCAAAGCTGCAGTGGGGTCCTCACTTAACATCTCTTGCAGGGCGGCTAAGTTCGGCCGCTTACGCTGTCAGAAAAATCAGGCAATTGACAGACGTGGATACCGCTAGACTAGTCTATTTTAGTTACTTTCATAGTATCATGTCTTACGGTATTTTGCTTTGGGGACGGGCTGCAGATATAGATTCTATCTTTATTCTGCAAAAGAGGGCTGTCAGAGCCATCTATAATCTCAGCAGACGCGAGTCTCTAAGAGAATTGTTTAAACAAATTAATATCATGACGGTACCTTGTCAATATATATACGAAAACATCATGCATGTTCGTAAAAATCTTCATCTGTTTAGTAAAATAAGTGACAGACATAACTTTAATACTAGAAATAGGAACAAATTATATCAACCAAGTTTCAGATTGTCAAAAGTACATACTTCTTTTATGGGGTATTGTGTAAAATGTTATAATAAAATACCGCTCGATATTTTGCAATTAAATGAAAGGCAATTTAAAACATGCATTAAACGCACACTATGTAGGCAAGCATATTATAAGTTGGAAGATTATATCAATGATAAAAATGCTTGGCATAATGCTGGTCCTGCTCCACAGCCTCTTTAGGGAATTTCTTAATTGCAAGAAAATTATGTTGCTCACCCCTTATTATTGACATGAATAACGTGTACCGTTATTATTATATTTACTTATTATATTTTATCTGTCGAATGACTTATTTACATACATTGGAAATTTTAGCTTTGTATAAATTAATAGCATTATTTCAATTAATATGTAAATGTGAGAACTATGGATCCATTTATTTATTCAATGTGTTTGACATAAATGAGCATGGCAGTTGAGAGCATTGTCATGCTCGCTCAAATGTCTCACTGATGGTGGCGTGCGGGTTGGATCATTCGGTTCCCTTCAAAATGGTTGAGCTAAGTGGTGCTGATCCGCGCGTCATGTTCGTGAACGGGCGCTGTCAGTTGAGATTGGTCATCTCTTAACTGCCATTGCTTTTATATTAATTTATTTTTAATTAGAATGTTTTGGATTTCTCTTCACTTACATTGTTTTCACATATAGAAGCAACAAGAATAATGTAGCCTGGATTTTGTAAAAGCTTGATTGAAAAGAGTGTCCGTGGAGTTTCTTGCTCGTTCTTCTCCATGGAGACCTACCCTACGTTTTGGAACGAGCAACTAGCTTCAATTTTATTTTGACTATTCAAAAGTGCCTGCAAATGGTTTAATTGAAATAAATGCTTTGACTTTGACTTTGACTTTGACTTTGACTTTGTAATCCGAATGATCACTCTTCCTAAAATTTTTCATCCTAAAGTTTTTATTCATACTATTTGTAGTGCTACCGGCGATGTTCATAACACTCATGTTTCCGAAAATTGTAATTAATAATATCATTAATGTAAATATATTTAAACTCCTACTGTTTTTTATCATAACGCTTTTATCCCTAAACATAATTACCATAATATTTTCACTCATACTCGGAAAGAAACATTTACCAAGTGTAATAAAAAATATATGTGGGTAGAAGATGATATTTATAGTTTTAATTTGAGGGTATGATTATTATTTGGGGGTATGCTTTACATAACGTACTGAGTTGTGTCTATTGCTAAGTTCAAACCTACTGCGCGTGCGTGCAAGCAAGCATGCAGCAGGCAAGCAAGCATGCAGCATACAAGCAAGCATGCAGCATACAAGCAAGCATGCAGCGCGCAAGTAACCATGCAGCATGCAGGCAAGCATGCAGCATACAAGCAAGCATGCAGCATACAAGCAAGCATGCAGCGCGCAAGCAACCATGCAGCATGCAAGCAAGCAAGCATGCAGCGTGCAAGCAAGCATGCAGAATGCAAGCAAGCATGTAGCGTGCAAGCAAGCATGCAGCGTGCAAACAAGCATGCATCATGCAAGCAAGCATGCAACATGTAAGCGAGTATGCAACATGCAGCAGCATGATTTCTGTCACGGCTCCGGCGTTGCGGGGCTCCGGCGGTCCCACGCCAGCTTATCGTCGCAGATGGTATTCACGCTCACCACCTGCTCCTCAGCTCGCGGGCTGCCTCGCCCCTCCGCGCCTACGCGGTTTAAATTACACTCTAGGGCAGACAAGACTACGTGGAGTCAGTTTCGCAGCGATTCGTTTCTGTCATTAACTTTTGTAGCACAACATATTCACTTTTTAAGACAATATTTTAGTTATTGTCTATTTATATATATTTTCGTTGAAATAAATTCCATGGAAAAATACACTGAACAAACAATATTCGTTAAAAAATAATTCTACTGTTTGATAAGTTTGTTAAACAAAAAAATGTGAATAAAAATTCATTGAATTGTGTTTCTGTGAAATATGTTTCATTGAAGTAAATAGTCTTTGAAACAATAATAGTCGAAATAAAATTACAAGAACCAAATATTATATGAAACATTTTCTGGAAAACGAAATTCTATGAAATTTCTGTCTGCGAAACAAGGGGACACCGTTATACATGTTATGTGAAAATAAAGTTAGGTACGCAAAATTAATGTATATAGTACTGATTATTATGAATAAAAAGAAATCTAAACGAAAAAGATATGACTTTGAATAATAGTGTAAAAGATGGTTATGTTGAGAAAATATAGGAAAACAAATAAAAGTATAATAGATGTTTATTGCTACTGACATTATGAAGTTGAATGCTTCGGATTATGAACATTAGAGACAGAGTAGTTAGGAATTGTGATTGTTAGGATGAAAAATGTTATGAAGAACATTTTCGGATTTCCAATTATCGGAGTTCAAAATTTAGGTGAACTTTGGCGCAGCCATTATAAGCATGCTTCAACTTTTTTTATCTTTAATCTGTAAGTCTTGTCCATCAACACTGAACATGAATTCACACACACACCTTAAAATATTTTATGCTCTGAAGAGTAGAATTTGCCAGTTTCCCTGTACTCATATTTTTGAAACGAATTTTAAACTTAACTTTTACATTAGTTGTTATTTATACATTGCCCCATTTCCTATAGTAAATCATTTTTGGTGACTTAGATAACTTAACAAACGATATTGATAATAGCTCTGTCTCCAAAGCAACTTCCTGTGAGTTAGAAAACTGTCACAAATTAATCTCATTTTCGCCTAGTAAACGTTTGACCATACTCACGCAAAACATTCGCAGCGTAAATTGCAATCTCCCTGGACTTATTTTATTACTAGATAGATTAAAAATAGATTGTGATATAATAGTCCTCACGGAATGCTGGTTATTAAAATCAAATGTTATTCCACCTCTACCGGGATACCAATCGTTCTCTACTTTAAAAAAATTCAAGCAAAATGACGGAGTTATTATTTATTACAAAGACCATATTGAGTTAGTGTTTGAGGAACCATCATTTCAAGAAGGAAACTGTCTGATAGCTCGCCTAGGCAAAAAAATGGCTATTGTTTCTATATATCGTTCTCCCTCATATAAAAACGCTGATCCTTTTCTAGACTCTTTGCATGAAACACTTCTGCAATTGGAACGATCAAACAACTTGATGTTGATAGGTGATATTAATATTCCCATTAATAACTCAAAAATTTATCAAACTGGAGATAAATATTTAACTCTCACAGCATCTCACGGATTACTACCTGCCCATACAGAAATTACTCGTAGTGCCAGTGGAACCTGTCTTGACCATATATTACTAAGAAGTTCTTTCCGTACGCATACTTTGATTCCTCAAACTACTTTAACGGACCATTACCCCTGTGCTCGTTTGTATAGATCTTAGTTTACCACGAACATTTAGAAACACTACGTACAGCGTAACTAATGAGGAAACCTTAACCCAAGACATATTAAAAATAGATCTAACTCCAATATACCAGTCTAATGATCCCGAACTTTCCCTCAACTATCTAACAAGCTCGATACAGGACGCAACAAAAAAGAACACTATTGTAGTCACAACATCGAGGCGTAAAAAGATTATTAAACCATGGGTCACTCCTGGGTTATTAAGATGCATGAGAAATAGAGATAGGCTTCACTATGAACTAAAATCCTCACCAGATAATGACACTCTGATAGTAACATACACGCGATACCGAAATTTTTGTAATTATATTTTAAAGAACGTTAAACGCGAATATGAAATAGCCGAAGTCGGAAAAACAAAAAATGATCCAAAAAAGCTCTGGAAAGTTCTTAAAGATATATCTAATATGAACAAAGCTTCTAGTCACCCGGATAACCTTTTGAAAGTTAGTTCCACACCAGAAACATCACTGAACTCTGTAAACCAGTATTTTGTTGACAAGTCAAGTCAAGTCAAGTCAAAGCATTTATTTCAATTAAACCATTTACAGGCACTTTTGAATTGTCAAGGAGTCGGTTAGTTAGTCAGAAAGTTGAAGCTAGTTGCTCGTTCCAAAACACATTGGCAAAACCTTAGCAGAAAACTGTTCTAAATTACACAATCGTATGGATGCTGCCTCACCGCAACTGACGGATTCTTACAACACTGGTGTACATATTTGAACTCATTTGTAATGGAGGATACAAGTGAAGATGAGATCTCTCGCCTTGTGGTGGGACTAAAAACGGAATGCACGGTTGGCCACGATAATATATCAAATCGATGCTTAAAAAGACATGCCGACTTCCTTGTTCCCCCTCTTACTTTCATCTTTAATCAATGTCTCCATACAGGTTTGCTTCCTTCTCAATTGAAAAGCTCCGAAGTTCGACCAATTTTTAAGGGCGGTGATAAAAATGATATGTCTAATTATCGTCCGATTTCAATACTACCTTCAATTTCAAAGTTATTGGAAAAGTTAATTAATAATAGACTCACAAAATACCTGGATAAAAATAACTTACTTGCAAATAATCAGTTTGGCTTTAGAGCTAATAGATCCACGGACGATGCTGTTTATAGTCTTACTAAATTTGTTAGTACTAACCTGGATAAGGGGCGTAAATACTTGTCTATTTTTCTAGACCTGAAAAAAGCATTCGACACCATTTCTATTCCCATCTTAATTACAAAGTTGGAAAGGCTCGGAGTTAGAGGAAAACAACTCCAACTTTTTGAAAGCTATCTCACTGGGCGGACACAGTGTGTACGAATAGGGAGTCATGTAAGCACTGATCTCCCAGTGTCATTTGGCATTCCGCAGGGCAGCATTTTAGGCCCCACACTTTTTCTCATTTATATTAATGATCTCACTTGTATCAACATTCCCAAAGGCGATATTATATCATACGCTGATGATACAGCTCTCCTCTTCTCTGCCGATACCTGGGATGAGGTTTTTAATGCTGCACAAAATGGGTTTAATATAGTCAACAAATGGCTCAGACTTCATCTATTAACTTTAAACATAGATAAAACGAAATACCTGACCTTCAGTATACGCCACTCAACACAAATTGGGAGCAACTACAACATAGTCCCTCATCAATGTTCCCTTGATGTACACTGTACTTGTACACCAATAGAACATGTTGATTCCATCAAATACTTAGGAATCCTCTTCGATAGCAATCTCAGCTTTAAAAACCATGTAAAATTACTCAGCGCTCGAGTCAGAAAGCTCATATATGTGTTTAAAAAGCTGCGTCTTGTCGTTGATGCTTGGTTATTAAAACAAATTTACTTTGCCTTGTGCCGGTCAGTGATAACATACTGCATCACATCTTGGGGAGGAGCTCCCAAAACAATAATTAAACCTATTGAGATCGCGCAACGCGCAATCCTAAAGGTTTGCTCTTTTAAGCCCCGACTATTTCCCACTATGTCTCTGTACCAACACTGTGAAGTACTTACTGTTAGACAGCTCTACCTACTAACTATAATTCTAAAACAACATCAAGACTTAGTATATGACCCCAACCTTAAACATAGGCGTAGGAAACAATTAGTGTGTACTCGTGAGCATAAACCTGAAACTTCTTTTATTAGAAGATTTTTTGTGTTTCTGGGTCCCCATGTCTATAATAAAATTAACCCTATATTGGATATTTACCCTCTTAGTAGGGTTCGTTGCAAAGACAGAGTGAAAAAGTATTTATTGAAATTAAATTATGATGACACAGAAAGACTATTAATCGTACCAGAGTAAAGGATTCTTTGTGCAAGTTTAAAAATATGTATTACTCTTCATCTACATCTTTACCACTTCACTCAAACATTACACCCCCACACACACACATTATTTCATACATCATTACATACACTAACACATCCTAACACTCATATACCCCTCTCCAAACATACACCACACACTCACTTAGTTTTTAGCTTAATTTATTTTGTTTTTCTCTTAGTCTAAATAATGTTGTACTCGTTAGCTTAAATTACGACACCAACAAAAAACTGAGAGGATTGGCGCTGTATGCCGAGATACAGGTTTCACCTAGTTTGGCTGCAGATGCTCCTATTTTGTTTTGTATTCAATTTTGATCACTAGTTTTTAAGTTACAATCTTTTTTACAATAAATAAATTAATATTATTATTATTATTACACGCTTCCCATTTGTGGAAACACAATCACCTTTTAGAAAAAATGGACCAAATTATCCGACATACTATAACATCTGTTTTAAATTTGGCAATGGACGACCGTGTTTGGGCCCAAGCTACTCTACCTATTCGTATGGGGGGCCTCGGCGTCCGTAAAATTTCAAGTATCAGTTTGTCTGCATTTATATCCTCGGTCCACGGCACTGAAAAATTAATCAGAAATGTTCTAGCTCCAACACTGGTTTATTTTGATGTGCTGTGCTTCGCCGAGTCCATGGACGCCTGGAAACTTGCTTGCCCGAGCACTGATTAACCCGACAATCCATCTTCTCAGAGGCGGTGGGATGAGCCGCTCTGCAGGTTAGTACAGAATAATTTACTTTCCGCTTCTTCTAATTCTGCTGAGCGAGCGCGTCTGCTGGCTGTGGGTAAATGGGAGTCGGGTCTTTGGCTTCTGGCACTTCCGTCGTTGTCGGGTCTTTTCGCCTCGCTGCTTCCTTACGTTTAGGCGCATCTTGTTGTTCACCTCATCGCTGTCGCTGTGTGTGCCTCGGACACCACGGCCTATCATGCAGCCGGAGTGCGGGTCGCATAGCGCGACACGCAAATATTAATGACATCATTCGTCGTGCTCTCGTCGCCGTCGGCGTTCCAGCAGTTTTGGAGCCCAACGGCTTGGCACGCGACGATGGCAAGAGACCGGACGGCATGTCATTATTTCCTTGGAAATTGGGTAGGCCTAGTGTGGGTCGCTACGTGCGTCGATACTCTTGCGCCATCCCATCTTCCTAGCTCAGCGTGCTGTGCTGGTGCTGCTGCTGCGGCTGCAGAAAACTCAAACGGCGAAAGTATAGTCACCTTGGTGATAACTTTATTTTCGAGCCGTTTGGGGTTGAAACACTCGGATCGTGGGGTCCGAGTGCTCATCTCCTTTTTAAGGAAATTTCCAAAAGGTTAGTTGACACTTCTCGTGATCCAAGAGCTGGTTTTTACTATGGGCAGAGGTTAAGCATTGCCATCCAACGGGGCAATGCAGTCAGTCTCTTGGGCACATTCCAAGATGACGGCGATGTGGAGGAGTTATTTGATGCCTCATTATAAAAAAATCCTAAAAATAATACTGTCAAGGCTGTGTATGAGTGCTGCAAATTTAGCATAAGTAATATTTAATTAAAAATCCACAGATCTCATGCCTCTCACGACCTTCGGGTTCATTGAAAATGAATTAAAACAAATCAGTATTTCACATTTTATTTACAAATTGTTCTAGATAGTAAGATTTTATAGATATCCACCCGGTTGTTTACGTTACCCAGAAACATAATGACTACGTGCCAAAAAGAAAAATCAAGTGCCGTGCTCGACGAATAGCGGTCGGCAAACTTAATTTATGGCCGTTTGATAAACAAAGGACTAAAGCTAAAGAAGGCACTTGTTCAAAGGAATTTCTAAGAAGACAGGGCTAAACCCTGTGATATAATAAAAACGATGCAAGAAGTTAGAACACAAGTAAAATAAGACGTTTAGTGGGATAACATATTTTTTGTACGAAATCGTACAAAGTTGTTCTTATTTTGCTAGAATAATTAACTATATTACTTTAAATAAGACATATTATATTTAATATGAACATACATGTTGTATTTTCTTACAATTACATAATATGCACAAAACACAATATAATACGAATCACAAATACGAAACAACAATAACTAATGTATCAAAATAATATTTACAAACACAATATAATACGAATCACAAATAACCTACATAGCACCCCCTATATACCTAAATAGCAAAAGTATATATATATATAAATATATATAAATTATATATATATTTTAATTTCATGTATTGAAATGTCGCCTATGTTACCCGGGCCATAATAACAAATCGATTGACATCTTATTCATAGAAATCGGATGAATAGTTTAGAAGCTACGGAGGAACATACGTAAATACAAACATAAATATGGACCGCTAAAATCATAACCCTTCCTTTTGGCTTCACCGTAGTCGGGTAAAAAATAACAATAGACAATATTACTTAAACTTATAACAATAAACCAAGAGCACAATAAAGTTGTAGACAAATTACACTAGACAATTTTCAATTTTACAATTTACACAAAATACAAGAAACCAAACTTTTAATCACTACAAATATACCTATAAATATATTTTTTAAAGAAATAAAAAATTTGGAAATAAATAAAAAAATAAAGTAAATATTTATATTTATTTTAATAACATAAAAAGCTTTGAACTGTACAATAATCAACAAACTTCAATCATACTACTTCTACATATATCCTGCGCCGCGCACGCCTCCTGCGGTATGCTGACATTTCGCTACATAAAGGATAAGCCACAGCCTAGACCGTAAGTGATAGAGAGGTCCAGTTTTTTTTTAATTGTAGCCCAACTTAATACGGGGCCTTTTTTCATTTTTTCCCTTATCGCTTCTCGTTTTCGATAAATTGTCGATTTAATGCGAAAAGACACCAAAAAAATGAGACATTTTTCTACATTTTTGCGATTTTTGAAAAAAGTTTTTGAGTTTTTCAATTTTTTTTTTTTCACCATATTGTAGCCCTTGTTAAGACACATCTTTTGAGACCTAGAACATCTAGGTAGCCCCAAAACTCACGAGACCAGGGCGATGTCTCACTCTGACTGAAATTTGGAGGCTATACTAAAGCGATCGAAAAAACATTTTCAATGTTAAAACATTTTTATAAACCCAACACCGCAGAACATGCCCAGCCAACACAATGTCCAGCAATAAATAAAGAATGTCTAAATATAATTCACAACACCACCTACATTCAGTATTGAAACGTTTTGTAGCGGCAAGATGCCTGCGGCCACCTTACGCCGTTTCCTGTATAATTTGCGCCTTAAGTATCGTTCACATTCAAGAATGTTAAGGAAAAATAAAGAAGAATCGGAATTGCAATGTTGAGTAGCAATGCCTGAGCTAGGCTACTTCAAACCAAGGCGAAGGTGAAGCCCAAGCCGAAGCCGAAGCCCAAGCCCAAGCCCAAGCCCAAGCCCAAGCCCAAGCCCAAGCCCAACCCCAGGCCCAAGCCAAAACCGAAGCCGAAGCCGAAGCCAAAGCCAAAGCCAAAGCCAAAGCCGAAGCCGAAGCCGAAGCCAAAGCCAAAGCCAAGGCAGCGTAAGCGGCAGCGTAAGCGGCAGCGTAAGCGGCAGCGTAAGCGGCAGCCAAAGTGGAAGCGGAAAGCGGAAGCGTAAAAATTAAAAACACAAGCAAGTTAAAACGAAAGCCGGACGTAAACGTAGCGTTTATCCGCTAAAGTGATTCGACAAATGTCGATTTTACATTTGTTTTGCTGATCAAAATTTTCATTTTGAATAATTTGATTTGATCTTGTTTTTTTTTTGACAACAACCCGAACTGAGGAAAAAGTCCCTACAGATTGGACAATTACATTAGACAACACACACAACACATTAGAAATTTATTGTAAATAAACAGTTACAAGAATTTAAAACATCTACAAAATTAGCAAGACAAGATGAACTTCCTCAATGCCTTTTGTTTTTATTTATATCGACGTAAAAAAAATCCACAGATCTCGTGCCTCTCTGAAAGGAAAGTCAGGTTCTACTCTATCAGTGGGTAAATTTCCCATTTTATTGGACAATGTTGTCCCCTTGAAGCGACGACAGACAAAACAGTTTCTAACTACGTCTCTAGCGAGCTTGCGACCTCCTATGGGCCAGTAGCGCTCACGGATAGAAGAGAGTAAATGTTGTGGTCCAGCATGCAAGAGCTGGGTGTGCTTAGATTGATAAATTAGTTTTGTTAAATAGTGATCAGATTTTAGAACAATTGGATGTTTTTTTTTCATAGGGGTAGGCAGACGTATCAAAATAATATTTACAATTACATAATATGCACGAAACACAATATAATAAGAATCACAAATACGAAACAACAATAACTAATGTATCAAAATAATATTTACAATTACATAATGTGCACAATACACAATATAATACGAATCACAAATACGAAACAACAATAATTAATGTATCAAAATAATATTTACAATTACATAATATGCACGAAACACAATATAATAAGAATCACAAATACGAATCAACAATAACTAATGTATCAAAATAATATTCACAATTACATAATATGCACGAAACACAATATAATACGAATCAGAAATATGAAACAACAATAACTAATGGATCAAGATAATATTTATAATTACATAATATGCTCAATACACAATATAATACGAATCACAAATACAAAACAACAATAATTAATGTATCAAAATAATATTTACAATTACATGCACAAAACACAATATAATACGAATCACAAATACGAAACAACAATAATTATTGTATCAAAATAATATTTACAATTACATAATATGTACAAACACAATATAATACGAATCACAAATACAAAACCTAAATAGCAAAAGTAGTATAATATATTCAATTTCAATATTATATATATATTTTAATTTCATGTATTGAAATGTCGCCTATGTTACCCGGGCCATAATAACAAATCGATTGACATCTTATTCATAGAAATCGGACGAATAGTTTAGAAGCTACGGAGGAACATACGTAAATACAAACATATATGGACTGCTAAAATCATAACCCTTCCTTTTGGCTTCACCGTAGTCGGGTAAAAAATAACAATAGACAATATTACTTAAACTTATAACAATAAACCAAGAGCACAATAAAGTTGTAGACAAATCATACTACTTATACATAAATATCCTGCGCCGCGCACGCCTCCTGCGGTATGCTGACATTTCGCTACATAAAGGATAAGCCACAGCCTAGACCGTAAGAGATAGAGAGGTGCAGTTTTTTTTTCCGAGGGCTTTTTTTCATTTTTTCCTTATCGCTTCTCGTTTTCGATAAATTGTCGATTTAATGCGAAAAGACACCGAAAAAATGAGACATTTTTCTACATTTTTGCGATTTTTGAAAAAAGTTTTTGAGTTTTTCGAATTTTTTTTTCACCATATTGTAGCCCTTGTTAAGACACATCTTTTGAGACCAAAAACATCTAGGTAGCCCCAAAACTCACGAGACCAGGGCGATGTCTCACTCTGACTGAAATTTGGGGGCTATACTGAAGCGATCGAAAAAACATTTTCGACACATTTCACTTTTTTTTTTATTTTTTTTTTATTTTAAAATAAAAAATTGATAAATGTATCGCAATAATAATAATGGTGTGATATAATTATAAATTAATGAATTGTTATATTATTGAATTTAATTTATGAATTGGTGTATTATTAGTTTTATTTTATTAATGTAATGTAATTTTCTTCTTCAATGTTGTTGTTGTTCTATATGGGTTAAGTACCTGAAATAAGTGTTTTTTTTTTTTTTTTTTTTTTATTATATTAGTTTATTTTTGGTTTAATAGTTATAGGTTTTCTTTTTTTTTATTGTACGTGTGAATATTGTATATTTGTGACTTATAAATAAAATTCATTTGTAACTAAATTTAATTTAATACAACGTAAAATCTCACATTCGAAAGAAAACATCGTGAGGTAACCTGGATTTAAAATACATATAAGTCTGGAATCTCCAATTCACCTTGAACAAAGGTGAATGGTCGTACCTTCTTTGTATGAGAAGAGGCCTTCAATTAAAGGCGGATTATATTATTTGAATTTACCACCTAAAATAATAAGTCTGACAATCAGTCTTACCAAGGGGTATCGTGTTACCCAGTAACAGGGTTGTGGAAGTCCGATAGGCAGTCGCTTCATGTAAACACTGGTATTCAGCTGCATCCGAGTAGACTGGAAGCCGACCCCAATGTAATTGGGGCAAAGGCTAGGCAGATGTTGACCAAGTAAACTAACGCTGTCTAAAATGTATTACATTTGTTTCACAAATTGTAAAAACCGGACAAGTGCGAGTGACTCGCTCACCGAGGGTTTCGTACAAATTTGTAGGTACCTACATATCCATACTTTAGTACTAATATTATAAATGCGAAAGTAACTCTGTCTGTTACGCTTCCACGATGAAACGACTGAACCGATTTTGATGAAATTCGGTATGGAAATAGCTCGAACCCTGGGAAAGCACATAGAGTACTTTTTAATCCGGAAATTCGTCTGCATCCGCGATAACTGACATTCACACGGACCAAATCGCTATAAATAAAGAACATATTTTTTATGTTTTAATTATTAATGTTTAGTTTTCTGATTTTTTCCAATATTTATAGTATAAGTCGAAATTACTTGCCAAATTTCATAGTTCTAGGTCAACGGAAGTAGTTTAAAATTTATAGTACCCTATAAATTTTGATTTCCTTGAGAGTGTCGAAATCCTACGTTTTTTGCAACATAAACTTTTTTTCACGTTAACTTAGAAGTTTAATTTTTTTACAGGTTCAAGAAACCGTGGACCTTATAGTATATGGTTTTAATTTCAACTCGATACCTCTACACGTTCCCGAGATAAAGCGTCTTGACAGACAGACAGACAGACGGACAACAAAGTGAGATCCTGTAAGGGTTCCGTTTTTTCCTTTTGAGGTACGGAACCCTAAAAATCTAAGAAATGTTGAATTTCACGGCCTACATCCTAAATAGATATCAATGTTAAAATATATACGTTTTTATTTTTGTTACAGGCATGTATAACAGTTGCACAAAGCTTGAGGGCTATTTCAGCAGTGAAAGCCAAACATTTTCACGTAATACAGGTACGTTGTGTTCAATATTATCTACTATTGTGTCAAGAAAGTACCGGGAAATATTCAATAAAAAACAAAATATGTTTTAAATATCCAAATTTATATTATCACCTTCAAAGTAGGTCCCTTTCGTAATAACACTAAAGCCATCGAATAACCCAGTAATCAAAACATTTTTTAACCGACTTCAAAAAGGACGAGGTTATCAATTCGAATGTTTATATATATTTTTTTTTATGTATGTTCGGGCATAACTCTGTCATATATAGACGGATATGCAAAATTCTTTTTTTGTTCGAAAAGGATTTATTCCGAAATGGTCCCATATACATTTTATCAAAATTGATACAGCCCTTTTTGAGAAAATCAACAAATTCCATTACTTAGACAACGTTTTAGTTTCTTCAATCTTTGGAGGACTTACAATCTCTTTTAAGTGTGTCGCCGTTTCTTAATGGATTTGGATGTTAGGGCAACACTAAAAAGCGAAAAATAAAAAGTTTTTTCAAAAAAAAGAAAACCGAAAGTAAAGTAAGTGTTCTGTGCTAAAGTTATTTATCACTTTTTAGTTTTTAAAGGCGGTTTTTTTTTTTTTAAACTTTTTTTAGACGTGCTTTTTGGAATCGACAGCACTTGCCACGAATTTTCTTTAACGTCGTCTTTTTTCAGTTAGAAGGCGCACATTCCGCATATTACTGACGGATTTGCATGTCAAACTCGTAAACCCATGTCTCGTCAACAATAACAATACGTTTTATGAATGTGGGGTCGGAATTGACCCTTTCTTACACGTCTTCAGCAACCTTTACGCGACTAAGATTTTGCAGACAATTCTAATCTTTTGGTATTAGTGGAGCGGCAACGCATTTCATGCTAAAACAATTTTTAAATTTAGTAAAAATCGCAAAACACGGTTGATATGAACTGCCAAAATGGCGCACTGTGAACAAACAGAATGATCGAACTCCGCGTGAGTAAAGAGGACAGTTGTGCCAACTTAGCGTCAAAAAGAATTTAGACAATCCCTTTAAATGAGCTTTTTAAATGATTCATTCCCGGTGCTTTCAAGACAGAATGTGTAACTACTTACATAGTGTATAACTATTATGTACGACATTAGACAAAAAGATGTAAACAGTTGGTCTCGTTCTAAACTGATTTTCTCCTAAACTATTGATTGAAATGTTATGGGGTTACGAATAGGGTATTTTTGATCCCAAACTACAATATAATATGTTTTACCTATATGTTGAAATAGTTATTACACGAGAAAATTGCTTGTGAATTTTGCAATGTGTATACATATTTATGCTCGTGACTGTACATGGGTATAGTACATTGATTCAGCGTTTTTTGAAAAATTGACATTAACCAATAAAATAAGTATTCATAGGTTTTAAAACTCGCTGCGGTAAGATTTTTTCCTGTCTCATGAAACATTACAGACATTACATACAACTAGATTTGGAACAATAGCCTAATCCTAATCTATACAATTATTTGGTTCGTGCGGGAATCGAACCCGCGTGATGCAACGTAGCGTCGTATTGCGACATTTTTCGGTGCGAGTTGACCTAAGCGATACGGCTCACGCTAACCGCGGTCTAGCATATGAATCATATCATGTTATTTTTGTTATCTATAAGATAATGTAAACTATATATAGGCAGGTATATACTTAGGAGAATGGAATATGAAATTTCGAGTGACTAGCAATAGCCTCCGTGGCGCAATGGCTAGCGCGTTCGGCTGTTAACCGAAAGGTTGGTGGTTCGAGCCCACCCGGGGGCGATAAACTCTTTTTGTTATAAAAATATTGCTTTTTATATCTCGTAATTACTAATTTACCTAATTAATATTTAATTAATACTTACCTCTAGCGCCATTTTAACAAATTTAGTATTTCCTAACCGTTTCCAATTTATCATAACTAGAAAATAATTTAGTAACTGTAGTTGAAACCATTGTCATTTAAAATTCTGTGTCTGAAAATCGCCTTAAATAAACAGATAAACTTCGACTTTTAATTCTATTCGGTAACTTGACAGTTAAAGGGTTCCCAGAAATTGACAAAAAAAGGTAGTGAAGTGGTGTAAGAATGAATGAAATTGAATGAACTTAAATTATGTACTTTTAAGCAAACGTTTTATTTGACGACGCTATTAAAAATCTATACACACTTATCACACCCATACATATACATTATTTAAATGACAAAAATAAAAAAAGTAAAATAATTATTTTATTTTGTTTCTATTAGGTACTTATAAGAAAAAGAAAGGAAATTTCTTTTATTAACAATTATTAATTGTTCTTATATTCTTCATCTTACATACGAATATTTAACGTTTAATTTAAATTATACCATTTTTATCGTTCGTTCTTTACGCAAAATCGTTCACTACCACTATATTATTAGATAGTTTTAGAATCAGAATCATTTTATTTGCTCTAAATGAAGGTACAGTATAGGATAATAACATACATAAATAAGATCAGCTACATTTTACCTTACGGCATGCAAATTATTACATTAATATAAACGAAACTAAATTTAAAAAATGTCAACAAAACGAATAGATTTAATAATGAGTTATTAAAATCAGATAGTCAGGAAGTTAGCTATACGAAACTATAACAATTTACTTAACGTCAATTAGCTAAAAATGAATAAATAATTAAAATCGCAATAATAAACTGTTCTGTGGGTAATTGTATAAAAGTCGTTTTCTATAATTTAACATCATTTATAAAGTCTTTTACTGAATAATCACATTTTCTCGAAAGTAATAAAGTTATTTTAAAATTAAAAATGTTACCAGAATATTTCTTAAAACTATAATATAATAATAATAATAATATGTGGGGACATTTTTACACACGGCCATCTGACCCCAAACTAGGGAGACCCTGTACTATGGGTGTCTGACAGCTGATATACATACACAAATACGTTTTTTTTTTGTAAATTCATACATATATAGATAAACAACACCCAGACACAAGCCAAACACAAGTGCTTATCACACAAATGTTTACCCTGGGCGGGAATCGAACCCGCAACACGCTGCGCAGCAGTCGATGGCTCAGCCACTGCGCCAACCGTGTCCAGGTATTTTATTATAAATACAGGTCCCATTGTCATAATACTTTTTCGTAATAATGGTGTTTTGTAATTACCTGTGCAGCAAATTTTTGTATTGAGGTCTCAAAGGGCCTGGACGTGTTCTCCTATTAATGAGTGACGGAAATAAATCTAAATTAGTTTTTTACAAAAATTGCCACCTCCAACATATAATTATAAACAGGGAAAATTCAGTATCTTCAGAGACCGAAACACAGTTTCACAGCTATCTCTGGATTTAAGATTTGACATAGATCTTATACACCGTTTCTGAGCTTTTAGGGCCTGCGCACACCACGTTTTTTAAACGCGCCGTCGAAGCGCGTTACTGAAACGCGCGTCGACGCGGCGACGGCGCGCTTTTATCCTACAGAGCAGTTTGTTGTCGTTTGTATCGATACACACGCGCGTTAGCATCGCGTTTGTATCGATTCAAATGCGCGGCACCAGCGCGTCTGTATCAATACACACGCGCCATAGTATAGCGTTTGTATCGATTCAAACGATCTTAGCACTGTATTTTGGCGAGTTAATTCCGGTTTAAGAATCGCAAGAAGTTATTGAAATTATGAATACGACATTCGATAACAATTTACAAAGCGCATGCAATCAATGCCGTCTCGACCGACACCATCTTGCTACTGTTGACGAGGTTCTACTTAAAAACGCAATATGCCAGCGCGTCTGTATCGATACAAACGCGTTTTTGATTTTAAACAGTTGTGCAAAGGTCTACAGGCTGCGTCTAACTCGCGTGTGTATCGCGTCTGTATCGCTACAAACGCGCGTCACCGGCGCGTTTAAAAAACGTGGTGTGCATAGGCTCTAAAGATCTCCTCCGTAATAGTGCAGTTACCCCAAAATATGACACCAAACCTCAATACTGGCGCAACTAACCCATGATAGGCTACCAGAAGTGTTTCATTGCTAACTTTATATTTAGGTAACATTATTATTCTTAGAACTGTCAAGTTACTAAATGGAATCAAAAGTCGAAGTATAGATAGTCTGTTGCCGTAATTCAGGTATCGGAAGTTCTTCGTCTTCATGTGTAAATAAGCCGATAAAAAAGTATCGTCTAAGGCGATTCGCACACTACATCACATCACGCAGCGTAGCGCGGGAGTGTGTGTTCTTACGTTGCTTGAAAGTATCGCTTTGTATTGAAAAGACGCTCGCGTGACTGCGACGTGCATCGCCACACACCCCGCACGCTGCGTGATGCGGGGCAGTGTGTGAATCGCCTTGAGGGGCTATTAACGACTTTTACAGATTTTAAACTGACACTCACGTCAAAATGTGTAGTGTACATGATTTCAAAAAAATATATGTTAAACTAGAACATTCACTTAATCATTTAGTATGTGCATATTTTTGATTATATTCTTATTAAATAGTTTAATTAACTCGTGCTGTTGTGTCTGACGCGGACAAAACATTGAACATCACACAAAATCAACCAGGTATAATTAAACGAAACTTACACTATCTAATAGACAATTTTATTATCTATCTTTCAATATACACCTTTTTTTAAGTTAAAGAATACTATCTTTTATTTAATTTTTTCGACTAAACTTTGAGAGTTTTGGACGAAGCGCTTAAGGTTAAGTAAGTTAAGGCAGTTAATATATTTATTTTAAAACGCATATTAAAGTAGTTTAGGTAATCGACAGCTATCAAAAAACTAATAATGTGCAGGGTATAAATTTATTGATAATAGTGTAAAATATTGTTTAAGAGCGTGTATTCGATTCGTGACGAAAGCTTCATGTTTTTGCGTTTTGCCCAGAGCAATATCACATCAAATGATGTGAGCAGATTATTTAAAGACAATTACAGTTTTAGAAAGATTGAGTCTTGCTTTAGGGAACTACAGAGTAAAAGTATAATTTTCAATTATGGTTTTTAAAGCGAAGACAATTCTTGCATAGCGTTTTACAAAAATGGACGTCAGAGTTAACTCTCAGGACGAGTACAACCATTACAGTAAGTATGCCAAAATATTATGTTTTATGCATTTTTCCAACAGGATATACAGCCTCAAAGTACATAAGAGAGCCAAAATTAAGAAAATATTACTATTAGATAATAAAAAACAGTATTAAAAAAGTACAAAATAGGTTCATTTCAACAATTTTTTTTCACTAGTATTTGAACAAAAACGTAACTGATATATTTATTTTATGAAAATAAAAGTTATGCTCAATATACACAATTTTATTTCAGTTCCTTGTACGAACTCATTTATTTTAGACAATTATTTTAAAAAGCACTGTAAAACCTCGCGCGCTGATGTTTGATGATCAATTTCAATGATTCGTGCTTATTTCGGGTGTATTTTCATTTCTGATGCACACAAACAGACCACTGTATTGTACTAGTGTGTGTCAATGCTGCTACACCGTTCTAGCAATCGTTTAGATTTTGAGTTGCGCTAAATCGAATACGCGCCCTTAGACCACGCTACTGATTTAGGGTAGACTACAATCAAATGGTAGTTTTATTGTGAATAATATCTAATAAATTAATCCTTTTTTTTTTACAGAATTGTCGCGATGCTTACCCATATTTAGGAATGAGTAAAGGCGGTATTCAAGTCCAAGTGTGTAAAGATATGTGGTTAGAACTAATTAAACAGATGGTGCTAATTTGTGAATGTCGAGATACATTTTTGCTGATCGATCAAGCCAATAAGAATGCCAGCAAGTAAGTGATAGTCGTTACATTTTAAATAAAGAAATAAAATAAACATGGCGGCCAAACAAAGGAGTTTGTCTTACCATTACATTCGCACAGTATAGTGAGTAATAGAGAAGACAATATGGTTAGTGCCACCATTTTTATTCGTTTCTTTATTGGTTATAAAACATGATTGTGTGTGCGTAGCCTTACTGAGGTTTCTAGCCGAACATGATAATTAGACAAGTATTTTTAAGGTGATTCTTATAAGTTGATTATTAATAAACAAAGCATAAATAAACAAAAATAAAAGAGCGAGGTAAAAAATTAAAATTTACGTTTTTCCTAATTGCAGTGTTGCCTTATATTGTGATGGTGATCGTTAGAAATATGATGAATAAGTACTTTATTAAATTGTCATCATAAAGAACATCATTACAGATCTTGAAATTAAATTTGAAAAAGAAAACGTCAAATTTTCACGTACAGGCACTACGGCTCTGACACAGCAAATAGCTATATTGCCATTCATTAAGAGCTTAAAATCGTGTGCATTAAAATACTCTTTACAATGACAGGATAAGTGGGTTCAACGGTTTTATTTTCTCATCAAAAGTATCGAAATATTTCTGAAGTTTAGTTTTGTTTGAGTTTTATGTATATTTTTACATGAAACAAAAACAAAATGCCAGTTAATTACGCATTTTATTTAAAGGTTAATTAACGTTTAATAACGAATATTAATGTTTCAAATTAAAATTAAATTACTTTAGCTGTCGTGATTTGTCTAACAGGGTGTTTTTATTCTTTAACAAGAATTTGTAAAATATTACAAACAAAGACGTAAAATGATAAAATGTTTATTTTTTAAAATTTGTGTATAGTATTTTTTCCCCGGGCCCTAATGACTGCTTCCATGCGGTTCCTCATGGAACGGATGGCAGTCACAATCTGGCGTTATGGGATGTTATGCCACTCTCTTCTTATCTAGCTGGTTTATGCTGGCTAAGCTTCTCCGGAGCAGAATCTCTCGCTCTGACTTGTCTCTTCAAATCATCTCATAGTTGTTCTATGGGATTCATATCCGGGTTTCTTGCTGGTCAGCCCATAACCATAACACCGACTTTGCCCGGAATTTCATTTACAATGCCTGCAGTATGAGCCCTGGCATTGTCCTGCATTAAAATAAAATATTCTCCAATAAAATGTGCGTAGGGTACCACATGAGTTCCAGACACTCTTCGATGTTACGTGATCCATTTAATGGTGGTAAGCAAGGTCCAGATACAAAAGCAAGTTAGGTTTTTCCATCTGATCTTATACCTCCCCAAACTGTCCATGAACCGCCACTGTAACTGACTCTTTCTTCAATGCAGCACTGTGCAAAACCCTCTCCCTCTCTTCGATACACCTTCTTTCTTCCGTCGTTACTATACAGCATGATCTTACTCTCATCAGAATAGATAAATTTGCTCCATTGAAGTTATTTTTTTGATTAGTTTCTCAATGGGTTATGATCCTGGTATATGAGTGTCGACCCTATTCTATGCGATTTTGATTTGCACTTTCGGTAAGACTTTAAGTAGGTACTAAGAGGTTAGTGATTTTACAGAAGATTTTTTTACAATCAACTTTGTATTTTTCTTCTAATACTGCGGGGATGACAGCGTAACAGACCGTCGAGGTTTTGTCTTGCCAAATTGCACTAACATCCCCTTGTTCCTGCCCTCTGTTGACAATAAACTAAAGGTAATATGCATCTATTGGCTAAATACTAAACTGATATTTTACAAGGTACTGCCACAGTCACTTTGACATAAAGTGGTAAGCACAGCACGATATTTAACGGCATCTTAAAATTTAGTAGCATTTGAGTATTTGGCCATAGTCTCTCCATTGACATCTGTGTGACGGAAAACATCGCGAGGAAACCTGGACGTGTAATTAATGTATTTATGTTTGAAATCACCAATCCGTCTTGAGCAAGCGTGGTGATCAATGCTCGTGCCTTCTCTGTATGAGAAGAGGCCTTTGCCTTGCAGTGGGACAATAATAGGCTGGTACTATTATAGAGAAGCTTTTAGAAGAAATATCTTAGAAAACAGTGACCCCAAATTTTTATAAGTACGTACACAATATTCTGTCATAGACTTTATGTTTAAAAGACTAAAGTATATTACGGTTTTGCACAAACCTAAGTATCTTTTGAAAATATAGCTGCCTTATTGGCCTAGTGGTTGCAAGGCCAACTCATGAGCGTCGGGTCTTGGCTTCGATTCCTAGGTCTAGCAAAGTGATAATAGGTGTTTCCATTAGAAATTTCTTAGTAAGCCGGGGTTTCGAAATTGGTGGTGTAACACCCTGCGACTTGGAAACCAAGTACAGCTGTTGGTCCTGCGCCTGATCTCTCTCCGGTCGTGTCGGATTGCCGTCCCATTGGACTATGAGAGTAAGGGAAGAGCGAGTGCACCTGTGTTTGAGCACTCACTTGTGTACTACTTGTAACATCTCCAGCGTATTTACCTAGTCTCGATTGAGATTTGCCGCCATGTCCGAAATTCGAGAGAACATAATTATTGTGTTTAACTAGCTTTAAGAATAACGTAGCTTTTTACTAGCGAAATAATTAACACAATCGAACTAATAGATCCAGAGGTTAACCCGAACAAACACTAACTCAACTTTAATTTATAATTATAATAATAATAAATGTAGGAGTGGGTCCCGCGGTACTAAGGAGCTGCTCCTGATTGACATGGCCATCAGTCAACAGGTTCGCCGATCCGAAAGGATCTGTCGACATGTTGGATAGATTACAAGAAGGCCTATAACTTTGTGCCGCATACATGGCTTATGAGGGTACTAGAGTTGTATAAGATAGATGCCACTCTGCGCACCTTCCTGATGACGTATGGGCAGTGGAGGACGGTGCTTCGCTATCCAGGATGTCGATATATCCAAAGGAATAGTGAACCGATAAGGATTGAGCGAGGTATATTTCAAGGCGACAGTTTGAGTCCGCTTTAGTTCTGCTTAGCCTTGAATCCTCTAAGAACACTGCTGGAGTATTCAAGTCGGCTATCGGTTGAACAGAGAAGGTCAGGTAATATCTCACCTTCTTTACATGAATCACCTAAAACTCATTACCCCCAACAGTCTACAGCTGATGGAGCTACTGAAAGTAACAGAAACTTTCGCTAAGCACAATCAAGATAGAATTTGGTGTGGCAAATGTGCGGTCATGAATGTCAAGCGAGGGGAGATTGTGGAATCTGAGGTAGTTCCACTCTAGAATACCATAAACCTTGGATCCCTCTCTTCAATTGAGACCTATAAATATTTGGGTATGGTGGACGCGTTATGGCGGAAGCAATCGTTAAAGGAGCGCTTCTTTGGCCGCCTAAAGAAAGTGTTCAATAGTCTTTTGTCAGGCAGAAAACAGGTGCGCGTCTTCAAAGTGTAGGTCATGCTGGTTCTGATGTACGCTTTCGGCATACTCAAATGGACTCAATCGGACTTTATGCCCTGGATAGGAGAGTCCGTACATTGTTGACAGCATATCGGATGCATCACCCACGGTGATGCATGATGATGGAATGTGTGATGAGACTGTTTATCCCGCGGAAATGTGGAGGCCGTGGCTTCTTAAATGATAAGGCCCTCCACAACCGGGAGATATGCAGTCTCAGGGAATATTTCCTAGAAGCCGATGGGGATGCACCGAGATGTAGTTGCAGTAGACAAGGGCTCACCCCAGTCACTTTGGCTAAAGAGGACTGATGCAAGCGTAGTGCTTGAGATTAACGACCGCGAGGAGGTTTGGAAGTGTAAGGCTAAGAACTCACGATGCGGTTTTCACCCGCGGCGGCCTGCGGTTGCGGGCCCGTAGCTTCTGTAGAATGCAGACATATATGTAAAAAATCAAAGCATATTTCACGACGCAGTTTACGCCCGCAGTGTGCGTGGTTGTTGCGGCTCTCGCTGCGGGCGCGGGTGAAAACCGCATTGTGAGTTCTTAGGCTAAGGAGCTTTACGGACGCTTTTCCTGAACCCTACACGGGCCCGATGTGGATTTCTTTGTGTCTGCGTCCTGGCTACGATTCGGTGATCTATTTGGAGAAAACCGAAGGTTTGGTCTGTGCAATTATGGTTGAAGTTATTTTGAGGAATTGACGAATGACGAAACCGGAGATTTGTTGATGACATGTCTCGTTGAATGATCTCATCTTGCTAACGAAGAGTCCTTGCATAGACACAATCTTGTGGCTCGGATTATCCATCAGCAACTTGCTCTGAAATACAACCTCGTGGAATCGGAAGTACCATAATGTAGGTATGTGCCCGATCTAGTTCCCACATTGTACTGGAACGATTCATCATCACTGACTGGACTATTGCTGTCAATAAGCTGGTGGTGGATCGATTAGAGAGACGCGCAATGATTATAGACATAGCAGTCCCACATGACGTGAACCTCGTGAAGGCCGAGAAACATAAGCAGATCTAATGTTTGAATTTGGCCCGCGGGATTGTCGACATTTGGAATGTGGACTCAACGATCATTGTGTTTTTATTTTTGTATAATAATATTCAAAAATGTAATTTATACGTTTAAAGAAATAATAAATGGAATAATAATAATCACTTCAATCAATCTAAGAGTAAGTATGGAGTTTCTTGCCCATTCTTCTCCATACGAAACTACCTTTTGGAATGGGCAACTAGAATCAACTTTATATTTTTTTTATTATGACGTTCAAAAGTGCCTTTTTAATGGTCTAATTGAAATAAATGATTTGACTTTGACTTTGACACTTTATTTCGGTTATAAAACATAGATTGTTAGTAAACATTAAAAATTAAGTATCTATGTTAGTAAACATGACGACACATTAATAATTGGACAGTCAAATTTGCCCGCAATGATATTAGGGAGACTGTTCGCGCTGCCCCGCACGTTTTGCAGCAACGAAGCGGCACGTTTACGCCTAATCGCTTCGAAACTATCGGTGCCTGAATCAGCGAACATGCTGGAAGCGCTGCAGAAGCGTGGCAACCCCAACGGCATCCTGATCGCATTGTTGTATTGGACTCGAAGAGTATTAATGGCTTTCTGCGTGCACCCCGTCTTTAGACTGCAAAAATCTAAAGACGTCTGACAGTATGCTTTGAAAAGCGTCAGTTTCGCTTCACACGTGCAACGAGCAATCTACGGACAAGCATGTTGTATCGAACCGCCAATGCTCTTCGTTCCCTTTCTACATCAGAAGCATCCCTGTCTGCATTAACTGTGTGGCCAAGATATTTAAATTGTTGAATAATTCTAGTTAACTTAAATCTAGGTAAACTTTCCGAAGACTTCTTCACAAAATTGCTCCTCCTTCTTCCCATATTTTTAACCGTGCTCTTCAACATACTTCTCACAAAAGCGTAGTAGCTTCCGTAAACCCGAGACCGACGTACTAAGAAGCGCCATATCATCAGCGTAGCTAATGTTATTGAAGGCTACTCTATCTATAAAGCATCGGGCCTGCAAGCTACTTGGCTCATTAATGACTCCATCTACATAAATATTAAATAATATCGGAGAAGACAATCTACTCTGTCTCACTTCACACTTTATTTTATATTCAACTGAACTGGTATTGGTCCATCGCACACAGTTCGCTTAATGATTATACCAGTATGTAAAGGTATTTTCTGTCTTTATAAGTAGTGAAGTTTTTGCTTGATGTGCTTAGCGGCCGCCCAGCTATGCTATTCTCTAACGTTACCGTTTGTGGCTGTGCTCGACGGCGACATCGTGTCAGCCGTAAAATCGACGTCGAGTGCAGCGACTGTTTTTGCTTAGCTAATAATAATATCGTTTTTCATATTATTATGAACTGTCAAAAGTGTCAAATTATTCAACCTGAGTACTTAGTTCCATCAAAAGCCGTTAATTCACGTGGAGCTAGCGCTACGTAAGCAAAGGTTAAGGAATACGAAAATGTTACTCGCTGCTGCCGCAGCGTCGAGCTTTAGGTTGTGTTACTTAGAGAATAGCACCACAGTTGTCTAATTGTCTTGGTCGGCTAGTACTAAATCCTTATCATCCTCGTTCCGTTGTTCGATTCAAATTTTTTGGGCATACTTACAGTTACTTATCCTAAAAACAATTACTCAAGTTGTTCTGCCTATATTTCTGATAGCATGATTCAAACTAGACTGATCGATTATAAAAGTAGTACGTATTATTTGCAACAGAAAGAACAATGTGAGGTACGAATACAACGTTAGCCGGGTTATGGGTTCAAAAATATCCTAAATGTGCCGCGTGGGTAGATAGGCCCCCTTCAAAAATTGTGAAGGGTGCAGACATCCTCTGGTTGCGAGAAGCATAGGAATGTAATGTGGTGATGCCTGGGAGAGGTCTTTGCCCAGTAAATTCGCCTTTAAGCTAAATGACGAAGTAGCGTCGCTGTGTTCCATTTTCAACTATATAAGTAAAGGCACACGAGATATTTTCGCTTTGTCTGTAGTATGGCGGTGACCACTTACGATCAAATGGGCTCGATGTTGTGAAAGCTATTTATACAAACTACTGTTTGGCATAAGAAATAGCTTTGTCATCTTAGGGAAATTTTCTTATAAGGATCTGTACTCTACCATGTTGACGGTGAAGGTAATTAGCTGAAAAATGGAAGGGTGTTCTACGCTTATAAAAAAAGCAGAATGTCAACAAGAAGTTTGTATTCGCAGGAAACAGAATGTACTACAGAGGTGCATTATACCACGAATTGTATTAACCATGGCTTACATTACGTCTGAGTTGGATGAAATGGAAAGAGAGGAAACCTTCAGGTTGAAACGATTTAAGCAACTGAGATATGAGAAATTAGATGCAGATAAAGCAAAAAAAGAACTAGAATCTGAAGTTCCTGAACCTGTACCTTCTAAACTAGTTGTTCCTAAACCTGTAGTTCCTGCACCTGTTGTGCCTGAAACTGTTGTTCCTGAACCGGTTGTTCCCGAACCTGTTGATCCTGAACCTGTAGTTCCTGAACCTGAAGACCCTGACGACCAGTGACCCCATTTTTTTATAAGCACGCAATATTCCGTCATGTGTGCATGTGATATTAGACTTTATGATAAAAAGATTAAAGTCGTTTACGGTTTTGCACTTACCTAAGTATCTTTTGAAAGTAAAGTTGCCATATTGGGGATCCCTTCGTTTCGCATAATGTTCTTCTTCCTAATTACTTTATCATAACTATTTTGGCATAATTTGTTTTGTCATAATAATACTTTACCATTTTTTTTGGCATACAGTTTATGTTGGCATAATTATCTTGAAGGCTAATTTGTTTTGGCATAAATTTAATTCACATAATGTTACTAAGCATAATGTGCAAATCTGTTGTACCACGCTAAAGTATTGTCTTAAAAATTCAATATATTGTGCTACAAAAAATAGTGACAGAAATGAATCGCTGCATAACCGACTCCACGTAGTCTTCTGTGCCCAACCTTGAGTGTAATCTAAGCCCACGCAGGCGCGGAGGCGGCCGGCCAGCAAGCCGAAGCTGCGGTGGTAAGCGTAACGCATCTGCGTCGATAAGCTCGCGTAAAACGGACGGAGCCCCGCAGCGCCGAAGCCGTGACAAAAACTATGCCTGCTGCATGCTTGCTTGCATGCATGGTGTATGTACATATTTGCATGCTTGCTGCATGCATGATAAAAATATGTTTTAATATCATTTTGCGTAACTCAATTTATGCTGTAGAATGTTATGCTTAATCATTATGATTACATAAATTTTGCCTAGCTATGCTATTCTCTAACGTTACCATTCGTGGCTGTGCTCGATGGCGAACTCGACATCGTGTCAGCCGTGAAATCGCCGTCCAGCTCATCGACTGATTTTGCTTAGCTAATATAGTTTCTCATACCTTTTTGAACTGTCAAAAGTGTAAAATTATTCAATCTTGAGTAGTTCCATCAAAAGCCGTTATCACGTGGCGCTGGCGCTGTGTAAGCAAAGATTAATGATTGAAAACGTAACTCGCCGCTACCGCAGCGTCGAGCTTTAGGTTGTGTTACTTAGAAAATAGCACCAACAATAACATGTTAACCTTTAGACGCCCACTGCTGGGGATAGATCTCACCCAAGTGGGGTTACAGTCGGAATCGCCATGCTTGGGCGATGCATGTTGGCGATCACTGTAGGTGTTATGGTACTCAGAAGGATACTGCTGCCCATCCTCCGGTCAATATCCCCCAGCGGAGAATAGCACCATAGTTGTCTAATTGTCTTGGTCGGCTAGTACTAACTTCTTATTATCCTTATTCCGTTATCCGATTCAATTTATTTGAGTATTTATACAGATAATTTGATGTCCTAAAACAATTACCTACTTAATTTATTTTGCCTATATTTATGATAGCATGATTCGAACTGGATTGGTTAATTATAAAACTACCATCTTTAAAAAGGAAAAACATGTACAGAAACATAATTATGTTCTTCTCAATAATATGCTTCAAAATATTTCTACAATATTTGGATAGTTGCAGCACAATAAGCATTGTAAGCGTAATTCAAAAATTCTTATGGCGGCGCCACACTTCGCTATGCGCTATGCGTTATGCGCCTTATTCGCCCGCATACGACGAAGTGTGGAGGGTTTATTCGTCTATATTTGCTTTATTCGCCCGCATAACGCATAAGCGCGAATAGCAAATACGCCTATCCGTCCACCTGTCGGTTTTTAGACACACTTCAAAGGACACGAATAAGCCGAATATGCGTGTCGACTGCCCACACTTCGTTCACTCATTCACTCGTGTTCGCTCGCTTACGGTGGTCGTGTAGGACATATCTCTAATCTGTAAAAGTAGCAGCCACAGTCAACACATTCATTTTGTTTTTTCAAAAGCCAAACGCACCACATATGTTTGGCACACAGGCACGAAGTGTGGATGGCGTGTTTGTTGTACGCTCACATAACAAATATTTGGCGAATACAGTGTAGCCGCATAGCAAATAACGCATAACGAAGTGTGGTGCCGCCATTACGTTTTTTTCAATTTTCAGCTCAGTATCCGTGAACACCTAGGTGAAGTAAGCTGTTATCCAACCGTCACTCTGCTTTGTCAATCCCTAGCATCGGGACGGATGACAGTTCACTTCACTTAGGTGTTCACCGAGGGAGATTGTAACAGAATAGAGATAAAGGTTGGGTTCAACTGCCTAGCATTTTCCCCACTATGTTGGGGTTGTGTCTAAACGGATGCAGCTGAATACCAATGTTTTACATAGAGCGACTGCCTATCTGACCTTCAAAACCCAGTTTCTGGTTAACGCGCTGCCCTCTGACAGGGGTCGGCAACCTTTTGAAACGGAAGATTTACAAAATTTACCAGTTTTTAAAGTTTTTTTTTAAGTTTTTTAAAGAGTCACTAAACGTGCTGTTTATTTTATATTCGTACATTATGATTTTTAGCAGACAATGTGAAGAAAAGTAGCATGTCCAGTAAATGGAATTAGTTTCATATGATCGATTGCAAGGTTTTGCAAAGGTGCAAGAAGAGCCGCAACTTCACATCGAAAGAGCTATACGGCTCGCGAGTCGCAGGTTGCCGACCCCTGCCCTTTGAAAATTGGTTGTCAGATTTTCTTGCTTCTTTAAAATGTAATAGTATGCTCTATGTTTTAAGTTTGTGCCCGCGATAGGACGCATATCAAATCAACTCCTTTTTTATGAAAATAAATAGGTTTCCGATTCGCCTAATGTAAATAATATACTTGTAAAGCGACAAAATTGATACATAATTATAAATTCTAACCAATTTTTTTTAAAAGATATAAGGCATCTCTTATTTTTGAAGCAGGTTAATATTAAAATAACAATATACTTTAATTTTTAATTACATAGTTTGAATCATGTTATCATTAATTTTAAATAAAGGTAAGACAAGAAACTTAATTTTTGATAATTAGTTTTGTTTACAAAAATTACCTAAGTAGACTAAACGAAACAAACAAAATTATTTTAAAAGTTTTTTTTATTGAATAAAGTAAACTAACCGGGGCAGTAGGTAATTACTACTACCTGTGTGAGGTGCGCATAAGCAGCGTTAGTCGGGGTATACCCCCGGAAAAATGGCCGCTAGGCTTGAAAATATCCGGGGAGCTACACATTCGTCAGATTCCCTTTTTGCTGCTAACTAAAACTGAATTTTGATCAGATTCCGCTTTCGTCGGAATAAAGACAAAATTATAAAGAGTCGAAAAGAAATAATAAGGAGCTGTATTAAGGGGAAAATAACAATTTACGACTGACTGCAACCGTTACGAAAATTGGCACAAAGACTGTCGACGTGAGGTCGACTATCTTTAGAGTTAGAGGAACCTCGGGGTGCCCCTGACGTCGACCTAAATTAACCTAAGTTTTATATGTCCAAAGAGGAATTGCTTTTTCGTTAGAAAAAAACAGCCTATAATTTATTCTGACGTAAAAGGAATCTGACTAATGTGTACCTGTCGAAATATCCTAAACGTGCCGCGTGGGTAGACAGGTTCCCTTCAAGAACTGTGAAGGGTGCCGACATCCGCTGGTTGCGAGAAGCATTGGAATGTAATGTGGTGGTGCCCGGGAGAGGTCTTTGCCCAGTCAATTCGCTTTAAAGTAAATGACGAAGTAGCGTTACTGTGTTCCATTTTCAACTTTATAAGTACAGGCACACGAGACTTTTTCGCTTTATCTGTAGTATGACGACACACATGCATAGGCGGCGGTGACCACTTATGGTCAAATGGGCTCGATGTTTATAATGCCCAACGATAACATTTAAAAGCTAATAAAAACTGCTGTTTGGCAGAAGAAATAACTACGTCATCTTAGGGAAATATTCTTATAAGGATCTGTACTCAACCATGTTGACAGTGAAGGTAATTAGCTGAAAAATGGAAGGGTGTTGTTCTACGCTCATAAAAAATGCAGAATGTCAACAAGAAGTTTGTATTCGCAGGAAACAGAATGTACTACAGAGGTGCATTATACCACGAATTGTATTGACTATGGCTTACATTACGTCTGAGTTGGATGAAATGGAAAGGGAGGAAACCTTCAGGTTGAAACGATTTAAACAACTGAGATATGAGAAATTAGATGCAGATAAAGCAAAAAAAGAACCGGAACAAAAGCCTGTTTGTGGAGCTACTGAACCTGAACCTCCTAAACCTGTAGTTCCGAAACCTGTAGTCCCTGAACCTGTAGTCCCTGAACCAGTGCTTCCTGAACCAGTAGTCCCTGAACCTGAACCTGAACCTGAACCTGAAGTTCCTTTATTTGAACCTGAAATTGATCCTGAAATTGATGAATATGAAGCTGAAGTACTTAAATACGAACCTGAAATTCTTAAATATGAACCTATAGTTCCTCAATATGAACCTGAAATTCCTAAATATGAACCTGAAATTCCTAAATATGAACCTGAAATTCCTAAATATGAACCTGTAGTTCCTGAACCTGAACCTGAACTTGAGGTTGTAGATTCTTTCGAACAACTCATGGGACTTATAAATAAAGTAATAGGTCTAGCGGACCAATTGGAGACTAAAGGTAGGTTTTAAAAATATAAAATATTTACTAGCCGTTACTTCATTAAGGTGAAAGTCGATCTATGGTAAACTTTATAATTATAGACAATTACAACCTGTGACGTCCTATTATAACACTCGAAAATAGTTTTGCTTGCTATCAGTGAAATATGTTTTTCAAAACGAATTTTTAAAATGGTTAGCTTTAAAAATAGATGCGTTTCGAAAAAATCTTCCATAACAAAAAACAAAGTACCTACAAACCTAACTAACATATAAAACATTATACCAGTAGTATTGTTTATGTACAGAGGCCAGCACATCAAGTCACAACAATCTGTCAAAGAATCATGGCGGGATCCATACATTCATTTATATGAAAAATAAAAAATAATCTAGAGGCTTTAAAATATTTTCCATTGTAAAGAATATATTATTACCAGGAGTAGATTGATATACTTACATATTTTTAAACCCCCGCATAATTAAAATATTACGAAATGAAAATAACACTTTTTCGTTTCATCTCGATGCCCATTTTGTGTTTATAAAAAAAAGAAAGTGACAAGCCACGTTGACGGATCTATCAAATTGGCAGACAAGTTATTTGACAAGTGTGTGGAAACAAATAATCGTTATTTGTGACATTATTTCCCTTAAAACAATGCAATTTCAGTGTAAGATCTGCGAAACGGCGACTGTCAGGGTTACTGTTACTGTCAGTCACCGTTTCGTTCTGAAATAATGAGCTTTTCGTTAAACAATTCACTTTTTTTTTTGCGGGGTTTTAAAAATATTGTTAATGCCTGAAGATACTCTTTAGGTACCCAGGACTATAAGAATTTCAATTATTATTTCAACTTCTCTTAACATCTTTTTTTTTTGTATAAATCCTGCCGTGGTTCTTTGATAGATTTTTAACTTTATATAAAAACGATAATTGGGAAAATTTAACAGTTTGTTAAGGCTTGTTGTACTGCCGTCTGTACATCCAAATAAAGACATTTTTTTTAAACAAAAAAGACAACCGCCTTCAAAAAGTATAAAATAAGTTTCAATTCGCAAGTCGGCGGCTTTGGTTTTGCTTGTTGTTTTGTATTGCCACCGACTTACCGAGTTATTTTATACATTTCGAAGGCAGTTGTCTTTTTTGTTAAAAAATTTTTTCTTTCGCTTTTTGCCTATTTCTCATCATAGAAATTAATTACGAAACAGCGACACTAAAAAAAATTGTCATCCCTTAATTTACAACCCTTGGCGGTTGAAAATTTTCTCTAAATTTATGGGACCAAATTTGAGGTATACACTATCAACTAAAAAAAGAATCATCGAAATCGGACTACACTGAAAAAAGTTATCCATGGTCAAACATGAAAATAAATATATAAAAAATAAAAAAATATTCATAAAATGAAAACTACTGAGCTAAATAATGTTAAATTTTTATGGGACCAAATGGCAACAATTCCGCATCAAACTAAAGAAGAATCACCTAAATCGGATCATAAATCTCGGAGTAATCGATGTATGTACATACATAAAAAAAAAAACAACCGAATTCAGACCTCCTCCTTTTTGAAGTCGGTTAATAATAGTCACAATATTCTAGACACATTTTTCTTATTTCCATTTTCTTAAAAATCTTTTTACTTGAAATTTACTATACGCTTTCCGATAATTTCTACATTTCCAAATGTTTCATTACACATTATACATTATTTATTATACTCAGCAGTTATGTAGAGATAATTGTTTTATGTTATCGCGGCCATAGTTATACACACTCTGTGAATATTTCAAGTTTCTATACCAGTTCAAAAAGATACAGATAGACAAACAGACGGACATCGAATCCCTAAAAATGGTTAAAAGCTACATTACAAAAAAAAACGTCCAAATCCATGCTTTTATTTTAAAATTTCATTAAGAGAGTGAGCGTGTAAATTATCTTAATTAAATTCCCCATTTCATCAGTTATCTAACATTATAAAAACAACTTTTATTTTCTTCATAAAATGTTTTCTTTTTGTTATCCTTGTCTGTCCCACTCCTGGGCAAAAGCATCCTTCCATGCCTTCCATCTTTCCCGATTCTGGGCTCCTCCCACCAGTTTTGAAGTAATCCGTCCAGTTCGTTCCGCCATCTCCTTCCTGGCCTGCCGCGACGCCGTCGTACTATCAGGGCTCCAGTAAAAATGTTAACACAAAAATTTGAAAATTCGCGCATATCTCAGGCTTCGTTCCCCTTGGCTACTTATTTGCGCCATTATCTTATTGCCTTTGTCCCATGTTACTTGAGGTCGGCGCAACAGCTGTTCTTTTCCCATTCCTTCCTGTCAACTGTCATGATATCACTAATTCTCTTCTCTTTAATATCATTCTTCATATCCATCTTATTTTTGACCTTCCTCTCTCTCTCTTCATCCATCCATATGTAGGTATATTCATAACTCTTTTGGTCACATGCGTTGCTTCCCTTCCCTTTCTAATGCCCATGCCAAGAAAAAGATTCCCTTTCAACTTTTTTATCACTGGCGTCACTTTTAAACTTCCTCTATTAAATCTACTCGTTTCTGACCATAATGTTACTATGAGTTTTATGTACTCCACATGTCCAACTAAACATTCTCGTCACCAGTAAATGCAATCTTTTTTCATCCCTCTTCTTTACAAATTTTCATCTATCGTGAGATGATACGGTGGGTGACGTGTACATAATGTATAAAAAATATTTTTATTCCGCCAAACACAAAATAATACAAATATTTTCTTATGTAGTACTTACAAAAAAAAAATTGCATATTATTATGTTTCATAAAATTAAAATTACTAAAATGAGGAGTACATACTAAAATATAATTATTAACATAATCACTATTTTTGACAGAGTTACCACCGGAAAAGGAATTTGGACTAACTCCATGTGACCTAGCTGAGCTTAAAAAGCAGTTGAACGAAGTTATTAAACGAAATGAAACATCAATCAAAGGCAGAACGTGCCGCGATATATGTGCCAAGGGGATATTCGTACGTACGTGTTCATGTCCTAGTCAAGCCCCAACACCGCTAGAAGAGCCCCCTACCAGTAGTGTACTTGGATCTGCCAGTAGTAATAGTATTAAGCGAGAACCCAGATCTCCTGTAACTATTGACGAAACTTGGATGCCTACGCCCAAAATGCCTATGCATACTGACGAAATTGTAATGCCTGAACCAGTAAAATCTGCTGTGGTCACTAAAACGTCATCTCTTCATACTACTTTAGAAGCATTTGAAAAACATGTTGATGAAGTTGTTGCCACGACTTCTAACTATAGAGATGAAGGATTATTGTGTAACACGGATCAATTTATGAAATCGTGTGAAGCAGTTAAAAATAAAATAAAGGAGTTTAGAGACAGCAGAAAAGTTAAAGAAAAAATAGATCTTTTAAAAGAGCACGTAGCTAATATGGAGGCAATGGCGGCAAATATTGATACAAATAAAGAACTTTCATCTACTAGTATGAGCAGCTTTATAACTTGTTGTAAAGAATTTAAGGATAAACTAGACTATCGAAACAAATGTGAAGGACCACAGGCACTTAACAGTATAGAAAATCTTGTAATCAAAATTAATGATAGTATAATGTTAAGCAAGAGAGCGAAAACAGAAGGACTAGTGACAAACGAAAGCGTAGATGAATTCATTGAAAAATGTAATGAAATAAAATCAAAAATTTTAACAGGACGCGCAAATGTACCAGAGGTAATTGACAAACTGGTAGTAAATATCGACAACATTGTAAGCTTTATATCAAAATATAAAACAGGCGGGGTATCCATTTCAAGAAGCATTGAAGATTTTTATGATATCTGTTTAGCTACGAAAACTAAGCTTAGGAACTACAAGAAACGTACATATACAAACAAGCAAATACCTGTTGCTAGATCGCCTGGCGAGTTTTATTACAAAGCAGTAACTCCGGCATCATCCATAACCAGATGTGCAAATTGTAATAAAAGTTCAAGCAGTCATCATTCACAAGAATCAAACAATTCTGAAACGTCATATTCAAAGTGCAGTAAGGCGGCATGCAACCAATGTACACATTCATTTTGTGTTTTTATAAATCCACAAAAATCTAAATCTGTCGAATCTATTAACAATTCCTGCACAGAAATCAGTACTAGTGCTGTCTCATCTTTGAAAAGTAACCAAGACCAGAAAGGTTACTATGTACAAGTAAGTAAAAGACTTCAAGAGGTAGATGGTAGTATTCTTGAAAATTCCGATACTGCTACTACTGTGAGACAATCTATTTTCGACCCACAGCAAAAGCCGGTCACGTCAATGAAAACTGTTAAATGCAATAATCAGATAAGTTCATGTGAATCAACATCGAACATACAAACGGTGAGAAAAAATAAATCTGTGGATTTTGCACATTCCTTTATTTCGGTGGTCTGGTCAAGTATGTCTTTAGACACTGGAAAACGAAAATACAACAATCCATTCCTTTATGGCAGTCCAACAGATTCTGATGCTGACTATTTCTGAGTTGATAGTGTATTATTAAATGCAGTGTTATTTAATTTTTCAGTTAATTTCTAGAACAATTCAAATGATAAACAATATTTTTAATAACAAAATTGCAATAAATATTATTTTTATCAGGTTTTTTTACTTTACTTATTTTTACATGACAAGTAATTAGAAATTTTATGTTTTGTACATTCTAAGTTGTTTAGTCAAAAATCTTTGTCAAACGACAAATATTCATTCGCGCAATTGACCTTCCTCGCAAGCGTCTATCGCGAAATTGCCTTTTGTTTTTCTATTTATTAATATACTTGATTTATTTTTTTCAATAATAATAATAGTTCATAAATATTTTTAACCCCTGAAATGTTGATAATGCATTTAAAATCAGCCAGGATTTAGAACTTAGATAAGTATAAAGTATATTATGACTGACACTTCCAAATATTTAAATGTCCTTTACTCATTATAATATACTTACCGGTTTCACCATTCGCCACTATTTTGCGTAAAAATCAACATAACAATGAGTGATATTCCAGATCCCATGGAAAAATGTTCGAACTGAACCCTTTTGTACCCTAAAATATAATTTTTTTTAATAGTCTTTGTCTTTATCCTTTATTTGGAGCCGGCACAGCATATCTTCTTATTCCATATCTACTAGTCGTCATGTAAGTGGTCAATTTTTCGACCCTGGTTCACCACCTTAAATTTAGTTCTGAATAATTTAATTGGCTGACAACTTTTCCGTTTCGTAGAAAATCTGTCCCATTTTTTAATAAAAGAGGTTTTGAATTCACTGGCCATATTTCAGATGCATTTATGAATACGAACAACTTTTACAATGGGCCCAAACTAGAATTATGAAGAAATAATTCATCTGTTTCATTTTCGACATGGGTGCATTTTTGTGGGTAACAGCAGGCTTCTGAGATAATTCTATCCACAGTTCATTATTTTTAAATATTCTAATAGGCTTGCGTTTAATCGCAACTCACCTGATCTTACGTGATGATGCAGCCTAAGGTGGAACACACTTGCCTAGAATGAACCATTTCACTCGTGCCTCGATAAAACCCATATTATACTTATCAGGGAACACAGAGGTGGACAGTGAATTTCACAGTCTGGCAGTTCGCACAATGAATGTGGAAGTAAGGCGCTTGGTTCTAGACCGTTCATCTTTTCTGTTTTTACTTTTTTTGCATTTGTCAGATCAAAATAAAAAATCATTTATTTGCCTTAAAAAATACCAGATTTGGCCATTTGGTGTTGGCATATTATGCTAACAAATAAAATGTATCAAATGTTAAAAATTCTATTGGGATACCTACATCTGAAGTTTATTACATCTGAACTTTATACTAAATATACAAAGATAATAATACAAAGTCAAGAAAGTAGGTAGCAATAAGATAACTTATCTGCTTAACCATCGTTGACATGACCAATATTGGCATTGTTTAACTATTGTAATTTGGATAATGCATTTCTAAAATGATTATAGTGATTGTGGATAAATTGGTACTCAAAATGTAACAAACTTTTTCGAAACAGTAGCTGATATTGAGAGCTTGTCTGAGGAGTAAGGACATTAAATAAATCATCATTTATGCATAAAGACGTCCACTGCTGGAAATTGGCCTCTCGAGGACCGCTACATCAACCACACTTGTGCACCTGTGCTTCTCGCAGCCAGTGGAAATCTGACATAAAAACTAGAATTGGTGTGTTTTAGAATATTGGCACCACAGAACTGTGATGAGTTTCCGCCTAAAAAACTTTAGGTTTTAGGTTTAGACCACATGCTAATTAGCAATGTGGTCTAAACCAAAATTTAGCTAAACTAAGACAAATCACGTAAAATTTGAAGAAAATTACTTTGTGTGACCCCTTATTACTAGCGTTTTAATTTATATTAGAAGAGTGCATGCTAGTAGTATTGGGGGCCGAGAAAAAAAATTGCAATTTTCATTTACGATACCGAAATTAGATAAATCCGAAGTGTGTGGCATTGACATAAGCTTCCGAAGTGTCACGTTTAGTTTTCTTGCCATCTGCATATACATTTAGAAAAAAATATATCAACATTTATATTTTAAACCTCTAAGGGTCACAGCAGACCAGTTACTTTTAGCATTGGCGATCGGCGATTTTGCTGGTTTTTAGAAGCTAAATGCAGCGACCAAACATTCCACACCGCACACTTATAACGCCAAATGTGGCGATTGTGTCGTTTTTCGAAAACTAGACACACCAGCTGAACGTTACACTCCGCACACATTCGGATGCCGCTGCCGGTTGCATCGATTTTTCATCTGCGGAACAAGACTCGAAGTCAAGCGCTTACTCAGTGTTGCAGTCGAGCAGTCGCTAAAACGCGCGATTCCGATACGCGCCCGAATGCAGAAAGTCGAGAAATGGCAATGCAGCATCAGTAAAATCTCTAAAACGCGCGATTTTAATACTGCAATGGATCGCAGAGAGTCGCCAAAGTGCGGCATAGCATCGATATAGTCGCAAAATCGCATATCGCCGATGCTAAAAGTAGCGTGAGTGCTTTGGCCTTAAATGCTAGACAATGTCAAATCGCGTAACGAAACGATGACGAAATCGAATTACTTGATCGATATTCCATACAAATTCGTAGACAAAATCGAATTGGTCGATTGACATCTTCGCTAAGTTTTCGATCAAACGATTCGATATCTGGCTTGGACCCTGTAGAAAAACAAGCGTTATTGATTTTCGAAATCGATTCGACACGGAGCTATTGCCACTTTTCGAGTCTTGTATAGGTACTGGGTTGCATGCTGTTCAGTAATAATACTCGTTCCTTAGGATGTCATAATATAACCTTCGTAACTACACATATTTGCCAGTTTTAAGCTTGATTCGAAGTACGAATTTCATGCCTTTTCAAAACGTCCTATTCATCACAAGCACAGAGCGATATTCTGTAACAATCTCCATTCTAGGTGAAGTGAGTTCTTGACGCGACCTTAAAGATTGACAGCTCACCTCGAATTCACATCAATACCGTTGAAGATTTTTAAAAAATAGCACTGCTGGTACCAATTATTACAATTATTACAAAGTGTTATAGTCATCATAGTTCCGTCGCGAAAAAAAGATAGATCTATAAGTACCTATAGCTTGTTATCTTCCTCTTGCACTGGAAAAATGTTGGATCAATCACGTCATAACAACAGCCTCGTCAAGTAGTGTACAGGTTATATCCGGAGCTGTTTGTTTGTAATGCGGACCTTGTAGTTTTCGTGCGTTGAAGCATTTTTGTCATATATATTATTGGAATCAAATATATCAGCTCACTTTTTAGGACCCATTAGTTACATTAATTGTCATCAGTGAAGCTTGACAACTGAGTTTCTTCTAGTTGTAAACGTCCCTTTGTGTCTATTGGCCTTTAGCGCTTTTCTGATTAATTTCGTTGCGGGATCCAAGACATTTGAATCGTTTCGGGACTCGTCGGGCTTCATTGCCTCAGCGCTTTTCTGGTGGTCGCCACTGTTGATTCTGGCTTACGGGAATTGCAGTGGTTTGGGAATAGTGTTGCAGGCTTGTTCTGTTTTTATGCAGTCTCCAATACAAGTGTTGTGACACTGTAAAACTATCAATAACATGATCTCTTTTTAAGGCTTTTCCTGCCATTGCATACATGTTTTTATTTTATTTATATGTAAAATGCTTACGGCAATGTTTAATAAAAGCGACGAAATTAAACTAAATAGTTAGCATTGTTTTAGTGTTGGCTTGGATTGTTAGTTGAAGATACAACGAGCAAACAATGGAGGCATTTTATTGCAACTGCAGAGTTAATGGAAGAGGGATTCAAACACCCTCTAATACCTGTGGAACCAGCGGGATCAATGACAAGTCTTCAGTAACTAAAATTGTGCCAGATTGCATGACCCAAGGTGTGAACAGCGAACCATCCCCTTCTAGTGCTAGTTTAGACAAATTAGAAAAACAAATTGATGAAGTTATTGAAATGACTTTAAAGTATCAAAATGAAGGGTTATTGTGTAAAACAGAAGAATTTTTGAAATCGTGTCAAGGTGCCAGAAATAAAATACAGAATATCAGAGACAATAAAATACTTCAAGCAAAATTTGATCACTTGAAAGAGCAAGTAACTGCTTTGGAGAAAATTTCAGGTATTGTTTTAAAAGAAAATCTCTCATCTACTTTTACAGACAAATTTTTATCGAGTTGTAAAGAATTTAAGAATAAACTAGACTATCGTAATAAATGTAAAGGATCACAGGCACCTAGCAGTGTAGAAAATCTTGTAAACCAAATTAACGATAGCATATTATTAAGCAAAAAAGCGAAAAGTCAAGGACTAGTTACGAGCGATAGCGTTGATTTATTCATTGAAAAATGTAAAAAAATGAAAGCAAAATTCGGTACACCAGAAGATTACAAAAAACAACAAATAATGGCGAACCTGTTAGATAATATCAACGCTATTGAAAGTTATATAAAATCAAAATATGAAAAAGACGGAATAGTTCCAGAAAGTTTCGAAAAATTGTATAATTCCTGTTTAGCTACCAAAAGTAAACTTGACAGTTGCACGAATTGTACACAGAAAGGAATTAAGCGGACCAGATCACATTCATCAACATTATCTAATAGCCCACGCCGTGCCCAAAACAAAATGACCTATGGACTCGAAAGGAGGGTTGTAAGCATAAAAGATGATAGAAGTCCTTCTAGAACTTCTTCAGTTGAAAATCCCTCTAGAACTTCTTCAGTTAACAAGTGCAAGTCCAGATCATGCGGGAAAATACCACCACGTTATAAAATTAGAACTACTAAAGAAACAAGTAACATGTCTTCATCTAAAACTTCTACTGGCAAAAAGTCTTGCGGGTGTGCTAGTCAAATAATGTATATACTACAAAACTTTATGCCATCTTCTAATAGTGCAAGCAGCCGTACTGCAGAACTGCAGCCATCATCCATATCATCTTGTGCTTATCGGTCGAAATTAATACCATGTACGGTGTCGACTTGTATGGTATGTACACATTCATGTAATCGTATAACTCCAAAAAAAATAGAAACTGTTTACAATTTACGCCGAGAAAAAAGTGAAAGCAGTATCTCGCTACGAAATAGTGAAATGGTTTTAGAAGTAATAAGACTTCAAGAGGAAGATGATAGTATACTTGAAAAGTTTAAGCGGGTTAATTGAAACAACGTTTTCTTGACTCACAGCAAAGGCCGATTACTTCACAGAAACGTCAAATGCACTGAGCAAGTGAATATGTGTGTACCTAATATACAGCACAACATGTGTTCATGGAAATGATGAGAAAAATTAAATCTGCGTTCGATTTCTCAGATTCATAATTACCGCTCGGCTGGTCATTTAAGTCATGGTCAAAAATACAAGGATCCATTGTTCTGAGTTTTGATTATAATATTAAAAGCAGTCATCTTTATAATATAATATATTTAGTTCATAACTATAACAATTCCAAGGAAAGATTAATGCTGGATATGAAAAAAATTCAATAAATATTATTTTTATTATCTTTTATTTTTTATGTATTGATTTCTTCTTGGGAACTAATGGGAAATTGTATCTTTTGTATATTCGAAACTGGTTTTAGATTACATATAATCTTTTAAATTTTTTAAAACAAACCATTCCTGAAATATAAAAGAACGGCCAAGTGTGAGCCGGTCTCGCACATCAAGCTACTACAATTTTTAATCGATTTTCAACTTTATGGTTAAAGAATAAGGTTCAAGATTGATTGGGAAAATGTGACAGTTTCGGGTAGGTTGACCTTGTACATGGTGCCAATTCTAAACGAGCTAGACTCTATTTATATCTCTTTCTCTCTAATAAAACAAGAAAGAGACAGATATTAATTACAGCTGTCAATTTAAGTTTAACTAAAATGTAATTTCAGCAGTGCTATTCTGTTACAATCTCCCTCGGTGAACACCTAGGTGAAGTGAGTTTTCATCCGTCCCGATGCTAGGAATTGACAAAGCAGGCGGACGGATGACAGCTCACTTCACCTAGGTGTTCACCGAGGGAGATTGTAACAGAATAGACATACAGAACGTATTAATTTAAAACACGGTGAAGTTCAAAGATAAAACTAATTTTACATCTCTAACTTAGTGCTTATCAGTCGCCGTCTTGTAGTAAGAACTGTCCAATTTTAGTTTCATTTGTAAACAAGAGAATCGCAATAAATATTTTTTTTTTTTTTTTTTCTATTTTAAATCAGTAGTATTTATTTTTATAAAATAGATTTATAAGTATAAATGCAATATTTACAGGAATAACAAAAAAGAAAACCTAAAACTATTAAACCAATACAATAAGACATCAAAAAATTCCGGCACATCGCCGACATTTTTAAGTCTTCCCAAGACTACCGCCAGTGTTCTAAACACTGGCGGAATTGCCACGTTGGATGGCAATGCTTAACCTCCGACCTTTGATTATATATAATGTCTAGATGGAGCGTCAAGTGCACGCAAACGTGTCAAAAAGTGTCAGCCAACTATTAGCTGACAAGTGCTTATATAATCAAAGCCCAAATGCGTAATAATAATAATAAATTATTAATATATGTATAATAATATTAATTTATGTATAATAATATACATAATTAGTTATATAATCATTATTTACGCACACAGAGACGTAGATGCACGGTGTAACACGACGCCTGCACGCACACATACTTGAAATTGTTGACTCGTTTTCTTTGTTATGATTGTAGGGCGACGCTCCATCTAGACATTATATAATCAAAGCCTCCGACCTAGGTAAAAACCAGTTCTTGGATCAGGGGATATTTCAACTAACCGTTTGGATATTTCATTAAAATTTATTTAGGTAGGTTAACACAAAACTGAATACATTGCATAGATTACACTGAGTATAAAAATTCAGGTCGTGACTGTATTCTTAAACATTATCACAGAGGGAACCGATCACTTTTCCGAATTATTTTTGATCGAATTTCATTTTGCCGAAAACTATTGACCGAAGTCTTTTTTGCTGCATTATTTGACATATTATTTTTAGATCATCGAAGTATCATGTATCATAGGTATTATTTTACCGAACTATGTTTCTCCGATTTACAAAATAACTTTTTCCTATTGGCCGAAGTCTCTTGATAATAGGCGAATTGATAATAGGTCAACTGATACAGTGGCAGACGTGACTTCGATGAAGTTAAAAAATACGAAACGAGAAGTGTTGAAAAGTTTTAGGTGAAATGAAATTCGGTCAAATATTTTTCGACCTTATGATATGTAACCGTTCACAGTATGACAACTGAAAAGTTAAGGATATGTACTAATCTATGTGGATGTTCTATATTTTAACTAAATACATACATACATAAACAGATAATACATAATATTTTTACTTTTTCATCATCAACATCATCATGTTAACCTTATGACGTCCACTGCTGGGCATAGGTCTTCATTTTATTTTTATTATTGGTTGTTCCATTGAAGTAAAAAACACTTTGTGAAAATTTTAAGTGGTCTACCTACTATGATTCAAATGATATTGCCGTGACAGATCGACAACCAAACAGCAGAGCCTTAGTAAAAGGATCAGGGGTTGACACACTTTATAATAAGAAGGAACCCTAAAATATATATTTTGTCCAATCAATCGCTGCTTTTGAAAGGTGCATCTTACACCAATCGAGCGATCATCGATGCCATCGATCGACATTGATCGATTAGTGTGGTAGCTTTGGCTGATCGACATATACCGTTCAACTAACTAATCGATCGATTGCCCGTCGGTGGCAGCGGTCGACGTTGATCGATTAACTCCGGCCATAATCCATCACTAATAATAATCAAGCAGCTCGATCGACGTCGACTAACCCATTCTACCATCGATCGATGCCGTCGATCGACAATCGATCGATTGGTCCCTTAGGAATTTTGAAACTAGACATGTCATCATTATTTCAGCCTAAAACCGTCCACTGCTGAATGTAGACCTCCTGCCTACATTTAGCAGTGGACGGTATAGAAATATTAAACGGACGGCATAGAAATATTTAAAAAGAAACTGTAAAATAAATGACTTTTGCATAGCATTACGATAGCGACTGATGTTTTACATGGTAATGGAACGCTGTGTTTGATGGAATAAGGAAAGGAGGGAAGGAATGTTTGTGGAAGGGTCAAACTGTAGACACTGCGTTTCGATATATTTTCAACTACCGGGCATATCTCTTTCTTTCTTATAACCGTTTTCTTATAACTGTGGGCCTCCCCCAACCGTCACCACATCGACCAGTGCTATATTTCTCGCATCCAGTTTAAAGACTAGAGTTTTTAGAATATCTATCGTTGTTAATTCACATTTAAATAAGAAACCTGAAACTTTAGAAAGTTAAATAAAATTAATTTCTTTGGTGTCGGAGCGTTTTTAGAATTGATGTATTCAGATGGATAATTTTAGTTACTTTTAGGAACATAAGCATTCTTATCTGTGTCAATCTGTCAAAAGTTTTGTCAAGATTTTGATAGTTGATAAGATTGTGACTAGGTTTTAAGAATTTTGCATTACTAGAATTATTCTGTTTCACACCATCTTTACATAACATGGTGCCTGCGATTAAAATACTGTAATGGGTATCATTTCTCAAACTTTCTCGAGCGCCGATGACGAAAATTCAGGGTGGCTTCGAAAATACCCGTCTTATCATAGGTGTTATTTCCATGGTTTACAAGGGCATTAATGCCAAAATTGAGAGTGAAATGAAAATTCAAAACAGCGGCCACAAACACATCATAACAAAAATTCGCATCACAGCTGCCATCTTGTTTGTAATGTCAATTATGGTATAAAACAGCCCTACAAAATGACCTGGGGGCCAAGTCTGCTATTTTTATAATTTCGTCATTCCAACACGATCCGATTGTCATTTTGCTAAAAGTTCGTAATCTGCTAAATTCATAATGGTCGATCATTGACTGCACAATGACGCTCTGATGGTAGGTGACTGTCAAAATTTTACCAGATTACCGCCTAAGTCAGTCATTCAGTTGTCATTTTGTACGACATTACCATTCTATGTCATTGCTTTCAATGGCGTGTCAGTGGTTGACCATTGGAAAGTCATAATGACGCCATTATACTAGTAGATTACCAAACTTGTCAAAATCAACAATTATGAAATCAATGATAGACCATTCTGACACTATTGTAATAGCAGACTTGAAGCCCTGAACACGTTACTTTGAAAATATTAATATTATAATCTCTTTAAGATTTCTTCTTTCTTTTTATATTTTAATGCTTACGGCAATGTTTAATAGAAGCGACTAAATAACATTAAATAGTAAGCATTGTTTTAGTGTTGGCTTGGATTATTAGTTGAAGATACTACCACGAAGAAATGGATTCTTTTCCCTCTGCGTCTACGCAGCTTAAAGGCAGTAGGACAAGTGAGTCCAGTGTGACCTCTAAAGCAAATGGAACACGAACACCCCCAGGTCCCTGTGTAATCTGTAAGCCTAGTGTGTCCCACGTGCCCCATGGGAGCCCAAAACCCCCTGGATCCCTCTCCCATAATTTAATTTGTAATCATAGTAAATCTTTGAACCCTAAAGCCATGGTAAGTCGCTGTACATCAATATACCAATTTATGAACGTTTTCAAAGGACCCACAGTTGATGCGGAAACAGGTTCATACAGCACGTTAAGATCATTGGAGATGAAGACTACATTTCATTGTAATTCTGATACTGGTAATGGTAAAGAACCACAAGCAGATCACATGAACATGGAATCGCATGCTACATCTGTACAATCATTCTTTAAAAATATATCACATCAGCCTTCTGCAGATATGAGTACGTCTTGCATTACAAAGTTCAACGAAGAAATGGTTAATAAACCCATTCACACGAACGAACGCAGCGAACAACGGATGCGCTACGAATTGAAATGTTCGGACTTCGCCACAGTTGCAAACCCAACTTCTAATGTCATGAGTCATTTTTCGCAATGCTTGAAGGCTATCGAGCCAGACTACTGTAATGAAACATCATGTAACACATCAAAAGTCTGCAACATTGAATTATGTGACTGTAAAAGTCAAGTAATTATTAAAGGCAATGAACTAGATGAACTAAGAAACATGATACAGTCGACGAAATTAACGCAGTTCTATGATAAGAACATAGGCAACACTCCGATAACAAATGCTTCGGTAGGCCTCTGTCAAAGTTGTCAGTCCGCCACAATACCAAGCAAGCAAAATTCTGGTAAGTCAACGTGTTTAGTGAATGCGGAAGAAGAAGCCTGCTTAGATTGGGATATGCTTGGTAACTCTTCTTATGAATTAATTAAGATGACACCAGAAACTTCGATTACCAAAGTTGCGAGTAGCCTTTCTTCAAAAACAACCGAGACCGCCGAAATGTTGAAAAATGATATATTCAAATTGGACAATTAAAGATTATGAATATAGGACTAACAATACGCCGCTTTTCTGATTGTCTAATGATGTTATCAAAACTTAAATATTTAAATCCATACCCTATAATTTATTATCATTCTGACAAATTCAAATAGAATAAGATAATATTGAACAAAGAGCTGAATTTAGAACTACACCCTGTTCCAAGACTTTTTGATTAAAGTTTAAACAAACCAGCTGTGTATTTATTGTTCTTTTTTACCAATAGACGTTTTATTACCTATTTCAAACGTCAAATTTTTCATTGATTTTTGGCATTGTCGACAAAGTTCTTATTTTTGGGAGTTCTTTGTGATTTTGTCAAATCATCGTCATCTACCTAGCCTTTTCTCAACTATGTTGGAGTAACAATCATGATGTCCCTTAGTAAGACTGGTTTAAAAACTTTCTGGTTTCCGACTACCCATAACGTCTGTCAAAGATATACGTAGGACAGCCGGGACCAACGGCTATACGTGGTTTTCGAAGTACGGAGGGATCTTAATATGAAATGTATGGTCTATAGCTATACGCGCTTCTCGTTCGCTGTGCGTTCTTCTCCGTTATTCAAGGGCTATTCACTCATAAATTAAGAGAAATAAACATCATCTAAAAGCAAATTATTAATGTTCAATATCCTATCATCACATTCCGTTCATCTAACCGTATCATCACAACGTTCTTGTTTTTTATATGTGTCGACCTAAATACACTATTGATAATGTATCATAGGCTAAAGTAGACTTTCTATTTATTTGAGGATTACACTAAGGGGCCGTCTCCACGAGCGAGAGAATCGCGACGATTCCGCGCTTCTATCGTAGGGTAATCTCGGTCTTAATAGACGGCGACACGATGACATTTCGCTCGCACTCAGCTACTCGTCGTATCGCCGTGATAACATCACCGTGTGTAGACACGTTCTAAGAGAGTGTATAGAAATACTTGGCACGACGATATTATCGCCGCGATTCTCTCGCTCGTGGAGACGGCCTCTATTAGATTGATATTTTAAAAATCTATTTAACTAATTCACGATTTATTTGATTTCCAAAAATCGCTTTTCGGTTTTTAAATAAAATTCTAAAATCAATTTTTGTAATTTTATTTAAAAACGAAAATGCGAATTCTGATTCTGCAGCAAAGAGGGAACAAATGTTCAAGATAATTTGGTCAGGAAAACACCTTAACCATAATCTATCGATCCGCACAGTTTTAACTTAGCCATGAGCCCCTCTAGTACAAACGAATTGAAAACCACCTTTTTTAAAGTTCTCAAACTGGGTTAAGGAATGTATCCAGATGAGTGACTAAATTTAAACAATCACTCTCAGTCTAGACATTATGTAAAACTAAATAGACGAAAAGCGACTAAATAAAACTAAATAGTTTGCATTGTTTTAGTGTTTGGCATTGGGTACGGATAATTAGTTGGAGATAAAACGACGAAGTAATGGAGACGTTTTGTTCTGCGTCTGCGCAGCTTACACATTTGTAGTTTGTAGGGTTAGCAAATGTGACGAGATGAACGTCATGTAAAAATTTTGCGTTATACCCCCCACTGATACGCCTTTCTTTTTCTCTCACGCGCGTTCGCTCTTTCTAATGTGTGTGCGTGTGTGACAATCGAATTTCAAGCATAACCAATAACCATTTTCGACTGATTTTAATTCTTCGTTTTCTGTCTAAAGTGCTCGAAGCCTCGACAAGCAGTTTTCGGAGTTTATCCATCAGAACATTCTTATAAGCTCATTCCAGTCTGGTTTTAGGCCTGGGCACAGCACAACCTCTGCTCTCCTTAAAGTGACTGGTGACATTATAAAAGCAATAGGTGATGCTAAGGTTACTGTGTTGGTTTTAATTGATTTCACCAATGCCTTTAATACCGTTAGTCATGATTATTCTCATATCCATCCTCTCACATCCTATGGTTTCCTGCGAGGCGCTAGAATGGTTCTCTGCTAATCTTCGGGAACATCAGCAGTAGGTCCGCGTTGACGAGATCTCATCGAGTTGGCGTGGTCTAGATGCTGGTGTTTCACATGGCGGTATTCTTTCTCCATTAATAATAATAATAATATTTATTTTTTATATTTTTAAATGTTATTATTTTTTTTATTAATATTTAAAAATGTAAATTATGTGTATTTAAGATGAATAAATGAGAATAATAATAATAATTCTTTATTATCAGGCTAGTAGCCTGCTAGGCCCATAGAAAAAATACACAAATTAAATAAACAAAAACATAAACTAATACATAATTATTAACCTAGTTTACAAATCTATTTACTACGTTGGATCGGCGACGTATTGCGCTGAGTCGTGGTGCCATTGCTAATCGCATTCTTCTTTATTTTTAAAATGGTTAGCAGAAACGTGAATAAACGTGATTATAGTTCATCTATTACAAAATATTCGTACATCAATAACTGCATATTTTTTCTACTCAACTTTCGTTTGATGACACCCCTGTCTATTTGTTGGCGCACGTCCACGACATAGTACGCAGACTGTCTGACGTCACGGGGGCATTCCTACCACACGTACCGACGAACTGTATAATTATACCTAAGCTAACTACCTACTATTAAATGTCTCTGTCTGGATTTGACGTAGAATTACAGTGAGTGGTACGGTAGATTTAGAAAGTAAGTATTCGATTAGAGTACTTAATAATAAAAAAGTGAAAAATAACTTTAATTTCGGAAGGCTTTGGTTCTGTCTGTTGTTTTTAAAAAAATATGTTATAATAAAATAATATTAAATCTATAATATTATATTGCCACTGATTTCCGAAATTAAAGCAATTTTTTACTTTACGAATTTTGAAGACTGTTGTCTTTTTTGAATAAGTGTTTTTTTTTGCGCTTTTTAGTACTTATTAAACAAAATAATTAAGGAATGGTAACACTAAAAAAAATACCGAAAAGAATTTCTTTCAAATTTATATGGACCAATCTGAAAGTTCCTACTTATATCCATACAAATAAAAAAAAACATAATTTATCGGTTTAATGACTGTGGAAACAAACATAGAAAACCTCCATCATTTTTGAGTTTTTTTTTTTTTTTTTTATCAATTGATAGGCATACGTTTGACCACTATTTCACCTGATGGGAAGCGATGATGCGGTCTAAGATGGAGCACGCTTGCCTAGAATTAACCTATTCACTCTTGACTTAAAGACTCCCGGGTTGTAGCTATCAGGAAACACAGACTCAGGCAGGGAATTCCACTCCTTAGCAGTACGCACAATGAATGTGTTCCCAAAACGTTTTGTGCGAGTGGGTGGGATGTCCACCATGTACCGGTGGCGCATCGTCGTACGTCTTGTGGTCCGATAATGGAACGGGCTCGGCGGAATTAAATTATGCAATTCTGTCGCACACTCCCCAAAATGCAACCGATAGAAAACCGACAGGCCAGCAGCTCGGCGTCGATGCTCAAGACTTTGGAGCTTTGACTCGACGAGCCTATCATTGCCAATGATCCTCTTGGCTCGTTTCTCAATTGACTCAAGGGCATCAAGCTGGTATCTGGCAGATCCGTCCCAAAGGTGAGAGCGAGAGAGATTTCATCATTCAAATTATACTCATTATAAAGTATAACTATGGGACTTAAATCGCGAAAAAAAAACACACCTGTTCGATACATTTGTAAAATCAACAAAATGTTATTACTTTTTGCTTATGGAATCCCGGGACATTTTAATCGCTAAAGTAAGCTAAATATTATTGTTATATCAATGTTAGCTTGAAGCTATACCTATAGCGGTCAAGTCGTGAAGTTAAATTAAACTGCTCAGTTAAGGCGAAGTTGACTACCTATACAAGTTGGAAAGTATATAGGACGCAAATTTTAACTATGTCTAATAGTTTGAAGAACTACAAAAGTTTTTGCTAAGATTGATAGGTACCTATTTTTTGGACTTCGTTTCCATAGGGTTCCGTTGCACTCCTTCTACACCCTGCAGGGTTAACATTTTACGTCGGAAAAAAAATACTGGCGTCTCGTACAAAAGTCGAACAGTTACATGGTTGAAAATGATGTATGGATTGTTTTTTTTTTTAACAACCGAATGTTAACACTGGGGACCTTCCAGGGCCTGTAGACAAGAACCCTTTTCTGTTAGCGTTAACGCCAACGGAAAAATCAAATTGTATGGAGTTGACTTTTGCTTACCAGATGTCACGTGACGCAAATATGTCAACTGCATACAATTTGATTTTTCCGTTGTATATTGATTTTGTCTGCAGGCCCTGATCGAATTTCGGACACGTCGGTCAATCTCAATGAAGTCTAGCTTAGTACACAAGAGATGTAATAATGTGCAAGTGCGTGCACAAACACAGGTGCACTCTTTCTTCCCTCACTCTCATAGTCCAGTGGGACAGCAATCCGACACGACCCGAGAGAGATCAGGCGCAGGACAAACGGCTTTACGTGCTTTCCGAGGCATAGGGGTTTTACACCGCCAACTTCGAACTTCAAGCTCTGGGCTGCTACTGAGAAATTTCTACTAAAAAACTTTGTCTTAAAGGTCTAAATCTTTTTAATTATTTACTATTATTTGAATTTTTAACTATGATTATAACGCTCATGCTATGTTGTCTTTTCACCACCTTTGGTTGATTGATAGAGAATGCCTAAGGCATTAATGTCCGCCCTTGTACCTTCGTGCACTAAGTCTAAATAAATAAAAACCCAATATGATTTTGACCGACATTTGAACCGAAGTGGGAAGTGTTTTTTATAATACTTTCCGAGACACAAAAATACGAAGACTATATTGATTTAAATATTGGCTTACCTACAATTTTATTATTGTTACTCTGATCCTGTTAGGTTTTAACTAACTGTAACTGTACAATATTACGCGGTAAACACAAATAGCAAATAAAACATTAATCTAAAAAAAGAGACATAAATAGTACAGGAATACAATCAATATAAAAAGGCAATTTAAGGAATAAAAACAATATTTTTTTAATCAAAGGTTTACTACAGAATACGACAGAGGGATATTAACCTGAGGATGGGCAGCAGCGTCCACCACAGTACCATAACACCTACTGCGATCGCCAACATACATCGGCCAAGCATATCGATTACTGCTTTAGAGCCCCTCTTGGGGGAGACCTACGTTAAGCAGTAAGCATCTAAAGGTTGACATGATAATGATGATGACTTTCTTTGGTGGACCAGGCACTTGAATTGTTGAAGTGAAGTGCAACAAATAGGTAACTATCTTTTCATCGACTGATCGCTATCGATATTTAATTATCGATATCGAGCTATCGGTGTCTTCGCCTTTACTCTGGTAACCGAATGCAATAATCAACTCTGCAACGCGATTGTTGTCTCAAAGATAAGTATTGGTCACAGATACCTACTGGGTCACCACGAAAACTAGTAACATTGACACTTTTTATAATTTCTAGCTTTTGATCACATTGAATGTCTGTTACCGCGGATATAGACAAAGTTATGGATTAATAAATATCCTGTGGATTTATAAAAACTATCGATTTTATTCATAAAAAGTTATCGAACACTTAAAGGCTTGCTATAGTCCGGTTATCAAAAATTAATTTATTAAACATAAACGCATTTTAGCAATAAAATGTTCTTTATACATTATTTAATAAATATCGAAGGTTTTATAGGCTAATATAACGCTATACTTATGAATGTCTTATGAAGACGAAAGAGGGCCTCGCGAAATTCCTTACGTTTTCTACAGTTTACACCTCAGTATCATGCTCAATGAATTTTAACGGTGGAAGGAATTTTGTAGCAAAAGCTTTTACCACGTTTTCAGTACATATAATCGTCGAAAAATCTCAACACTGAGGGTACTATTTTAAAAAGGACATGCCCTTATACCAAAACAAAATAATGACGATATTGATCGCACCACATGCAAAAATCGGTCGGTCGGGTCGATCGGTATCAAAGTTCTCTGCTTAGCATTAACCTTTGATAAGCATTTTAATGAATAAGACTGTATGCTTTCTTGGGAAAATTGGTTCAATAGCAAGTATAGCCGTAAAACCCTAACTAACAAACAGACTTACTTTTGCATTTATAATAATTATTAGTATGGATGTACGAGTCATTTGTATAGTGCATTTGCATAGATCAGCACTTTTTCGCTCGAACTGTTATAACGCGACAGTACACAATCAGCGTTCATAGTCAACTGTACTCATTAGAGGTCATTCAAATACCTACTCTAAAATAGTATTAATTTCGAATAATAAATAAAATGTACAAAAGTTCTCAGTAACGGTGATCAGAAATAATAGAATTGTCACAATACGATTCGTATGTCCGTCCGTGGCGCAATGTCGGCCGCATTTCTGACCATTATGTGCCTAAAGCCAGTCACGGCTCGACTGTTTGTCACCTATTATTAGATATTATACTGTTTGGCAATCAGTTTCACTTTTTAGTGATTATAGTGTGTCATACTTTGTTAGGTATTATGCAATCAGGTTCTGTACTACGTTTAGTTTTCTTGCAATCTACATTCATAAAAAATATAATAGCAACATTTCTATTTTAAACCACTAAGGGCCACGGCAGACTAGCTACTTTTTGCATCGGCAATCGACGATTTAGTCGCTTTTTAGAAGCTAAATGCAGCGACCAAATCGCTAAAACACGCGATTCCGATACCGCGTCCGAACGCAGAGTCGCCAAAACGCGATGCAGCATCGATACACGCTCAAAATCGCTGATCGCCGATGCTAATAGTAGCGTGTGTGCTTTGGCTTTAAGGTAGTAAACAAGCATACGTACCACCTAATGTTGTGTCGATACCGAAGCCTATGGACGCTTGAGCAATACCAGAGTGGCCTTAAGGTAGCAAACAGGCATACGTACCACCTAATGTTATGTCGATACCGTAGCCTATGGACGCTTGAGCAATACCAGAGACACACGCGTTTTTTTTGCACCCTTTTTAAACAGCCCAATGCTGTAGTTAGTATAGTGGTTGATTATCACAGCACCGTTGCCAGTCAGGTCTTTCATCGAGTATATTTCGAAGAGTGTGCTTCCCATTATCGAACGAACAGAGATACGGTGAAGCATCATCGCTGCATGGTTTAAAAGTTCCACGGTCGCTAACAAGCGCTTTCCTTACATATTAGTTTATTGTGCGAACTGCCAGACTGTGGGATTCACTGCCCGCCTCTCTGTTCTCCAATAAGTATAATCTGGGTATCTTCAAGGCACAATTGAATCAGTTCATCTTAGGCAAGCGTGCTCCACCTTAGGCCGCATCATCAGTAATTAAGATCAGGTCAGTTGGGTCAAACGCCAGTAATAGAATATAAAAAAATATCTCTCGTGTGGGTCTGTGCGCCTAGTACCTACCTACAATTAAATTTATTAATAATTGATTAATGAATCGCCTAGTACTAATTTAAAAAAATATCGTCTACTCTGAACTATTAAATTAATTACCGGTTACCGCAATATCGGACTTTCATTCATACCCCGACCGCTTAACTGAGATCATTCTTGGGGTACCTGAGTGCCGGTGCAGGAGAGTGACAGTCGTCACAAGATGACTTATCAGTGAGCTCTTGCGTCAGTCGATTTCGACCACAGTGCCTGCAATTTAGACTTCTCGTCATGGTGGTTCGCTTATCTTCCGTTACATTGCCTGTATCACTCTTTTGCACTGGAAAAATGATGGCATTTAATGCGTTTTTAAACAGTCTCCGCACACTGGTGGGCAATATATACGCAGTGGGCCTGGTCGGCTGGGGGAATATTTTTAGATGATGCCAATCTTCAGTGCTTAGGCGGCATCTCTTCGTAGATTTACCTCGTATATTGCCCTGCATCATGTGAGGACCTAATGACGTTACCGCAGCGCATGGCGTTACCGTGGCTGATTATTGGACCAAACAAGGAATCTGACAAGAATAAACATAACATACACACCACAGACTCTCAACACACTATATCTATGTTTGCCATCAACACCCTAAGAAGAACAATATAGATCTGATACTAGTTTAGATCTCGTTCTTTTAAACACCGTGAAGTTATTTTTTTATCTATATACATGAATAGAAGAACGCTCGAAGAACCGATAACCAGTGGGGAAGAAAGAAAACCACAAACTGGATGATACAGCGTTGGTAGGACTTCCACCAGATGGACCGACGACATCGTCAAGCAAGTGATGCAATCGGCAAGTTGGCGCTCGCTGTTGCGTTCTTTGGGGGAGGTCTATGTTCAAGTGGATATATTCTGGTTGATGATGATGACAAATAGAAATTAATTACCGTAGGGCTGCTTTTCTTTTGTTTTGTTCTTAAAAATAGTCAAGACAGGTTTGTATTAGGTTTCCTTTCCCGGTTCGTCTATCGTCGAAAAGCTTGTTGTTTCGTCAAACGCAGTGCTTGAAAACAAACGAGTGAGTGAGAATGCGATATCATCGAACGAAAATTAGCGCGCGAAGTTAAACGTTCCAGGAAAAACACGTTTTTGAAAAACCTTATAAGTTTTTGGGAATAAGGCTTTAATATAGAATCTCAATTACATGTGCGAGGTACGTACGATATTTTCTTTACTTTTACAATGTATGAATACATTATGAAGTGCCAAAATTTTGTAATAAAAGTGATGAAATCCAAAAATAAAACTCATTTTCGGACATTTTTACTGAATTGTAAAGGTTTCTTTTGTTTGTCATAAAGGTTTTTTTTTATTAAAAAAAATACCTAAATGGTATAATTCACAAGACACCTGTGTTCAAACTATCTGGAGGAAAATTTATTATATCGTAGTGATAATCACGTACGAGCGTTTAATGTATGGGAATTATGAAGGAATGGATTATATCTGGGCTTCAAGATACGGGTCATACTAGGCAAGCATGCTCCACCATAGGTCGCATCATTATTTAAGATTAGGTGAGTTGCGGCCAATCCCAAACCTATCAGAATATATAAAAAAAGATTAACCGCTCTTAAAGATTTTTTTGAAAATTCTTCCGAAAAATATGTTGGATAGAATTTTTATATGAGAAACTCGAAAAAAAAATGTGACGTTTTAGTAAACTGCACCCATGCGAGGCCGGGTTCTGTCGCTAGTTTTGAATAAACACTGATCGTTTATTGGTTTACTTATTAACGATGAGTATAAAATCCAATATACTGATAGCATCGCTATTGAAGGAGGCGTGGCTTTTCTTTTTTTGCGCACACTACGGTATTAAGGCGAAGTTATCCTGCATTTATTTTTAAATCTAAAGTTTTTTCACATGCTGTGTAAAGAGAGGTAACACATAGCCATTGAATACACATACATGGTAATCAAACAAAGTCGGCAATATTAAGAAAAAATTATTGCTGAAAAACTGCTATTAATTTTGGTGTACGAAAAATTTGTTTATGATTACGAACAATGATACGCACACAATCATTGTGCGTACAAGTGCTTGCAGTAGCTTAAATACCCCCAGTATTATGTATATATTTTATGTAACCACATTTAAAACTTGTATTGGAAAAACGACGACACGGTTGGCGCAGTGGCTGAGCGATCGACTGCTGCGCACCGTGTTGCGGGTTCGATTCCCGCCCAGGGTAAATATTTGTGTGATGAGCACTTGTGTTTGCCTTGTGTCTGGGTGTTGTTTATCTATATATGTACCTATGTATTTAAAATATATTTGTGTATGTATATCAGCTGTCTGACACCCATAGTACAGGGTCTCCCTAGTTTGGGGTCAGATGGCCGTGTGTGAAATGTCCCCACATATTATTATTATTATTAAATATAAAAAGTGCAAACATACCTTCAAAAAGTAATTATTTAATATGCTCAACCCACTGCTGGGCAAAGGCCGCCCTCAACTCTTTCCAGGGACTTGTATCCAGCACCACCTCAAACCAGCCCTCGTGGTTCACGTCTATGTTATCTCGCCACCTCTTTCTAGGCCGTCCTCGGCGATGTAGTTCATCTTCAGGCACCCATTGCATGGAGACTCTCACCGAGCGATCACTCTGCATGCGGCTGACGTGACTGTTTGCTACATATGATATGCTCGTTTTAGAACGGAATGTGGTGTTTCTAAAATGGTTGAGCTGAATGGTGCTGATACACGCGTCATGTTCGTGAACGGGCGCTGTCAGTAGAGATTGGTCAACTCTTAACTGCCATGGTTTTTATCTTGATTATTTTTTATATTTTGTATTTCTAGATTACTTTCATTGTTTTCACATATAGAAGCAACAAGAATAATGTAAGCAGTATTATGTAAAAACCTGATTTTAAAAGAGTGTCCGTGGAGTTTCTTGCTCGTTCTTCTCCATAGAGACCTACCTTCGTTTTGGAACGAGCAACTAGCTTCAACTTTCTGACTAACTGACCGACTCCTGGACAATTCAAAAGTGCCTGTAAATGGTTTAATTGAAATAAATGCTTTGACTTTGACTTCTAAATCTGAATTCCCAGCGGTCACTCTGTATGCGACTGACGAGACCCGCCTAATCCCACTTGAGCCTGGGTACCTTTTTGCCTACATCTGATATGCCGGATTTAGAACGCAACTTGGTATTCCTGATTCTGAATTTTGATTTAGTTCATTATGTAACAAAAAAAAACTATTGACAGTTGTCACAAGTTGACGTATCAGTGAGCACTCGCATAATGTCACCACTCTGGGTCCCGCACCGCGCAGTTACCTCAGCGATCGGGCTATAATAAAAAACAAAATTCAAACTAATCTTCGACTTTTAATTCTATTCAGTAACTTGACAGTTGAAGGGATACCAGATATTGACAAAAGAAAAGGTACTGAGGTGGTGTAAGAATGAACGAAATTGAATGAACTTAAATAATGTAATTATGTGCAAACATTTTATTTGAAAAACGACTTTTCTTAAAAACACGTTATAAGTACGATATTAAAAATCAATATACACCCATCTATATCTTTACACTATTAAAATGAGAAAGTTAAAAAAAAGTAAACTAATATGATTTTTATTTTTTTTTAGAAGAAAAAGAAAGGAAATTACTTTTATTAACAATTATTAATTGTTCTTATATTCAACATCTTACATACGAACATTTAAAGTTTTATTTAAATTATTTCATTTTTGTCCTTCGTTCTTTACGCAAAATCGTTCACTATCCCAACACTAATAGTTTTAGTATGGTATCACTATTATTCTTTGAACTGTTAAGTTTATTATTTATTATTATTATATTTAGCCTGTATTGTCCCACTGCAGGGCAAAGGCCTCCTACCATTCCTTCCATCGGTCTCGACTTTTAGCTATGTCTTGCCAATTCTTAAGGAAGCTATCCAAGTCATCCCGCCATCTCTTACGTGGTCTACTGTTAAGTAGTATAAAATTAAAAGTCGAAGTTTATAATGTTTTCTTGTTACTCAATGTGTGCATTTCGAGTTAATGAAACTTCGCCTTAAGCTGTGTGTGGGTTACCTCGATGAAATATCAATTAAGTTTAACCAATAAAAAGTTAAATATTTATCTTGACGCGCCAATATAATGTTCTTGATATGATCTGTATTACGCCCTGTTTTATTTTATGGTGTGGGCAGAACTTCAAGATCATATGCACCTACACTAAGTAATTATGGATCTCAGTTAATTTTGAGTAGGTAGTAGAGCTGTTTGTGCAAGCAAGTGTGTCTGGGGATGTACTACTGCAGTCAAGCAGAAGCGCAATTCCAGATTGAAAGGTAAGAGTATAAGGTTGCTTACATAAAGAAACGGGTACCCGACACAGACAAACCCATGTGGATCTTTACCGATCGGTGCAAGATTCACCAGCATCAAGAAACAGGTAAACCTGTCCTTATTGACAACCGAAGAACCGAGAAGTTTAAATCCTGTTTCTTTACAAGTGAGCGCTTAAGATAACATGGGAATAATTATACCTGCACCGATCGGTACCAACCAGTACAGACTCGCCTGCAACGGAAATATGTTTCTTTAGCTAAGCACCCTAACATTAATAGATATTGCCGACTATTCCAGCAATACCTACTTAAAAGGGCCCTTCCCTGTCCGCCTATCTGCAACGCGAGTTTGATTGAATTTTTTTTTTGTTTTTTTTGACCGCGATAAAGTCGCGAAAAACAGGAAATATGTGTTTTTGAAAAAACCTAACAAGTTTATGGTAAAAATGTTTGTAATTTAGAATCCCCATTACAAGGTTTTTTTTTTACTTTTTTTAATGTATGTGTAAAATATGAACCGCCAAAGTCAGATAAAGTTCGTGCAAAAAAACTGATTTTCAGACGTCTTTACTGAATTCGATTTTAAAAAAAGTTTTGTTTTCTTATATACAAACTTTGACTTAAACAACAAGATACCTCTGCGTTTGAAATAACTGGAGCAAGTTTTTTTATTCTGCATTTATTTTAGGGACTTTTACGCACAGCGGAGGAAGTTTTGTTATATCGTTAAATTATGACTGGTAGGCCGCTCTTAAAACAATGAATTGCATCCACACTTTACCGGGAAAATACAGCCCGTTTAAGAACGCCATTGGATAGGTACATAATTTACCATCACAGCTGATTACCCAAACTGGCGTGTCAGTCTGTCTCGCCACATCTCAGTAACCTGTCAATTTTAATTATGTCAACGAAACAAGATGGCCGCCTTACTATTTTCGTATCGCGTGTGTAGTAACACGATATCTGTCTGCCTAGCTAGCTCATAAAGTAGATAGCGTGATGGTATTTAGAATTCGAGGTTTTGTTTTTGCGTTATTTTTAACCGACTTCAAAAAGGAGGATGTTATCAATTCGAATGTTTACATTTTTTTTTTAATGTATAACTCTGTCATATATAGACGGATTTGCAAAATTCTTTTTTTTGTTCGATAGAGATTTATTCCGAAATCGTCCCATATAAATTTTATCAAAATTGATACAGCCCTTTTTGAGAAAATCAACAAATTCCCAAAAAACTTAGACGACGTTTTAGGTAGAATGGACTAGTCGACGTTGATCGATAGTTTTTACCAGATCAATCAATCGATTGTCGATCGACGTTCGATCGATGGCAGAATGGATCAGTCGACGTCGATCGAGCTGCTTGATTATAATTAGTGATGAATTATAGCCGGAGATAATCGATCAACGTCGAGAACTTCTCTTGAAGCATTTTATTATTAATTTATTACACCCTAATTGTTAGTAAATCAATAAAGTTATTTAGCCAAAATATTTTGAACAAAGGCCAAAGATAGAGAATGTTTGGACTAACCTTTATGCGTTGAACATTTTGTATAGGATAATTTATACATTCTGTAATATCTGGAAGCTCTTGTAGTAAATATGGTGACAAATTTGAGCGAAACATGTTTATATGATCATGTTTTATTTATTTTTTTATGTTAAATTGCCTTTTCCTCCTGTTTAATACAATAATCGACACTTTGGCGTTTGATCCGTCCCGCTTTTACTTAAGCCCCTTCCAAAACGTGTGTTAGTAAAAGAAGTGTTTGTTAGATTATTTAAAGTTTAAACGTAAGGGTGTTACCAGACCAATCGATCGATCATCGATCGACGGCATCGATCGATGAATGGATTAGCTGACGTCGATCGAGCTGCTTGATTATTATTAGTGATGGATTATACATACAAACTGGGTATCTTCAAGGCACGAGTAAATCGGTTCATCCTAGGTAAACCTTTTCCACCTTAGGCCTCGGATCTTCATCACTAAATGACCCATAACATACATAACTTAGGGTGTTACCAGATCAATCAATCGATTGTCGATCGACGTTCGATCGATGGCAGAATGGATCAGTCGACGTCGATCGAGCTGCTTGATTATAATTAGTGATGAATTATAGCCGGAGATAATCGATCAACGTCGACCGATGCCTTCGACCGGCAATCGATCGATGAGTTAGTTGAACGGTATCAGTCGATCAGCCAAACCTACCACACCAATCGATCAACGTCGATCGATGGCATCGATCGATGATCGATGGATTGGTGTAATAACACCCTTAGACTGCCTTGGTGCCGTGGTTTTTAAGATTAGCCCAAACGAACACAATCTATTCACTGTCAACCTCTCCTTTCCCCGTTACATACAATCTGGGTATCTTCAAGGCACGAGTAAACCGGTTCATCCTAGGCAAACGTGTTCCACCTTATGCCTCGGATCTTTATCACTTAATAATAATAATAAAATAAATCATTTATTTCCGGTATCAAAGACCCATAACTTACTATCTATACCTAATATTATAAAGCTGAAGAGTCTGTTTGTTTGTTTGTTTGGTTGAACGCGCTAATCTCAGAATCTACTAGTTCGAATTGAAAAATTATTTTTGTGTTGGATAGTCCATTTATCGAGGAAGGCTATAGGCCCATGCGAAGCCGGGTCGGGTTGCTATCATACATAAGATCAGGGCCTCAAATCTGCTATTACAATAGTCTTAGGTCTATCATTGATTTCATAATTGTTGGTTTTGACAAGTTTGGTTATCTACTAATATAATGGCGTCATTATGACTTTTCATTGGTCAACCACTGACACGCCATTGAAAGAAATGATATAGAATGGTAATGACAAATGAATTAGGCGGTAATCTGCAAAAATTTAGACAGTCTCTTTGATCAGTGACCTACCATTAGAACGTCATTATGCAGTTTAATTCGACCGACCAATGATCGGCCATTATGAATTTAGCAGATTACGAACTTTTAGCAAAATGACAATGGGATCGTGTTGGAATGACGAAATTATAAAAATAGCAGACTGTGCCCCCAGGCGAGTTGCGGCTAAACCCTTTCCAAATCATGCTGATTTGGAAAAGGAGCGGAAGGCGTTGTCCAAAAGAGCTAATATGCTGGCCCGCAGATTCGCGCGTTGGTCGGATGAAGTAAAAATAACTCTTTTCCGAGCATATTGCACGTCCTTGTACACCTGCAGTCTGTGGGCTACTTACACGCAGAAACGCTACAGCACCCTCCGCGTGCAATTCAACAACGCGTTCAGAGCGGTGTTGGGCTGCCTCGCTACTGCAGCGCTTCGGGTATGTTCGCTTGGGCGCGCACGGACTGTTTCCATGCGACCATGCTAAGAGCTGCGCATCTCTTGTTCGCAGAGTGCGGGCCAGCTCCAATACCGTTCTGATTATGATAGCGAGTAGGTTGGACTGTCCTTATGTGCGACACTGCTGTGACAGACAAGTTACATATTAAAGTGTCCCACATAAGAGGCTCTTGTAATGTAATAATTGAATTGGAATTGTATTTCTTTGTTTTTATTTATTTATGTGTGATTTTTTTTTAATGTTTTTAATATGCGTTTGAGGATCTGAAATAAAATATATATATTTTTAAACTCAAGCCTATTAGCTTAGCCCTAAAAATTAAAAAAGAACAGCGCAGAGGGGCATTTAATTAATAAAATGTGTAGATACACGAATACGATAAATATCAAACGAAAACAAGAATCCTTTGTATCTGTTTTTAATATGAAGAATGCTAGAAAATGCAGGTCAATGACTGCTATTGTCACGTTGAAACGATTATTCTATAAATACCACATTATACCACAATATTGTCCAGCACCTTAGCGTGTTTGTAAGCACATAATGTGTCAAGTTACCTGTAATACTATACGTCCAATCTGGCGCGAACTAAACGCGAGATGCATTGAGTCGTTAATGGAAACTGTTTATATAAACTGACAGGAATACTGAAGTGTGGTATTAATCAGAGATCGGTTAATAAGTGGGAATATATTGGTTTGTAGGTAAGGTCATGGTTAAGCTACGCTTACCACGGTCGCTCCGAGGATGGGTGACCATCCATTTCATACCGAGATCCCACGTGCTCGGAAATCATGTAAAGCCCTCCTGGCTGTCATTTGTAGATCTTTATTATTATTATTTTTTATTCTAATATGCTTGCGTAGCCGTAACTCACCTAAGCCTGTAGACAAAAGCCCTTTTCTGTTAGCGTTAACGCCAAAGGAAAATGAAATTGTGTGGAGTTGACGTTTACTTACCAGATGTCACGTGATGCAAAATGGTCATCTGCATACAATTTGATTTTTCCGTTGGCGTCAACGCCAACGGTCTTGAAGATACCCCCCCAGATTTGGAACGAGCAACTAGCCTCAGCTTTCTGACTGACTGACTCCTTGACAATTCAAAAGTGCCTGTAAATGGTTTATTTGAAATAAATGATTTGAGTTGAGTTGAGTGAGATGATTTGAGTTGAGTTGGGATGATTTGAGTTGAGTTGGGATGATTTGAGTTGAGTTGAGTTGACCCAGATTATATTTATCGGGGAACAGAGAGGCGGGCAGAGAATTCCACAGTCTGGCAGTTTGCACAATACTTAAATGAGGAAGCAAAGCGCTTGTTTCGAGACCGTGGATCTTCAACCGTATAGCGGTGACGCGGCGCCGTATTATCGTCGATGATGGAATACGGATGGGGGAGGTTGTGCAATTGGAAAGGTCACTCTCCGAAATGTTCCCGATAAAAGACCGATAGGACAAACAGAATTGAACCAGTCGTTCTGGATATCAGCCCAAACGAACAAGCTCAACTTTAATTTGTTTCTAAAATGTAGTGAGTAATGATGAGTGAAAAATGTTAACGCTGGAGGTCCAAAACCATTCCTGAATCCATGGTAAGGCTGCCTGTCTATTTATGCTGAGCGAGGGAGTAATGTAGAAATTGCGAATTTATTTTCAGCACAAATGACCAGAGTCTTCTCATAAACCTCTTTTCTTTTTTTAATATAATATATATATATATATAATATGGGTATGTATATATTTATTTCGGTGTATATATATTCCAGGATATAATAGCGCGTCAGACTGCGCTCGAGTAAGGACGTGTTTGTGTTGCAGTTACCGGATATTAATTCGCGTTACGCGCGGCTGTAGCCGCTGCCGTTTTTCGTCGCTATGGGTTCCCAACCGCTCATAGTCAACGAGCTGTTGGCATTCGTAAAACATGCCATCGATTATATGGATGAGCTGAGCATTCTGCAAATATGCAAGTCCCAGTACAAGGAAGAGGAAGTAAGCAGTGCCAAGCTGCTGTTGTTCCAGACCCTTGGGAAAGTTGACCAGATGCCGTCCCGCCGGAGGGATGGAACCGCAAAAAGCGTCCAGGATATCATCAGCCTGCTGAAGGAGGTCGACCCTGATGATATACCCGACTTCGTGGCGAAGGACCTGCACAAGCTGCCCCCCGTCACGTTCGACCATGTCGACGTCACCAGGATGTTAAAAGACATAACGTCCCTGAATACGAGCCTAGCCAAGCTACAGTCGCGGTTGGAGACGTCAGAGTCGCGGTTAGAGACGTCAGAGAAGACCATAGAGGAGCTACGTGCCGAAGTGATGTTGCTGCGCAGCGCTGCTTCTGTAAGTAGGTCACCGGACGTCGAAATCGTGGACGCACATAATGCCAGCGCCGGCAGTTTTAAATCGGCGAGTCCAACGTCAGCCGATGCGTCACCGAACGCTAGTTGTGCGAACGAAGCAACTCGCACCGTTGCCGTTCCTGCCTTGAAGGAGGTAGCGCCACGCGTAGGTACGTCGACCCCCAAACGTGCCTACTCAGCAATTGTCGCAACCAGCGAACCCGCTGAGTCACAGATAAAGCGACGAAGTGAAATAGGGGCTAAGCAGAGCCATAACGAAAGTGCACGTATGGGTCTGCAAGAACATGGACCTGAAAAGGTCACGAACGATGAAGAAGGTTTCATCAAGGTCGAGAAGAAGAAGAGGATGAAGAAACCAACTTGTCCGAACAAGTGTGGGACCGCACCGACCGGACCGAACCACCTGCTGCGTCCTGCTGTTCCAGTGACGCTGCTGTATGTGTCTCGACTGCACTACTCTACAAAGGTTGAGGAGGTTGTAGAGTACATCCGTATTAAGTCGAATTTTGCTCTGAGGGTCGAGCGGTTGGCCTCGAGCCACAATGTGAACTTCAACTCCTTTGTGGTGAGAGTACCAACTGAACATCTGTCGACCTTCACGAAGGAGGAATTTTGGCCGAAAGGTGTTAAGTTCCGGCGCTTCCGAGGCCGGTTACCTGCTGACACCGCGCGACACACGACGCCAACATTACGTGTGAAATAGGATATATTTAATTAAGGTTTTAATATGTATTAGTTTGTTATTGTTTAAGATTATTTTGTGTATTTTATCTATGGGCCACAGTTGCCTGATAATAAAGTTATTATTATTATTATTATTATTATTATAATTATATATATTTTAGTTTATATTTTTTAACTTTTTAAATATTACTTTTTGTAATGCACCTGCCATGTTATCTCTTCACCACCCTTGGTTGATTGGTAGAGAATGCCTAAGGCATTAAGTCCGCCTATGTACCTTTGTGCATGAAGTATAAATAAATAAATAAATAAATAAATGAATGCGGAGCGGGGCTATGTGCTATGCGGAGCTAGACCGAGTTCACGCAACGAGCAATTTGAGCGGCCGCGGCATGCATTTTTTTCCGCTTCCCGGTATTGTTTGTTTTCTAATCCCTATCCACTGAAGCGGAGTGGAGATTTTATACAAATTCGTTGGCTAATATTGGCACATCTTCGCTCCGCTCCGCTTTGTTCCCAGTGGACAGTCAGCCGCAAAGTGCCTTTGTCCATTTCACTGTATATACTAGCTTTTTCCCGCGACTTCGTCCACGTGGAGTACGTGTCGACGACGGTGGAGTCGGTGTCGCGGAAGTTTCTGTCACTTATTAGTGTCTAACCCCAAGGGTGAAATGCTCAAGTGTACGTTGCAGCAACTCATGAGCCCTGAGTCACACAGCGAGCTATGGAGAGACCTGTGCTCGGAGTTTCATTGCGCGATATAATCCGGAACTAGGAAATTCGCCGAGGAACTAAGATGACTGACATAGCTCTCAGAATATGCAAGTTGAAGTGGCAATGGGTGGGTCACATCGCTTGAAGAACCGTTAAACGATGGGTAAGAAAGGTTCTTGAGTGGCGACCACGAACCGGAAGACGCAGCGTTGGTATGCCTTCCACTAGATCACATATAGAAGCAACGTGAATAATGTAATCAGTATTTTGTAAAAACTTGATTCAAAAAAGTGTCCGTGGAGTTTCTTGTTCGTTCTTCTCCATAGAGACCTACGCTACGTTTTGGAACGAGCAACTAGCTTCATTTTTCTGACTAACTAACTGACTCTTTGACAATTCAAAAGTGCCTGTAAATGGTTTTATTGAAATAAATGCTTTGACTTTGACTTTGAGATGGAGCGACGATATCGTTAAGGTCGCGGTTAACCGGTGGATGCAAGCGGCAGGTTGCCGCTCGTTATGGCATTCTATGGAGAAGGTCTATGTTTAACAGTAGACGTCTATCAGCTGATGATGACGATGTCACAGCGAAATGGTACAATTAGGGCATTTGGGGCAGAATGATGTTACAATAACAACGCCTTTGGATCATCTCTCTGAAGAAAGTTGGTGCTTTGATCAAATGTCAGTTTAGTGCAATGGTGAAATAACTATCTAAACTAGTCTATGGATTTGATCAAATCGGCAACTATCTTCAGGAAATTGACCCAACTATGAGTGGTTATAGTAGCAGTGATTTGACCAAATCCCTTAGGAATTTGTTTAAATCCCTTAATTCCTAATTGTACCACTTCTTTGCGACATGGATACGGTAAATTCATAATTACTTGTCAAGACGTATTTTGAGCATAGACTGACTAATAAGATGGGAAAGATCCCTGGAAAAGACATTCGAGTGGTTATAGTAGCAGTGATTTGACCAAATCCTTTAGGAATTTGTTTAAATCCCTTAATTCCTAATTGTACCACTTCTTTGCGACATGGATACGGTAAATTCATAATTACTTGTCAAGACGTATTTTGAGCATAGACTGACTAATAAGATGGGAAAGATCCCTGGAAAAGACATTCCCTAGAGAGGATTAAAGATAGTTACTACAGACGGCGAAGCAGTTTATAGGCATTTCACAGTAGCAACGCGGCAATTCCAGCTAATTACATTTTGTTTAAGCGCGAATGAGTAACAAACATGCATCCATCCATCTACTACATACTCACAAACTTGTGCGATTATTTTTATTGCTAGCTTTTGCTTGCAACATTGTCCGCGTGAATAAAAGCCCATTTAGATGGAGAGAGTTTCTCGAACGTTTCTTGGCGATAAATCGTACGCTACTATCGCAAGCAATAATCGCCATAAGATTATCATATCACAATGTTTACATACAGGCAAGAACTAAATTCTCGCCAGTGATTATGTCACACGAGATTCGCTAGTAATTTATCGCTAGGCGATATATTACTGCGACTGTATAGACAGGGAAAATTATAGTAAGAAGATTCTTGCTTACGAGTTCTCGACTTATATAAACACGATCTCGTATGACATTTTTTCAAGTTCATACGAGTATCGTACAAATCGGTTCGAACCGTTTTTGAGTGCGAGATTTGCTATTCAAGTTCAGTGATTACTACGGTATTGTTCTCAAAATGACACAAAAATCATTCAAATTTCGTACTACGGATAATGTTCATTGAAATTTATAGAAATTACGAGCGTTTGTGGGATACTATAATGACATATAATATAATATATATTATATGTATCTTCAACTTCCAAATGTAATTCAAGCTCCAAAAGTGTTTCTTCTCGCTATCCATTTTTTAACCCAACATTTTTTTTCCGTTTTCTTAGTAATTCTTGTTTAAGAAGAGCAGATATAATAAAAATACCCTCGCGCACTGCACTCATGGTAGCGACTGGCACAAAACCTCGAAATACAATTCTCGCTTTGTAGTTCTGTTTACACGGAGATAGATATATTCTATTGCGAGGCAATTGTCACCCAAGGGGAAGGGCGACAATCGTGAATGTTTACACGAAGAAACTTTTTTAATGTTCTTTCGATAATCGTATCTTCGAGTCGAGAAACTCTCTCCGTCTAAATGGGCCGTTACTGTTATCGTGGATGTGGTCACGGATTACAACGTAGCCTTAGTCTTCCGCAGCGCCGTTTCGTCGTAACAACGTAACATACAGCCAGACAGAATTACTTTCGTATTGCTACGTTGGTCGACTAAAAAAAGCCACGATAGCGCCATCTATTATCGAGTTTAAGAACTACAGATATTCTGGAACACTCGGGACCCTTCCATATTTTTCTAGATGGTTAAGTGTCGTGTTGCAACATTCTAGACCATTCCAGTATATGCTAGAATGTTTTTGAATATGTCCTGGAACTATCTAGAAACTTGAATGTAAATAGCGGGCAGCCAGCGGTGGTAAGTAAGTTACGTTTTAAATGCAAAACTGTGAACTACGGCGAATGAACGAAGTGAAGAACGCTCTAGTGATTCTTGTAAGTTTTTGATTGCTGTATTTTTTACAATTTATATAAAGTGTTAGTGTTTTTGGTGTAAATTGGTAGGTATACTTTTTTTTAGCCTGTAACAGTATTTATAATATTAGTATGGATTGTAGTATGTTATGCATAATTTCCCATTAACCTATATAGTTCGGTAGTTATTTTATGGTGTGAAGTTACATTGAAATATTCACCAATTTTTAATTAAAGTACAGCGATTCTTCTTGGATCTCGGAATGATGCCAGAATTTGGTTATTAGTACACTGTGTATCAAATATTATGTACAATCGTTGGCCTGATTTCGCTACGGACCGATTAAAAGAAAATTTATTTTTAAATAGATTTTGCCTGTGTATTTGTCTGCATAGACTTTAGAATTATGCTAAAGTTAATTAAGACACGAGAACACAGAAACGGGATTAAAAATATTACTATAATTAGGGAACAGCTGGTTTTTCATGTCCTGTAGTGAGATTATAAGACGTTTTTTTATTATTTATTAACGATTACAAAAAAGGAAGTTCTCTGTGTTACCATCTTGTATGTATGTTTGTATGTAACATCGGTTCATGATTTTTTCAAAAACTACTGATTCGATTTGGTTGGAGTTTTCAATATTCGACTGCATGTATTTCTAGGAAGTTTTTAATGTATAAAATGTTGTTGTCTTCGTCTTTGTGAAGCGCTTGAACAAAATAATTTTTCCCTTTAATTTTTAGGATTACCGTTTAATGGATTTAGATGTTAAGAAGTAGACAATAAAGAGCGCAAAAAGCAAAAAAAAATTGTTTTCGAAACATCCACTTATTCCAAAAACTACAAAGTGTAAATTAATTAAAAATCAGTAAAGTTCTTTTTATATAATTTTTGAGGAATTCCATCATCTTTAGGCATACATTTCATATCCATAATAATTAATAGATAAGTAGGACCATCTATTCGCAGAAAGTTCAAAGTCAGAATCGTCTTTTGGCGTAAGTAGGTACATTTCATATCGATATACAGTCGGAACTAAATATATTTCCTTTCCACATTAATACTAAATTGAAGTTCGGGAAATCGCCATTTAATAAGTTCTAAGTATCTTGCAGTATCTACCCCTAATCATGACAGACGGGCCGTGGCACACCTATCCAATATGTCAGTCAATATTAGTAAACTTTTACCGAAGATATTTTTGTAGGTCGAAACTATCTATTTACATTTACTATGCACAAAGAACCTCGGAAGTTTTTCAACTGAAACTCAACTCGAGATAAATATATATTACTTAGAACAAGTCACGGGAAAATACGAGTTAGGTATTCATTGGACGCGTACGTACTATACAGGATTATTTCATCATCTGCCTAGCCTTTTCCCAACTCTTTTGAGGTCGGCTTCCAATGTAACCTGATGCAGCTAAATACCAGTGTTTTACATGGAGCGACTGCCTATCGGAACCTCCACAACCCAGCCCAGTTCCTAGATAACGCGACATCCCTTGATAAGACTGGTTGGCAGACTTTCTGGCTTCTGACTACCTTAATCGACTGCCAAAACTACGAATGACAGCCGGGACCAACGGCTTTATGTGTTTTCCGAGGCACGGAGGGAACTCGGTATGAAATTTATGGTCACCCATCCACAGACCGACCGTGGCAAGAGTAGCTTAATCTTTAAACGATTAATCTGTATGGCTTTTACCACAAAGTAGGTACTGTCGCGGACTTTACCGCCTGCTCAGTTAAAAAAAAAATCCCTTGGCGCCTGCGAAGTCAATGGGGCGGGGTAGAGAGCGCTTCCATCTTTTGAGTGCAAGCAAAAATGAACTTAGTGGTGGTCAGGCGGGTGTGTCCACGATAGTACGTAAGGCTGCGGCGCGCCCGAGCAGAGAGACCGCTCAGACCGCCATTTTTCACACGCACACATTGACATTACGTTTATAGGCTTTCTCAAGCAGTTTCAAGCAGACTTCAGTCTTGACTGTCACGTGTTGTCATGAATATAAATGAGAGGCATTGACATTTCATAACGAACAGGAAAACTTTGTTATAAAAAATTGCAAAGAGTTCCAACCAGTGTGTCAATAAAATTTCATATTGTCACAAATAAAACCTACAGAGTCAATACAGTAGCAGCCCTAGTGAGTCTGGCATGTTTAGATAATTATTTTTGAAGATGGCGGGAGCGGTCCTTCTGTAATCTTTATTTGTGATTTTACTTATACAAGGTTATTTGTAAAACACTAATAATCTAACACATTGTAAATGAATAATCTAACGTGGTGTATAGTTTACATCATGGCATTTAAGTCGTCTTACAAAGCTGGTCCACTCAATGTACCAGACTTAAAATACCTCGACGAGACACGATTAAAAAATTGTTTACATTAATTAAGATAATAGGTACAAGTAAAAATAAATGATGAGTGCGAATTTATGAAGCATTCTGTTACTAATGAAACGATAGGGCACACCTTATAATAGTAAGAATTTCATTTTTGCATTAGGGTGAATAAACTCTCATAAAGATATCGCCACTCTATTCCGCGCGTTTAGTCTACTGTCGGCCCCTCGACCCCCAATAAATAATGTGTCCACTGGACCCCTAACTATAGTTTATTATCGACCCTTGGGGCTCTAGAGTGGATTTTATTTTCAAGCCAAATTTTAGTCTCGTCTCGACCCCCAAAGTACAGTTACGTTGATAAATCATCAGTATCATCAAAATCACCATCAGTTTTAGATGCATAGAATTTAACTAAAATGAGGGTCTTTTAGTTAAATTCTATGCATCTATAGGGTATATATTTTTTATGATATGTGCTTACTATAACATATTTTGCATTTTAGTAGTTATCAAGTGATTGGTACATACCCAAGTTCTTCCTGCAAACATTCTGTCTGATACATCGACTACAAGTGCTAGTAAAGAGCTCCTTTTTTTTTAAATATCTACTCCTGAATTTTGCCATTGGTCTGTACAATAGTGTACCTAAAATTAATATTTTGGGTTTGGATATTTGATATTGACAAGATATGCCTGTCCTTTGTATGAAAATGCAATCTCACCCCCTGGGGGTCGAGTGTAAACTATGTTTAAGGGTTCATCATCATCATCATCATGCCAACCTCTAGACGCCCACTGCTGGCATAGGTTTTCACTAAGGGGGGGTTTAGCCGTAATCGCCATGCTTGGCCAATGCATGTTGGCGAAAGCAGTAGGCGTTATGATACTCAGAAAGACTGCTGCTCATCTTCTGGTCAATATCCCTCTGTCGTCTTCTACGACACCACGGGTAGAAATGGGGTGGTGCTATTCGCGGCCGGCACCACACGGCTTTAACAGTTTAAGGGTTAAGAGGAAACAAATAAACACTTTTTTTTTTTGGGTTTGAGGGGCCGAGATTGGACTAAACGATTCCGCGCGGCTTTTGGAACACGGCTTGGACCGCGCTCGTAAGGGTGTTACCAGACCAATCGATCGATCGATGGTAGACTGGATTAGTCGACGGTGATCGATAGCTTCTACCAGACCAATCGACCGATGGTCGATCGACGGTCGATCGAAGGTATAATGGATTAGTCGACGTAGATCAGGATACTTGATTATTATTATTGATGAATTATAGCCGGAGTTAATCGATCGATGGCGACCGACGGCGATCGATTGGTGTAGTATCACGCTAACAGGGTGTTTCAAACTACGTTACGCGTCATTCTCGTTGAATAATATTTTCTTATTAATTTTTGAATGTGCAAAAGTAAACATTTTTAAAATGAGTGATTAATTGTTTACATTTAGTGGGATATCGCGTTGTACGACGATTATTAACTTCATAAACAACATTTTTTTTCTTTGACTTTAAATAATAATTATCTTTTTGTATTTCATATTACAATTGAAAATATTAAGTAAATAAATTGGTCGCTATAATTACATTACATTTTAAGTCAAACGAGGTCACGTAATACATTTTAGGTAAGCGAAATTTAGTCTACAGACTCCTAGGTAGCTATCAGATAATTTAAAAAAATGCATGTAATGCACGGGCGTCTGAGCACGGACTACCTTACAAATAGTGTTGTTCAAAAACGGTGAAACACTTGAGAAATCATGGTCAATTCACGCTAATGTTTTTTTATATTTTATAATAGCTGCGGTGGGGACTTATTTTGTTTGTTAAATAATACCAAATACGGAACCCTATTTAGGGCGATGCATTTTTTATTTTAAGTTCAGTACCTAAGTAGAATATTTTTAGTGTCATGCTTTTAAGTTTGATTTTTGTGATTCAATTAGTTACACTCTGTCCACTGCAGCACTGGTTTAATCGTTTTTTTTACAGCTGCAACTAGTGAACAATATTTATGTTTTTTGTAAAAACTGATACGCATACCTGTATTATAATGTCTGTAAGAGGTCATAAATAAGATAATCCAACAAGATTAGGCAGTTTATATATTTATTTTTTAACACATTTTTAAGTTAACATAAGGTAATCGGGAATAATTACATTATAAGGCAACTGTCAAAAAACCAATAACCCAATGGACAGGGTATAATTATATTTAAGTTGAATGTTTCTAATTTTTAAAAACAGGTTTTTATGTCTTCTACGTGCGGACTCCGTGTTTTTCGATCGATTTGATTAAAACGGACACCAATGAACGTCACTAGTCGTACATAACAAGTGCATTATACGGACGTATCAAGCAAGATTTTCAGTGCATTACTTGTAATGCATGGACAGTTAGTGTTAATTGACCTTGTTCTGACATTATCTAACACACAAAAAAAAACAGTTTGGTATAGTCATTTGGAAGTTATTACAGACATTTCGGCAACTTTGATTTATACCATGTAAGGATTAGGGTATAATTCAATGTTTTAATGTTTAATTTTATGTTTTGAACTTTTGAAGTCACTTACGCTTACCTTACCTGTGGTATAGTTAATTAAACCCACCAGTTAGGTAAATTGTTTCAACGGCCAGGCTCTGGAAAATCGCATATTTTGAAAAATCTATAAGAGTATGGTATTGATTTTACAGTATAAGGTGGATGAGATTTCAAACGACATGGTGTTGGGTATTGTTTTAATCAATATCTAAACGAGACAACTTTAGTAACTAAAAATGTTACGATATATCCGACTCTCTCCAATACGAATTACATCGTCGCCAGCGTTCGGTTGGCAACCTAAATCATCTAGTGTGGTTACCTGGTTGCTGTAACCGTTCGGTTGACTGGTTGCTGCCGGTTATTCAGTTACAGTCACTCTGATTAGCAACTGACGCTCAGCTTTTTGGGGTATGGTTAAAATAGAGTAGCGGAGCGGAATTAGGTACATGACAACACCGATCATTTCACATACCTACATTTTTCGAGCTGGTAAACTCTTCACTTCACTTCTACTTAGTTATCGTAGCCGTCAATATTTAAGGGCGTCATACAAGCTGAAAATACTTTAATATTTCATGTTAAGATAAAATATCACTTACTATACAGTTTGTATGAACTATCACAAACGGCTAAGATACTATAATATTTTCATATTGTACATCTTAAACCAAAATGTATAGTAAGCGATATTTTATCTTAACATAAAATATTAAAGTATCTTTGCCGTGTGTGACGTCCTTTACAGGCAAATCAATGCCAACGGTTTCTTCAGTTCTTCAAAAAGATTTAAAAAAAAAAAAACAGTAATCGGTTTCATAATAAAACATAATTAACTTGATAATCTTTTGTGTTTTCTTTAATCCGTCACTATTCACGCCACTATGTATAACTTGAATAGCAAAATATTTTCTGTATCGGATCCGTGTTGTTGATGATTTTCAATACGCTACCCTGTTGTAACTTGATCTATACAACCAGACACATTCGCGTGACATGACACGGAGCGGCGATTTTCTCTCAAAATTGATTTATTAAGTTTCATATAATTACTGCGACTTATTCGATTGGTTCGTCTTAAGTTGTAGGAATTAAGATGTAGATACCGAAGTCAATTGAACTTTGTAATAGGTATGTAGCTTTAATCACAAAGTACGGGCTGCGCCCGTGCAGGGAGACCACTCTATCATCATGTCTATTAAAGTTTGTACATCTATAATAGAAACAATAGCACCTTATTTGGCTTTAATATTTAATATGTGCGTAGACCAAGGTGTTTTCCCAGATTTAATGAAATTTAGTAAGGTCATACCTCTTTTCAAATCCGGGGATAGTAAAGATACTAACAATTATAGACCCGTGTCCGTGTTGCCGGCTTTCAGCAAGCTTCTTGAAAAGATTATGCTTAATCAGATGCTTGCTCATTTTAACACAAATGGCATATTGTACGATCAACAGTATAGTTTCACCAAAGGGCGTTGTACGACTGACGCCGGTGTCACTTTATTAAAACACATATTTACTGCGTGGGAAGAGGCACAAGATGCCATAGGAATCTTTTGTGACCTCTCCAAGGCATTTGATTGCGTAAATCACGACACATTAATTCTGAAACTTGGGCATTACGGACTAGGTAAACTTGCGCTTAGTTTAGTGAAATCTTATTTAAATGATAGACAGCAGCAAGTTTAAATAAACGGGGTGAATTCACATGGTTTAAAAGTACAAATGGGAGTTCCACAAGGTTCAATTTTAGGTCGTTTCCTCTGTTTAGTTTATATTAATGATCTTCCCCGGTTATTCAAAAACCAACCACAAATGGTGTTATTTGCCGATGACACGTCATTAATTTTTAAAATAAATAGACGGGCTCAAAATCTTGACAACGTAAATAACGCCTTACTTGGGGTACAAAAGTGGTTCACGGCTAACAATTTAGTATTAAATGGAAAAAAAACTAAGTGCATCAGATTTGCTTTGCCAAATGTTAAAAATAGTGAGTGTGACATAGTATTGAATAAAGAGAAACTAGAATTCGTCGATAAAACCGTTTTTCTGGGAATGACGCTCGACTCAAGGCTACAATGGGGTCCTCATTTAACATCTCTCGCAGGACGGCTAAGTTCGGCAGCATATTATTATGCTGTCAGAAAAATCCGGCAATTTACTGATGTGGATACCGCGAGACTGGTCTATTTTAGTTACTCTCATAGTATAATGTCTTACGGTATTTTATTGTGGGGACGAGCTGCAGACATCGATTCTATTTTTATTCTGCAGAAAAGAGCCATCAGAGCCATTTACAATCTGCGTATGCGCGATTCTCTAAGAGAACTGTTTAAGGAAATTAACATAATGACGGTGCCTTGTCAATACATCTATGAAAACATCATGTACGCTAGAAAAAATCTGCATCTTTTTGATAAAAGAGGTGACAGACATAATTATAATACTAGAAATAGGGACCAACTAGTTCAACCAGGTTTCAGACTGGCTAAAGTAGATTCGTCTTTCATGGGGTACTGTTTAAAGTGTTACAATAAAATACCTCCCCACATTGATCAACTAAATGAGACAAAATTTAAGTCTTGTATTAAACGCACACTATGCAACCGAGCATATTATAAATTGAGTGATTACATCACTGATAAAAATGCTTGGCTGGATGCTGGTCTAGCTCCACAGCCATAAGGGTTCATAGATTAATTGATTAGCATTTGTAACAATTTTTGGAGCTGCTGAAGATGTAGATCTAAATTATCTTTGCATTGTATAAACTCAATGTGTTAGTATTATATAATTTTTCGTAGCACATATATGTGAGCACTATGTTCTTTAAAGCTACCATTTACGAGGTATACCTCTCATTGACTTGAATATGCCCTGGCGGTTGGGAGAGTCATGCTCACTTGAATGTCTCGCTGACGGTGGCGCATGTGTTGGATTATTCGGTTCCCTTCAAAATGGTTGAGCTAAATGGTGCCGATCCATGCGTCATGTTCGTGAACGGACGCCGTCGGTTGGGACTGGTCATCTCTTAGCTGCCTCGGTTATTTTAAATTTTGTTTTGAATTGTTATTATAACTATATTTGTCTCTAGACCTCTTTTAACATGCAAGACGTGTTACATTGTTCTCACATTGTACCCTTAGATTAAACATGAACGATGTAACCTAAATTTGTAAAATTTATCTGATTTTAAAAGAGTGTTCATGGAGTTTCTTGCTCGTTCTTCTCCATAGAAACCTACTGTTTGGAACGAGCAACTAGCTTCAACTTTCTGATTGACTGACTCTGACAATTCAAAAGTACCTGTAAATGGTTTAATTGAAATAAATGATTTTGAGTTTGAGTTTGAGTTTGACTCAGAACAAACCGTCATTTTTAGCACGCACACATTGACATTACGTTTATAGGCATTCTCAAGCAGTTTCAAGCAGACTTCAGTCTCGACTGTCACGTGTTGTCAAACTGAATAAATGATGTAATTGACATTTCACGACGAATTTTTGCATAGTCACCAGTGTCAATAAATTTTCATATTGTCACAAATAAAACCTACAGAGTCAGTAGCAGCCCTAATGAGTCGGGCAAGTTTAGGTAATTATTTTTGAAGATAGCGGGAGCAGTCTTTCTGTACCATTTATATTTTATGTCTTAATTCGGCAGTAATTGTAATAATAGTTAAGTTTTATTACTTTTTACAAAATATACCAAAAAATTGGTAATTTTGTTTTACTTTTTACAAAATAAATAAGTTTACCAATAAAAGACTTAAACATCTTTGCTATGTAAAGTGTAATAATTGTTCACACCTATAGCGACCAATTTACTTAATATTTTCAATTGTAATATGAAATACAAAAAGATAATTATTATTTACAGTCAAAGAAAAAAAATGTTTTTTATGAAGTTAATAATCGTCGTACAACGCGGTATCTCACTAAATGTAAACAAATCACTCATTAAAAAAAATGAAATTTACTTTTGCACATTCAAAAATTAATAAGAAAACGAGAACGACGCGTAACGTAGTTACTACACCAATCGATCGATCATCGATCGATGCCGTCGGTCGCCATCGATCGATTAACTCCGGCTATAATTCATCAATAATAATAATCAAGCATCCTGATCTACGTCGACTAATCCATTATACCTTCGATCAACGGTCGATCGATGATCGATCGATTGGTGTAGTATCACCCTAACAGGGTGTTTCATACTACGTTACGCGTCATTCTCGTTGAATAATATTTTCTTATTCATTTTTGAACGTGCAAAAGTAAATTTCATTTTTTTTAATGAGTGATTAATTGTTTACATTTAGTGGGATATCGCGTTGTACGACGATTATTAACTTCATAAACAACATTTTTTTTCTTTGACTTTAAATAATAATTATCTTTTTGTATTTCATATTACAATTGAAAATATTAAGTAAATTGGTCGCTATAAGTGTGAGCAACTATTATACTTTACATAGCAAAGATGTTTAAGTATTTTTTTGGTAAACTTATTTATTTTGTAAAAAGTAATAAAACTTAACTATTATTACAATTACTGCCGAATTAAGACATAAAATATAAATGGTACAGAAAGACTGCTCCCGCTATCTTCAAAAATAATTACCTAAACTTGCCCGACTAATTAGGGCTGCTACTGACTCTGTAGGTTTTATTTGTGACTAAGAAAATTTATTGACACTGGTGACTATGCAAAAATTCGTCGTGAAATGTCAATTACATCATTTATTCAGTTTGACAACACGTGACAGTCGAGACTGAAGTCTGCTTGAAACTGCTTGAGAATGCCTATAAACGTAATGTCAATGTGTGCGTGCTAAAAATGGCGGTTTGTTCTGAGTGGTGTCTCTGCACGGGCGTAGCCCGTACTTTGTGATTAAAGCTACATACCTATTACAAAGTTCAATTGACTTCGGTATCTACATCTTAATTCCTACAACTTAAGGGGCTATTAAACGACTTTTACAGATTTTAAACTGACAATCACGTCAGAATGTGCAGTGTAAATGATTTGAAAAAATATATGTTAAACTAGAACATTCTCTTAATCATAGAGAGTGAATATTTTTTATTAAGTTCATATTAAATAGTTTAATTAACTCGTGAAGTTGTATCTGACGCGGACAAAATATTGACAATCACACAAAATCTACCAGGTATAATTATCCGAAACTTACACTATCTTACAGACAATTTTATTATCTATCTTTTAGTATACGTCTTTTTTTTAATTTTGAAAGAATACTACTTTTATTTAATTTTTTCGACTAAACTTTGAGAGTTTTTGACGCAAAACTGATGCAGAACGGACGCAGTCTGCGTTCACGAGTTAATTAAACTATTTAATATGAACTTAATCAAAAATATTCACTTTCTATATGATTAAAAGAATGTTCTAGTTTAACATATATTTTTTTCAAATCATTTACACTGCACATTTTGACGTGATTGTCAGTTTAAAATCTGTAAAAGTCGTATATCGTCGCCATAACATAAAATATTAAAGTATCTTCAGCTACGCCTACGATAACTAAGTAGAAGCACAGAATACTTAATAGTACTACGTACAGAAAGGACACTCCCTTCCCCGCGCCATATCAGATACCGCACCCTTACCCCGCACTTACAGGGGCTAACCGCCGACTCTTCAGCCACGGCGCTCAAAATCGTAAGAACTGCAGCGCTGTAGGTACTGCTGACACAAACACACAATTTTGCGATTTATTTTGTTTTAAGTTTTATTTATTAGTTTTAATCTCGATGATTCATTTATTTTCCAAGTTTTCGTCGTTTTATAATAATACAATTAAAACTTCCGTAATAATAACATACCAACATTACCAGCTATTAATATTGCTCTCTCTCTTTATTGTCTTTGTTATGTACTTATGTTCCTTTCTTTCACGTTCTATTCATTCTTGGAATTGAAAAGTAGTACCTACCCTACGCATTAACTTTGTCGCGTCGCCCCATTGCGTTGCCGCGTAATGGTACGGGGCGATCGTGAATTCCATATTTTGTAATTAGGTACTTACCTTAATTTACCATTATTGATGAATAAATAAACCTCTTTACATAATAAATATTATAATATTACTTTTATGTCATTCATTACAAATCCGAGTATTCATAATCAAATATCATTTATTTTATTTATTAGAAATAAATAATTGACCGCTCGGACAAGATCACTTCTAATAATGCTCGAAACGTTCGGGTAGTTCCGTCGTCGTTCGGTTCGCCCGACGCAAAGCGCTGCACTTTTATTTTGTACGCCACGACATCCAACTGATTCAACCCTACTAAAATTCACGCACACATTTGCACGTGTACAGACGTCATTTGGTTTTGTAGTAGTAATAGGTAATTATTTTGCAAGTTTTGTATGAAGTGTCCGAGGTGTGGTAGAAGTGACGTCATAAATATAAATTACCGTACAAAATATATGGGGGAAAGCGCGTTTTAACAGTTCGAAAAATGTAGGTATGTGAAATAATCGGTGTTGTCAGGGGGTAAGTGCGTCAGGGGGTAAGTCCGTCGAGGGTAAGTTCGGCAGCGGGTAAGTTCGTCAGGGGGTAAGTGCGTCAGGGGGTTAGTGCGTCAGGGGGTAAGTGCGTCAGGGGGTAGGTCCGGCATGGGGTAGGTCCGGCAGGGCGTAGGTCCGGCAGGGGGTAGGTCCGGCAGGGGGTAACTTCGGCAGGGGGTAACTTCGGCAGGGGGTAAGTCCGGCAGGGGTAAGTCCGTCAGGGGTAAGTCCGTCAGGGGGTAAGTGCGTCAGGGGGTAAGTCCGTCAGGGGTAAGTGCGTCAGGGGTAAGTCCGTCAGGGGGTAAGTGCGTCAGGGGGTAGGTCCGGCAGGGGATACGTCCGGCAGGGGGTAACTTCGGCAGGGGGTAACTTCGGCAGTGGGTAAGTCCGTCGAGGGTAAGTCCGTCAGGGGGTAAGTGCGTCAGGGGGTAAGTGCGTCAGGTGGTAAGTCCGTCAGGGGGTAAGTGCGTTAGGGGGTAAGTGCGTCAGGGGGTAAATGCGTCAGGGGGAAAGTCCGTCAGGGGGTAAGTGCGTCAGGGGGTAAGTGCGTCAGGGGGTAAGTGCGTCAGGGGGTAAGTGCGTCCAATTCCGTTCCGCTACTCTATTTAAGCCACACCCCAAAAAGCTGAGCGTCAGTTGCTAATCAGAGTGACTGTAACTGAATAACCGGCAGGAACCAGTCAACCGAACGGTTACAGCAACCAGCCACCACTTTTTAGTTACTAAAAGTGGTCTCGTTTTGGTATTCAGGTTTAAATACTTTATTCTCAAAAAAGACAAAAAGACATTGACAAGACAAAAAAAAACATTGAAAAAGACATTGTTATACATTTTCTAAGTAAAAAAACAAAAATATAAATTAACATTGTTATGCATTTTAACAACAATAAAATAAAAAAAGCTTTTTACAAAAAAGACAACCGCCTTCAAAAAGTGATAAATAACTTTAGCACAGAACACACATTGACTTTAGTTTCGAAATTCAGTGGCTTTGTTCTGTTTGTTGTTTTGTATTGCCACCGACTTCCGAAATTATTAATTATTGATTAGTTTCGGAAGTCGGTGTGAATGTGTGTTCTGTGCTAAAGTTATTTATCACTTTTTGAAGGCGGTTGTCTTTTTCGTAAAAAGCTTTTTATTTTCCGCTTTTTAGTACCTCCTTCTCATCCAAATCTATTAAGAAGAGATTGAAAGTTACTATAAAGATTGATGAAACTAAAACGTCGTCTAAGTAAAATTTTTGGGTATTTGTTGATTTTTCAAAAAGTGCTGAATCAATTTCGATAAAATTTATATGGGACCACCCTTGAAGCATACCCTATCCATACAAAAAAGAATTTTCAAAATCGGTTTACGTTTGCCGGAGAAATCGCGTAACAAATCACGCACATACTTAATGCAAATTTAAGACTTATACGGTTTTCTCATGGATGCCATTCTCAGAACTGGACCAAAATAAAATGGGACCACACGGGAAGCACTAGCTTCCAAATAAAAAAAGAATCATCAAAATCGGTTCACCCAGTCCCGAGAAATCAGGTAACAAACATAAAAAAAAAAAAAAAAAAAAAAAAACAGACGAATTGATAACCTCCTCCTTTTTTGAAGTCGGTTGTAAAGATAAACAATACCAATACTTTTGGTTTGTCATTAATCGTTGGATTACACTTTCATCGGTTTTATTCCTAATATAGTCGGTTGGTAACATTTTCTTTTGTTAGTGGGTGGTTTCCATTATGTACTGTGATAGTCGTGATTTAAAATTGCTGAAAGAGCTTACACTTTTTATATATGATGGTAAATTATTATAATATTGATTAAAACAGTTGGGTCCGAATGACTGCACCAAATTGTTTTTCTTTTTGTGTTCGCTATTGTCAGGATTGTTTTTCTTTTTGTGTTCGCTATTGTCAGGACATGGTATGAATTTTTGAAGTGAAAACTTCTTTAGGCGCGTTGAGCGTTTTTGGAGGGGAAAAACTTATAGGTTCGCGTCACCGACATGCTAGTAGTAGTAGTAGTAGTAGTATGACGGGCCGGTGTCCGCAACTCCACGACTCAGCGCGTATTTTGCGTACAGGTGGGAAGTAAATCATTCGATCCACCCGAGCTCCCCAAGAAAGGCCAGCAGCGCCTTGACGTCGCTGGCGATCTCCCGTAGGTTACCTGGGTTACCGAAGTACTTTGCCCTGTATGACGCAACCTCAGGGCAGTTCAGAAGCACATGGGCTGCTGTCTCGTCCGCCCCCATGCAGGCTCTGCACAGTGGGCTGTCTGTGACTCCTATGACAAAAAGATGTTTATTGAAAGACCCATGGCCAGTTATGGCGGCTGTGACCACACGTAGCTGTTGTTTGGACAGTCGGAGGGCTTGCCTTGTGAAGCGGCCCTCAATCGCAGGAAGAGCCTCCTTGGCCTGCCTTGTTAAAATAAAGTAAAGACATTACAATGTAATAAGAGTAGGATAGATAGTATATTGTATATCTCTCTCTCTCTAGTAAAAAATCTGTCATGGCGGATCTTTGCTTGTAACCGAACGATTGTGTGTAATACAAATAAACTCTTTTCAAGTTAATTACGCTCCTTTTTTTTATATTCCATCTGGTTATGGGCCCAGGTCACTAACTAGCTTGGATTAATAAAAGTGTGGCTAAAGGATTGCAAATACATACTGTAGCGAAAATAGTCAGAAATACCGGCGGCGTGGGTTGACGCCATTTTTGTGGTTAGAACACCGGGAAGGAAAATACTTGTCTACTATCATTGGGCAAGGCAGGAGAGTCTACAGGAAGGTTGTGAAATGGATTCGACACAGGGTGGAAGTGGACAACAGAACGTCATGAAGCTGGAGGGTTCCAGGAATTGGAATGTTTGGAAGTTCCAAACATCCGTGTTGCTGCGAGGTCAAGGTCTTTACAAAATCGTGGACGGGACAACAGTAAAACCTGAAGATGATCCTCAGCGTAGTACTTGGGAAACCCAGGATGCGCGAGCTCAAACGCTGATAGTTACGAGGATGACGGAAGAAGTCATGTTGCATATCATCTCGTGCGATACGGCGGCGGCTATGTGGAGGAAATTATTAAGCGTGTATGAACAAAAATCTGAAACAAGCATTCACATTGTGCAACAACGCTTTTTCCAATTTAAGTTCGAAGAAGGAACAGAGATGTCTGTGTTTTTATCAAAAGTACATGAGATGCAGAATCAGTTAAAACAGCTGGGAGAGAACATGTCTGATAAATTTGTTATCACTAAGGTTCTTATGTCCCTACCAGAAGATTACAAGCATTTCATCTCGGCATGGGAGTCTGCTCCTGATGACAAGCAGACCTATGATAACCTGGTAGCCAGATTATTGATAGAGGAAGAAAGAATTAAAGAAAAAGGTGGGCCAACGCCGTCTACGGCGTTTGTGGCAAAGAAAGTAGATAAAAAAGGTGTAAAGTGTTATAAGTGTCACCGACTTGGACATTATCAAAGCGAGTGTCGATACAATAATAACAATAATTTTGGTAACTCTAAAGACAATCGTTCAGATATTAGGTGTTATTTTTGTAATAAACCGGGTCATATAAAGAGCCAGTGCCGTTTTAAAAAGGGCAAAGAAAAAGAAAGTAATGCTTTTATAGTCAACAGTGTTTTTGATGAACAGTTACAAAAATCTCAGTGGTTAGTCGATTCGGGTGCAAGCGAGCATATGTGTTGTGATTACAAACTATTCAATTCATACTTGACTGTAAAAGATAAATCGGTAATAGTAGGGAACGGAACGAAAATTAATGTCAAGGGTTGCGGCCAGGTGGCGCTGCAAGTTTGGAATGGGAGTGAATGGATTGACACTACCATTGACAACGTACTTCATGTTCCTGAGTTGAAAACAAATTTGTTCTCTGTCAACTGTGCGACAAGCAGAGGTTATGTTATCGTTACGGAAGAGAATAAATGTAAATTTTATAAACAAAACAAGGTGATGGCTATTGCTGAGCGACGTGGAAGCATGTATTATTTGGATTTTCGCTATTTTAATGCATATACAGCGAACCTTGCTGACGTGTGTTGTGATTTGAGTGAGTGGCATGAAAAATTGGCGCACCAAAACATTGTTTATGTGAAAGATGTTCTGAAGAAAAATAATATTAATATTAAAAATGCCAATGTTCAAACATGTGAAAGTTGTCTAAAAGGGAAAATTCACCGATTGCCGTATCCTGTAAGTAACAATGTGACGTCAAGAGTATGCGAAATTATTCACGCCGATACCTGTGGACCTATGGAGAAGCCATCGATTGGAGGCTCCAGATATTTCGTGGTATTTAAAGATGAATACTCAAAGTACAGGCGAGTGTTCTTTGTGAAAACAAAAGACGAAATTAAATCATGTATAAAGAACTTCATATCGCAGGCTGAAAATGAAACAGGAAATAAAATAAAGATATTTCGAAGTGACAATGGAACCGAGTTTATAAACAAAGAGGTCAGAGAAGTCTTCCAGAACAAGGGGATTATACATCAAACATCAGTAACTTTTACTCCTGAACAGAATGGAGTAGCTGAGCGGGAGAATAGGATTTTAGTGGAAGCGGCTAGAACAATGCTGTATGCTAAAGATTTACCTATCAGCTTGTGGGCTGAAAGTGTTAATACAGCTGCCTATGTGATTAATAGAACTGGTAAAAGCTCAATAGAAGGGAAATCTCCATATGAACTGTGGTCAAGCAAAAGTTATGATATAAATAACCTAAAAATATTTGGTACTACTGTTTATGTCCACATACCCAAACAAAAAAGACATAAGTGGGATGCCAAAGGTGAAAAGGGCATTATGGTTGGGTATGGAGAAACAACAAAAGGTTATAGAGTATATTTTCCACAGAAAAGTGAAGTTGAGACCAAACGAGACATTGTGTTTGTGAACAACAGTCCAGTCAAGCCAATACAACAATGTGAGACAATCAATTATATAGAGGATAGTGTGGAGGTTCCAGCTACAGTTGAGGTAGGCGCTCAAGTAGAAGATACCAGTGCTGCAGGTATGTCCAGTTCCCAATCACCGACCATGGGTAGTGATGACTCTCAGCGCACCATGCAGAGTGATTCTGAGGGTAGTGTATATGAACCTAGTGATAGTGATGAGTGTGGTGAGGTTGTGAGACGTGGTGTAGATCCTAAAAACAAACGTATTAGGAAGCAGACTGTTTTCTATAATTGTAATAATGTAATGTTAGATAACTGTGAGCCAAAAACTTATTGTGAAGCTATGAATAGTCCGGATGCATGTAAATGGCAGGAAGCTATTCAAAGGGAGCTAAAAACTCTTAAAGATAATAATACTTGGAGTATTTGTGACATGCCTGATAATGAAAAAGTTATAAGTAGTAAATGGGTATTTAAAATTAAACGAAATAATAGTAATATTCAGTACAAGGCACGTTTGGTGGCCAGAGGGTTTGAACAAAAAGATATATTAAATCTAAATGATGTATATGCACCTGTTGCAAAGTTGAGTACATTCAGACTATTTTTGGCTATAGCAACTAAGTTAAAGTTATATGTTTACCAAATGGATGTAACCGGAGCCTTTTTGTATGGGGAGATTGAAGAGAATGTATACATAAGCTTACCAGATGGCGCTTATGACAATGATAAAAATATTGTAAAGCTAAATAAATCATTATATGGGCTAAAGAAGTCTCCTAAATATTGGAACGAAAAATTTAACTCTATTATGATCAGGGAAGGTTTTAAACGATCTAAATGTGACCCATGTTTGTACTCTAAATGTAACGATTCAGAACAAATATATGTTCTCTTATACGTCGATGACATGTTGATGTTTGGTAGTAATGAAGAACATATATCAAATTTAAAGTCAATGCTAAACAAAGAATTTGAAATGAAAGACTTAGGCCTAATTTCAGAATTTTTGGGGATAAATGTAAAGCAGAATTTAAAAACAAATGTTACAGAATTATGTCAAAAGAATTACCTAGAAAATGTGTTAAAAAGATTCCATATGTATGATTGTAAACCTATTTCAACTCCCATGGATCAGAATTTTAATTGTAAAGAGCTTGAAAATGATAAATGCAAAGGCAATATTGAGAACATCTGTAGAGAGATCGTTGGGTGTTTAATGTATGCAGCATCAGGCACAAGACCTGATATTTGTGTTGCCGTATCAATATTAAGTAGATATCAAGATTGCGCTAGTAACATGTTATTAATCAACTTAAAAAGGGTTTTGCGATACATTAAACACACATTGAATTATAGATTAGTTTATAAATGTGATGATAGCAATTTGGTTGGATTTTGTGATGCTGACTGGGGAGGGGACCTTCGAGACAGGAAGTCCACTACTGGTTACTGCTTCATGTATTCAAATTGCCTAGTATCTTGGTGCTCTAAGAAGCAAAGTACTGTGAGTCTATCATCAGCAGAATCTGAATACGTGGCAATGAGCATGGCTGGAAGTGAGGCATGCTGGATTGCTAATGTGTTATGTGATTTCAATGTAAGTAATGTATGTCCTGCTATCATGCATTGCGATAATCAAGCTGCCATAACGATTGCCAACACAAATAGTGTTAAACGATTAAAGCACATTGATATCAAATATCATTATATAAGGGAACTGATTGAAAATAAAAAGATATGTATACAATATGTGACAACAAGAGATCAAATTGCTGATATGTTAACGAAGTCCCTCAATGGTAATACACTTTTAAAGTTTGTGAAGCTATGTGGTATGAATATGTAGATTATTCTTGGTTCAATGGCTTTCTTATTTCCTTTTGATGTGTAGGATAAATGTAAAAAGGGATGATTAAAACATATACCTTTTCAATTGTCACAAAATTTTGTTAATTAATGTTATTACATTGACGGGGGGTGTTAAAATAAAGTAAAGACATTACAATGTAATAAGAGTAGGATAGATAGTATATTGTATATCTCTCTCTCTCTAGTAAAAAATCTGTCATGGCGGATCTTTGCTTGTAACCGAACGATTGTGTGTAATACAAATAAACTCTTTTCAAGTTAATTACGCTCCTTTTTTTTATATTCCATCTTGCCTGCACTCGCCATGCTCGATCCAAAGTCTTTGGTGTAGATCCTTGGTACGTTTCCTTACCATGGTGCGTAGGTGACCGAAGGGGATTGGCACTATGGGTTCCGGACCCACCACGCTTGTACTCGACCCCCTTCTAGCGAGCTCGTCGGCAGCATCGTTGCCACGCGACCCGCTGTGTCCTTTGATCCATTGAATGGTTGTATCATTGAGAATACCCACCTCGTTCAGTCTTTGGTGACATTCGTATATCAGCCCGGAGTTGACCGTGTAGCTGTTTAGAGCTTGTAGTACAGCCATGCTGTCCGACAATATGCGAATTGGTTGTTCTACTACCTGCCTGTTTAGTATAGCTGAGGCCGCCAAGCAGATGCCCATGCACTCGGCCTGGAACACCGTGTTATAAGCACCCAGCGGCGTTGCTATATGTATGTTGAGGTCTTCCGAGAAAACGCCGGCCCCCGTGCCGGTACCTGTCTTAGATCCATCTGTGAAGATCCGCAGTTCTGTCGGGCGAAGGCCCTCACACCGCCGATCCTCATGCAGTTGGATTTTGTATTTTTTGTCAAATATGAATTGCTTTGGTATCCTGTCGTTAGTAGCCTTAGTTATAGGCCTCATGCAGCCCGTGGTCGCCATGCAGGCTAGTCTTTGCATACGCTGGAGTTTGTTGATGGCTGTGATAAGTTTGGTCCTCGGCCACCATACTACCGACCCATAAGCAATCATGGGGCGGATTACCGCGCTATACAGCCATAGTATTATCTTGGGGGATAGGCCCCACTTCTTACCTATCATTTTCCTACATTGCCAAAAGGTGATGCAGGCCCTGTTTATTTTATTGTCTAGGTGGTTACTCCAGTTTAACTTACTGTCCAAGATGACCCCGAGGTATTTTACTTCGTTGGCCAGCTGGAGCTCGGTATCACCACCGACATGCTAATGCTAATAGTATATCTATAGCTATGAGTAGTCAGGCGGCGCACGCGCAGTGGCCTGTGTACACGTATACACTAATACGTTAAATATCTCTGACTGTATCATGTGCGTGTTGGACGTTTGGATGGGTATAATTTTATGAGTTCACGTCACCAACATGCTATAATAGCAGTACATTTATATTCGTAAGTGGACCGTGTTGTACAAGTAAGGTTGAATTGGCAACGTGGAAAGTTCAGCATTTTTATTTAAGTGGTATGTGTGATGTTATTGTAATCGTTTAATTAAAGGATTACTGTTCAATATAAAAGTGAGTATTGAACTTTTTAATGTTTTCGTATAGATAAATGAATAATGAAAATGAAGAATTTATTTTCAAATATTTTCAATATTCATATCAATATTTGCATTTAAAAGTATGGCATTATTTTTTATTTATTTTTTTTGTCATGAAATGAGTATCATTGTGTTTTAAAGGTTATCTTACTAGCGTGGTAAAACCGAATCCTAGATGTTCGATAATATTTTTTATTTTTATATAAAAATTAGAATTTTTTTTTTTTTTTTGCATATAATTTCAATTAGTCTTAAGTTAATAGTTTTCACTTCTATTGGCAGTCCCCATGACTGCCTGTTTTTTTTTATTAATTATGTTTCGTCATTATGTACCATACATTTATGCAAGAGAATGCAGATTGGAAGCAAGTACCCATGTAATTTTTTTTTTTTTAAGAAACTTATTTAGAACTTATAATCGGAAATACTAAAATTTCCTTATTTGTAGTACTTTGTAGCTATTATAGTTCTTATAGAAGTTTTTATTTAAATTATATTGCCGTAATATTCTTAGAAATATTTACTTACACAAAATATTATAACATTTTTTTAAGAGTAATTTTATAGTTTATTTCTCTGTTTAGGGCATACTGCCAGTCCTTATATACTTACAGCCTATGGGTCGACTATACGCAGAGGGCTTACAACGCCTTGCGAGTCCAATAGAACAAATTAATAACGCATACAGGGCACTGTTAGGGCTGCCGCGACACTGTAGCGCATCAGGGATGTTCGCTGAGGCACGTATAGATGACTTCTATGCTATTAGTCGAAAGCGTATCGCATCCCTGATGTGGCGAGTGCGTGGCAGCGCCAACAGACTCTTGATGACAGTAGCAGATGGTTTTTTTTTTTTTTTTTTTTCGGATTTGCATCTCGCCGGTCAACCTACGAGGTTGTCGGCTGCTTAACCGGACTTTCCTGTGGTGCCTTAAAAAATATTATTTTTAGGGCCTCCAGCCAGGGCAAAATAGCTTACAAACTAAGCGACTACACGCTAAGGGCACCCCCTGTGGGGTAGGAGCCTCGGCTTAGGGCGTCGCTGGGAGAGGACAGCAAAGGGACAGGCTGGATCGGAACGTTGCAGATGGAACTGACGGCTTTATATATATATGGAAAGCACTGGACGAGGACGCTAGTGTTGCCTTCAAACCGTGCATAGAAGTAGTGTGAGTATCATTGTGTATATTATTATTGTGAATGAACTCCTAGACATGTTTATTGAATTTATTAATTGACAGAAGTATATGTACTAACAGTAGTTTGTAAGTTGTTTATGTCATTACTAACAATATTGGATTGTACTGATCTGACAAATAAATGATAATAATAATAATAATAATTTCTCCATTCTTCTCTAAACGTTAAATTCCAAAAATGTCTTTTAGTCATCATCAACCTAACCTTTTCCCAACTGTATTGTAGTGGGCTTCCTATCTGACCTCCACAACCCAGTTACTAGGTAACACGATACCCCTTGGTAACACTGGTTGTCAGACTATCTGGATTCTTACTACCCATGAAGTCTGTCAAAGATCTACGAATGACAGCCGGGACCAACGGCTTGAGATGAGTTAGGTCACAGTTCTAAAAATAAGTTCCAAATCTTTAGTCTTCCATCCAACCTTTTTAAAATAGGTCTCAATTCACAAAAATGTCCTAATTGCTCTACTCTACAGGATCACAAATCTTTTTCGAAAAGTAATTCAATTAAATCGTCTCACTTGGCTAGGCTTCAATTACTAACAAAAGGATTTAAGTTTGTTAAAAAATCTTAGTGTTAAAGAAATTTCTCAAAGAAGGTTTTGAAGAAAGAGATTTATGTCCTGAAAATATATTTGTATTCGGTTAGTTTATCTAGTTACCTGGCATCCTTTGAAATACAAATTAGTGTTTAAACACATTTGTTGAACAACGTTTACCTACCTTTAAAACGAGACCAAAGTCTAAATCTTTAATGGTAAGGTACCATTAAAGATTTAGACAGGTTGTACCTATTTATTTACTAGTGAGTTTTCTAAAAACTTCCATATTGATTTTTTTATCAATAACTGGCTTTTGCCCGCGACTGCGTCCGCATGAATGTCGGTTATCGCGGATGCAGACGAAGTCGCGGATTAAAAAGTAGCCTATGTCCTTCCCCAAGGTTCAAGCTATTTTCATACCAAATTTCATCAACATCGGTTCAGATGTTTCGTCGTGAAAGCGTAACAGACAGAGTTACTTTCGCATTTATAATATTAGTAAGTATGGATAATATAATAATATATAATATAAATAATATAATAATGTTAGTAAGTATGGATATGTATTTATATTCCTACATATTTTATTTATTTCTGTCGTGATGAGCCTGTCACTCATGCACGAGGTTGTGTTCGCGCAACCAAGCACAATCAAGTACAGTCAACAGCAAAAGTAGATACACATACATCATGTCATCATGTCAACCTTTAGACGCCCACTTCTGGGCATAAGTCTCCCCCAAGGGGGGTTTAGCCGTAATCGCCATGCTTGGCCGATGCATGAAGGCGATCGCAGTAGGTGTTATTGTACCCATAAGGACGCTGCAGCCCATCCTTTAGTCAATATCCCTCTGTACCCTTCTACGACACCCACGTGTAGAAATGGGGTGGTGCTACTCGCGGCCGGCACCACACGGCACACACCTACTTTTGAATCACTTCGACGCCACACAGTTCTGACGCGAACTCCGTTCATTAGTATTGAATTTCTGATTTTGATCATCTACTTTTGCTGTTGACTGTACCAATGTGACTTTTTTATCGGTGATGGGAAACATCGTGAGGTGTGTCGATCTCAAAAAAGTATTCACTGAATATTCATTTTATTGATCAATTTAATGGGATTTGGTACATTAAACGAAACAAAACTTGTCGAATGCATAAAAATGTCACTCGGAAACATTAAATTATACTACTTATAAAAAAGAAATCCCAGCGAACGCAACTCACACTTGACCGCCCGCCATACACCGGCAAAAGTCACCCCCATAAAGCATAGAGCAGGAATCAAAGAGCCATGCGTTGAGGTCATCGACCTCTTGGCCACAAACTAGATAGGTACAGAAAGTCAACTCCAAATACCGAGCAAAAGCTTATGTACAGAGGCCAGCACATTAGGCTACAACAATCTGTCAATTTTCTTTTATAGATTGTCAACTTTATTACAAAACTATAAGGTTCATACTAAATTTGGAAAGTTTTACGGTTTGAAATGGCTTGATGTGGTGTCTGTACACAAATACAGGTTGACATTAAATTCGATGCGAAAATTTTAGGGGGTGAGAGCGTCTTAAGGTTGACATGATGATGATGAAACGAAATATGAAAAAAATATTATATCAGTTTCATACATATTGATCTTTTTTTTTCGGAATGGCATCTCGAAGGTGTACCTAGGATGTTGTCGGTTGCTTAACCGGACTTTCCTGTGGTACCATAAAGTGAATTTAAGGCCTTCAGTCAGGCAAAAAAACTTATAAACTAAGCGACTACACGCTTAGGGCACCCCCTGTGAAGTACAAGCCTCGGCTTAGGGCGTCGCTGGAGGAGGGCAGCAAAGGGACAGACTGGATCAGATTTCATACATTTTGATCGTGTTGTAGTTCATTTTTATAGAAAACAGCAGATTTTTATCTAATTTTTTTGGGCATCGTGCGTCTTTCAGCGCAGTCAGCCTGTACACGCTTCTCATACTACTAGTGGAAGCGCACTCGCCACTTGCCACCGGTATTAATTTGAAGGTTGTTTGTTACTGGTTAAATTTTTTTGTCCAAGACCGGATTCTTTGACAATTGACTCATGGTCTCAGGTGGGTAATTCCTCTCATTTCCTTCCCGTTATGCAATTGTTAAAATACATCCCATATAACTAGGTCTTGCTCCTCTAGCTCCTAGAGCTCACTAGAATATTTTAGTATACATTGGTCTGTAGGGTCACAAACTTATTTTGAAACATTTTGAATTAGATTTACTTTAGTAATTTCGTAGCACTTTTGATAAATTCATCTAAATTTTTATTTATTTATTTATTTATTAATAGAGTTGCTACCAACAGCTTTTGTTTACATTAAATCTTAGTTATATAATCGATCACGGGTACGGTCACTTATTACGGGCCTACCAGCATATAGAAGCTAAAAATATACCTACTTTTACAAAGACTCAATAATAACTAATGAATTTATATGAATCACTTTTACTACATTATAAATTATAGTCCGCACTGCGCTTAGAAATTTTCATTCGAACTAATCTCAAAAACTGCTGTACAAAGGAGTTGTTTCAAAATGTATGGAGCCTGGGCCCAGTCCTTGTACACCATATTTAAAAATAAGGAAACACATTTTAAATAGTTCTCAGTGGTCCAATTACTTTAAAATAGCTTTGTGAGCAGGTAAAATACAAGAAATTGCACTTGAAATTGCAACACACAACAAACACAGTCATGGCGGTAAGCTGTCATTTTGATTGATTAATGACGTTTGACATTTATAATTCTGATTTTCTGCGTCGATTTGAGGCTACCCAGGTAAACAGATGGGAAAGAAATACCCAGGTAAACAGATGGGAAAGAAACGGTGTTAAATTCAAAAAACGAAAGGGAGGTTGTTATGAAGTACTCTAGAAACTAGAAACAAACCGAGACGAAAGTGACTGAAGTGACACTGTCAGCTGACAGTTCTCTTTCTATTATCAATGGTCGATCTATGGTTTATAGAGTAGCTAAATCTGAGTGACGCCATGTTGAAAATCTGTAAATAATATTATTAAATTATCAATTTACTACCACAACAGTATACATTTATAAATAAATAAATAAATAATAAATAATCCCGGATTCTACGGATTTTTCTCTTTTTTTGAAGTGGAGTACATAGACTGGGCCCAGAATGAAACATGTCCTTTACATAATTATAGCTTACACCAATAGAAAGAGATATTTAGGGAGAGATATTTTGAGATATCTGTACGTACTCGTACGCGTAAGTGTTAGTTTATATTTCCACAGTATTGTGAAACTTCTGTATCTACCTAGTCTGTGTCATGGGGTAGCCCCACCCCGGCTAGACGGTTTATTTATAACAACATCGATCTGTTACAGAGGGTTGGTCCCGGGTTCGGTTCCCGGTTGAGAAGGTAGATGGCGTTTGGTTTAAAGAAATTAGGATAATACTTATTAGAAAATGGAATAAATTACGGCTATCTTTTATGTGCGCGGTACCTACTTTGTTTTTTTTTAAACGTAAGTTGGTAAGTTTTTTCTTGCCCTTACTAACCCATCTTAAAAATCCACCCTGTATGCTGATCTGCTTCTTATCTGAATCATCATCATCATGTGAACCTTTAGACGCCCACTGCTGGGTACAGGTTTCACCCAACGGGGGTTTCAGCCCTAATCGCCATGCTTAGCCGATGCATGTTGGCGATCGCAGTAGGTGTTATGGTACTCAGAAGGACGCTACTGCCCGTCCTCTGGTCAATCTCCCTTTGTCTACGACACCCATTGGTGCTATTCGCTACTTCTTATGATATAATATAACATGTGGAGACATTTTCACACTCGGCCATCTGACCCCAAACTAGGGAGACCCTGTACTATGGGTGTCAGACAGCTGATATACATACACAATTTTTTTTTTTTAATACATACATGTATAGATAAACAACACCCAGACACAAGGCAAACACAAGTGCTCATCACACAAATGTTTACCCTGGGCGGGAATCGAACCCGCAACACGCTGCGCAGCAGTCGATCGCCCAGCCACTGCGCCAACCGTGTCGTCATATCTTCGGATAATGTAGATATGATATTATATTATGCTATCTAATGACCGCGACTTCATCCGAGTGTTGATAAAAAATGTACCTCGGCAATACTGTACTTTTCTATCAGTGAAATAATTTCTGCAATTATCTGGGTATCTTCAAGGCACGAGTGGACCAGTTTTTACTAAACAAGCGAGCTCTACCTTATGCCGCATCATCACTAAGATCAGTATGTCAATTTTGTCCCAGTCTCCTTCAGTGAACACCTAGGTAAAGTGAGCTGTCGTCTGTCCCGATGCTAGGGATTGACAAAGCACTACAATCGGATGACCACTCACTTCACCCAGGTGTTCACCGAGGGAGATTGTAACAGAATAGCACTGCAGGTGACTTGCGGCCAAACGCAAGCCTATAACAGTATAAAAAGATAATAAACCAGTGTCTACTTCCAGAGACTAGGTAGCTCTTACAAACAAACATGTTTACCCCTTTATAATAAATTAAAGTTACCTATCATAAATTTACCCAAAATATTAATGTAGCTCAAGCAAAACTTGAACCTGCGACCTTCTACATAACATTGCTGATCAGGTGCTCACTTCTACGACACCACAGACAGACAAATCGATATCATTAAATATATTAATATTGCAATAACACGACTTAAGTGGGGAAGACAGGTTTTGAGATTCATCTGAAGATAGATTCTTCTATCTATAATTGCTGTTTGTTAGTCTCGCTAAAACTCGAGAACGGCAAGACCGATTTGGCTAGTTCTGGTCTTGAAATATTTGTGGAAATTCAGGAAAAGCTTAAACGGTAAGAAAATTGAAAAGTCGATTGACAGGACTACGTCTGTCGGGTCAGCGAGTTTCATTGTAATTGTTTTAAATTCTGATACTCTTCGCTGTCCTTATCTTTGCGTTGCTTCTCTGTAATCGTTGTATAATCATTTATCATCATCATCAGATGGAAGACGTTTATTGTTGAACAAAGGCCTCCCCCATAGAACGCCACAACGAGCGGCATCCTGCCGCTTTCATCCACCGGTTACCCGCAACCTTCACGATGTTATCGGTTCATCTGATGGGAGGTCTACCAACGCTGCACCTTCCAGATCTTGGTCGCCGCTCGAGGACCGTTCTTTTCCATCAGTTATCGGTTCTACGATTGATGTGACTTGTCCATTGTCTCTTTAACTTCAACTTGCATATTCTGAGAGTTATGTCGATAATCTTAGTTCTTCGGCGGATTTCCTCGTTCCGGATTTTATCGCGCAAAGAAACTCCGAGCATAGCTCTATCCATGGCTCGCTGCGCGACTCTAACCTCTATGCAATTTGTAGAAAAGTGCTATTTTTATAATAGTTTGAAGGACAGGTTGGCGAGTTTTCATAATTCAGTTATGAATGTAAAAAAATTAGGAGCAGTAGACTGTTTACGAAAACACTCTGTAACCTATATTTTTGTGTCAAAAACGTCAGTTATAATCGTAGCATTGGACAGCTAGTTTACGTGACTGTTTCTGTGATTTCATTAAACTTTTGCATGTTTTTAAAACTTGAAATACAGTTCGATTCTAATACAGAACAAACTTAATGGCGGCTGTGAAGTGCGTTGTTGGATGTGCAGTACTCCGCCTCTCACCCCCGCTGTCACGTAAAATTGTTGCTGCGCAGCCACTCGCCTTGTGTTCAGAGCCGCCATTAAGTTCACAATCATGCAGCTGCACAAGACACTGGTTTTTAAACTTAAAAAGTCAACCATAGTAATTTGCTGTGTTCTTCATAGTAAATAATACTAGCCTATTATTTTTCCTCTGCAGGGCAAAGTCTTCTTCTCATACAGAGAAGGTAGGAGCATTGATCACCACGCTTGTTCAAGGTGGATTGGCGATTTCAAACTTACATTTCTTACGTTTCATCAGCCGAAAGATGTCCACTGTTGGACAAAGGCCTCCCTCAAAGGCGGTTGCCATACGTTCGGCAGGCGTCTTGGAGATCGCAGTGAGGTTGTTAAGTACACGAAAGCCGCTGCTGCCCGACCGATACCCTCTGGACGAAATTGGTGGGTGCTATTCTGGACACCTCACGGGTTAACATTTCTTATAAGTCCAGGTTTCATCACGATGTTTTGGCTTATTCTACCAAATTACTATACTCGCTTTTTTTTTCGACCAAATGCCATGTTAAACCAGAGTTACTATAATAACCCTTAAAAAAAAAATCCCTACTTATTAGTCTTACACTCAGATAACTTCGTTTGCGTTTTTCCATTACAAACGTAGACTGCCAATACTAAGCGTTATTACTATTGAGTTCATAAATTAATGATAAATGACAACTAAAATAGAAATGCAATTGTTTCAAAAAGCGGAACGCAAGATTTTATAAATTATGTCTACATAATTACGCCGGTTTATAATAGTGTCAACTGTCAATGATATTTACACGAGCTGTCATTGTCAGCTGGTAATGTAATGGTCGCCATTATATTTGTTTCGGATAACTTGTTTACTTGATTCATTTTGGCGGTAGAGTCATTTACACTCGGATAGACAGTTATCCAGAGTTTAAAATTTGGTTAAACGTAAAGTTCTCTATTTCTAGACTAATGAGTGATTTTATTCCCAGGATAAGACTTACACAACTTTGATCAATACCACCTTAAATCTCAAGATATATCTCGGGACACATCGAGCATTGTATACCTGGATATAGATATTATGTAACTCTGTCTGATCACGATTCTCTATTTATTATAATTAATATCGAAAATTTTGAACGTTTAAGTTATTCGATTCGATTTAACTTAAATGTTAGTAAGTGCTTTGGCTCGTGCCTAAGTAAAGTCGATTGGTCTTGGTTAAGTTACCCTTGCTACGGTTGTTCGCGGATGGGTAACCATCCATTTCATACCGTAACCCCTCCATGCCTAGGAAAGTACGTTAAGCTAGTGGTCCCGGCTGTCCGACGGCAGAATTGTGTGCTAAGTAATTATTTATTTATTTTATTAGGGACCACAAACAGTTTCATACTGAAAAATACACAATCACGCAAAAATGATGATGATGATGATATTCATCATTATCATCACACAATTACGCAAAGTCCAACTCTTTCTCTTTTTGCGTTGACTGTCACACTGTAATTATCAGTTCCGTGGTCACACTCATAGTCTCACTCACTACTACTATTTTGACTCTAAAACTTAATATTTTCCCACATCTGGGGAAAGGTCTCCCCCATACTTCCTAGTATCAAGTAGTAATACTTCATTCTTCTCTATGTGGGCAATCATTTTTTACACTACAACGCACTTGCGGTTGGTCGCAGTATATATATGCGGTCTACCGCATCAGCACCGTATCGTCTCGGTTCTGTTACGGTCCACCGCATGTCGTCGATAATTACAAGCATTTCGTTTCCATTATATTGATGGCTATATGCGACAGCAATTGCAAATTCATAACCAAAGCGTGCTGCGGCCGCCACAGCTCCAAGACAAGCGGTTGACGACTGGCCACAAGTCAGTGCTTTCATATCATGCGGTTTCATATTATCTTTTATATAAAAATCTTCTGTGCGTGTGTATGAAAGTGAATTCCTCCTAAACGGCTTTACCGATTTTGATGAAATTGTTGTGTATCTTCCAGTGGTTTAGATTCACAATTGGACCCGGTAGGTGGCGCTGCAGTCGAGTTGTAGGACTTTTTAATTTTAAGGGCTAACGTCTGCCAGGCCCGCTTGTTGTATATAAAAAAAGCTATTTACAAAAAAGACAACCGCCTTCAAAAACTAAAAAGTGAAAAATAACTTTAGCACAGAACACACATTTACTTTTTATTTTCCGCTTTTTAGTACCTCCTTCTCATCCAAATCTATTAAGAAGAGATTGAAAGTTAACTACTACAAAGATTGATGAAACTAAAACGTCGTCTATGTAAAATTTTTGGGTTTTTTTTTTTGTTTTTTCAAAAAGTGCTGAATCAATTTCGATAAAATTTATATCGGGCCACCTCTGAAGTATACCCTATCCATAAAAAAAAAAAACAACTTGAGAGGTGTCAAGGGACACCCGGATGGAACGAAGTTCCTTTCGATTAATTAGTGAAGGAATTGTAATAAAATTTTATTTTTTTTAAGTTATAATAATATTTTTTTTATTATTAACAAATATAATGTAATTAAAAGACAATTTAATTAAACGTGCCCGTTTATGTATCGAGCGAAATGGACTCCATATTGAGCAGTTGCTTCGATACAGGGAAGTGTAAATTTTATACCTAATAGGTAAGTTTTTTAATTAAGCCAAAGTTGATTAAAACTGTGTTTGTGAATAGCTCTAATTTATTTAAATAGGTTACCTATAGCACCTATAGGTACCTACGCCTGCCTGCCTTTCTTTTTCTAGCAAAAGAGTACCTACTCACTTACCTACTTAAGTACTTACAACAACAAATAATTCGCCAATGATAAAAGTAAGTACCACTACCTACCTAGGTACCCACCTAAGCTCCCACTGGCTTAATTTAAACCAAAACATTTTAACAAAAAAAAAAAAAATTTTTGTCGCTAGTAAAACCTAGAGAAAAGTACTCTGTGACCTAGAGCGATAAGGTGCAGTGGTTACCTACTGACGACCGCGACCGATAGAAAGCTCATGATTACCAAACCCAAACTTTCAATAGGTACCTACTAAACAAAACATAGAAGTAGGTACAGTAACTACCTACCTACCTAACCTACGTATTCTATGGCTTAATTATCGACTTAAAATTTACACTCGTTTTCACAATCCACACAGTCTCACAGTGAAAGGTGGATTTATCTCGTAGGTCGTTATCATCGGAATTATCACGCAATGAACTAAACATATCGCCGTAGGTACCTAGTTCAAAGAGTTCGCCGCGCCGCCTTTAAATACATAAACATATTCTACGAAAAGCGAATTCGGACTTTATTTTGTAAACGTAAACGGTTAAAAATTGAAATTTTACCAAACTAGGTATGATAAAATTATTCTGAGAAACGTATAGGCTGGTGCCCGACCGGACAATAGGAGCTATGTGCAACCGAATTTCACGGTTAATGTGTAAAAATAAGGTTTTAATTCGCTCCAAAGGAGCTATGTGCAACCGAATTTCACGGTTAATGTGTAAAAATAAGGTTTTAATTCGCTTTTCTTCTGTTCGAATTGTCTGCGTTTGTGAAGTAATAAAAATAGCAAAAATAAGGTTTTAATTCGCTCCAATATTTTCATAGAAAAGCCGCCATTCAACTAATAATGAACTCTATTTGACAGTTCCAACGATTCAATTTAGCTTATTATAGCATGTCGTGACAACTTTTCGTAAGAATTTTTTCCGTCTAGCCCCCTTTCACAACGCGCGATAAGGAACTTCGTTCCAAAAATTTTTAAAATCGGTTTACGTTTGCCGGAGAAATCGCGTAACAAATCGCGCACATACTTAATGCAAATTTAAGACTTATACGGTTTTCTCATAGATGCCATTGTCAGAACTGGACTAAATTAAAATGGGACCACACGGGAAGCACTAGCTTTCAAATTCATCAATAGCATCAAAAAAAGAATCATCAAAATCGGTTCACCCAGTCCAAAGAAATCAGGTAACAAACATAAAAAAAAAATAAAAAAAATATACAGACGAATTGATAACCTCCTCCTTTTGGAAGTCGTTTGAAAATTTAAATGTGGTCTACCGCAAGCGGCACGCTGCATTGCGGCCAACCGCAAGTGTGTTGTAAGTCTTACAATGTCTGCACATAACTTGTACAAAGATAAATTCCCTTCGTAGATATTCTTATATCTAGTAGGCACGTCGTCTTAGCAAACATTTTATATTCTCTAGGTCACATTAATTATGTTACTCACCATCTACTTAGGCTTTTCCCAAGACTTCCAGTCTAACCTGATACAGCTGAATATTATGCTTGGCTAATAATCTTACTAACATTGAAATTTTAAGTTCAAATCTACCCAAAAGTTCGGAACATATTAAATACAGTTTATTTAATTCGTTTTTTAAAGAACACTACGGGCGTTCCAAAGATGAAATTTTTAAAAGTGGAAGGCGGTAGGGATGGCTGTGTTGCCAACTTATGATACAATATTGTACCAAAATGTTGTCAATGATAATATTTTTTAAGTATTTACTTATATGTTTTAAACTTTAAGTTACTTACAAAAGTTTACCGAAATAAAACGAATTAATTAATTTATCCTACTACTAAACGGGGAAGTCTGGAAATGGACGATCGAACGAAATTTTCTGAAATTTGGCACACATTAATTTAGCTTATTGTGTAACCGTGAGATACTGTGGGATAATTGAGAACCCAGCCATAGCTCGAGATCAGTATTATGGCGACAGAACCCTTAAGAAACTCCTAGCCTATTTACTTAATATAGTTAGCCCAAGGTTATCAGACAGGAGGTAAACATAAATAAATTTAAGAAAATGCTTAACAAGCATCTGCTAGAAAACATTTAGTAGGTACTATTAATCTTTTTGCCAAATGTTAAAGTCATATTATTTTTGTTATATTAATATTTATGTAGGAGATTGAGATTGTTTAATCCTCCAGTCAAACCGTCTAGACAGTTTGGGGACAGAATTTTTCTATTTGTAAGTTGTTTTAAGTTTCGTTGATTAATAAATAAAAAAAAAATATGCAGATATTCTTAAGTCTACACAGACGAAATCGCGGGCAGAATCTAGTTTAATTGTAACCCCTCACACCCCAAACACGTTCCATAATCACACCCCATCATCTAAAGCGGTCACAGCAGAGTTCTAACTCATAACTACAGTAAATAAAACAAGTGAAATGGCTCTGAGCTGAAATTTAACGCAACTTTGCTCAAACTCAATTTCCTGAATGAAGGTATCGCATGAAACTCATTCCCAGAGCGGCGTAATAAGTTTGACGCGAGTTTGCGACTTTTTGTTGCGATTTACACTAAGTCTACTTATTCTGTAGTAAGTACTCTTTGTGATGGATCTCATTCAGGGAAGAACTACAGTAGGTCTAGCCAAGTTACAATCGTTTCGTATCGTATCTCTTTCTACAATAATTAACACCTCGTCGTAATCCATTTTTTATTTTCGGTCACGTGACTTATCGTTGAGATGACGTCATTCCGATACATTTGATTAGTTTTCTATTAGCGTTATCGATTGTAGATTGTCAATTTGGGTAATTTGGCTAGGGCTAATTGACATTATGACGGAAACCGAATGATCCAATTATGGAAGACAGAGGTAAGAGGTAACTATTTCATATGGAGGGCAAGTTGAAAAAGTATCTAACTTCATGCAGTAAATAACAGTTCCAAAAACCGCCAAAATGGCGCTAGCGTAGGCACAAAGTATGGTATGAATTTAGCAGTTGTTGACGGATTGAAGTATGCCGAAAGTTAGATTTTTTTTCCCGGTCGGCATTGTAGCTCCACCCTTAGGTATATAACAACTTTAACGGACACTTTTTGATACGCAGAGACGGTTCTCCTTACCACAGTATAAATATTCTTCTTCTTATCGAATCGATGGTTGTATTTAATATTTTATTGTGTTAGACTACTTGAGTCCAGTCATCATCATCAACATCATTTCAGCCGTAAGACGTCCACTGCTGGACATAGGCCTCCCCCAAGTGTCGCCACATTGACCGGTCCCGTGCGACTCGCATCCAGCGGATCCCCGCAACGTTTACCAGGTCATCGGTCCACCTAGTGGGAGGCCTTCCAACGCAACGTCTTCCGGATCGCGGTCGCCACTCCAGAACTTTTCGGCCCCATCGGCCATCCGTTCTGCGAGCAATGTGCCCTGCCCACTGCCACTTAAGTTTGGCAATTCTTCGGGCTACGTCGGTATAACCTTGGTTCTCTTGCGGATGATCTCATTTCTGATTTTATCACGCAAGGAAACTCCGAGCATAGCCCTTGAGCCCAGTAGTCACATTAATCGCAGCATTAGTATAAATATTAGTACTACCGTACAGTAAAGACATGCACCGCCTCCCTCTGAAACACTGTACCTCACCACTTCCCGCGTGGAACGTGCTCTCAAAACTGCTTTTAGCTCTCACGGCGCGTAGACACGCACACACGCGCACGTATTTGTACAGTCTGTTATTTTGGTAGTAGTGTAGGTAATTAAATCGTTTCGTTTAAATGGAGTGTCATAGGTGTGCCATTAGCGAGCCATTTGAGTAAACATGACAATGCTCTAAAAATCGCAAGCTAGTGCCAGCCCTAATCTTCTATTTGTTTCCAAATATCGCGAAATAGGTAAATTTGAATACAAACTGCCACAGTTACTGGAAAAAATGATTTCATATCTTATTGTGAATACAAATGGATATTATTCAAGTGTGTCCCGCCCCTTAGAGGACAACCGACGAATATTTATGTTTTGCTCAAGCCTTGAAGTCTTCCCTCATTATTTTGTATTTTGATACACGTTTTTGGGGTTCTGTATTTAAAAAATTGTAAGTAGACCCTAGCTCTCAACAAGCTACAGCAATCTGTCAATTTTTTTTGATAGATTTTCAAGTTTATAGCAAAAGAATAAGGTTTATATTCAATTGGGAAAAATTTATAGTATAAGTATGGCTTGATGTGCTGGCGTCTGTACGAACGAAACACTATTATAAAACTAACGTCGTCTGTCTGTCTTTTAAACCGTAATAGCCAAAGCCCGACTACTTAACTGAGTCCGTTCCTAAAGTATCGCGGTGCGGGAGGTGTGGTGACGTGACACGAGAGCTCACTGATACGTCAACTTGTGACAACTGTCACCCATCACGCACCACGTAGCTATCTCAGGAACGGTCTCATTAAGCGGTCAGGATATACCTAGAGAGTTGGAATTTTCACAGAATAAGTTTAACTATAGCTGTTATCGTGGTAGATGATAAACAGATTAAATAATGGAAAATTACAGATAATATTCAAGAAACCGAAATGCATTAATTTATGTATTCTTGCTCTATTAGAAAACTAATATACGCACCCGTGCGTCAAACTTAGTCTTTTCTAATAACACATTGTCTAACTATTGTATATTCTATATAGTAAAAATGAATCGTTTGTTCGTTAGTCTCACTAAAACTCAAGAACGGCAGGACCGATTTCTTGAAATATTTATGGAAGTCCAGGGAAGGTTTAAACGGCAACAAAATTTAAAAATCGATTGACAGTACAACGTCTGTCGGGTCAGCCAGTAATAAATAAAAATCAATTACCCCATATATATAAAAATTTAACAGTTCTACCGATTTTGTTATTTTTTTTTTGTTGTGTTTGTAATAATTGTCAGGACAAGGATTAAAAATATGAAAGAATTTTCTGTAAAAGTCGGAAATTGGATGATATTTTTATACCAAAATCTCTATTTAAAAATTTAAATATTTAATAAATACATAATTAAGGCATTAAGTCCGCCTTTGTACAATGTTTTTTTACATTATGTGCATAAAGTTTAATAAATAAATGAATAAATAAATAATTGTTCAAATGAGAAGCCAAAAAAATGCAAAATAAATGTAGGTTGTACGGAATCGGTGAAGCATGTGTCCGACACGTACTTCACCGTTTATTTTTATGACGTAAACCTCAATGAAGACATCTTTTTGGTATGCTAATGTAATGTTTTTGTGTTTCGTCCCCCAATGGAGGATTTTAATCAGGTCAAAGTTGGGCCAACCCTAGACAATGCCGACCTTGTGAATAAATTCTATAGTTGAAAAAAGGTATCAAAATCTTATACATTTTCTTTTAGTTTCTTTTTATATTCTAATTGGTTTGCGTTTGGCCGCAACTCACCTGATCTTAAGTGATGATGCGGCCTAAGGTGGAGTAGAGCACGCACCGGTTCACTCGTGCCTTGAAGATATCCAGATTATGTAATTATCGGGGAACAGAGAGACAGGCAGTGACTTTCACAGTCTGGTAGCAATCAAAGCGCTTGTATTGAGACCTTGGCTTCAACCATATAGCGCTTAAAACTATTCCACCCAAAACAATATGTAGAATTTTTATTGTATCTATGATTCCACCCTTATAGGACCATTAGGACAAAACAAATGAATATTGGAAAGAAATATCAAAATATTTAAAAGCGTTGTATTCCGAGATTATGGAATAAAAAATAAGAATAATAATAATAATAATAATAATAATAATAATATAAGAATTAATTGAAATAAAATGACTTTTTAAATTCCTAACATCCAGAAAGACTCATTTCCGATACGTTTTTTGCAGTACGCAGCTTAGTACAACTACATTTCAAGTAGGAAGGTAGTCTTACGGTGCTAATTCCCATATTCATAGTCCACTGACCTCTTAGATCACATATTCTTATCCACTTATACGACAAAAGCTCACGGAAATTCATTTAAAGTGAATTTAAAACAAAAGTATGTGCTTGGAACCGCCCTAATTTGATCCCTATGAATAATTAAAAAGAAAATAGGCAGTTCCAAGTTGCGGCGAAGTACAAAGAAAATTACCTACGTAGGTTATTGAGCTTCGATTTAGACAAGGATTCAAGAAGGAACTTGGATACCGTCTTTTGGAAGTCTTTAATCACGACTGACACTTCGGAAAGCACGTTCAACCGTCGGTCCCGCTTGTCATTCGTAGATGATCTTTGACAGTCGTTATGGGTAGTCAGAAGCCAAAAAGTCTGATAACCGATCCTACCAACGGGTATCGTGTTACTCAGTAACTGGGTAATGCAGATCAGGAGGGCAGACAAAAAAACGAACACCTGTACCTGACCTACCTATGTCGAACAAATAAAATGTTTGTATTTGTATTTGTATTTGTATTTGCAGTCTATCTCAATTTAAATTTGTTAAACGCGGCTCTATTTCATTTTTGACAAGATTTAGGCATTGATAGTAGCTGAGATAATGATAGTGACTATATTTTGAGTAAAATGTGCCTATTTTAATGAAAATATGACGTTTATTAGCTTTCTAACTACACTCGGCGTCACAAAAATCGCACCTCTTTAAGAATTCCCTTCAAAGTCATTTTAACCCTATTAATCAATGGTATACATATGACTATAAGGTATAATTGGAAAGGCAATTTATTTAAATTTCAGAATAAATCAATGGATTTGGTTTTTTGTTTACCAGGGAATAAAAAAAAGCAAGCTAATGCAAATGATTAAAAAGTTAAATTTTATTTTATCAGCAAAAATTACAACAAAGTCTTTAAAACTAACTTAAAACCTAGTGTTACCCCCCCTAGCCCTGATGACTGCTTCCATGCGTTCTCTCATGGACCTTATTAATGTGACAACAGTCTCTTGTGGAATGTTGTCCCATTCTGCAACGACGGCATCTTGAAGGTCTTGGAGAGTGGTAGGGGCAGGATTTCGTGCCCGTACTCGCCGTTTCAGTTCGTCCCAAAGGTGCTCAATAGGGTTCAGGTCTGGACTTCGCGCCGGCCAGCGCATAACAGGGATGCCAACTTCTTGCAGGTAGTCTCTTACAATTAAAGCGGTGTGACAACGGGCGTTATCGTGCATTAACGTGAACCCACTGCCAACAAAACCCGCATAAGGGACAACCTGCTCCTCTAAGATCTCTGTTATGTACCGAGCAGCAGTCAGCGACCCTTGCCCGCGAGCACTTCCAGTCCGAGAAACACACACAAGGTTCGTTTTACCGTCGATTGACATGCCGCCCCAGAACATGCACGAGCCACCCCCGTATTCCACTGTCTCTTGAATACAGGCTTGTGCGAATCGTTCCCCTTGCCTCCTATACACTCTTCGACGCCTGTCGTTGCAGAAAAGACACACCCTCGTCTCATCCGAGAAGAGCACAGCCCTCCATTGGTCTATTGTCCAATCCACATGGTCACGGGCAAATTGCAACCGGTCTCTCCTATGCTGTGCAGTCAATTTGGGCCCTGTAGCAGCCCTATGAGCTGCAATTTTCTTCTCCCGCATTCTTCTTCTAATCGTGGAGACGCTTACAGAAGTTCTGCGAGCTGATCGCAGTTGTTGTTGCAGCTCAACAGCATTGGAGAACCGATTACGTAAAGACGTCGAAACAATGAAGCGATCGTCTCTTTCGGATGTGCACCGTTGTCTTCCAGATCCACGTCTTCGGATATAGCCACCAGTCTCTTGGAAACGTTGGAACACTCGTCGAACGGCAAAACGACTCAAGTTCAGTTGCCGAGCAACATCACATTGCCGCATCCCTGATTGCAGTAGTGCAATGACTTGAGCGGCTTCATCTGCAGTGGTATCCATCTTCTGGGGTATTTTTCTTGCTGTAGCTGTTCACGTGTGTTCACTTCAAAGGTTGAATAGCGAATGACCCACATTTAATTTTTTTTTTTTTTTTTTTTTTTTTTTTTTCTGTATGGCATCTCGCAGTTCAACCTGAGGGTTGGTTACTGCTTAACCGGACAATCCTGTGGTGCCTTAAAAGTGACTTTTAGGGCCTCCAGCCAGGGCAAAAACTTATAAACTAAGTGACTACGCTAAGGGCACCCCCTGTGGGGTACGAGCCTCGGCTTAGGTCGCCACTGAGAGAGGGCAGCAAAGGGACAGGCTGGATCGGGTCTCCATTAATTAGGGGCTATTTTAAAGCTAAGGGCACAGCGACGCGGGCTGGCGCTAGCAAGGGTCGGGGGGGGGGGGGGGGCGTTACGGGGTCGTCGCGAGGGACCTCGGCGGCGAGGTCGGAATGACGGTAATTTGTGTCTGTGTTTGACTAATGTGCTAGAGGCCCTATTTCTTTCTTGAAGGAGGGTAATAGCGTCATCTGGATCGGACAGGGTATGACGTGGACGTCGGGTCCTGCTAATACGGGAAGGGGTATATCGGGCGGCCGCTACGACAAGCGGGTTGCGGTGTTTCTCCGCTTGATCGAAGAAGCGCTTGCAAGCGCGCTTCATGAACTGACGGATGGTCGGGAGTTTGAGATCGAGATGAAGGTTCTCGTTGCGAACATAGAACGGGGCGCCCGTTATTTTTCGCAAGAAACGGTTTTGCAGGGTTTGCATTCTGTGAAGACGGTATGCCTTTACGTGTGCGAATACAGCACAGGCGTAGGTCATGATGGGACGAATGCACGCGGTGTAGGTACGCAATTTGCACTTGAGTGACAATTTGCTACGTGCATTCAACATACAGTGAAGTCTACCTTGAGCGAAAGCGGCGCGCGAACGCGCCTGCTTTATGTGCTCCGCGAAGGTTAGGTGGCGGTCGAGAATGACTCCTAGGTATTTGGCTTGCTTCTCCCAAGGGATAGGCTCGCCGAACATGGAAATCGGACTGGGAAGAGAGGGGTTGATGCGCGGTTTGGAAAACAGCACTGCCTGACTCTTAGCGGGGTTGACTGTGATTCTCCATCTCCGGAACCAAGCGCCTAGTGCGTTTGCGGAGTCTTGGAGGATGCGGGCTATGCGGACTGGGTTGGAACCAGTGCAATAAATGGCCGTGTCATCGGCGAATAAAGCCAAATGAGCCTGTCTGCTCTTTGGAATGTCACTGGTGAACAGCGTGAAAATGAGAGGGGAGACCACGGAGCCCTGGGGGACTCCAGCACGTATGGGACGTGGAGACGAGAGTGCCCCTTCGACGCGATAACGAAAGGTGCGATTCGACAGAAAGTCTCGTAAGATCAGTACGAGACGATCCGGCACACCCAGTAGGTATAGCTTGTATATTAAGCCATTGTGCCAGACTTTGTCGAATGCCTTCGCTATATCGAAGAAGAGTGCACCGGTCTTCAAGCCGCGTTGGAACCCAACGCTTACATGCTCGACGATGCGGTGGACCTGTTGGACGCAGCTGTGTTCGGTACGAAAGCCGAATTGCTCGTCGGGAATAAGACTCTTAGCTTCGACATAATCTTTGAGACGCTTATAAATAAGTCTCTCGTAGATTTTGCCGAGGGTGTTGAGTAAACTAATGGGGCGATAACTAGAGGGGTCAGACTTGGGTTTGCCTGGTTTCGGAATGCCGATAACAGTGGCTTCTTTCCATGCCTGAGGAAAAATGTTGTTGCTTAGAGCGCCATTGAAGATGGCGGTCATTAGCATTATCAGGGCGGCGGGTAGGAGTTTAAACACCTTATTGGTGATGCGATCAGAGCCAGGGGCTTTGCGGGGTTTCAGCCTCATGATAATATCCTGCACTTCGTCTGGGGTGACGGGAGGCAGAGGATAATCAGGGTCTTCGACGGGGGGAAGGGAGGCTCTACGTTCAACTTCAGCATCGACCTTGGAGAGGTGCGCTTGGTCTACTGGTAGGGAACTAGGAGAGCATTGTGACTCAAGGCTGTCGGCTAGGCACTCAGCCTTTTCATCGTTATCGAAAGCGACGGTTTTGTCGGGTCGAACTAGGGGGGGCATGGAGGCCTCATTAGAGTAACGAAGTGACCTCTGCAACTGCCAGAAGGCTAGGTGCGTGGGCTCTAGTTCACTAAGCGTCTTGTCCCAACGGTTTGAGCGCCACTCCGCAATGCGTTCCTTTACAGCACGCTGTAGGGAACGCATGTGGGCTTTGTTCGCATCGCAGGGGAAGGCGCTATATGCACGGACAGCAGCGTTCTTCTCGGTCAACAATTCACGCACATCATCTGGTAGTTTCCAGCGATGATCACTCATCGCCGGAACCTCTCTTGAACAATCGTTCAAGACAGATTGCACGTGACTTGTGAACGAGTCGATCGCGGCCGTCGTGTCTGCGACTGTCACCAAGTGGTCGGGTATGGCGTCCAAGTCTGGCGACGTGGTGGATTGTAGGCTTTCGCTTACTTTCCTCCAGTCGGTTATAACTTGTGTCGGTGGGGGCTGACTGGGGTCAGCCCCACATTTAACCCGGGTCGCCCGTTTTATACCCTTGTAGGGAGGTGCAATTAGTGGCCGTTGTAATGCGTATTTTGACAACATTTTTTTTAACGTTACGTGCTAATGAGATCTGTTGTGTTTAGGAATTCTAACTGTTGTTAATTTAAAGGTCGTTAAACATACTTTTAATTGATACCAATATTAATTGGGTTTAATGTATTCGTTACTGGCGGGACATGTTTTAAACTTATTTTCGAAAAGGTGCGATTTTTGTGACGCCGAGTGTAGTATATGATTTTAAGTATTAAATTCTATAAATGCATATTTGTTACTCCCGCAAATAATTATTGTATTACATTACAACCTGCAGTGTTAATCTGTTACAATCTCCCTCGGTGAACACCTAGGTGAAGTGAGCTGTCTTCCGATTGTAGTGCTTTGTAAATCCCTAGCATCGGGACAGAAGATAGCTCAATTCTCTTAGGTGTTCACCGAGGGAGATTGTAACAGAATAGGCATACAGATACTGAGCTGCAAATAGGGTATTACACCCATTTTTGAAAAGTGTCTCAATGAAATTCTGTAGTGCTAATATGCCACCAAAAAAAACTCAAAATTTTTATTCAATCGATAAGTGCCATAAAAATGCATCTAAATTTTATTTTTTTAAATTTCGCGCGTACTTTGACGAAAACGCCTCTTACTGGACGCCATATTGCTCAGCGTAAATGACGTCAGTTCGTTTTGTATCAAATGAGCTCATATTAAATATGATAATTGTATATCATTTAAAAATAATTAAAAGCATATTTTGTAATAGATGTAATATTGAAAAAATTACGTTGGTTACGAAAATAATAACAGTACGAAGCCTATATTACGCCAATCGGTTGACTGACAGTTGACAATTTTTTGTTTACACAGCCGTATGGCGTAATAACATGGCAGCTACTATTTCACGGTGTTTTATAACAGATTAAAAATGCTGAAAACTTTGAATTGAATTTAAAAATTTGTTTTGTTATTTTATGAACTAAAACTTACATTTTCCGACTGCTTTAAGCCTAAACTGTCTCAATAACATATTTAAAGATTTTTTCTCGAATAGAGTAAAATACCCTATTGCAAAAAACGTAAGGAAACGTGAAATTGGCGGGCTGCTCTGATGCATCCTCCCTAATGGTCAAAGTCAAAGTCAAATCATTTATTTCAATTAGACCATTAAAAAGGCACTTTTGAACGTCATAATAAAAAAATATAAAGTTGATTCTAGTTGCCCATTCCAAAAGGTAGTTTCGTATGGAGAAGAATGGGCAAGAAACTCCATACTTACTCTTTTAAAAATAAATGTGTACAATATTTTGCATTTACAGTTTACAGTTATATAACTATACGTGAATACGATGGACCTTGCATAAAATCACTATATTGAAGTATGTACAAAGTATTACAAGATAAAGAATGACAGCTAAGTTGTATACATAGATACATAGTGTTCACATATTATTATTTACCATTATTGTAAAAGTAGACAACCACTCCATACATTTCAACAAACTATGAACCTATGAACCAGTGTGTGAACCAAAGCAAGAATTAAATATAATGTATATACTAAGTATAAATTAAGTAGTTTTAATTAGCAATCATGATGTCAAGTACCCAATATTGCTATTAGTTTAAACGCTGTTCTTTTTGACATATTATAGTACATGTTATACTTACACTATGAAAAGGTTGTCAAGGGATTTATACTTCATAGTGTTAAGAAATGTGTTGAATGTAAGAAATATGTTATAGTAATGTAAACATATTCATAGTCAGTATTGTATAAATCTACGATGCTACGTGCTACAAGATTTGTGTGCTGTATAAATGAAATGTTCACACTAAAATTCAAATAATCTTGCGGTTGTTTTTATTCTTTCTGGCTTTGATATCTTTTAATATCGTAGGTAATATGTATAATGGTTAAGGTTTGTTGGGTTTATTAATTTTTTTGTGTAAATAAACATATTTCTTACATTCAACATATTTCTTAACACTATGAAGTTTAAACCCCTTCACAACCTTTTCATAGTGTAAGTATAGTTTATACTATAATATCCACCATCTTTCTTTAATCTATGGTATCAAGACTATCGTTGACAGTTTTGCATTGAAAATTTAACTTAGAAGTTTGTGGAAGTTCTATTTTAAGCTGACTTTGTTATTTACCAGCGGTTATCGTGAAAGGGTTTGATTTGTACAGGCGTACTATTAACCTTTTAGCGGGTGAAAGTACTCATAGCTTTATTGTTTTTTTTTGTTTTCTCGTGGCTCATATTATTATAAAACGAAAGGCAGATAGACCGCGAGAACCACTGACAGGGAAGCCAAAAAAGCAAATAATAATAATAAAAGTTTTATTGACATAAAATAATTAATATTACATTTAAGTTTGAAGCCCTGACTCCTGAGCTAGGCGGTACCTGTGTTATAGGAGTCAGTGTCTTCACCCGGTTTGGGAATATTGACAATTTATGCAATAATTTTAAATAAAATAACGTAAAAATCAATGGAAGTGCATGCATGCTCTTAGCCCTTGACAGAGAGTAGTGGAAGGAGAGTAGAGAGGCCTTTGCCCTGCAGTGGGAAAACACAGGCTGAATAATAATAATAATGCATGCTCTTGATTGGTTTGGAGTTCGTGTGTGTATGTGTGTTTTTGTGTGAGAAGTGTGTGTGTGCGTGTGTGTGCATGTGTGTGTGCGTGTGTGGGAGAGGGAGAAAGATTGTGCTTGGTGGCTGGGTTCTGGGCAATATTTGAGTTTGTTTGCCTACCTTACTATTTGATTACCTCGATTATAATAGTTCTTTCAGTAAGTTTTCGGTCTGTAGGTAATCCAGTGTTTGAAGCCATGTGTTTAGTTTCTTCCTAGTTTTTAAAGAAAACAAATACTAATTAAAAGTGAATACCTACAATCTCGTGATTGTATTCGCTTTTGAATTTGTATTTGTATTTTTATTTGTTATATTTAACGATGCGGCGTTTCGTACTATTCTGACTCGTGTCAGTACAGCACGATGCGCGTTGTAGGTATTTGCTTTTGAATTTGTATTTGCTTTTTTGGCTTCACTCTCAGTGTTCCGCGCGGTCTATCTGCCTTTTGTTTTATCATCTGAGTCTCGTGGGATAAAAAAGGACTTTGGTTTAATTCTGAAGTTTAAAGAAGAAGTTATATTAGTAAGTTATAAAATTATTATTTAGCCCACACTGTCCTACTGCAGGGCAAACGCCCCCCCTCCATTCCTTCCATCAGTCTCGTCTTTTCGCTATGTTTTGCCAAGTCATAAGGAAGCCATCCAAGTCATCCCGCCATCTCTTTCATGGTCTACCGCGGCCCCGTCTCACCATTTCAGGGCACCAATTTTGGGATTTACAGGCTCATAGGTCGTTTGGAATGCGGCAGACATGTCCAGCCTCCTCTGTTCGCAAGAGTCCAACTTTTATAACATCCATACAAGTCTTCGCATGTGTCAAACTTTTATTTTATTGTAATTTTATTAGCTCTGTTCCAACTAATCGGTAGAGTTACGCACATATAAAAACTCATTGTGGTGTCAAAAGAAAAATACAAATGCAACAAATACAAAAAGTTTATTTTTATCTCTCACATAGAATCTTAAAAGGAATGTGGTAATATACATAAATACAAATACAACAAATACAAAAATACAAATACAACAAATACAAAATGTTTATTTTTATCTCTCACATAGAATCTTACAAGGAATGTGATAATATACATAAATACAAATACAACAAATACAAATACAACAAATACAAATACAACAAATACAAAATACAAAAAGTTTATTTTTATCTCTCACAGAGAATCTTACAAGGAATGTGATAATATACATAAATACAAATACAACAAATACAACAAATGCAAAATACAAAAAGTTTATTTTTATCTCTCACATAGAATCTTACAAGGAATGTGATAATATACATAAATACAAATACAACAAATACAAAATACAAAAAGTTTATTTTTATCTCTCACATAGAATCTTAAAAGGAATGTGATAATATACATAAATACAAATACAACAAATACAAAAATACAAAAATACAAAAATACAAATACAACAAATACAAAATACAAAATGTTTATTTTTATCTCTCACATAGGATCTTACAAGGAATGTGATAATATACATAAATACAAATACAACAAATACAAAAATACAAATACCTACAACAAATACAAAATACAAAAAGTTTATTTTTATCTCTCACATAGAATCTTACAAGGAATGTGATAATATACATAAATCAATGTAAACAAAATGATTTTTATAATCTATGTGAGAGACTGGTTTCTGTACTAGGAGACCTGTATGACAGATTACCAGCCTCTCCCGACTCCGGAAAATGGATGACAAGCACGGGTAGTACAACATTCCAAATTAATTAATAATTAAGTAGGTTAGACTAGGTGAGGTGTGACTGTTGTGAGTATTATATGAGGGTGAGGATCGGGTGTCTGATATGTAAGTGTGGGGAAGATGGTGTATATATGTATGTATGTGGGTGTGTTTGTGTGTGGGTGTGTGTGGGTGGGTGGGTAGGTGGGTGTGTGTAGGTGAGGGTGTTAGTGTATGTGTGTGCGGGGGTGTCACAATAACAATGTCATGTTTTATTTTTATGAAAAAAGTCAGTCCAGCAGTGCAATTCTGTAAGAACTCACTCGCGAATTCGAAACCTATCTCATTTCCGATTTCACTTACTTGAAGTGAAAAGTATTTGGTATTCTCTTAAATAGTAACGAAATAATAGTTCGCTTCACCTATGCCAGCACTTAGTAGCGTTAGCGTAGTTTTCATCGAGTTACAGACTACCTAAAACAGTTTTCACCGCGGAATCAGTACCTAGTGAGAACTGGAGTGAGTTCTTACAGAATAACATAGCAGTCCCATTTAAACTGGACAGCCAAGTTATAAAATAACATGTGTTTTACACACAATTAGGTCCAAATATTTGAACTATATTATACCAAGAATATTCCATCTAATTGTCAGGTAAATAGAATAATTATTTCCTAATAAAATTACTACTTCGTACCGTTACACGTAAACGCGCCACCGTATATCATTTCCAGTCTATCCTGGTCCCTTATTGAACTGAAAGTCTACATAATATGAGGTCAGCTACTGAAACTGTATGGCTTGGTATGTGGTAGTGAACATAGTATTTCTGGGTCGCAATTAAAAAGTACATGTCACTTTCATTATAGCGTGCGCCGAAGATATTATATTATTTATGATTTTCCAGGGTTGGCTTTCACGGTTCACGTGAACAGTGCAACTGTATGTAAGCTTTCCATTGAAAAAAATGAATAAATAAATCAAAAATAACATTTATTTACCTCTAACCTGCTAAATAATTATTTTCTACTTTAACTTACACTTATTTTATCTATACTAATATAAGAGGAAAGATTTGTATTTTTGTATGTAACGAATAAACTTAATATCTACTGGTCCGATTTCAAAAATTCTTATACCATTCGAAAGCTACACTATCGCTGAGTAACATAGGCTATATTGTATTATTAAAAAAATAGGGGTCCTTGAGAAAATTTACACGGACAAAGTCGCGGGGAAAGTGCTAGTTATCAAAGCAATTGAATTTTGAATTCAAATCAATAAAAATCTATAGTTTGTTCGCGTTAAGAATGCAGTAAATCATCAGTGCAAAATGCCTTCAACTGTCATTGTGAACTTGACTTTGTAATTTGAAAAGATTTGATTGGTTAGGGGTGTCATTGTGAACTTGACTTTGTAATTTGAAAAGATTTGATTGGTTAGGGGCGGGGCTAGGCCGACGGACAATGATGATTTCACTGCATTCTTAACGCGAACGAACTTTAAGATTACCACTAGAATCAACTTTATATTTTTTTATTATGACGTTCAAAAGTGCCTTTTTAATGGTCTAATTGAAATAAATGATTTGACTTTGACTTTGACTAGCTATCAGCAACCAGGTCAGGGTTGTCTTTTGACACAGGTCTTCTCTAATTCTCTCCATTTGTTTTGGTTCATCGCTATTCTTCCCCATTCCTTTGGCAGATAGTCCTCCCATCTTTTTATCTGTCTTCCTATTTGTCTCTTCCCATTTCTGGGGGACAATTCCGTGACTTTTTCCATTTCTCTGTCTTGTTCCTCCACATATGTCCCGTTCATCTCCATTACATAGTTCTTGTTTCACATCTGAGATTTTGGTGGTATTCCTAATTTTTGTGGCTTTTCATTTGCTCGTAGCCTCGGTTCCATTTCCATTCATCATCATCTTCCTAGCCTTTTCCCAACTATGTTGGAGTCTGCTTCCAGTCTAAACAGGTGCAGCTGAATACCAGTGTTTCATGGAGCGACTGTCTATCTGACATCCACAACCCAGTTATTGGGTAACATGATACTGCTTGTCAAAGATCTACTGATCACAGCCGGGACCAACGGCTTAACATGCTTCCGAAAAAGATGAAATTCACCATTATTCATATAATTTGTGATATCTTTTCTTTCCCTTCCTCTTCCTCTCCATCCATCCAAATGCGTTCATCCTACGGTGTTTTATTTCATGGTTTTTCCACATTATGATGTAAAATATTTTTTTGTATTAAACTTTAGTACAGCTGATTTTATATTTTTCATATTTCAGGGTGGTTCCGTTATTATTATCGTATTATTATTTCGTTATTATTATTATCCGTTATTATTCGTATTTATATATTACACATAAGAATGTTAAGACCTTATAAAGTTTCTCAATTAATCTTATAAGACTGACAACCCTATGAACACTGCTCATAGAAAACTGACTGTTAGTAATTTCTTGTAAGAATTTTAACATCGACGACTGAGTTATTTTATTAACCGACTAGTTTCTATCCGTGATTTCTAAGTGATTTTTGTTACGGATCCCTTATTATATTATTAATTAAATAAGCCTATAGCACTTAGGGGTAACAGAGCTTTCGTTTAGTGAAATACTTTTCAAAATCGGATCAGTTGTTCAGGAGGCTACCACTTTCAAACAAACAAACATTTCACATTTTTGACAGATTTTGTCTTGCACTTAGATTTAAAGCCATTCGAGTGGTTGAATCACGTTTAAGAGCGCGTATTCGATTCGTGACGAAAACTTCATGTTTTTGCGTTTTGCCCAGAGCAATATCGTAATTATGTGAGCAGATTATTTAAGGACAATTTACAGTATTAGAAAGATTAAGTCTTGATTTAGACAGCTACAGAGTAAAAGTATAATTTTTACGAAAATAGACGTCAGAGTTAACTTTCAGGATGAATACAACCATTACAGTATGCCAAAATATTATGTTTTAAGCGTTTTACCAACAGGATATACAGTCCTAAAGTCTACTACAGAGCCAATTCCGAAAATATTACTATTATGTATTAAAAAATAATGTTGAAAAAGTACAAAATCGGTTCACTTTGTCAATTTTTTTTCACTAGTATTTAAATAAAAACATAACAGATATATTTATTTTATGAAAACAAAGGTTATGCTTAATTTACAGAATATTTTTCAGTCCGTTATACGAACTCTTTTATTTTAGACAATTATTTTAAGAAGCACTGTAAAACATCGCGCGCTGTCGTTCGCCGATCAATTTCAATGATTCGTGCTTATTTCGTGCGTATTTTTTTTCAGATGCACACAATCAGACCATTGTATTGTACTAGTGTGTATCAATGCTGCTACGCCGTTCTAGCAATCGTTTAGATTTTGAGTTGCGCTAAATCGAATACGCGCCCTTAATGTAAAGATTGAGCCAAGAAGCTTGTATCATGAAAAAATAAATAAATATACCCCATCACAAAAAAACTTCTACATAGGTTTTTTTATAATTTTTTTTTTTGAAGTTTTTTCAATTAGAATATTGATTCATTTTGTGAACAATAACTAAATATAATATATACAAAGCTTAAAATAAATATAAACTTATAATATGTACAATGCTCACAGGGCGTCAAAAAACTCGTCCGCATCGCTCTCAATGGGACAAGTGCCCAAAAGGCTAGCAGCATTACCACGTTGAATGGCAATGCTAATTCTTTGGCCCAAGAAAAGGCCAGCCCTTTGGTCACGTGAAGAGTCGACCAGCCGCTTAGCAATTATATTTTTATAATTAGTATATTTATTTTTAAAACTTTTTAAATAAGGAAAACACACGCTACGCACAACGTCAATACTTCAATTAAAAGTAACAAGTTAAATAGTTTCAAAACTACGTTATTATTAGTTTTTTTTTTAAAGTCGTATCGGAATCGTGTCATATCACTAAAGTCGGGTTTTTTCCAACTGTTCCTTTGGCTGGACAATCTCGGCGACTCGATTATGAATATTATATCGGTGCCGATATCGATTTTGTACCGATTACGGGGAAAATGCCGTGTCATTATGTCTGGACGGTAATTAAATGGATTTAACTTTGAATTTGTCATCGGCGTCCATTTTCATTAAAATTAAGTCAGACATTTTGTTGATTTCTTGAATTCTCAATACAAAAAGCAAAGTATCTTTTTTGTAATACGGGTGGGTACTATAAGAGGTTTTTGTGTACGCGGGACTACGATACGTGAAATATAATTATAATAACTTGATAGAACTCTATATTAGGACAAATTAACAATACTACGTCCGTCACTGACGGAACTCTAGCCGTCAGTCCTATATGTCATATATCGAACAAATCTATCTATGATATTCGAACTACATTGATTACTCTAGAATGTTCCAGAGTGTTCCGACATAAACCGTAAAGTTTATGTCGAAAGAGGAAGTGGTTTTTGCTATTCTATACACCGTTCACAAAAAGATTAGACATTTACACAAACCTTTTTTACAGTCCCTTCAACCGATTTTGACTTCTATTGCGTTGGTGGCATGACAAATGGCAGCTGCAAAAAACAGTTGTTATTGTAACCACTTTTTTGCCTCAATGTCATCCTTAAGTCTACGGAATAGAAGTCAAAATCGGTTGAAGGGACTGTAAAAAAGGTTTGTGTATATGTCTAATCGTATTGTCAACGAAGTATAAATGCATACAACTTTTACAGTACCCTTTGGTTTATTATGGGAAAGTAAAAAACACTATCTCTGATATTTCCAGAGTATTGGCAATTTGGACCTCAAGTTTTTGTGACAACTATTCCATTTAAGTGATAGTTACCTATAGTTCATATAAAAAAAAAAAGAGAAAGAGGACATTTTATCCTGCAAAAACTTTGATCGCACCGTGCCAATGGAACTTTTAGTTAATCTGTGACCGTGCCTTCTCATGGCACAGAGACATGTAACACGATGAGCAAAGTAATAGTGATAGAGTATCTTGTTACATAAATAAAAAGCTTTTTACAAAAAAGACAACCGCCTTCAAAAAGTCAATGTATGTTCCGTGCTAAAGTTATTTTTCACTTTTTAGTTTTTGAAGGCGGTTGTCTTTTTTGGAAAAAGCTTTTTATTTTCCGCTTTTTAGTACCTCCTTCTCATCCAAATCTATTAAGAAGAGATTGAAAGTTAACTACTCCAAAGATTAAAGAAACTAAAACGTCGTCTATGTAAAATTTTTGGGTATTTGTTCAAAATCGGGTTACGTTTGCCGGAGAAATCGCGTAACAAGTCGCGCACATACTTAATGCAAATTGAAGACTACGGTTTTCTCATGGATGCCATTGTCAGAACTAGGCCAAATTGGGACCACACGATAAGCACCAGCTTTCAAATAAAAAAAGAATCATCAGAATCGGTTCACCCAGTTCAGAGTTCTCAGGTAACAAAGATAAAAAAAAAATAACAAAAAAAATACAGTCAAATTGATAACCTCCTCCTTTTTTGAAGTCGGTTGAAAAATAACATGTGATTCATCCATGAAACTAGAGTAATTACAATTGAGGCAACTTTACCCCTAGGGTAACTATCCTGGTTTTACCTTACATTGATTTTTGTCTATGATAAATAGTTATAATTATCTTTGTGTTAAAACAATCATCAATATCTGCCTAGCTTTTTCGCAACTATATTGGGGTCGGCTTCCAGTCTAACCGGATGCAGCTGAATACCAGTGTTTTACATGGAGCGACTGCCTATCGGACCTCCATAACCCAGTTACTGGGTAACACGACACCCCTTGGTAAGATTGGTTGTGAGACTTTCTGGCTTCTGACTACCCATAACGACTGCCAAAGATCTACAAATGACAGCCGGAACCAACGGCTTTACCTACGTGTTTTCCAAAGCACGAAGGGAACTCGGTATGAAAGGGATGGTCACCCATCCCCAGACCGATCGCGGCTAGCGTAGCTTAACTTTTGACCGATCGATCTGTATGGCTTTAACTTAGCCACGAGCTTTGTATTAAAACTAGTTTTTTTTTAATAATAATTCTTTTATAAAAGGCTACACAGGCCTATAGATAAATACTTACTTTAGTATGCCCACATCCTTATCCGATGTTCTAATAGGAAACCATCTTGCCATAGGCTACGTCTTGTTAGACCACGAATTAATTACGAAACTAATTGTAATTATGTTCGTACGAACTTGTGATCAGTTGGTCGATCTATGCTTAGATATATGCGAAAGTAACTCTGTCTGTCTTTTACGTTTTTACGACGAAAAGGCAGAACCGATTTTGATGAAATTTGGTATGAAGATAGCTTGACATTAGCTCCTTATTAATACGCGACTTCGCTCGTTTGCATCCGCGTCATTCTTCAAAATCTTGTTCCGTAAATCACTATAGGTGAATTTTGGTAAAGTGACATGCTCGCCACCCCAGATATAGATAGACCTAGATAACGTAAGAGCAACTACTTCGCGTGCCTATTTTCGTGCCTAACTTACGATAAAAAATCGTAAGTAAAAAAATAAAGCAAACGTTTCCTTCCATCGGTAAGTCATTTTGTGATTAATATTATGCGTAATTAATTTAAAAAACAATTATTTTTAATCTAATACCCTCCATTAATACCTGGAAATACCAAATTTAGGAAAAACAAAACATTCGTTTTACATTGTGACGTCCAAAAAATGGCACGCTTGGTTTTCATACAGATCGTGATACTTGCGTTATCTAGGTCTATCTATATCTGTGCTCGCCACACTATGCTGAGTTGCAGTGGTTTGCCACTGCAACTGTCACGGATTAAAAAGTAGCCTGTGTCCTTCCCAAAGTTCAAGCTGCTTTCATACCAAAGGGCATTGTCCAGACTTGGCCATTTTTTAAACACGATGCTAGACAAAAAAGTAATTTACCATTAATTTAAATTCTATTTTAGTAAATATCTGATGCAAATAACTTTGTGCCAATTAGCACTGTAAAAAAACTTATTTTTTTTAGTATCTAGTTTGATGCTACACATAAATCGGCTTTGAATTTGGTATCAGTGTTGCCAAACCAAAATTAACCATAACCATAAACCAACAATTTCAAATCGATTTAAAATACTGTGCAATCTCTCTACTGTATTTAACACAGTTTTAGTTAAATCACTGAATTCAAAATGCTAATAAACGATATTAAGGATTTAGGACATAAAAAATGATAAACTGGCGTTATAAACATAATTTCTTGAGAACCTTTTGATCGATTTTAAATGAATCGATGTATAATTATTTTTATATGGCTATACGATGCTTAAAAACTGTTGTGTCAATTGTCCAAATGACAATTATCATTTGCTTTGTTTATTTGCATCGTGAGTGTTGTTTTGGTGAGTTTTATAGTGGCTCCCTTGGTTTTTTTTTTATTATGGATTCCGATTCTTCCCTTCTTGACGACACCGGCACTTCTATGGACCCCGAATCTTGTATTTAAGATGAACCTGGCACACCTACGGACGATGAACCTCACTCTAACGATAACCCCAGCTTGAATGTGGACAGGGATCCCGTGTTACCACACGGTGATCTGATGACGAATCGAGTGACAATGCAGCGATGTGTGAATTGTTAAAAAAAAAACAAGTGTTATTTCATACATAACCTGTTTTAATTAAATGTTAAATAATAAATAATAAAATATCTAAATGTACATTTTGATACAAAACTAAGTTTATATCCTCATTCTTACTGATATGAGCTATTAAATCTATCACATATTATTAGTTGAATTGTTTGTTTATGAATGGCCAAAGCCCTATACAAATTGGACAATCCCCTTTCATCAAAATCGGCTTAGCCGTGCATCGTGAATTTTTTAAAATATTATTATGTATGGATCGATAGTATGGAAGTATGGATTAATCCGGTTTTCAATTCTAAAATTATAGTGTTATTTTAGAGTACTTGTGTCGAGTAAGAAATGTTTTTCTTTTACTATTAATTTACAGTAGAGAACGTAATATATTAAACTGCCAAGTTTATTCTTCAGATAAATGATGACCTTTGAAAAGTAAGCCTTAAATCTACGAAGATTTGGCCAAGTTGAGTCTGTGCCCGTAATCGTTAAAGCAATTTCTGAGATATTTTACCACAATTATGTAGATCAAAGATGCTTAAATCTAAAGGAAATTAAATTAAAAAATACGAGTACAAATAACCATGGTATAGCCGTAAATAACCGAAATGGGCGTGGTTAACGGCATTGGGGCGGAGTTCAGAGCGATGCGTCTTAATATTATACTGATTACCCTATATTTTTTATTTGATTTTATTTAAAAAGTGTTGGCTTATGATGTCTTAGTATAAGTAGATCTTTATGTCCTGTGGTGCTATCCTCGGGTCGCTTCAACTATACTTTACTTACTGGTAATAGTAAAAAATGGCGCTAACTAACGTCAAACCAATAAAACGGGCTGTTTCACAAAATGGTGGCCTTAAAGTACGTCAAAAATTTACTATTACCATAACCGATGCTTCATCCACCAGTCAACGTAATTTTGTGTTGTCAAACAGCTACGTCAAACATCAAAATATTATGGACTCTCTTTTTGAATAACTTTGACTGACGGAATTTTATGTCATGAAAAAACCTGTTACATTTAACGAACGTTAAAAATCTCACGTCATAGTCATTTTTAATCGTCCATATGCAACGTTAATAAACTGTTTGAAACAACCCGCCCTAAGTGACTCAACCTAGCTCAACGCTGCGGCAGCGGTGAGTAACATATTCGTATTCATTACCCTTTGTTTACGCAGCGCTAGCGCCACGTGAATTAACGGATTTTGGTGGAACTACTCAAGGTTGAATAATTTGACACTTTTGACGGTTCATATTTCGAAAAACGATATACATTTCTAAAAGACCGGAACTTCCAATTCCAATATAAACACAATAAATGCATCGGAACTTCAGCAATCGTTAAAAGCGTTTTAAAAATCAGTGTAACAATTTTAAATAGATCCCTATTCCTGCCATTTAGGGTCAAATAGACAGTGAGACAGACAGATCTATTAGTGATACCATAGATTAAACATGTATAGAAGCGACATCATCGCTAACCCGTTGTCCTAAGTGAACGACAAACGCGATAATGCGACGCGACGCGTAGGGCGTTGTCCTAGGTGACCCGTTGTCCTAAGTGAACGACAAACGCGATACTGCGACGCGACGCGTAAGACGTTGTCCTAGGTGACCCGTTGTCCTACGTGAACGACAAACGCGATAATGCGACGCGACGCGTAAATGTCAAATAGTCGTATGTACTTGTGGCCTACGTAGTCGCCATAATCAATGTGCGACCCAACGCGACAAGTGCGGATTTGTTTTTTGCGCGACGAGACGCGACACATTAGTTTATTAATAATTAAATATTTACTATTATAAGTAGGGTGCTTTTTCTTACCTTAAATTAAAGTCAATAACAACCTCTCCTCAATAAAAATAGGTTTTAGAAAATTGGATATTGATAGTTACTTGTTAGTACTGCAATAATATAATCAAAAGTGCTTGGTCACGATACTAAACTTAGTCATGATACTCTTTAAATAAACGTGGATTTAGTTTTGGATATAAATGATGAAACTCACCAAAGTTATTTTTTTCACCTAGGACAACGCTTAAGGGCGCGTATTCGATTTAGCGCAACTCAAAATCTAAACGATTGCTAGAACGGCGTAGCAGCATTGACACACACTAGTACAATACAATGGTCTGTTTGTGTGCACCAGAAAAAGAAATACGCACGAAATAAGCACGAATCATTGAAATTGATCGGCAAACGACAGCCCGCGATGTTTTACAGAGCTTTTTAAAATAATTGTCTAAAATAAATGAGCTCGTATAACGGACTGAAAAATATTCTGTATATTAAGCATAACATTTACTTTCATAAAATAAATATATCAGTTACGTTTTTATTCTAATACTGGTGAAAAAAAAACTTGAGAGGTGTCAAGGGACACCCGGATGGAACGAAGTTCCTTTCGATTAATTAGTGAAGGAATTGTAATATTTTTTTTTTTTTTAAGTTATAATAATATTTTTTTTATTATTAACAAATATAATGTAATTAAAAGACAATTTAATTAAACGTGCCCGTTTATGTATCGAGCGAAATGGACTCCATATTGAGCTGTTGTTTCGATACATGGAAGTGTAAATTTTATACCTAATAGGTAAGTTTTTTAATTAAGCCAAAGTTGATTAAAACTGTGTTTGTGAATAGCTCTAATTTATTTAAATAGGTTACCTATAGCACCTATAGGTACCTACGCCTGCCTGCCTTTCTTTTTCTAGCAAAAGAGTACCTACTCACTTACCTACTTACAACTACAAATAATTCGCCAATGATAAAAGTAAGTACCACTACCTACCTAGGTACCCACCTAAGGTCCCACTGGCTTAATTTAAACCAAAACATTTTAATCAAATAAAAAAAAATATTAGGTATTTGTCGCTAGTAAAACTTAGAGAAAAGTACTCTGTGACCTAGAGCGATAAGGTGCAGTGGTTACCTACTGACAACCGCGACCGATAGAAAGCTCATGATTACCAAACCCAAACTTTCAATAGGTACCTACTAAACAAAACATAGAAGTAGGTACAGTAACTACCTACCTACCTAACCTACGTATTCTATAAAATATAATAATAATAATTATCGACTTAAAATTTACACTCGTTTTCACAATCCACACAGTCTCACAGTGAAAGGTGGACTTATCTCGTAGGTCGTTATTATCGGAATTATCACGCAATGATAATTCCGATGTCATTGAGGTAGGTACCGCCACTATTTGAGCGAATAAACTTAGTACTACTAAACATATCGCCGTAGGTACCTAGTTCAAAGAGTTCGCCGCGCCGCCTTTAAATACATAAACTTTATTTTGTAAACGTAAACGGTTAAAAATTGAAATTTTACCAAACTAGGTATGATAAAATTATTCTGAGAAACGTATAGGTAGGCTGGTGCCCGACCGGACAACAGGAGCTATGTGCAACCAAATTACACGGTTAATGTGTAAAAATAAGGTTTTAATTCGCTCCAATATTTTCATAGAAAAGCCGCCATTCAACTAATAATGAACTCTATTTGACAGTTCAAACGATTTAATTTTTCTGTTCGAATTGTCTGCGTTTGTGAAGTATAGAAAAAGTGTCGTGACAACTTTTCGTAAGAATTTTTTCCGTCTAGCCCCCTTTCACAACGCGCGATAAGGAACTTCGTTCCAAAAATTGTCAAAGTGAACCGATCTTCTACTTTTTCAACATGGTTTTTTAATACATAATAGTAATATTTTTGTAATTTTTGCTCTGTAGCTGTCTCTATGACTGTATATACTGCTGGAAAAACGCATAAAACAAAATATTTTGGCATATTGTAATGGTTGTATTCGTCCTGAAATTTAACTCTGACGTCTATTTTCGTAAAACGATATGAAAGAATTGTCTTCGCTTCCAAAAACCATAATTAAAAATTATACTTTTACTCTGTAGCTGCCTAAATCAAGACTTAATCTTTTCGAAAACTGTAATTGCCTTTAAATAATCTCCTCACATCATTACGATATTGCTCTGGGCAAAACGCGAAAACAAGAAGTTTTCGTCACGAATCGAATACACGCTCTTAAGCATGCAATTGCGTAGTTTACACAATTGACCAATAACTCCAAAACACTAAAAAAAACACTTTATTCTGACAAATGTTAGATTTTTAGTTGCTTTGACTCAAACACACATCATCAACCGGAAGAAGTTCACTGCTGGACACCTGGGCCTCCCCAAGGCGGGGAAGAATCGCTATAATAATCCCTACGCTTGGCAAGCGTCTTGGGGATCACAGTGAGGTTAAGACACGGAAGCCGTTGCTGCTAGACTTCTTCCATAACACCTACGAACCCCGGGGGTAAACCTATGCCCAGCAATGGGCGTCTCTCTTTTTTTTGTAACCAATTAGGTCGATATAAAAATTCTAAATGGCGGCTTGTGAAACGTTGTACTTGCTCAATAAATCGAAGAGTTATCATAATATTCGGAGTTACGTATCTATTCGATTTTATACTCTTTGGTGTTCCCAAAGTATATCAGACGCTAGCTTTTTATTCTTAGCTTTTACGCGGAAATTTATGCGGTTAGCTAATTTAAAAAGACTTTTGCAATTAAAAGTGGACAACCTGTTGGTTAGGGCATATTATTAGTTCTAAATTGAATTAGGTGACAATAATTTGCATAACTTTTAATGGAATTTATACTGCAAGCACCATTTTGTATAGATTATAAACATTCACTGCCATTTTGAAATTCAAAACTAAATTCCAAATAGAACTTTTAAACTGTATCTTTAATGAAAATCTATTGGATAAATTATAAACAATAATTTTACTAACTGTCTAACAGAAGTCAAGTAGTAGTAAAACTAACTATTTAAAGTTATAATAACTATTGAAATGTGTTAGAATTTCTAGTTTAAATTAAATGATAGTAGGATTACATTGTGAAATGAGACGTTTTCGAAGTAAATATTACATGACGCCTCGTGAATTTTGTTTATTTATTTACTGTACAATGTACACAATTAGAGATTACAGGCTAGGCTTAAAACTAGTAAGTAAATGACCCTGTTAGGGCGCAGCAAGTTAACTTAAAACTAATAATATGGCAGAGTATCTTCTAATATCACATGGATGAACTGTCACAATTAAAATGTTATATTAATTACTTAATATATTAGGTCTTTACATATGAAATTGCCGCTCGGTATCAAAAAATTAAAAATAACATTTTTAAAAGAAATTATATATTTAGTCAATCGAAGTATGTACCATTGTTATCGATACACTTTCGCCATTTTATCGGGAGCTCAATGATCCCTTTGGTAAAAAAATCCTGGGAGCGAGAATCGATGAACTGCTTGAAGGCTGTTTAAACTGCCTCATCAGAATTGATTTTTTTTCCTTGTAAAAAGTTGTCCAAATTTCGGAATAAATGGTAATCGTTTGGGGCAAGATCTGGAGAGTATGGTGGGTGACGCAGAGTTTCCAGTCGCAGCTCCTCTAACTTGGCGACCGTCTGATGTGCAGTATGTGGTCGAGCGTTATCCTGAAGGAGCAATGGGCTAGAGCAATTGACCAATCTTGGTTGTTTAATGGTGAGCTTTTCCATCATTGTTTGCAACTGTTGACAATACATGTCTGCAGTAATCGTTTGGCCTGATCTCATGAAGCTGTAGTGGATGACACCAGCACAGGACCACCAAACACTAACTAGAATCTTCTTTTTGGTCAGTTTTCGCTTGGGGCAAGGTTTTGCCGGTTTTCCAGGGTTAAGCCATTGTGATGATCGCTTGCGATTATCGTACACGATCCACTTCTCATCACAAGTGACAATACGATTTAAAATTCCCTGATTATTGTGACGATTGAGCAAGGAAGCGCAGCAACCGACGCGTGTTTGTTGGTGTGTTTCAGTCAATTCGTACGGTACCCACTTTTCGAGCTTTTTTACTTTTCCAATTTGACGCAAATGGATAGTGATTGTTTTGTCACTTACTCCAAAGGCTGCTTCTAATTCAGAAGTGGTTTGAGATGGATCCGCTTCAACTATCGCCTTTAATTCTTCATTATTCACTTGAGTATCCGGTCGTCCACGAGGCTCATTTTGTAAATCAAAATTTCCAGAACGGAAACGTTGAAACCAAAAACGCACCGTTCGTTCGTTAGCGGTGCTTGGCCCGTACACGTCGTTAATCCTTCGAGCCGTTTCTGCTGCACTGGTGCCACGGTAGAACTCATATTCGTAAATATCGCGAATTTTTAATTTCTCCATTGTTGTTGCAATAGCAATTTTCAAGCCCAAACAAATGACGATAAAACAAATGAAACACGAATTTTAAAACAATATTCTTTAGTCTTTATTTTGAAATAATTTTGAATTTGGAATTCCTAATCAAACACAAAATATTTGATTTCAAAGTTGCCAGTATTAAGTATCGGCAATTTCATATGTAAGGACCTAATACAAATTAAGGTGTCCAAAAAGAGTATCGGGTATTTGTTTGTTCAATAAAAAAAAGAACTACTAGTAATGAAGTATTTTTTTAATGTTCATTATTAGAATACAAAATGGAAAATTATTTCGAAAAGATAATGTTATCCAAATGGTGACCGTTACGCTGCTGGCACTCTTCTAATCTGGAACGAAAACTGGTGATAACACGCTGACACATAGCCCTCGATAGTGCTGCCATTTCTGACCTGATGTTTTGTTTCAATTGCGTTAGGTTCGTCGGATTATTCTCAAAAACCTTACTTCTACGGTGTCCCCATACGAAATAGTCAAGTGGGCTAAGGTCGGGGCTTCTGGGAGGCCAGTTGATGTTACCTCTACGTGAAATGACCTTATTAGGGAATAATTCGTAAACAGCTTCAATTGATTGATTTGATGTATGGCAAGTGGCCCCGTCTTGTTGGAACCACGTTCTTGAATTGAAACCTTGAAACTGCTGCAACTCTGGACCCAAAAAGTTTTGCAGCATATCGCAATAACGGTCACTATTCACATTGAGCGCTCGGCCTCGTCGATCTTCATGAAAATACGGACCAATTATGCCTTTAGCAGACATAGCGGCCCACACAACGACCTTTGGAATGTGCAGGGGTCGTTCATGTTTTCACTTCGGATTCTTATCTGCCCAGTATCGACAATTCTGCTTAATAACATGACCATTCAGGTGAAAGTTGGCTTCGTCACTGAACAGTATGTTTTCAAAGTTGTTGAATCGCTGCAGCATTTCGTTCGCAAAATTCAATCGATATTCGTAGTCCATATCCTTCAATTCTTGAACCAATTGAATTTTATACGCTTTTATATGCAAATCTTTCTTTAAAATTGAATGCAAAGACGATTTTTTGATGTTCAATGCTTGGCTTCGCTTTCGGACGGATAAAGACGGATTTTGACGAACTGACGCCTTCACTTCTTCCATTGTTTCTTAGTCGCGAACTGACCGTGGGCGACCAGAGTTTTGAATTTTTACTGTCGCACCAGTATTTTCGAGCATCCTGATCCATTTTCTAATGCTATCGTCACTTGGTGCATTGCGTGTACGATACTCCGCACGATACAAACGTTGAGCAGTCACTATTGAATCACCGTTACGATTATACGCTCGTACGCAAAATGCGCGATGCGTCTCTGCGTACTGCTCCATTGCAGCTAAAATTGCACAAAATGGCGGACTTGACAATCCCCTCCCCGCGCCCCCTCGCCGCTTCGTGTCAACTTCAGCGCTGAAACAAATACCCGATACTCTTTTTGGACACCGTGTATTATTATTAAAACAAACAGCTATAAGTATATATTTAACTCTATTTTAATATTCCATAAAATCTTGGATACCTTAATAGCATTTTTTTGTGAGTAATTTTTTTTTTATTATTTATTAAAACTTTATGCACAAAATTTAAATAAACATTGTACAAAGGCGGACTTAATGCAATATCTTTAGCCTAGCTTTAAATATAGTGTTCTAGTGGATCGTATGTTTTCAGGTAATTGATTGTATATTAGTATACTTCAATATTCTGGGGTATTTTTATACATTTGTAGTCTAGGTGCTGGTAGATTTAAATTGGTTTTGCGGCGCTCGTTCTTATCAAAATTAAATAAATTTAAGTTTTTCTTAACAAAAGTGGCTATTTGTAATATATAAATGGAGGGCAGAGTTATTTTTTTTTCTTTTATAAAGTGGGGTTTGCAGCTATCTCTAGGTTTTATTTGAAATAACATTCGCATACATTTCTTTAGTGCAATAAATAAATCATTCGCATCTGCACTGTGTCCCCACATGATGAATACTCTCACACACACTACACTACACTTGATAATTTTCCTTAAAGTTTTGTGTGTGTATACGTGAATTAACGGATTTTGGTAGAACTGCTCATCATCATTTCAGCCGAAAGACGTCCACCGCTGGACTGGGACTGGCTTTGGGGGAGGCCTATGCCTCCCCCAAAGGAGGGGTTTTGCCATAATCGCCACGCTTGGCAGGCGGGTTGGCGATCGCAGTATGGTTGTTACAGAGGTACAGAGAACGCTGCTGCCCATTCTCTGATGTGTCCCTTAGTCGCCTCTTACGACACCCACGGGAAGATATGGGATGGTGCTATTCTTTACGTTCGACACCATACGGAACAGAACTGCTGGCCTCAAGGTTGAATAATTTGACATTTTTGACAATTCATATACCTACCTATGAAAAACAATCACTAAGCTCGGCGTCGATTTCACGGCTGATACGGTGACCAGTTCGCCGTCGAGCGCAACCACGAATCAATGAATATTAGAGAACGTCCTTTACTCGTTCATGAAATTCTTAGTATCCTTGCACTTTTAAACAATCTGTAACAATAATGATAATTGTTTCAACCGTCACTTTTGCTTTTATGTCCACCACTATTCTTCATAAAAAGAATGTATTTTGAAAAATAAAACAATCAGAATGAAAGCGAAAGGATATTCTCAGAAGATAATGTTTGCAGCAATAAATGTTAATCTTTAGGAAAAAATAGTTGAATACAATATTGGTGACGTTCATTTGTTTAAATATTTTGCAGATTTGCTACCTGAGATCTATTTGTGGGTTAAAATTCTGCAATCATTTCGGTACAGAGAACCAACTTATCTGTTGGCATGTTTTTGAAAGTAATCCTTTGTAATAGTCGTAAGGTCGTCTTTTCCTTCAATTTTTAAGTTTATGGACGGTACCTTCATGTTTTTTTTTTCAAAAGTGAAAGTCATAGTTTAAGAGCGTGTTTTCGATTCATGACAAAAACTTAATGTTTTCGCGTTTTGCCCAGAGCAATATCGTAATGATGTGAGCAGATTATTTAAAGACAATTACAGTTCTAGACAGATTAAGTCTTGATTTAGAGAACTACAGAGTAAAAAAATCAAAATTTTAATTATGTTTTTTTAAAGGGAAGACAATCCTTTAGCGTTTTACTAAAATGGACGTCAGAGTTGACTTTCAGGACGTATACAATCATTACAGTATGCCAAAATACAATGCGTTTTTCCAACAGGATATACAGTTTTAAAGTCTACTACAGAGCCAAAATTACGAAAATATTACTATTATGTATTAACAAATAATGCTGAAAAAGTACAAAATCGGTTCTCTTTAACAAATTTTTTCACCAGGATTTGAATAAAAACATAACTGATAAAGGTTATGCTTAATATGCAGAATATTTTTCAATCTGTTATACGAACTGATTTAGTTTAGACAATTATTTTAAAAAGCACTGTAATACATCGCGCGCTGTCGTTTGCCGATCACTTTCAATGATTCGTGCTTATTTCGTGCGTATTTTTTTTTTTAGATGCGCACTATCAGACCATTGTATTGTACTAGTGTGTATCAATGCTGCTACGCCGTTCTAGCAATCGTTTAGATTTTGAGTTGCGCTAAATCGAATACGCGCTCTTAATGATATCAATTTCATCAGCATCATCATCATATCAACGTTTACACGCCCACAGCTGGATAAAGGTCTCCCCCAAGAGGGGGCTTTAGCGGTAATCACTGTGGCCGATGCATGTTGGCGATCACAGTTTGTGTTATAGTGTTACTCAATAGGATGCTGCTGCCCATACTCTGGTCAATATCCCTCTGTCGCCTTCTACGACATCCACGGGTAGAAATAGGGTGTGCTATTTGCTACCGGCATCACCCGTCTTATATCAATTATACCTCGGATATCTATGATTATACCTTTTGAACGTCAATATTACAAGAACAAGAAATAAGGATTAAATCTAGTTGCCTAAATTGTGAGATTATTTTTTTTTTTCTAAGTTCAGCCACAAAGTACGTAAGGCTGCGTCGCGCCCGAGCAGAGAGACCACTCAGAACAAACCGCCATTTTTAGCACGCACACATTGACATTACGTTTATAGGCATTCTCAAGCAGTTTCAAGCAGACTTCAGTCTCGACTGTCACGTCTTGTCAAAATGAATAAATAATGTAATTCATGACGAACAGTAAAATTTTGTTATAAAAAAAATTGCAAAAAGTTCCAACCAGTTTCAATAAAATTTCATATTGTCACAAATAAAATCTACAAAGTCAAAACAGTAGCAGCCCTAGTGAGTCTGGCAAGTTTAGGTATTTATTTTTGAAGATGGCGGGTGCGGTCCTTCTGTAATCTTTATATTTTGTGGTTCAGCTAACAGGTACCTTCTTAAGGAGAAGAATATGCATGAAACTCCATCTTCTTCCTTGCGTCGTTTCCGCAATGCTGGGGTTCGTGGTGACCACCACCATCTATGGTGGTGACCTATCAGAGAATCAACGTTCCAAGGACAATGTTGTGCGTCTGCTCCTTACGTTTTGTTGCACGAAATCCACATTAGTTTAACGGAGACTTTAAATTCAAGCCAACCCTTACATCATCATCATCATTTCAGCCGAAAGACGTCCACTGCTGGACATAGGCCTCCCCCAAAGGGGGGGGGGGGTTGGCGATTGCAGTATGGTTATTACAAAGGCACAGAGAACGCTGCTGCCCATTCTCTGGTAAGTCCCTTAGTCGCCTCTTACGACACCCACGGGAAGATATGGGATGGTGCTATTCCTTACGTCCGACACCATACGGACACCCCTACACCCCAACCTTTACATTTTGTATCTAAAATAAAGTGACAGCATCAAATTAAAGTCTCCGTTAAAATACCTAATACTGGTTTCGTGCAACTCACCGTTAGCGACGTGACTGTGGTTCGGATCTGGTCAGATTGCATTAGACTGACCAGATCCGAACCACAGTCAACATGAAGATCGCGGAAGCGAATCTTACCTCCAAGTAGCTTGCCTACCATTTTGCCGGTAACCATTAATTTCTGATGGTAGAGCGATATGTCCAATGAACTCAAAGTTGGAACCCCGTTGGAGAGCCTCGGCAAAACAAGAAACTCTATACAACTTATTCCTAAATAAAAGTATTACCTATAGTAATTTGTATACGTACAGACAGGGCCATCAATTGGGTACCCTCCACGCTTTAAAATCCTTTAGAAAAGGGAAAACACCACGGAATAGAAAAAACAAGTCGAAGTGCACAGCTATCCTACGTGTGTCACAATTATGCGAAAAATCTGTAAAATAATAAAAACCTTCGACAGTTGCAATAAGTCTTAATTTTGTTTGTCTTCATTTTTTTTTATGTGAATCTATAGTTCAAAGTATTTTGTTTTAGTTGCATCACAAGCGCAGTTGCAATTTTATGTCAAGTTTAAAAAAAATGCTCTTTACATTTTGACGTTGCAGATGTTTCTTTTTAACCGACTTCAAAAAGGAGGAGGTTATCAATTCGAATGTTTGTATTTTTTTTTTTGTGTATGTTCGGGCATATCTCTGTTATATATAGACGAATTTGCAAAATTATTTTTTTGTTGGAAAGGGGTTTATTCCGAAATGGTCCCATATAAATTTTACCAAATTTTAGCCATTTTTGAGAAAATCAACAAATTCCCAAAAATAATACTTAGACGACGTTTGAATTTCTTCAATCTTTGAAGGATTTACAATCTCTTTTAAGTGTGTCGCCGTTTTTTAATGGACTTGGATGTTAAGGCAACACTAAAAAGCGAAAAACAAAAAGTATTTTCAAAAAAAAGAAAACCGCCTTCAAAAACCAAATAGTGATAAATAACTTTAGCACAGAACACACATTACTTTACTTTCGGAAGTCGGTGGCGGTGGCTTTGAGTTTGTTGTTTTGTACAGTATTGCCACCGACTTCCGAAAGTAAAGTAATGTGTGTTCTGTGCTAAAGTTATTTATCACTTTTTAGTTGTTGAAGGCGGTTTTCTTGTTTTTGAAAAAACTTTTTATATAATTTTTTTCGAACTGTCTTACTATCTCAGGGCTCCAGTTCTGTGTCACCTGAGCCCACAGTTCGTCCCGGTATGCAGCAGACATGCCCTGCCCAGTCCCATTTAAGTTGACCAGCTTTATGAGCCACGTCTGCTATCCCTGTGTTATTTATTTATCCTTTATTCCTTAATACCTTTTCTTTTACCTTTTTTTTGTTCCTTTTTTCTTCCTTTTATTTTGTATTGGAGCGCAGTACCTATAGTGTTTCGATTTCGATCCATTAATTTAACACCTAGTATACTGCGCTCCATTGCTCGTTGGCAAATCTTGGGCCGTGGCAGGCCACGAAGGAAATGGCGGGACGAACTGGACGGATTCTTCCATAACTGGTGGGATGAAGCCCAGGATCGAGAAATTTGGAAGGCGTGGGGGTAGGCCTTTGCCCAGGAGTGGGACAGAATAGGCTAACAAAATAAAAAAATCATGACGAACTATTTCGTCATGTTTTGAATCCAATGAGTCTTAGAGAACAGAGGCCCGCACATCAAGCTAAAACAATCTGTCAAATTTCTTTGATGGATTTTCAACTTTATTACAAAAGGATTAGGTTCGTATTTATTTGGTAAAATTGGACAGTTAGGTATAGTTTGATGTGCTGTGCATGATTACAGGTTCGCATCAATGTTCATTCCACCATGTTTATTATGAAATAAGTGGAATGACAATAGTTTTACGACTTATTTCATCAACAATTTCATGTGTAAACATTAAGTTTTACAAATTATGCGTTAATTTCAAAACACTACCACTTCGGCAGTGCTATTCTGCTACAATCTCCCTCGGTGAACAGCTAGGTGAAGTGAGCTGTCATCCGATTGTAGTAATTGGTAAATCCGTAGCATCAGAACGAATGACAGCTCACTTTACCTAGGTGTTCACCGCGGAGATTTTAACAGAATAGACATACAGTTATGAACTTATAAATAACACGGTAGTTAGTTATCTGTGTTAATAATCACTTGTGTTTGCCTTGTGTCTGGGTGTTGTTTATCTATATATGTATATATTTACAAAAAAAATGTATTTGTGTATGTATATCAGCTGTCTGACACTCATAGTACAGGGTCTCCCTAGTTTGGGGTCAGATAGCCGTGTGGGAAAATGTCCCCACATATACGTTCATTATTAATTGATTTAAGGCTTTCCCTTTAACCGGTAATGCTACATCGTCCATAGATAGGAACAAAAAAAATGTTTGCATCCAAAATACAAAAAAAAAACATACAAAATCGGATACGTAAACGGCAAAACTCTGTCAATTTTTTGTATTTTTTTATACTTATTTTTTATGCTGATATATTTTTTAAATCTATCATTGATGTATATTAACGAGTTTTTAGGAACGTTCTCTATTATTTAACTTACTGCAAAAGTCAAATTGCCAAAACCGCCTTGAGCAAGCGAAGTGAGCAATGCTCTTGTCTGTATGACAAGAGGCCTTTGCCATACAGTTTGACAACAATAAGCTCGTATTTTAATTCATTAACTTAATACGGAAAAAATAGACTTTTTCCAAAATTATCATGAAGGGTGAAGTAACATTTGGTTGGAAATAAGGAAGTAACAAATATAACATTTTCAGCGTATATAAAAAATTGACGACAGAAATCATACCACGGCTCATCTGTACAATAAACTACATGTCAACACATCTAAAACAAGACAAAGAGAGAGAAAAAATACTTCGATTAAAAACTATGGAGAACAATATTAAATCACAGGAAGTAATTGACAAACTTACGAAAAAAGTGGTAGTACAAACACTAGCTGAGTATTGTAAACTAGAACTACCACGAACACTAAAACACTTAGCTCCGAAAATTAATAATGCCCCTGAGGAATCTCTCAAGAACTATAAACACAGCAACGTTAGTACTGCAACTCCGCATGTTACTTGTAAAGTACGCCTACAAAAGAATAAACCAGTTGCTATCCATGTAAAGCATCTGGGTATGGTACTTACACTGAATTCAGCACATGACAAAACAAAGCCAACTGTAAAAATAGTTGAAAAATCTGAACCAGTTGCTGATCTATCGCCATCAGAGAGAACTAAACAAGAATTAGTAGAAGAAGGGAATAGTATAGTTGTATCTAATCAATTATCTCCAGTCAACATTCTCAAACATGAAATAGATAAAGATATTCTACTAACTAGCAAAATTGATGTTCCATTTTCAAATCCAAAACAAAGTAAAAAAATAACCGCAGCGGACATATTAACGCTACAAGAAAGCCAACCATCGACAGAAGAAAGCAAGCCGAGGACAGAAATTTCTTCGAAATCGCCTCCTGATAGTCAAACATCCAAAGGAGGCCAAACACAAACAAAAGTGATCTCAAAAGCATCAACCCTTCGAGTAGCGGTTTCATTAATTAAAAATCTTTTAAACACTCGTATACAGCTGCCACAATCACAGGGTCTAATCGCGACATCAAAATCTGCAAAGAGCATTATGAATAAAAAATCTTCAAGAAATTTTAATCAATCGGAACTTATAGTTATAAAACCATCAGAAGAATTGGATGATTATGATGAATTCATTCCCCCGACTGCTCATAAAAACTACGGTATTACATCTCATATAAAAGAAATCGTCGAACTAGGAAATGAATCAAATACGCCAAGTGAAGAAAAATCGCTAAATGTAGTAAAAGGAGAGGATTTTGAAACAGGCGAATGGTTTGAATCAGCAGGGACATATTATGTTATTGATGAAAAAACTAAAATTATTTCACAAATTATACCTGTTCTTGCTAAGAAAACATCATCAACATGTGACTTGCTTACAAAACAAAATAATGCAAGATATCTACTAATTCCTAAAAACGATGCAGGAGAGACAGACAATATTCAGAAATATGATAATGTTTCCTTGCAGCAATTAGGATTAAGTGAAGAACGGATGCTGTCATCAAAATTTCACATGGATAAGGAAATGGTTCAATACCTCGACGCTTTTAAATCGTCTGATGAATTTGATGATCTAATAAAACAAGAACTTTCAATGGGAAATGAAATGTTACATGAAAAAAAGAAACAGGCAAAGCCAAACAGGAAAATTCTCAAAATTGTAGTAGGATCTGATTCTTCGGGAAACTCCTATCCAGGTGCACGGGCTGAGCTTTCAGATTTAAAATGAGTAAAACATCAAATTCTTGCAAAAGATGTCTCTAAGAAATCTGAGCTAGAGATGTATCCGTTCACTTCAAATACCCAATCATTGAAAAGCACAGGTACAAATAAAATAAAATAATGCTCAACAAAGATAATGGTTAGCTAATCAAACCAGTGCGGCAATAATAATTGTTTGATCACAAACTGATTGTGATTCTCTGCTAAAATAAAATTTTGAAATATATGTTTTAGTTTTACTGAAAGACAGACTGTAAAAGTACAGTCTGTTTCTTTGCGCAATAGAATCCGGAACTAGGGAATTCACCGAAAACCTAAGGTCACCGACATAGCTCTCAGAATATGCAAATTGAAGTGGCAATGGGCAAGTCACATCGCTCGAAGAACCGATAACCGATGGGGAAGAAAGATTCTCCAGTGGCAACCATTAACCGAAAGATAGTGTTGGTAGGCCTCTCACCAGATGGACGGACGACATCGTCAAGGTCGCGGGTAACCGACGCAAGCGGCAGGTTGCCGCTCGTTGTGGCGTTCTATGGGTTGCCTATGTTCAACAGTGGACGTCTTTCGGCTGATGATGATTAGTCTGTAAAAGGACACACATTACATAGCTGTTAATACACCTAATGCCCATCAAACGTACCTACTAAGTAACATTGGGTAAAATGTCTTGCTGGAAAATGACTTTTAATCTTGGTATGAATCTATTTATCATCATCATCACTTCAGCTTACTGATAGTCCGCTGTTGGACATAATCCACCTCCAAAGCGGGCCATTTTTCCCAGTCCGCTGCCTTCCGCATCCAGCCACCACCGGCTACTTTCTTCAGGTCATCGGTTCGTCGGGCTGGAGGGCGTCTCATGCTGCTACGCCTACCGGTTCGCTGTCTCCACTCCAGGGCAAGTCTGCTACACCGACCGTTCCTGCGACGGACGTGACCACCCCACTGTTTCTTCAGCTTGCTGATTCTGCGAGCAATGTGCGAGCGGTGACTTTAGTTCTCTTCCGGATTTCCTCGTTGGAAATTCTATACCTAAGAGAAACTCCAAGTATTGCTCCCTCCATTGCTCGCTGATCAACTCTAAACTTAGGGCCAAGTGTAGTGTTTATTCAAACTCGATCGCGTTAACGTAAACGATCACTTATGTCAATTTGTATGGAATAATTACGTTTTCTATTGTTGCTACTAGACTGCGCGGTTTCAATTTCAACACAAATTGCGAGTTTACGTTAACGTAATCGAGTTCGAATAAAAACTCTAGCCCCATTGTAATCGGTGTATACCAGCGCGCGACGCGCAGCATTACATACAGATATAATGCGATATATGCGTATGCTGGCGTATGTGTATAAATATTCGCCTTATTTAGATAATACAAAATGGACTTTATTTCAATAGCATAGTGTACATTTTGTATTTTCCAAATAAGGCAAATATTTGTACATATACGCCATGTGAAGTGTCAGCATTAGATATACTTAATTTGACGACAAGATTGGCGCAATGACTGAGCGATTGACTTCTGCGCTGCGTGTCGCAGGTTCGATACCCGCATGGAACAAAATATGTGTATAGCCTACAGGTAGCCGGCAGGTAGTTGTTCCAGGTCTGGTAGTTTGAAAGTGGGAGTTTGAAAGTGGAGCATCCACGATACAGGAGGAATTCATAGTGAGTTTCATTGTCCTAACGTTAACGTCCAATCCAATGCAAAGTCGAATGTCCTAACGTTTCTTAAAATAAAGAATAAGGGCACAATTACACTAGGTAATTAGCCAGTATTCGGGTGCTCGAAAGACTTTACTCGATTTCGGGCACCCGATTCGTTCATTTCACTGGTCATCGCACTGGAATAAAAGCAGTACTAGATTGTTCGAAGATCAGTCGGGGGTGGTGGAAGTATCTCCGGTTCCCGTGACCCCCGACGTATGTGTGAGATGGAACACCGAGGTGGTTTTTAGTCAGTAGAAGTCTGACAGACCCCTCCGCCCGCCCGAGGACATCCATGAGGATTTTCCAACCCCGGAAAAATTGTTCGAAGATGGGCGTACTCGACCCCGTTCATTTACACTTAGTATTTTGTCCGAATTCCATAGGCAATCGAATTCGGGCAAACGACCAAGTGTAAATGCGCCTGGATAAAGTACACACGGCTACACATCAAGCTATACAGTATACATTTCCAGTTAATGTTGGTCTCGCATTGTATAGGATTTCCGTACAATGCGAGGTCAGCTTATACTGGAAATGTATAGTTTGATGTGTAGTATCATGGCGTGCTGGGATCCATTCCCAGGTCGGGCAAACTGTTAGTGGGTGTTTCCGTTAGAAAGGACAATGCCAGAAACTCTATAGAACTTTGCCCCACTCAATAAAAGTCATGTGCAATATGTAGCATCTTAGGTAGGTACCTACTGTTTATTTATTGCTGATAACTAAAGATTAGTCTTAGTGACTGTAGAACTTGCGGTTTCCGTTTATATCTAAAAACAATAATGACATTGATTATAGGTTAAATTGTATTTTAGGTAAAATGAGTTTGTATTTTGTGTGTTATTTCGTAATCCGCAAGTTCTAAAGAAAAACAATTAACTATAGAAAGGTTCGATATGCATTACAATTATTTTCATTAATTTACTTTTCTGTACATGGGTGGGGTAGGATCTGGCATTGTCATTTCTCAGTAGTAGCTAGAAGTTTGGATGTTGGCGGTGTAATACTCTCAAGCCTCGGAAAGCACGTGAAAGCCGTTGGTTCTGCGCCTGATCTCTCTCTCGTCGTGACTGATAGCCATCCCATCTAAGTATGAAAAACACAAAGCACACACATCGACTTTCATATGGTTTTTGGGGTTCCGTGCCCAAAGGGTAAAAAAGGGACCCTATTACTAAGACTCCGTATGGTATCGGACGTAAAGAATAGCACCATCCCATATCTTCCCGTGGGTGTCGTAAGAGGCGACTAAGGGACTCCCCAGAGAATGGGCAGCAGCGTTCTCTGTGCATTTGTAAGGACCATACTGCGATCGCCAACCCGCCTGCCAAGCGTGGTGATTATGGCAAAGCCCCCCATTTCTTGGGGGAGGCCTATGTTCAGCAGTGGACGTTTTTCGGCTGAAATGATGATGATGATTACTAAGACTCCACTGTCCGTCCGTCTGACTGTCTTGCTGTCTGTCACCAGGCTGTATCTCATGATATCTCTAGACAGTTGAAATTTTTACAGATAATGTATTTCTGTTGCCGCTGTTACAACAAATACTAATCCCATACAAAAACGTGATTTTTGCCGCTTTTTGGCTCGATGTCTAATGTTGTAGGTATAGATAAGGGTACGGAACCCTTCGTGCGCGAGTCCGACTCGCACTTGGCCAGTTTTTTGTGTATAAAGTCAATAAATACTTGACCGATTTATAAATTGTTTCACTATAGAAAGCTACATTATCACTAAGTAACATGGGTTATATTCTGCAAGAAAATTCACGGGGATGCAGTCGCTGGCAGTGCTTGTAATAAAACTCGCCATTCCATCATCGGACGAGCAGAGATATGACGAAGCGTCACCGCTATACGGTTGAAGTTCCACGGTTTCGAACCAAGCGCTTTGCTTCCACATTTAATGTGCGAACTGCCAGACTGTGGAATTCACTGCCCGTCTCTCTATTCCTCGATACATATATTCTGGGTATCTTCAAGGCACGAGTGAACCGGTTAATTCTAGGCAAGCGTGCTCCACCTTAGGCAGCAATGTCACTTAAGATCAGGTGAGTTGTGGCCAAATGCAAACCTATTAGAATATTAAAAAAAAACATATAGCTCTTAGGGACAACGTAGCAAAATCATTTTCAGGATCGGAGCAGTAGTTGGGTCCTCAGAGATTCATTTGTTTATTCATTTTTAACCGATTTCAAAAAAAGGAGGTTCTCAATTCGTCCCGTATGTTTGTATGTATGTTTGTCCGCGAACAAAAAAACAAACAAACAACTTTAGCCTTAAAATAGCATATAAATACTCCATTTACAATAGCATTAGACACAAGTAGAAAAAGGTTATTTTTAATGCACACTGTGTAACAAAAAGCTTTTTACAAAAAGACAACCTTCAAAAAGTGAAAAATAACTTTAGCACAGAACACACATTGACTTGAGTTTCGAAATTCAGTGGCTTTGTTCTGTTTGTTGTTTTGTATTGCCACCGACTTTCGAAACTAAAGTCAATGTGTGTTCTGTGCTAAAGTTATTTTTCACTTTTTGAAGGCGGTTGTCTTTTTTGTAAAAAGCTTTTTATTTTCCGCTTTTTAGTACCTCCTTACTCATCCAAATCTATTACGAAGAGATTGAAAGTTAACTACTACAAAGATTGATGAAACTAAAACGTCGTTTATGTAAAATTTTTGGGTATTTGTTGATTTTTCAAAAAGTGCTGAATCAATTTCGATAAAATTTATATAGAACCACCCCTGAAGCATACCCTATCCATAAAAAAAAGAATTTTCAAAATCGGTTTACGTTTGCCGAAAAAATCGCGTAACAAATCGCGCACATACTTAATGCAAATTTAAGACTTATACGGTTTACATCATGCATGCCATTGTCAGAACTGGACCAAATTAAAATGGGACCACACGGAAAGCACTAGCTTTCAAATAAAAAAGAATCGTCTAAATCGTTTCACCCAGTCACAAGAAATCAGGTAACAAAGAAAAAAAAAAAAAAAACAAATACGGACGAATTGATAACCTCCTCCTTTTTTGAAGTCGGTTGAGAAGTACATTAAATACGTTATAGTTAAGTTACGATTTTGCACCGAGTTTATTATCTATAATCTTTTTTACAGCGGCTATCGCACAAATTGTAACCATTTTAATAATTTATCCAATGAAATTATGTGGCTTTCATTTAATTGTATTATTTAATTCCAATTTAAAATTACAGTGTCAATGATAAAATCCTAGAAGTTGGCAGGAATGAACAGTAAGGGGAAAGTTTTTCGTTTCACTATAATTCTACCTTTAAATGTTACCTGATCTTTAAAAGACTTTTATTTTGTTTTTATTATTTTAATATGCCCATGTTTAGTACTATCTTAGATCTATTTATCAAAATTATGTTGAAACAGTTTTAATTAAAATTGTTTTGACTTATTTATGAAATAAATTGTTTTGCATTCTTCTACGAACCTCTTTTTTCTAATAAACGGAGTATACCTAGATAAGGCTAAAATTATATTCGTAAGTCTTATGGAAAGACTAAGGATCTTGAACCACAAGCGGTATCAAATCAGTACAAATCTGAGAAAAATATGCAATAATACACTGAAAAAAAAACACGAATGAGTTGGGCACCTCTCTACCATTCTTGCAGGCAATAATCGATGAAGCAATAATGTTACGTCTGAAAATCATTGTGGGCAATATATTAGTTGGTCCGGGGCAAGTTGCTGCCCGGGGTTCCCCGATGGCTCGGATAACAAAAGATGATTATGATTGATCTATGTCAGTTGACAGGGATATAGCGTCGCTAATGGCTTCGGCGTAGGGACGGGAAAAAATATCGATGAGTTTGATTTTGGAAAAAAAATTGAGTTAATGCACTATCACTTTTAGAACTCGTCTTACAACATTTTTTTTTTGCAAAATGTTTATTGCATTTTGCAAAAAAAAAAAAATGTTGTACGAGTGTTCGTGTAATCTCTTCCGACCGGATTTCGGTCACGGCGGCCAATCTCAATGGAGATCAGCCAAGTACGCAGAAGATATTATAGTGTACAAGTGTGTGCGCAAACACAGATGCACTCCCTGTTCCCTCACTCTCATAGTCCGGTGGGACGGCAATCCGACACGACCGGAGAGAGATCAGGCGCAGGACCAACTGCTTTACGTGCTTTCCGAGGCACGGGGGTGTTACACCGCCAACTTCCAAACTCCGGGCTGTTAAACTGAGAAATTCTTAATAGAAAAACCCAGTACCACTTTGCCCGGCCTGGAAATCCAACCCAGGACCCCACGCTCAGCAGTCGCGCTTGCGACCACGAGACCAACGGGGCAGTCAGTTATAAAGTCCGTACCAATTACAAGAACAGGGAAGTAAATCGCGCGTTTTTGTTTTTTTTTTCAGTTACCGCGAAATTATAGATTGTATAACAAGGGAGCAAAATAATATTTTTACGGCGAGGGCGTTATTTTGAATCCAGAGCGAAGCGAAGGAGTCTAAAATAGAATCCCGAGCAATAGCGAGGGATTCTAAAATATAATCCTGAGCGTAGCAAGGGATTCAAAGTACATCGCCTGAGGAAAAAATTTTTTTGCTCTCGAGTCATATACTCTACTTTTCATCTCCTTCTATGAGAAAATAAATATGAGACACTTTTAAGTAATTAATAAATAAGAAAATTAAAAAAATTACATAAATTTAACTGGGTCAATTACAAATATACATAAAATTTTTATTTGATACCCTTTTGTTCTTTTTATAGTTACCACGCCTCCCCGCACCATACAGCCAACACTTACAGCCAGTAATTTACACAATTTGCGTTTGATTTCAATGAACGATCCATGATCCAAATTCAAATCTCATTACTGCCCGCTAAAAAGTCTAGCGGAGAAAAGAGCTACTTTGCTCCCGCTTATAGAGGAACAAAACGACACTTTTCGAATAGAAGGGATGAAAAACATATTCCCTCCAAATCAAGCAGGAGACAGAACAGAACTAGGCCAATAGGCACAAAGGGGCGTTTACAACTAGGACAAGCCCAGCTCAAAGGTCGGTTATCTGCGAGTTTTTTTTTTTTGCGTGGAACTCTATTAAAATTAACTTACGATACTCCATAAAGCATCACCTATCAGCCAGTGCAAGTTCCGTCAAAAGTGAACCTAACATTTTGGAGATAAGCAGGAACAAATTGACAGAAGATGGACAGACAGATGATATTTTCTAAATATTTTCTTAAAAAGATGAAATCGTGGGCAATAGCTAGTTTAAACTAGTAGCTATTTAAAACTTTACAACATTATCCGGTCTATTTTGTCGAAGGCCATCGGCGAATTTAAGTCAAGTGAGACTGAGATGAACGCGCGTCTGTCATGCCACCATGCTAGGATTTTTTACAGCACTGTAACGGCTGATTCTGATACATTATGCAGGAACATTATGTAGATATCTAATATAGAACTCTCTGTCTGGGTCTACTTGTTTGTAAATGGACCCAGCACACAGAAGAAATTTCTAGTGTGGGATAGCGTATTTTTAGATAAAAAGGTCTTGAAGTACTTTATTCCGTTGGGGACTCCTTTAGACGGTCTCCAAATGTCAAGGGGATATCCTATTTTATAGGTTTTAACCCAAATCTTTCTGTGGACAGTTAAAGTTACTAAAATAGCTCGTATAAAAAAAATAAGTTTAAGTAGACCGGCCATGTCTACAGACGCACAGAAAGTAGATGGAGCAGAGACATTTTAGAGTGGAGACCGCGTTTGGGCAAGCGTAGTGTGGGATGCCCTGTGGCACGAGGACCGATGATTTGAAGAAAGAGGTTGGCAGCGGATGGTTCCGGGCTGTCTAATACCGGGTTCGTTGGCGATCTCTGGGGAGGCCTACGTTCAGCAGTGGACGGTAATACGCAGATTATATATTTTAAACTATTTTCTACATTTAAGACTTTTTACGAACCGGAAGGCGCAGCGTTGGTTGGCCTCCCACAGTCCCACTAGATGGACCGACGACATCGTCAGGGTCACGGGTAACCTGTATGCCGCTCATTGTGGCGTTCTATGGGGGAGGCCTTCGTTCAACAGTGGACGTCTTCCAGCTGGTGATGATGATGGAGACTTAGATGAAGTTCTGTCATATTGGTGACTTCTGTGGCATTATGACATTTATTAACTTATTTCCATGAGAGAGCAGGATCAAACCTGGTAAGTACTAGTGTGATTACTATTCCATTTAATTTAACCTTTTCAGTTTCTAGACATCACTCTATAAAAGATAAAATTGTCAGCAGCTTTGAACCTTCGTACAGTTCAACTAAGTTATCTATTGAATAAAGAGTTATGCTGTTCGTCAACAAACTTAAAACTTCAAATAAAAGACTTCCCTATGTCTTCCACAAGGCAAGGTTCCAAAAGCTGACATTTAACAGATAAGTTGGTATCACTGTACAGTGGTAAGAATATAAATCTAATAATTTGCTATCAGAAAATTGTATAAGATTTGCCACAAGGCTTGAGTAGATTCTTACAATTAGTAGAATTTGGTCGAAAAGCGGCCGCGAATAGATAGAAAAATAGAAGGGAATAGGGAATAGGGAATTGATGTTTACGACTAAAATGTTATGTGCAAAATATTTATCATGTACCTACCTATATTTTTACTTATATTTTGTTTAGTATCTAGTGATTAAGCAGTGTTGCTTTAGCGAATGTGAGTACCAATACAAACCATCTCTGGTTTAATGGTACAAAACAAACGTGAATGTATTATAACTTTTATTGTTTAAATAAAAAAAAATAAAAATAGCACCACCCCATTTCTACCCGTGGGTGTCGTAGAAAGCGATAGAGGGATATTGACCAGAGGATGGGCATCAGCGTCCTTCTGACTACTATAACACCTACTGCGATGGCCAACATGCATCGGCCAAGCATGGCGATTACGGCTGAACCCCCTCTTGGGGGAGACCTATGCCCAGCAGTGGGCGTCTAAAGGTTGACATGATGATGATGATAATGATATTCAGCTGTATTCGGTTAGATTGGAAGCCGTCCTCAATATAATTAGGTATGTAGTTAGGAAAACGCTAGATGATTATGATAATATTATTATATTCCATATCAAAACTTTATCTACCTATTAAAAAGAGGTAAAATTACTTTTTTTCTGTAATAATTGTAAGTACTCTAGAAGTACTAATATTATGATTAATATCTATCGATATTATCTTCAGTACATCACTACACCACTTTTTAGCCGAACAAAGAAAAAAATTGGGCAATCTCTTTAACTACGCAATGACATTTCAATATTTTTGTTATTGTTACACGATTACGTGTATCTTTTCAGAAACTTTCTTTTTTAAATCTTCTTTCGCAGAGAGAATCTTTTTCTTGGAAAAAAAAACAAAGATTTTTTTTGGCAAAAGGGTGTTTTTATGGTTTTATGAGTGAGAGTTCTGTTGTTGAAATCCGTTTCTGACTCTGTCGTAACTGGTTACATGGAAGTATGTAGGTAAGTACCTAAGGAAGGGACTCGTCCTGCAAGCATAGCATGACCACGGTATGTCTAGGGAAGAATAGACATACTGAGAGGAAGAATAGACAAGTCAGTACAGTTTGTCTATTCTTCCTGTCAGTATGTCTATTCTTTCGTAGACATAGCGTGGTCATGCTACATGTGCTGGAGTGGAGCCCGCGAATCGGTTGGTGCAGCGTGTGACATTTTCCATCCCAAGAAGCTTATAGATAAAAGTGGAGGCAACACTCTAAATACCTAAGTGAAACCAACTGTGGGTTGATGCTGTCTCTGTGAATGCATACATAATAACGAGACAGTGATATGTGTTTTCTTTATCCTATGTATGCATTCAGAAAGAGAGCATCTGCTCACAGTTGGTTTCCCTTTGTTAATTGGGGTGTTGCCTCCACTTTTATATATAAGCTTCTTATTCCAACTCGATGGACTTGAAGAAGGTAGCCGGTAGTGGCTGGATGCGGAATGCAAAAGACCGGGTAAAATGGCGGGCCATGGAGGAGGCTTATGTCCAACAGAGAACCTTTAATAAAGTGAAGAAGATTACCGCATGCAAACAAAACAATTAAACTATTCAGCTTTGGTGTAAATTGTAAAATCCGTCAGTTCCAATCATTTTGTAGGGTTCTATAAAATAAAAGGGCTTTATTAAAATGTCAGTTGCCTAAAAAGTTTAGGTACCGCTGCTTTAGATAACAAACTGAAAGACGATCCATCCACCCATATCGTTCTTAAAATATACACAAGGGTTAATACCTTGTAAAACATGACATTTTGACATATTTACTTGAGGATTTCATTCGGAAAGCACTTTCCTTCAAAATTTTACCTTAACTACTACAAGATAAGGTTCAAAATAATATATTTCTAAAGATTTGTAAAGAAGTGGAGTATGAATTTACTACGTCAGCTCAAAATTGTGTTTCAAGATTAACAAAATAAGGTTCGAAATCGACCGTGAGAAGATTTTTTTAATAGATTGATGAATCTTATAATCCTGATGCATGATTGTTAGTTTATGATTGATAATGTCACGATAAATGGATTGATAAAAGGGGGAAAATGTTTTTAAAGGAATATTGGTAATTTGGTAGCTACAAAATGGCTGCTTTGTAGGATTTCTAAATAAAAATACAAAGTTTGAAATGGAATCAGTAGGTGCATGATATCGTCGCTAAAAAAAAACTGTTCTATACATCTTGTTGGCCACTTTTGTATGAAACAGCAGACTTATGTTAAAATTTTGAAAGATGTCAAACAGACGCAGAAGTCTGTTCTCAAAAATATTACCACGGTACGGCTTTTACGATTTACTTGGAAACTGTACTGTGACCAACATGTATGTGAATGCAGGATAAGTCCTGTGCTGATCTAACATACCTATTAAATATTAAAAAAAAAAAATTATGTGTATCTCTCCCTCTACCTGAACGGCTATTCTGTAAAATTTAAACTACATTGATTAAATATAATTTTACAAAAAAACGGTTATATTGTTGAAATAATTGCATTTTAGTGATATTTTTTTAATGCTAATGGCAAATAATTTTCATTGCTTTGTATTTATCGTGAAATATTACATGCTAAAATTTTCTGTGCTTCGGATATCATGTAAAGCCGTTGGTCCCGGCTGTCATTCGTAGATCTTTGACAGTCGTTATGGGTAGTCAGACACAGAATGTCTGACAACCAGTCTTACCAACGGATACCGTGTTACCCAACAACTGAGTTGTAACTCGTGGAGGTTAGTCAGTCAGTCGCTACATGTAAAACACTATCTATATGTATACAGCAGCTGTATCCAATTAGACTGGAAGCCGACCCCAATAATATTGGGAAAAGGCTAGGCAGATGAGTTATACAAGCTAACATTGAAAAAACCTTATTTGTCTAAAGCAAAAAGAATGGAGTATACGCGAAGTCAATTGTCGTTGTTATTGTATTTTAAATATCTATATTATAAATATATTTTATGCTTTAAAACATAAAAAAACATACTTTAGAACTAAGTCTGAGTGGTCGATTTTGTGATAAAACTTTACAGTTGTTAGAATAACGTTAATAATGCAATTACTGTATCGAAGGTTTTTTTTCAACTAAACTTAAACTCTTTTTGTTATGAGATGTAGGTAAATACTATTAAAAAAGTTATTTGTCCTTGTATTAGGGTCTTGCTCCATCTACCAAATAACAGAATAGAGAATAATGGTGAAAAGGAGAACTTAAGGCTTCAGGAAGGCAGCATGTAGTAACTCCATTAAAAAATGGCGCCCACGTCATTTTTAGAACAAAAACATCGGGTCTTTCCGCCAATCTTTGTGTAATATCGCCACTCTACTGTAAGCTATTTTGTTAAAACGTCAAACACATAATATTTTGCATGCACAACGCAGGCGCAACACTAAACTGATTGTTCTTGCGCATGTCGCCAGCGCGCATGCGTCATATGAACGATTCAAGGAAGAAACATTTAGGATTTAACTTTAACTCTTTAACATAGGATTGGAAATTGAATGTGATTTGCAGAAATGTGTTTGGTCATAAGGCAATGAAATGTCATCTTTGCAGTGTAATGTTTAAGAATGAAAATAGCATAAAAGCAATATGTTTAGAAAAGGGCCATTGTTTCGAGAAAAATGACTTCTGTGCCTTCACGGCAATAGTTTTATTTTAAAAGAATATCTAATTGGAATTTGTTTATTTCAAACCAATCTTTACAAATACATAGTCTATTTTACCAACAAAAGTGTGGTTTATTTAGAAACATTTTTTTAATGTTACGATCTGTCGTGATGGTCGCCAGTGGTCTCTTGCCGGCATTTCACATGGTGTATTTGTGCAAATATTCGCCTTAATTGGATAACACAAAATCGACTTTATTTCAATAAACATAAGGAACATTTTGTATTATCCAAATAAGGCAAATATTTGCACAAATACGCCATGTTCGGCATCTCATGCACAAGGTTATGGATTTGCAACCGGACACGAACAATTGTGACTTTTTCAATTTCATAAATAGGTACTTTCTAAGTTTATAATCATATTTCACTGTTGAAACATTGTTGAAACTTAGTAATAAAGAAACTGCCTAGTCTTTTCTCAACTATATTGATCGGCTTCCAGTCTAATCAGATGCAGCTGAATACCAGTGTTTTACATGGAGCGACTGCCTATCTGACCTTCACAATCCAGCTGGAAACACGATACCTCTTGGAAAGTCAAACTCAAACTCAAATTAAAATCATTTATTTCAAATAAACCATTTACAGTCACTTTTGAATTGTCATGTAGCCGGTCAGTCAGTCAAAAAGTTGAAGCTAGTTGCTCGTTCCAAATAGTAGGTTTCTATGGAGAAAAACGAGCAAGAAACTACATGAACACTCTCTTAAAATCAATAGATTATTACAAATGTAGGTTACATCATTCATGTTGAATCTAGGGGTACAATATGAGAACAATGTAACAAGTTGAGCACGTTAAAAGAGGTCTAGTGACAATGAAATTAGACAATTCACAATATTAAAATAGCCGAGGCAGCTAAGAGATGACCAGTCTCAACTGACGGCGCCCATTCACGAAAATGACGAACGGATTGGCACCATTTAGCTCAACCATTTTGTAGAGAACCAAATGGTCCAACACATGCGCCACCATCAGCGAGACATTCAAGTGAGCTTGACAATTTTTCAACTGCCAGGGCATATTCAAGTCACTGAAAGACATATCTCGTAAATGGTAGCTTTACAGTACATAGTGCTCACATGTATGTGCTATGCAAAATTATATAATGCTAATACTGACTGACTGAGACTGGTTTTTACTTTTCCTGAATTCTGACTACCCATGACTACACTGTCAGAGATTCACGAACGATAGTCTTTCTAAGGTTTTTCTTTTTAACCTTTTCAAGACAAAAAGCCGTAAATAATTATTTAAAAATATGTAATTATATATTATCACCTAGGTAGATACATGTTTTGACAAGAAAGTACCAATTTATAACCATTCCAATAATATTTTTATTTATAGAAACGTCTTCTAATCTTCAAAGACATTTCAGCTACGGTACCTTAATGGGTAATACCGTCAATATTACTGTTTCATTTATATTATTTTGTTCCCGTTTTGCAAAATAAGGGTTGTGTTTATTGCAGCTATTACTATTACTCATCAGTCATTGTTTAAAAACTAAATCTTTATTTATCTTTTGCGCCCTTTCTCAACTTTCTATAGTAACGGTTTTAAACGAATATAATAATAAAACAATTTGTTTGTCGGGCTGTTAACGGGTGTCTTTACCCTTTCTAAAAGGGTTTCCATGTCATAAAAATTGTCGGCAAAGTATTGGTAGTTTGGTGTTTTTAAGAATTGCAACAGTTAAGGCTGTTTATATTGCATTTAGTTCCGGCATTTTATTTTTAAAGAAAGTTACCGTACTGTGACTTGAATAATGTTTATACTTGATTTAAAGTTATTCGTTTCCAAGATTTTGGACTTGACAGTTTTTATTTAATATTTATTTTTATTTCAATCACTCTCTGAACTAACAGTTAAAATATCAGAATATTACAAATGTAAATTTCAATTAAAAATTAAAAACAAAATCATAGGAATTACATTAGAATTAAATTAAACAAAACAATAAACATTACAATTTAAAATATAGGTATAACACAAAACAATAAATCACAAATAATTAAAATACTTCTCCAATAATAATAATACCGTCATCCATATTATTTTTTATGAGGTGCCCAGCGGCGTAAAAGCTCAAATTAGACTACAGACACGCTACTTCTATCCTCGCCTGTACTTTCAGGCACACAGTTAGACACTAGACGCGTCTAGATCCGAAAACTGATAATTTTAGCACTCACAGTGAGACTAGAATATCTAACTAACGAAACTATACAGGAAAGCCTAGTACGAGCGCGCGGAGTGAATGCGAAAATTCGATTGATTTTTAACCAACTTCAAAAAAGAGGAGGTTCTCAGTTCGACCCATATGTATGTATGTATCTATATTTGTCCGCGATTATCTCCCGTTTGGCTGAACCGATTTTGATGCGGTTTTCAGAAAAGTGTTTGTTACATTCTGTAGAAGGTAAGGTAAGGTACTAAAGTATACTACAAAAAGAAATTTATCAGCTTTTTTTGAAACAAGCAACGAAAAACGAGAAGACGTTTTCGTTTATTCCATCTTTCCAACTTTGAAGGACTTTCAATCTCTGTGTTAACTGTGTTGCCGTTCCTTTAATGAATTTGGGTGATAAAGAGGCACTAAAAAGTGGAAAATAAAAACTTTTTAAAAAAAGAGAACCGCCTTAACAAAAATCTAAAAAGTGATAAATAACTTTAGCACTGAACACACATGACTTTAGTTTAGGAAGTCGGTGGCAATACAAAACAACAAACAGAACGAAGCCACCGACTTCCGAAACTAAAGTCATGTGTGTTCTGTGCTAAAGTTATTTATCACATTTTTTGTTTTTTTTTAAAGCGGTTCTCTTTTTACAAAAAAGTTTTTTAATTTAATTTACTACATCAATTATTTGTTTACTTTGAAGGCTTCATGCATAGTAATTGGACGTGCTTATTAGAAGAATGTTATAAATGAAAAGGGAGTCAGTAAAACCATGACAGTTGACAGAATGGAATGGAAGAAGAAAACGGCTTACTGAAGGTTCGGACACTGTGTCCGAATATTTTGTGTCCGAAGAGTATTCAGCTCTCCTATAAGTTAAGTGTACAGACGGCTACACATCAAGCTAAACATTTCCAGTATAAGCTGACCTCACATTGTACGGAAATCCTATACAAGGCGAGATCAGCATTAACTGGAAATGTATAGCTTGGTGTGTAGCCGTGTGTACATGTAGGTTAGCCCTGCGACAGTGTAAACAAAATAATCAGACACGTTGTTCGAAACGATATTTTTTTGACAAATGATTTGGACACCAACAAGAAATCTATTTTGTACAGTCGGATAAAAACTTCCAACGAAAGAAATTCGTCTTCCGCCCACCTTAAGGTTGTAAAAAAACAATTTTTACCCGGATTTATCGTTGGAAGATCTAGCTGTTTTTGGAAGATGTAATTTTTTTATTGGAGTTCGAATCATTAGTGAAAAATGTCGTTTCGGACAATTATAGTATTTCGGTACTTGGGGTCGGCGCAACATGTAGTCAAGAAAACATGTTGCGCCGACCCCAAGTAACATGGGACAAGTGCAGAAAGATGACGATGATGTATTGGAGGTACTTATTCTGCTTTACTATCATCATCATTACTACTTACTATAAATTAAAGTTGAGTTTGTATTCTTCGAGCTAATCTCCGGAACTGCTGGCCCGATTCTATAAATTCTTTCGCTAATAGGAAGCTACGTTATCCGTAAGTGCTATTAGGTTTTATTTTATTTAAAAAAAATGAAAAATCAAGAATCAATCATAAGTGCATGATTATTGATTTTGTCGAGCCACGAAGGGGTTTCGATGTAAAATGGATGGTCACCCATCCACAGACCGACCGCGGCAAGCGTAGCTTTAACGTGACCGGTCGATCCGTACGGCTTTTACTTAGCCACGAGCTCCTCGTAGAATAGTCTAAAAATCAAATTATTTATTTAAATTAGACCATTATAGGTAGTTTATTTTTACAACAGCGAGCTTGTACTAGGCCAACTGGCGGGAAAGTTGGGAGTATGTAGGTACACACGACGACACGTCAGCTATACACTACACGTCCAGAGTAACTCCGCGTGGAAGTCAAGTATACCATAAACAAAAACTTTTTACATAAAATACAACAACCTTCAAAAACTTAAAAGTTCAAAAATAACTTTTATTTCGGAAGTCAAGTCAATACAAAATTAAAGTATTTTCTTTACTTTTAAGTTTTTAAAGACGGCTGTTTTTTTTAGTTTTTGATTTTATAAAAAAAAATCGTTTTTTACACGCACCTGTTTATACAGTCTGTTAGTTTGGGTAGTAATGTAGGCAGTTAAATCATTTCGTTTGGAGTGTCATAGGTGTGCCCGTGGTGTGGCTGGACTAAGAATACCACCCACCCATTTCATCCCGAGGATGTCGTAGAAGGCAGCGGCTTCGATGTACGTAACAGCCTCACTGCTATTCCCAAGATGCCTATCAAGCGTGGAGATCATGACAACCTGTTCCCCCCCTGTGGTGAGGCTTTTGTAACAGTGGACGCTTTCGGTCTGATGGTGATGATGCCCGTGCAATAGGGTATTTTACCAAAAAAATCTAATTAGTCCGTCAGATAGATTTCCATAAAATATTGGACACGTGTTTTTTCTTTTTTCACGTAAACAAAAAATGAAGACAGTGCGTCAAAAACTCGTGTGACATCACTATGTCCTGGTACACTTTTACTGGCGAAGTGACGTCGTCACAAACCCCCACTCATGATCTTTGATGCATTTTATCTTCGTCAGTTTTTATTGATTTGATAAAACAAAAAACACGTATCAATTTTTTTTCGATAATATATCTGATAATAATATGTGCGGACATTTCACATACGGCCATCTGACCTCAAACTAGGGAGACCCTGTACTATGGGTGTCAGACAGCTGATATACATACACAAATACATTTTAAATACATACATACCTATGTAGATAAATAATACCCAGACACAAGGCAAACACAAGTGCTCATCACTCAAATATTTACCCTGGGCAGGAATCCAACCCGCAACACGCTGCGCAGCAGTCGATCGCTCAACCACTGCGCCAACCGTGTCGGACTAATTTATTTATTTTTGGTAAAATACTCTATTACAGTGACATGAGATATTTCAAATTTGTTTCTGGGATGTCGTCTAGCATTTGCTTGGCATTTGTCATTACAGATTTATATTGGCAGCGGTGATCACTTCATCATTTCAGCCCAAAGACGTCCACAGCTGGACACAGGCCTCCCCAAGGGGGGGTTTTGCCATAATCGCCACGCTTGGCAGGCGGATTGGCGATCGCAGTATGGTTGTTGAAAAAGGCACAGAGAATGCTGCTGCCCATTCTCTGGTAAGTCCCTTAGTCGCCTCTTACGACACCCACGGGAAGATAATGGGATGGTGCTATTCTTTACGTCCGACACCACACAGACTACACGGACGGTGATCACATAACACCAGCTTATTGTATATGAATTTAAAAAAAGACACTTTTAATTTTTCTAAAACCTAGTTTATTTTTTATACTACAAAAACCTCAGACCAATAAAAAAGTATTTTATTTGTCTGAGACAAAAACCTACGTATTTTTTTCTCAAACTGTCTTAGTTTCGAATAAAAAGCCCTTTGTCTTCAAGACCTCAGGGACTCTGGGACTCTAAAGGCATGTTTTAGCAGAATACTTGACACGTAGAACAAACACGTAATATTACTGCGCTAAGTACCAGGAGCTAAGTGTTAGGGTCTTCGTTTATTGTGGTGTAACATTCAATAAGGACTTGGGCTGGAGACATTATTTGGCACATGCCAGACGATCATTGGGCCAAACACGTTACCTAATGGGTCCCTATACATGGCAAGCAACATCGTGGCAGGTCCAAGCGGATATAGCGGGATGTTCTGACTTCTTTGACAAAGACTGATCCCAAATAACCCTTGATAGAGGCTCATAATGGGTTTTTTATTTATTTATTTTTTTTACAAAAAGTTATACAAAAAGATACACATTATCTTCTGCCAAACTGCTGTGCAGTTTGTCGGCAGTATTCTCGTGGATACAGTATTGCGATATCCAAGTACCTACTCCACTACACAAATCAACTAAAATAAAATAAAACAAAACTTTTGTTTTATTTTACAAAAAGGGTACATCATACTCTCAGATTATGAAACAAAAGGCAGACAGACCGCGCGGAACACTGAGAGTGAAGTCACAAAAGCAAATACGAATTCAAAAACGAACACCCACAATTCGCTTCGCGCTGTACTAACACGGGTCAGTACAGCACAAATTTAAAAGCGAAAACAATCACGAGATGGTAGGAGTTTGCCTTCGAACCCGCACTCATCTCGGCGGCCACACCCGCAGTGCCCCGCTCGGCCCATCCGCCCTCCGCTTCACTATCCGAGACCATACCAAACATTTAGTGATGGGCTCAGGTCGTCTTGTCAACCAGGCTGGCATGGGTATGAGTAGCGCATGCACATCACGCAATCCCCCCGACCGCGCTGCATGCCCCTCACCGGAGGGAGACATGCAACCCAACGCAAGCGAACCGCCGCGCCTCGACGACAACCGCGACGGTTAGTTGCAGTATTAACTTTTAGTAGAATAAAACTAACTTACACTAATCCTAAAGCTACCCTTATCCAGTGATTCTGGTAAGGGCAGTCGACTCGTGCACACAATCACTTTAAGGATGCTTTTGCCATCGCCACGCAAACGCTGCAGTAGGGAAGCCGATCTTTTGCGCATAATTGCTTGAAAGCCGTCAGTATGTGACTCAGCAAACATACCCGACGCCATTTAGTGGGAAAAAGTAGGGTGAAAAAAAAAAAGATGAAATAAAACTACTAACTTTTATTTCTGCCGACTTCATTTGTGTAGATTTCAGTATTAAGTCAATGCTGTAAATTATCACGCGGGATAAGTAAGCGGTAAGATTGCATCCCTTTTCCCCAAATCTTTTCCCACTACTCAACTCTCTCTCCTCCCATTCTTATAATAATATAATGTTGGTTCCACTTTCAATGTCTATGTTCTTCACACGCTAGGAATTTGCGGTCTTCTAGCAACCTTCTCTTACTTTGCTCTTCACATACTTCTGATTTTGTTCATTCTTCTTTTCATATCGAGTCCATTCTTCTCTGAAATGCACTTTCTCTCGATATCAGGACGGCCACCAGGCATTTAAGCGGAAATGGTGAATTATTTTCAGTACAAATAAATAAATAAATAAAAATTCAAGTTAAGCTCAGCAATTTCTATCTAAAACTAGTATACCTATCTATAGACTAATTTAATCTATTCCGTTTTTTTTAGTTTCAGCTAATTCCATTAATCCTCAAAATCTTTCGCGTTTATAAAAGTACTATTGAAATAATACATTTTTTTAACGATTATCCGTTGGCATGGTGTACCTATACTAGCAATTGCAATCTTTTAAGAACTATGTTACTAACAATGTGGGTCTAGTTACCATCTTAAAATAAATTTTATTATTACTTAATGTCTCTGGTATTGCAGCAGTCTATAGGCCACGGACTTACTATGAATGAGTTAGGCCGTATTCTAGCTTGGCAAACTACCGTAATGTACAAAAAGCATTACACCGCAGTGAGCCACAACCCTAACACGCGCAGACTATCAATAAAGCAAACAAACAAACAGAAGATATTAAGTTACTAATGTATTGTGAAACTTTAAACTTGCGCACTTAATGATGAGCTAGGCGACTACCGCTAGGTGGCGCTCGTGGTACTGTCAGAGATATACAACCTTTAGGTGCAACCTTACATATTTTTTTCAGTTACCCGGCAATTGTTGCCAGGTACCTATTGTGGAATTTTCTAGTTTAATTACATTGCATTATCAGAACTTGAAGGAAAAGTGAAAAAAAACTGAAATACACTTGCGAGCTCAAAGCTGTCACGCTGAAGTGCAATTGGGCTGGATACATCTGCCGCATGTCAGACTATCATTGGGTCAAACGCACGACCAAATGGGTCCCTTAAAGGCCTACGCAGACCGGGATGGCATGGCAAGGGATTTTGCCGTCAGTCAGCGCACACTAGCCGCTTAGATACCGCGGCATTCCATCGCCTTGCCGCGGCATGCCACGGCGTGCCGCGGCACAACAAAGCACGCCTTGGCAGCTCCTGCTGCTCGATACACTTTAGTCTACAGTCTACCCCCGCCTCACCCCGCGGTATGTCACAACAAGCGCCGGAGTCCTTGGCATGCCGTTGCCTACCGTAGTACGCCACGGCATCCCGCCACGGGAGCCCGTGGAGCGTCTTCCAATGTCGTGCAATAAAATCCCTTTTGATGCCACGGCATCACTTTAAAGCATAGCAATTTATGTCGTATTTCTATATCAATACGTTTGAATGTCCATTAGTAAAATTTTAAATCCCTTGCCATGCCGTCCCGGTCTGCGTAGGCTTTTACATGGCAAACGACATCGCGTCAGGCCCAGGCGAGATGGCGAGACTCCTTCGACAAAGACTGCTCCCAAATACCGTGTAAAGAGAGTAGTGGAAGGAGGGTAGAGACTTAGAGAGGCCTTTGCACTTCAGTGGGAAAATAAAGTATGAAAAAAATCAAATTACTCGTAATTCAAAATCTATCCAGTCTCGTCAAGTTTATTCATTTATTTATTTATTTATACTTCATGCACAAACGTGCAAAGGCGGACTTAATGCCTTAGGCATTCCCTACCAGTCAACCAAGGGTGGTGAAGAGATAACAAGGCAGGTGCATTACAAAAAGTAATATTTAAAAAGTGAATATATATATATTATGGAATATATATATACACCGAAATAAATATATAAATATATACATACTCATAATATATATATATATATATAATATTAATAAAAGAAAAGAGGTTTATGAGACGACTCTGCCCATTTGTGCTGAAAATAAATTCGCAATTTCCGCTTAAATGCATACAGACTGGTGTCCGTCCTGATATCGAGAGGAAGCGCATTCCAGAGAAGAATGGCCAGGATCTGAAAAGAAGAATGAACAAAATCAGAAGTATGAGAAGGGCAAAGTAAAAGAAGGTTATTAGAAGACCGCAGGTTCTTAGCATGTGAGGAACATAGAAGTGTGAGACTAGATAAGAAGGAGGGGAGAGAGAGTTGAGAAGGGAGAACAATGTTGTCAATGCACGCATACTTCTTCTCTGTCGAATGGGCAACCATTTTAACTTAGACCTGTAGCTTGAGACATGGTCGTATTTCCTCAAGTTAAAGTTAAACCTGATGCAGTTATTGAGGACCCTATCCAGCTTATCCAGCAAAACCGCGTTCAAGTCAAAGTAGCACACGTCACCATAGTCGATTATAGGGAAAATTTAAGTCTGCACAAGCATAGTCTTCGTCGGCAAAAAGTTCCTCAGACGATACAAGGTTCGCAAAGTTCCGTTGGCTCTTCGACTGACACTAGAAACCTGGCTCTGCCAACCAAGTGTCGAGTCAAGATGCAAACCGAGATCTTTTACGCTAGGGCTAATGGGGATGACGGTACCATTCAAAATATCCGGAGGAAGAGAGCTAACCGTCACTCGACCTATCATACGCGAGCTTCCAATAATAATGGCCTGACATTTTGAGCCACCCCAAATCTGTCTGACAAGTCGTCTTTGATAGTATTCAAGTCTCGATTTACATCTTCTATAGCGTCAGTTTCAGGGTCAAAATACGCTCTAAATTTCGCAACGCAGTATTATATAGTTATATAATTATGTAGTTTATTGATATGTAGTACAGAAAATCGCGTATCTGACTGCGCTAGACAGTCTGCTAAACAGGAAAGGATGGCGGGAGATCGTGCGGAGAACTGTGACCATCTCCACCAAGGACGCCTCAACGTGACCACGATCGCTCAGCCAAGAGCGAGAACGAAACGATAGAGAAGACGAAGATATTGATATTACCTTAGCGCCAAATTTATTGCCCAGGATTGAGCAGACCACCTCACTCATACCCCGACATACATATGTATGTATGTCGGGGTATGAGTGAGGTGGTCTTTGGGGGGTGGTGGTTGCAACTGGACGTATGTCGAGGACGTATGTATGTACAATTGTACATACGTCCTCGACATACGTCCAGTTGCAACCATAAACAAAAGTAAATACAATTCTGTTGACAGAATACCAAAATCAGTAGTTCCCGATATCAAGACGACCAAACAAACTACTTAATACACGGTACGAGATAGTGGCTATCGTTCAGACATGTTATAATATTTACCTATGTACGTACCTAACTAAATAAGAAGCTTATCTGCTACTTAAACATGTTGGACATGACATTATTAAACATATACTTGAACATTTATTTAATGCCTGCATACCCTGCTTAGTGGTAAGACAGAAGTGTATAACAAGAAGAGAAAAATGTTAATAACTTACGTTATAAATAAACTGAAAAGATTAAAGTGAGTCCAATAATTAAATATTTTTAAAGCCATTCATAAAACTCTTTATTCTGGTAACCCCTCGCAAGGTTTTGAGGATATTTCTTTTTAAGATATCGTATCTAATTACCGCATTATTATGAAGCCCAGGATCGGAAAAGATGGAAGGGATGGAGGGGGATGGCTGGGACGTTTGCCCAAGAGTGGCGTCAAAAATCTGCTTTTCAAATTTTTATAATTCTGTCATACCTACCCTGTATCACTCACAACTAAGACGATTGTAACAAGACCTCTAGAGCTGAAATCCATCAAGCCTCTCAAGCTGAAATACATACATCTAATACACTCGAAAAACATAATTCTCTTTCTGGCGCAGTTGAGTAATAAAATTGACATTATTACTATATGGAAATATATGACGACCATCCTTTAGTATTTTGATTAAATTTTATACGACTAGCACAATCAGCATCGGCCATTGATATGAAAATCCAGTAAGCCAGAATCGACAGTACGACCACCAGAAAAGCGCTGAGGCAATGAACCTCGACGAGTCCCGGACAAACGTTTCAACTGTAGGTAGTAGTAGTAGTATGTAGTAGTATGACGGGCCGGTGTCCGCAACTCCACGACCAAGCGCGTATTTTGCGTACAGGTGGGAAGAAGATCATTCGATCCACCCGAGCTCCCCAAGAAAGGCCAGCAGCGCCTTGACATCGCTGGCGATCTCCCGCAGGTTACCTGGGTTTCCGAAGTACTTTGCCCTGTATGAAGCAACCACAGGGCAGTTCAGAAGCACATGGGCTGCTGTCTCGTCCGCCCCCATGCAGGCTCTGCACAAAGGGCTGTCTGTGACTCCTATGACAAAAAGATGTTTATTGAAAGACCCATGACCAGTTATGGCGGCTGTGACCGCACGTAGCTGTTGTTTGGACAGTCGGAGGGCTTGCCTCGTGAAGCGGCCCTCAATTTCAGGAAGAGCCTCCTTGGCTTGCCTGCACTCGCCATGTTCGGTCCACAGTCTTTGGTGTAGATCCTTGGTACGTTTTCTTACCATGGTGCGTAGGTGACCGAACGGGAGAGGCACTATGGGTTCCGGACCCACCGCGCTCATGCTCGATCTTCTTCTGGCAAGCTCGTCCGCAGCATCGTTACCGCGCGAACCGCTGTGTCCTTTGATCCATTGAATGGTTGTATCATTAAGAATACCCACCTCGTTCAGTCTCTGATGGCATTCGTGTATCAACCCGGAGTTGACCGTGTAGCTGTCCAGAGCTTGTAGTACAGCCATGCTGTCCGACAGTATACGAATTGGTTGTCCTACTACCTGTCTGTTTAGTATAGCTGAGGCCGCCAAGCAGATGCCCATGCACTCGGCCTGGAACACCGTGTTGTAAGCACCCAGCGGCATTGCTATATGTATGTTGAGGTCTTCCGAGAAAACGCCGGCCCCCGTGCCGGTACCTGTTTTAGATCCATCTGTGAAGATCCGCAGCTCAGTCGGGCGAAGGCCCTCACACCGCCAATCCTCATGCAGTTGGATTTTGTATTTTTTGTCAAATATGAATTGTTTAGGAATTCTGTCGTTAATAGCTTTAGTTATAGGAGACTCCTTACTAAGTTCCTCTAGTAACGCAGAGTGTCTGGTGCTAGTCTTGCTCCAGAGATTTAGTGTTTTCAAGCGTAATGCAGCCGTTGTCGCCTCTTGTTGGATGAATAGGTGAAGCAGCGGGAGCCCTAACATCGCCTCCAGTGCTGCCGTCGGAGTGGTCCTCATGCAGCCCGTGGTCGCCATGCAGGCTAGTCTTTGCATACGCTGGAGTTTGTTGGCGGCTGTGATTAGCTTGGTCCTCGGCCACCACACCACCGACCCATAAGCAATCATGGGGCGGATTACCGCGCTATACAGCCATAGTATTATTTTAGGGGATAGGCCCCACTTCTTACCTATCATTTTCCTACATTACCAAAAGGTGATGCAGGCCCTGTTTAATTTGTTGTCTAGGTGGTTGCTCCAGTTTAACTTACTGTCTAAGATGACCCCGAGGTATTTTACTTCGTTGGCCAGCTGGAGCTCGGTATTCAATAGTTTGGGTAGGCGGTAGGGTCCTAGTGCACGTTTGTGGGTGAACATGACTAGTTCGGTTTTGTTGGGATTGACGGATAAATCAAATTCCCCGCACCATCGCTCCACGATGCGTAGCGCCCGCTGTGTGAGGTTGCAGATGGTCCCGGTCACCTTCCCTGACACAAGGATGGCGAGGTCGTCTGCATAGCCTATAGTGTAGTAACGTTCGGCATTGAGTTTCTTGATCAGAATGTTGATTACCAGGTTCCACAGGAGGGGGGATAACACCCCTCCTTGGGGGCAGCCTCTGGCAATCATGGCTACTTGCTGCTCTTCCTCAAGCCGAACTACCCGTTTACTTAGCATATTAGTAATCCAGTCAATTAGTACCTGTTCTACGCCGTGTTTGGATAGGGCGGCGCTAATGCTGGAGAAGCTAGTTTTGTCGAAGGCCCCTTCGATGTCTATAAATGTACCCAAGCAAGAACCCTTTTGGTGGATGTCCTCCTCAATCCTACTCACCACCATATGAAGGGCGGATTCTGTTGACTTACCTGAGCTGTAAGCGTGTTGATTACCGTGTAAAGGTAAGTTTCTTAAAGGCCCGTCCCTCAGCTCCCTTTCGCATAGTCTTTCCAAGGTCTTCAGCAAGAACGAGGTCAGACTGATCGGTCTGTGGGATTTGGCGTTTGTGTAGTCACTCTTACCTGGTTTAGGGATGAATATGACCTTCACTTCCCTCCATCCTATAGGTACATATCTGAAGGCCAGACACGCTCTCATTAAGGGCAGCAGTCTATCGGTGATTAGTGCTCCACCCCACTGAAGTAGGGCGGGAAAAACTCCGTCTGGGCCGGCTGCCTTGAAGGGATGGAAGGACTGAATGGCCCATTGGAGCTTCTCCAAGGTGATCATCCTATGTGCGTAGAACCAGTCATTACCTGATGGTGTGTAGGTTGCATCAGACCAGTCTACCGTCTGTGTGAAGACACATCCGGGAAAGTGGGTTTCTATTAGAACCCGTCTCGCTTCGTCCGGTGATGTTGTGAGTGTGTTGTCGGGTTTGCGGAGAGTGGCTACCCCAGGTGTGTTCTGCTGTGCCAGTATCTTCCTTACCCTGTTCGCTTGTTGGCAAGATTCAATGTTTCCACAGAATTTGCGCCACCCCGTGGTTCTCCTGAATCTGATGCATTTCTTGTAGCTGGATTTGGCCGCGTGGTACGCGTCCCAGTCATCGTCAGCACAAGTGTTCATAGCTCTGTTCAAGGCTTTTCTTACCTTACTGCGCTTACGCTCCAGCTCAGCACCCCACCAGGGTTGTTTCCCTGGCGTCCTGGGCGCGGTGGTCATTGGGCATGCAGCTTGGTAGCATTCTATCATTGTTTCAGTCACATGTCTTACCTGTGCATCAATCAATGTCGTGCACTCTAAAGGCAGCGAGTTAGCTATAGGTGTTAGCTTGTTTGCAAGGTTGCGTGTGTAGGCCGCTCTATCCGTGTTACGCGGATTACGTCGCGGTGGCGTCGGTGATATACAGACCTGAATGTCAAAGCGGATCCACCTATGATCGGAGCAGGAGGCCTCCTTAGAGACCTGCCATCCGGTGATGATTTCCGCTGCACCATCCGATGCTAAAGTTAGGTCTATGATTGTGCGGCTCCGTCTAGTGACAAAGGTCGGTTCAGAGCCTGTGTTAAGTAGGGATAGGTTGGTTGTGAATAAATAGTCCACTAAGGCCTTACCCCTCTCGTTTGATGTGTCCATACCCCATAACGGGTGGTGGGCGTTGGCGTCGGTCCCAATCACCATCTCCAGTCCGTTCCTCTCGCAGTCATTCACGAGGCGGGTGAGGTCGTGAGGGGGCGGGTTCTCCGCCTCAGGCATGTAAGCCGAGGCAAAGACTACCGGTGTGTTCTCGGCGCCGCGCTGTATCAGCAGCCTAGCTGCAGAGAGGTCTCTGCAACAGAAATCATTTAGTGGCTGTGCTTTGAGGTTACCTGTCACGTAGATGCACGCTCTTGGGTGATCATGATCTGTAGTAACTAGGAGCTTACCGCCAAGATTGGAGAGTCCTTGTATGTGGCCGGCCCTAATCCACGGCTCTTGGATCAGGGCAATGGCCGTGTGTTGTACCTCCAGCCACTTGCGCAGCTGAGCCGTCGCAGTCTGACTGTGGTGGAGGTTGGCTTGGAGGATTTTACATGTTGACGAAAGGGACGCCATCGCTGGTCGAACCCTCCTCGTCTCCCCCAAGTTTTAACCCGGCGAACAGGTCCTCGTCGAGGCAGTCGCCCCCGACGGAGCCGCCACTCTCCGGGTCCGAAGCCGAGGACAGGAAGTCGTCCGGCTCCTCACCCGATGGAGAGGCGGCGGCCACGTCGGCGGCGACAGGAGCGGCCGGTTCTGCTGTAGCAGGTGCAGCCGCGGTTGCTACCGGGTCTTGTATTGTGGGGATGATCTCCTCAGTTTTCGGCGGCCTCTTCAGCTCTTCCCGGATGGTCTCAGTGGTGGGGTCCCATCCCCGAGGGACTTCGGTGAACCTACCGTTCCAACCCTGAAATCTTACGTACACCGCCCCCAATCCAATTGAGAGGCGGCGCCCGGCCTTCATCAGGGTCGGGATTTGGTCCTCAGGGATGCTAACCACCAGAAACCAAGCCGCGGCCTGTTTGTCTGCGAAGTGTAGGGCCCATTTCTTGACGTTGACCCAGGGGTTCTGATAGGAGAGGGCCCGTCCAATGTTGGTCCGCTCTCCGAAGACTCCCTGCTCGTCTGGGATGACGACCCCGCAGCGTGCTCTCTTCTGCAATTCCGACTGGCTCTTGACGACTAGTATGGTGTTAGTAGGGAGAGCCAGGCCGGAAACAGTGCGTTTAAGCCAGGTGAGTGTGTGGTCGTTGCCACACCAGAGTTTTAGGACTCCTTCAGCGAACAGCGGCTTTGCGTTGAAAGTCGGCCCTGGTGAGTCTTGTTTGGGGGAACAGGCCTCGCTTATGATCTGCCTCTGGATGGCAGCGAGCACCTGGTCCGACGTCTCCTTGCTGATGATCCCCGTACGGTCGCAAGTGATCGCGACGTTCAGGGGAGTGCTAGCAGCTTGGGCGTAGCTTTTGTTGGCGGCCCGTTTGGATTGATCAAGCCGCGGCCGCTTATGCTCTCCACGAGGCGAAATCGTCTCGTTGAGAGCTCGCTTGGCTACGGCCTGATCCTTCCAGCCGGGTTGCTGTGTTTCTTCCGTTGCCGGAACTGAGCTGGCTTCACTGACAGGAGGTTGGCTCGGAGTTGGTTGGCTAGCGCCAGCCTGAGCCTGTTTGCCAGCTGTGAAGCTAACTTGTTTAGAAGAGGAGGCCTTGCCTGCTTTCAATGCTAAAAATCGAGCCAGGCGCCGCTCCCTCTTTGTTTTTCCCGCCCCCCTTTTACCCTGCTCCGAATGAGCTGTTGGACCTGAAGGGTCTGTGCGAGGGCGTCGGGTCTGTTGAGTGTTTTTACCCTTGCCCTTGCGTTTTTGCACCTGCCAGCCACTTGCGAAGACGTCGGCGGTGCAAGTCGTCCCTGGTTGGTCAGGGACAACGATCGGGGCTTGAAGAGCCCCAGTGGTGGGAGGGTGTGTAGGTGTAACCCCGGTGCCGGATTTACCCGATGCCGGGGCTTGTGTGCATTGGCTAGGGCTGCCACCAGTTTTACCCGGCGACGCAGCCTTTGCCTGTTTTGAAAGGCCGGTACTGGTCCCAATCAGCGCCGTTGCCTTTTGTTTAAGGGACTTAGTTTTGGTCTTAGCCGCGGTTTTCGCCACGGCCGGACCAACACCCGCGCTAGCGCCAGTAGCTTTCACTACCGGAACGCCAGGGGCGACAGAGATGCTGGAAGCACCCTGTTGAGGAGCTTTGTCGGCTTTCACCGACTCCACTCCTGAAGGTGGTTTTATACATGGCCGGAAATTGTCCATTGTACGTATGAAAAATAATTCATCTCTCTGGCTCCCACCCTCCATGGAGCCCGCAACTGGGAACGTCGCACTTAAAAGAAGTTTGACGTTAGGATTCCCAGAGAGATATAGGTGCGCAAGGCTGGCTTACAGTGCGACATCGGGTGCTCGATCGGGTTGGCGTCATGGGGCGAATTGGCCAACCCCAGACGAGCTGATCAACCCTCACTTACACCGTCAGCATGACCTTTACCTACCGCTGCAGCCGTCCGAGGACGACCACAGCGGACCTCACGCACCTCGCCTGTGGCCCTCTGACGGGACACAATGGCCATTTCCCTACCCCTGGCTAGAGGGTAAGGCCACCGTTTTGCCTGAAATCCAGACCAAAGGGGGCGTGTTGCCTCACGGACGCATAACCACCAGCGCCGATCGGCTCAACCCCCCAGGACTCCTTCATCCCTGCATACGGCGCTCAACTGCGCAGGTCCTAGCGCAGGTGACTAATCCCCTACTCGCCAACACTCTTGGGGCGAGCTCACGGCCGCCCAGTCACAGGGGGCCGCGATTATTGGGTTATATATACGGAGAAAATACTATAATATAAACCATACATAGATATATACTATATATATTATATACCAAACGCGCTCGGTGTTTTTGGTTCGAGTCTAATTCCTAGTGAACTAGACCCAGTAACAGGGCTGGCAACCTCGAGAAGGCTAGTCCGCCGAACTTGCCTTGGGGATCTTTGCAACGAACTTGTCACTCTCCCCCAAGACCAACGCCCCCCTACCGCCTCTGAAGGAGGCAATAGGGTAGGCCTGCATCTATGCTAAACATGTTAAGCATGCCGTACTAGAACCGCTAAAGCATAGACCCAGACCCGCCCCAACTGTAGGTAGCCAACTGATTTGGTATCGCCGCTGTAAGGTGAGTTGTGGTTACCAAAAATAAACAATGACTAGGAAGGCTGAAACTAGTACGGTAGATATGAGTAATACCCATAGAAATCTAAAAAAACATAGTACCTGTGTAAACAGTATAGAGAGCAGGCCTTTACTGTATTATGACTGGGTATATTCAAAACTAGATTCGGACTGGCGAGTCATAATTATCTATTAGAGCACACGGTAGGAAATATTTTTTATGGGGTTACCGTTATTGAAATCGATAAATGAACCTAACCCTCCATTACAAACGCTAAAATTTTACGAGTATCTCCGATGAAAAAGGCAAAACGAAGGACTATATACTATGTAAAATTAATAATCACATAAGTTATTACCATTTATGACTGACAACCTTAACCATCCATTAGTACCTATATTATAGAAATTGGCAAAATATGAATATAAAACCGTAAAACAAAAAAAATTATTATTTATTTACTACATTCAAAAGAATTAAATATGTATGTACAAAGCTTTTTTTTTTTTTTTTTTTATTTAGCCTGTGCTGTCCCACTGCTGGGCAAAGGCCTCCCCCAAGTCCTTCCAGGATCTTTTATCCAGCGCCACCTCGAACCAGCCCTCGTGGTATGCGTCTAGGTCATCTCGCCACCTCTTTCTGGGCCGTCCTCGGCGACGCCGTCCATCTTCAGGCACCCATTGCGTGGAGACTCTCGCCCAGCGGTCACTCTGCATGCGGCTGACGTGACCCGCCCAATCCCACTTAAGCCTGGCAGCCTTTTTGCCTACGTCTAATATACCCGTTTTAGAACGCAGCGTGGTGTTCCTGATTCTATCCTGTCGTTTTACACCCAGAATGCTGCGCTCCATTGCTCTTTGGCAAACTCCGAGGCGGAACTTTTGTGACTCGGTAAGCGACCAGGTCTGAGCACCGTAGGTTAGGACGGGCAAGATACACATATCGATAAGTTTTCGCTTCAGGGAGATCGATAGATCACCCTTCATTAGCGTCTTCATGGACCAGTAGCTTTTCCAGGCGTTTTCGATTCTACGGTCGATTTCCCTCTCCTGCCTGTTTTCGAAAGAAACTAACTGGCCCAAGTAAATATACTCATCGACATATTGTATTTCCTGCCCGTCTACCTCGACCCTACGCTTAGTGCTATTAGTCATTAGCTGTGTTTTAGACCGATTCATCGCAAGTCCCACCCTGAAGCTAGCCGTGCTCAGTTCTTGGAGCATGGTTTGGAGTTCCAGAGCTGTGGGGGCAAAAAGAACTATGTCGTCGGCAAACCGGAGGTTTGTTAACCTCTTCGTGCCGACTTCAATGCCCTTGGTCTTCCATGAGGCTGCCAGTGACTTAAATACCTCTTCGAGAGTGCTTGTGAACAATTTAGGAGAGAGCGGGTCACCCTGCTTGACACCCTTTTTAACTCTAAATGAAGGTCCAGCAGTATTTAATTTTATGTTTGCGGAGCTATTGTTGTATATGATCTGTAATAGGTCTATGTATTGTTTTTCAAGTTCTTGGTTTTCTAAAGATTTGAATATTTCTGAGTGTTTAATGCTATCAAAGGCTTTCGTATAATCTACAAAGGCTAGATGTAATGGTTTATTGAACTCTGTGGTTTTTTCTATGATCTGGTTTAATGTTTGAAGGTGGTCGGTTGTTGAAAAACTGGGGCGAAATCCGGCTTGTTCTGGTGGCTGGTGTTTATCCAGTTTCCCGTCTATGCGATTGTGTATGATTTTAATAAAGGTTTTATAAATGTGTGATGTTAGACTTATTGGGCGGTAATTGCCAATATCGCTTTTATCGCCTTTTTTATGTAGAAGGACTATATTTGAATGACACATTGTACTGGGTATTTTTCCTGACTGCAATATTGTGTTGAATAAGTTCGTAAGGTGGGGTAACAACGTGGTGGAGCCAATTTTTAGTGCTTCGGTGGTAATTCCATCCTCTCCAGGACTTCTATTGTAGCGCATAGTAGTAAGTGCTTTGTGCACTTCGTAACCGCTTATTAAAGGAATGGAATCCGGGAGACTATATTGTGTATAGAGTGGGGGTGGTGAGTTGTCTGAATATAATGATTTATAGAATTTGGTAGCTATTTCCATGATCTTGTCTCTACTGTAGTGTTTTATTCCGTCACTGTCTTTTAAACTATTAATCCAGGCTCTTCCCTTTGTGACTCCATGTTTCAGGACCCTTAATGATGAATGTTTTTCTAGAGCGGTTTTAACCAAATGTGTATTTATATTTCTCAAATCTTTTCTAATACTTCTTTTTACTTTTTTATCTATTGTTCTATATGCCTCTGTCCCTATACCTTCCTTTGTACGTTCTTCAATCAAGTTAATACTATGAGATGTCAATTTAGTTTTATTTCTGGTGGTGTTCTTTATATTTTTACTACTTTTTATTATTCCAGTAACTATTGCATTGTATTGATTATCTGTGTCTGTTTCATCAATTTTGAGGTCTTTAAAATAGTTGGATAGTTCGAGATTAAAACTTTCTAAGTTGTTGATGAGCGTCTCTTTTGACAGCCTCTTAATGTGTTTGGTGAATAATTTGGCTCTGTGAATTTTGAAGTCAAAACGAATTTTTGCGCGGATTGGTCTATGATCGGAGCTGTATTTAATTCTATTAATAACACTAACATTCTTGATAATTTGTTTATCCGATGACAAAACGTAGTCGATTTCGTTTTTCGTGGAGCCATTAGGTGCAACCCAAGTCCATCGCCGTTGCGGTTTCTTAAAAAATAGAGTATTGGTTAGGTGCATGTTCTGACCATAGGCAAACTGCGTTAGTCGAATACCTCGTTCGTTGCGGTTCCCAAAGCCAAAGTGGCCAAGAGTATCTTCGCTGTCCAGTTCTTGCCTCCTTCCTACCTTAGCGTTAAAGTCCCCAACGACCATGTTCCAGGTGCCCCTACATTCGTCACAAGCTCTGTTGACAAGGTCATAGAAATCTTCTACGTCTTCATCGGTATGTGCAGATGTTGGTGCGTATACTTGTACAATAGTTAGTGTTTTGTTAGGTGTAAGTTGGAATTTTAGCACTGCGACACGTTCAGAGTAGCCTACAAATTCGATAATATTATCTTTCCACTTCTTTGCCACCATGAACCCCACTCCGTGTTGTCCACTGGTTTCACCGAAGTGGAAGAAGACAGCATCATCTCTATCTTCTGTGTGTTCGCCCTCTCTTCTAACTTCTGAGAGACCTACAATGTCCCAGTTAATTTCTTTTAAAGCATTTTCAAGCTCGATTAATCGCTCGTCCTTCATAAGCGTCCTTACATTGTAGGTGAGAATATTAAGTGTATCGGTGTCCGTTATGTAATTTGCTGTAGTCGTTTGACGGGTAGTCGATCTCACCCGGAGATTCTTAGCACCCCTGACTCCAGGGCCGGGCCTGCGCCCGTCCACGCCAGAACAACCACTGGAGTCGCCGGGCACTTGGGGCCTGTCTCTTATTCTTCTATCCATTTGGGGGGATTGGACCGTAACCCACCACGCTGGTCCAGTGCGTGTTGATGGGTCGCCATAACCTCGTTTGTTTGTTAGCAGGGTGCACCACGAGCAGGTGAGGTTGGCTTGGGCCCCGAAAGATGTTAGTTGGGACCCCTTACACCCCTTACAAAGCTTAAAAAATAAATTAAAAAATATATTTATATTATGTACAATGGAGGGCTCACAGGGCATCAAAAAATTCGTCCGCATCGCTCACAATGGGACAAGTGCCCAGAAGTCTAGCAGCGTTACCACGTTGAATAGCAATGCTAATTCTTTGGCCCAAGAAAAGGCCAGCCCTCTGGTCACGTGAAGAGTCGACCAGCCGCTTAGAAATATCCCTAAAAACAAGGTGAGCACTCGGACCCCATGGCCCTAGTGTTTCAACCCCAAACGGCTCAAACATATAACTTCCAAGAAGGTTATTATATTTCCGCCGTCAAATAAATATTTACCAACAATTAACCACTTTTGTTTGTCAGAGTCACAAATCCCGTCTTTAGCCGATCCTATTCCATACGGATGGCTAAATGGCTAGTATATTCGTTAATAGGATTTGTCAAACGTACGTATAATACGCATTAGGTGACGCTGAAGAACTGGGGCGGAATGTTGTGGTGGCCATGGGTTCATGGTGAAGTAGGACAGTCCTGCAGTGTTACTCAGTAAAAATCTCAACTTCATCTTGTCAACCTTTCGACGCCTACTGCTGGGCATAATAGTAGTAGTAGTTTTATTTACTAACACAATTGTTATATTTATACTTAAGTTAAGGTATTTTTCTACGGGTCTTTGTTACCTGAAAATAAATGGTTTTATTTTTATTTACTTTATAGGACTCCCCCTGGGACGAGGGGGAGGTCAGCCGTAATCGCCAATGCTTGGCCGATGCATCTTGGCGATCGCAGTAGGTGTTATGGTACTTAGATGGACGCTGCTGCCCATCAAATAAAAAAAAAACATTTATTTCTTTGCAAACATGGGTACATATGAGGAGATGTTCTTTTATAATAATGGTTCTTCATATTTTACCGTCACATGGGCATGCAAATGGTAAGGTTTACAATTTAGGAGGCATATCATTGGAATTACAATAAAATTAAGCATGTCAACCTGGTCAGAGTGGTAAAAATAATATCAAAACAGCCAAACGGATTAAAATCATCCTCTGGTGACTAGCTCTCTTTCGTCTTCTACGATACCCACGGGTAGAAATGGGGTGGTGCTATTCGCGGCCAGCACCGCATTGCGTGTAAAAATCTATTTCGGTGAAAAGGTCAATCCCTAGCATCATTTAGGTGTGTGTTGTTTCACTGTGGGGCATTTACCTCCCTTTCTTCTTTTCAATCCAGAGAAGATTTAAAACGCTACTATGACGTAAATTAAATTCATTGTCTTTTCTCATATTTTTGTATGTATGTTTAGCTTAAGGTATTTATCTATGGGCCTATGCAGCCTGAAATAAATGAATTATTATTATTATTACTAAACCGATTTTAATAAAAGGGAAAGACATTGGCTTTTGAAGGGATTTCGTCTGCATTCCCGATAACCGATATTCACGCGGACGAAGGCAATAGGTCGATTCTGTAAAATTCAAACAACAACTCGCATCTCACATCGCCATTCACTCTCACTTCGCATACGGTTCAAAATGACCTTGATATATTTGACACTTTGAATCGGGTTCGAGTGCGAAGTGAGCGTCGAAGTGACGGAGAAATTACCTTATAGGGCATTCTGTAAGGTAACCCAACTGGGGTATGCACATCTCCGCTCTCGCTCTGTCTTTAAGGAATATAGACAGTAAAAAGTAACTCATTTAAAAAAATCTAACGGTGCCTTACTTTAATAAATTATAGCACTCAAGGGTAACGTAATTCCATATTAGCGAAAGAATTTACAGAAACAGACCAGTGGTTGTGGAGATTATGCCGACCGATTCAAACTCAACTTTAATTTATAATATAGCTTTGACCTGGGGTGTGATTTTGTGACACTGTGAATTCTTGATTGGCATTCTAAAAACTCTGTTTATAATTCGAATTTACACTAGCGCCACCCTTGCGTGTCAGCGAGTTAAACAAAATTGATAGGGAGATTTTGACAGATAAAGTATGAAGATGACATAAGAAGGGGAAATTACCTTACAGAATGCCCTGTAAGGTAATTTCCCCGTCACTTGGACGCTCACTTCGCACTCGAACCCGATCCAAAGTGTCAAATATATCAAGGTAATTTTGAACCTTATGCGAAGTGAGAGTGAATGGCGATGTGAGATGCGAGTTGTTGTTTGAATTTTACAGAATCGACCTATTGCCTTCGTCCGCGTGAATATCGGTTATCGCGAATGCAGACGAAATCCCTTCAAAAACCAATGTCTTTCCCTTTTATTAAAATCGGTTTAGTAATAATAACAATAATTCATTTATTTCAGGCTGCATAGGCCCATAGATATTTTACACACACATATTTTATAATTTGTATCCTTTGGTAAAAAAACGTAACAGGCAGGCAGAATTACATTAGCTTAAATAATATTAGTATGGATAGTGATGTCAAAAGTTACACACAACAGTTTTAGGTATTTAAATAAATATATCAGAATGATAATAATAAAAAATATCAAGGTCTGGAAAAATTAGGACTGTCCTCTTTACTTCTTAACTTACACACCCACTACACGCACCAGAAACCGTATCATCTCTTATTAAGTAGGCTTTGTTGCATAATGCTAATGAGTGTGTTTGTCGCGAACCGAACCTATGGACTATTTGATACATACTTCATACCTATAGTTTGTTGAAGAATACAATACAATTGTAATAGTACAGGGCCTCAAGTCTGCTGTTACAATAGTGTCCGAATGGTCTATCATTGATTTCATAATTGTTGATTTTGACAAGTATGGTAATATACTAATTATAATGCCGTCATTATGACTTTCTAATGGTCAACCACTGACACGCCATTGAAAGAAATGATATAGAATGGTAATCTCGTACAAAATGACAACTGAATGACTGACTTAGGCGGTAAACTGCTAAAATATTGACAGTTACTTTGATCAGTGACCTACCATTAGAACGTCATTGTGCAGTCATTGCTTTTAATTCGACCGACCAATGATCGACCATTATGAATTTAGAAGATTACGAACTTTTAGCAAAATGACAATGGGATCGTGTCGGAATGACGAAATTATAAAAGTAGCAGACTTGGGCCCCTGGTGTCGTAATGTCCCAGTGGTTAAGAGTAAGACCCGTCTCTTATTAATAATACAGTTGCGGATTCCATACCGGGAAAGTACCAATGTGACATTTCCAATACTGTAGACGTTGCATGCATTTGGCATGCTGGTCGAAACCATTACATGGCTTCGTCTAAAGACTCTGCACACGTTTCAGGTGTTCAGAAAATATTACCCGCAAAATAACTCAAGTAGTTTACTTAAAAGTATTGTAACAAAACTTCACAATAAAAAGTAGGGGTTACAATGATTTAAACTGATGAAATGAAGTTGGTCACAATAATAATAATAATATAATAATAATAATATGTGGGGACATTTTCACACACGGCCATCTGACCCCAAACTAGGGAGATCCTGTACTATGGGTGTCAGACAGCTGATATACATACACAAATACATATTTTCATTTTTTGTAAATACATACATATATAGATAAATAATAATTCTTCAACTTTAAATTAGAGCCAATGGGTTTTTGCGTGTGCACCGCGAGACCACTGCATCAAATGTGATCAGCTCCGACGCCATGACATTCACAACCCCATTCCGTGTTACCCGCTCTAAATTTAAATGACCATCAGTCGAACACAAGACGATTAATCGTTAAAAGATAACAATAGTTTCTCAATGATTAAAATAAATATAAATATAGAACGCTATTACTATACATATTATTATATTATTATTACTAATCCGTGACTTTGTTTGGATCTGCGATGACCGACATTAACGCGTAGGAAATTGCGGGCAATAGGTAATTAACTCATAAATAGAAGCGTTCATTCTAACAATGATATTATTTATTTAACAGAAGGCTGAATGTTTATGTACATGCCTAGGTACTATCGCGGACTTTTCCGCCTGCTCATTTAAAAAAAAATCGTTTGGCGCCTGCGAAGTCAACGGGGCGGGGTAGAGAGCACTTCCATCTTTAGAGTGCAAGCAAAAATGAACTTAGTGGTGGTCAGGCGAGTGTGTCCACGATAGTACGTTTATAATTTCCCTTAAGACCAAACTACCGTAGGTACAGTCAGCAAAGGAGATAGGTATGCAGGGTCGTCAGATATAGTTTATGTCGTCAGATGTAGTTAAAGTTTACTTAGAAACCGATGGATGTTTATAAATAAAATAAAATAAATTTAATAGAGAATAAACATTTCAATGATTTAATTACATTTCATTCGAACACATCCATCGGTTTTTAAGTAAACATCCACCGTTTCCGATGACCTGCATACCTATCTCATTTGCTGACTGTACATAGGTACTAACCATTTACAAGTCTATTGTCTGCAAAAGCTATTATAATCTGTCAAGACCCATTAAGGCCATTCGTAATAGCCAATTATCCAGTTGGTTAATGCCACGTACATTAACACTGAAAATTTTATGTAATTTCAGTCATCACCATCTGCCTAGCCTTTTCCCAACTGTGTTGCGGTCGCCTACCAGTCTAACTGGATGCAGCTGAAGTGTGCTACCAGTGTTTAACATGGAGCGACTACTGCCTCATCATCTGCCTAGCCTTTTCCCAACTGTGTTGGGGTCTCTTTCCAGTCTAACTGGATGCAGCTGAAGTGTGCTACCAGTGTTTTACATGGAGCGACTACTGCCTCATCATCTGCCTAGCCTTTTCCCAACTATATTGGGGTCGCCTACCAGTCTAACTGGATGCAGCTGAAGTGTGCTACCAGTGTTTTACATGGAGCGACTACTGCCTCATCATCTGCCTAGCCTTTTCCCAACTGTGTTGCGGTCGCCTTCCAGTCTAACTGGATGCAGCTGAAGTGTGCTACCAGTGTTTTACATGGAGCGACTACTGCCTCATCATCTGCCTAGCCTTTTCCCAACTGTGTTGCGGTCGCCTTCCAGTCTAACTGGATGCAGCTGAAGTGTGCTACCAGTGTTTAACATGGAGCGACTACTGCCTCATCATCTGCCTAGCCTTTTCCCAACTGTGTTGGGGTCGCCTACCAGTCTAACTGGATGCAGCTGAAGTGTGCTACCAGTGTTTTCCATGGAGCGACTACTGCCTCATCATCTGCCTAGCCTTTTCCCAACTGTGTTGCGGTCGCCTTCCAGTCTAACTGGATGCAGCTGAAGTGTGCTACCAGTGTTTTACATGGAGCGACTACTGCCTCATCATCTGCCTAGCCTTTTCCCAACTATATTGGGGTCGGCTTCCAGTCTAACTGGATGCAGCTGAAGTGTGCTACCAGTGTTTTACATGGAGCGACTACTGCCTCATCATCTGCCTAGCCTTTTCCCAACTGTGTTGCGGTCGCCTTCCAGTCTAACTGGATGCAGCTGAAGTGTGCTACCAGTGTTTTACATGGAGCGACTACTGCCTCATCATCTGCCTAGCCTTTTCCCAACTGTGTTGGGGTCGCCTACCAGTCTAACTGGATGCAGCTGAAGTGTACTACCAGTGTTTTACATGGAGCGACTACTGCCTCATCATCTGCCTAGCCTTTTCCCAACTGTGTTGGGGTCTCCTTCCAGTCTAACTGGATGCAGCTGAAGTGTGCTACCAGTGTTTTACATGGAGCGACTACTGCCTCATCATCTGCCTAGCCTTTTCCCAACTGTGTTGGGGTCTCCTTCCAGTCTAACTGGATGCAGCTGAAGTGTGCTACCAGTGTTTTACATGGAGCGACTACTGCCTCATCATCTGCCTAGCCTTTTCCCAACTGTGTTGGGGTCTCCTTCCAGTCTAACTGGATGCAGCTGAAGTGTGCTACCAGTGTTTTACATGGAGCGACTACTGCCTCATCATCTGCCTAGCCTTTTCCCAACTGTGTTGGGGTCTCCTTCCAGTCTAACTGGATGCAGCTGAAGTGTGCTACCAGTGTTTTACATGGAGCGACTACTGCCTCATCATCTGCCTAGCCTTTTCCCAACTGTGTTGGGGTCTCCTTCCAGTCTAACTGGATGCAGCTGAAGTGTGCTACCAGTGTTTTACATGGAGCGACTACTGCCTCATCATCTGCCTAGCCTTTTCCCAACTGTGTTGGGGTCTCCTTCCAGTCTAACTGGATGCAGCTGAAGTGTGCTACCAGTGTTTTACATGGAGCGACTACTGCCTCATCATCTGCCTAGCCTTTTCCCAACTATATTGGGGTCTGCTTCCAGTCTAACTGGATGCAGCTGAAGTGTGCTACCAGTGTTTTACATGGAGCGAGTACTGCCTCATCATCTGCCTAGCCTTTTCCCAACTATATTGGGGTCGGCTTCCAGTCTAACTGGATGCAGCTGAAGTGTGCTACCAGTGTTTTACATGGAGCGACTACTGTCTCATCATCTACCTAGCCTTTTCCCAACTGTGTTGGGGTCTCCTTCCAGTCTATCTGGATGCAGCTGAAGTGTGCTACCAGTGTTTTACATGGAGCGAGTACTGCCTCATCATCTACCTAGCCTTTTCCCAACTATATTGGGGTCGGCTTCCAGTCTTACCGGATGCAGCTGAATACCAGTGTTTTACATGGAGCGACTGCGTATCAGACCTCCACAACCCAGTTACCGGGTAACACGATACCCCTTGGTAAGACTGGTTGTCAGACTTTCTGGCTTTTAACTACCCATAACGACTGCCAAAGATCAACAAATGACAGCCGGGACCAACGGCATTACGTGCTTTCCGAGGCACGGAGGAAACTCGGTATGAAAGGGATGGTCACCCATCCACAGACCGACCGCGGCTAGCGTAGCTTAACCTTTGACCGATCGATCTGTACGGCTTTACCTTAGCCACGAGCTCCTCCTATTACCACAAAATAAGTTACAGAAGGACCGCTCCCGCTATCTTCAAAAATAGGTAAGTTACTACCTAAACTTGCAAAACTCACTAGGGCTGCTACTGTATTGACTCTGTAGGTTTTATTTGTGACAATATAAAATTTTATTGACACTGGTTGGAACTATTTGCAATTTTTATAACAAAATGACAATGCCAGATCCTGCCCCACTCATGTACAGAAAAGTAAATTAATGAAAATAATTGTAATGAATATAGAACCTTTCTATACTAAATTGCTTTTCTTTAGAACTTGCGGATTACGAAATACCTACTCATAAAATACAAACTCATATTACCTAAAATACAATTTAACCTATAATCGATATCATTATTGTTTTTAGATTTAAACGGAAACCGCAAGTTCTACAGTCACTAAGACTAATGTTTAGTTATCAGCAATAAATAAACAGTAAGATGCTATATATTGCACATGACTTTAATTGAGTGGGGCAAAGTTCTATAGAGTTTCTGGCATTGCCCTTTTCCTGTTTGTCATGAAATGTCAATGTCTCTCATTTATTCATTTTGACAACACGTGGCAGGCGATACTGAAGTCCAAACTGCTTGTCTATAAACGTAATGTCAATGTGTGCGTGCGAAAAATGGCGGTTTGTCTCTCTGCTCGGGCGCGCCGCAGCCTTACGTACTTTGTGCTATTAGACCTCCACAACCCATTAGGTAACACGATACCCCTTGTTAAGACTGGCTGTCAGTCTTTCTGACTACTGACTACCGAAACCAACGGTCAAAGATCTAGAAATGACAGCCGAGACCGACGGCTTTACGTGCATACGGGTCCTTTTTGTGGAATTGATGCTTTTGGCAGATTTTTCGCATTAAAAAATATACCGGATCCTAATTTTGTATTTTGAGGAGCTCGTGGCTAAGTTAAAGACGTACAGATCGATTGCTCAAAGGTTAAGCTACGCTAGCCGCGGTCGGTCTGTGGATGGGTGACCATCCCTTTCATACCGAGTTCCCTCCGTGCCTCGTAAAACCGTTTGTCCCGGCTGTCATTTGTAGATCTTTGACAGTTGTTATGGGTAGTCAGAAGCCAGAAAGTCTGACAACCAGTCTTACCAAGGGGTATCGTGTTACCCAGTAACTGGGTTGTGGAGGTCCGACAGGCAGTCGCTCCATGTAAACACTGGTATTCAGCTGCATCCGGTTAGACTGGAAGCCGACCCCAATGTAGTTGGGAAAAGGCTGGGCAGATGATGACTTTTGTATTGAAATAGTTACAAATCAGCATCATCAACTTCCTACCTTTGTGCGTTGCTTGGGGTTGGCACAACACGTTTTCATCTTTCATTCTGTCCTGCCAAACTTTATGCCATCGCTGGCTCCCTTTTCTTTCATATAATTCTTTACACATTCTATCCATTTTTTGTTTTAACTTCCTTTCCCTCTCCACGTTTCTCCATTTAATTTAATTACATATTTTAATTTGATGTGATAATTTTGATTTGAATTTGATTTTAATGATTTCATTTTAATAATATTACATTTCATTTGTGTTATTTTATTTATTATTTCTATTATAATGGAATTTTAGTTTTAATTTAATTTTAAATTGTAATTTATGTGTGGGCCCGCATATCGCAAGACTGGAGCCCTGACACAGTAAGGCGGAGTCGCGGTAGACCAAGAAGAAGATGGCGGGACGCCTTGAATGGCTTCCTCGCGAATTGGCGGGATAAGGCACAACATCGAGAGAAATGGAGGGAAAGGGGGGAGGTCTTTGCCCAGGAGTGAGACAGCAAAGGCTAGCAAAAAAAAAAAAAAAATTATGACCTGAAATTGGTTGAAATAAATAATTTTAAATTTGAATTACATTTGTATTTATAAAGATGGATGGACATTTACAAATATGTAATGAAAATGATTGTGTTAAATTAAGTTCGAAATCATGAAAAATAGGTGATGATACCTTTAGCGTTTTTTTTTATAAATGTTTAATCAGATAAAACCTCGACCGTAAAAAAACATTTTGTTTGATATAGCCGACTCTTTAATATTTAATTATCACGTAAATACATACTTGTCTACGTACTTAATATGGCTTGTTGTAATCTAAGGCTACCCACTTTAAAATTAATGTAGACACCGGTCGCTTTCATTTTCCTTAATTATGTAAACAATTTGGCAATTATTTGTATTTTTGTCCAATCACTACATCTTTAGCCATACTTAAGGGGCTATTAAACGACTTTTACAGATTTTAAACTGACAATCACGTCAAAATGTGCAGTGTAAATGATTTGAAAAAAATATATGTTAAACTAGAACATTCTCTTAATCATATAGAAAGAGAATATTTTTGATTAAGTTCATATTAAATAGTTTAATTAACTCGTGAAGTTGTGTCTGACGCGGACAAAACATTGACAATCACACAAAACCTACCAGGTATAATTATCCGAAACTTACAATATCTTACAGACAATTTTATTATCTATCTTTTAGTATACGCCTTATTTTTAATTTTGAAAGAATACTACTTTTATTTAATTTTTTCGACTAAATTTTGAAAGTTTTGGACGCAGACTGCGTCCGTTCTGCATCAGTTTTGCGTCCAAAACTCTCAAAGTTTTGTCGAAAAAATTGATTGTCAATGTTTGGTCCGCGTCAGACACAACTTCACGTAATAATTAAACTATATAATATGAATATAATTAAAAATATTCACTTACTAAGTGATTAAGAGAATGTTCTAGTTTAACATATATTTTTTCCAAATCATTTACACTGCACATTTTGACGTGATTGTCAGTTTAAAATCGGTAAAAGTCGTTTAATAGCCCCTTAATATTATAAATGTAAAAGTAACTTCATTTGTTACGTTTTCATGACGACACAGCTGAACAGATTTTGATACAATTTTAAATTGCTCAGTTTGTTAGGGTGCTTTGGCCAGGCGTGCACATTAACTCTAATAAGAAAATAATTCCAATTTCATTAGTTTATACCTATAAGAAGCTAAGTAATATAATAAGGTTGCAGCAACTTGTAAAAATGAGTCCTACCTAGTAAGCGAAATATTGCGATATTTTCACTAATATCATTGTAAAAATGAGTATGTATCTATTTTCTAAAATAAACTATTTTTGTTTACTGTAATGAATATTAACGTAGGTATTAATGCGTTGTCTCCGTATGGTAACGGTCGTAAAGAATAGCACCATCCCATATCTTCCCGTGGGTGTCGTAAGAGGCGACTATGGGACTCAGTAGAGAATGGGCAGCAGCGTTCTCGGTGCCTTTGTAACAACCATACTGCGATCGGTAACCCACCTGCAGGCGTGGCGATTATGGCAACCCCTCCCCCCCTTCCCAAAATATGGGGAGCTATGTCCAGCAGTGGACTTTGGTATGAAGATAGTTTAATATACTTTTTAATCGGCAACTTCGCCTGCATCCGCGGTAACCGACAGTCACGCGGACAAAGTCGCGGGCAAAAGCTAGTAAAGATAGCATAAAGACAAAATATTAATAATAATAATAGGTGGTAGTCCTTCCTAGGGCAAGCTTCTTCAGAACAAGCTCTGCTACTACTGAATAAACTGTTAATAGTAGATTGTATGACAAGGGAGCAAAATAATATTTTTACGGCGAGGCCGAGGGCGCTATTTTGAATCCAGAGTAAAGGGAAGGATTCTAGAATATGATCCCGAGCATAGCGAGGCATAGCGATTCAAAGTACATCGCCTGAGGGAAAAATATTTTTGCTCTCGAGTCCTAAACTCTACTTCGTCTCCTTCTATGAAAAAAAAAATAAGAGACACTTAGAGGCACAAGTAATTAATGAATAAGTTTAAGAACTAGACGAAGAACATTTTTTTTTGAAAAATACAATGACGTCCGTACCGATTCATCATCATCATTCATCATTTCAGCCTAAAGACGTCCACTGCTGGACATAGGCCTCCCCGAGGGGGGGTTTTGCCATAATCACCACGCTTGGCAGGCGGATTAGAGATCGCAGTATGGTTGTTACAAAGGCACAGAGAACGCTGCTGCCCAATCTCTGGTAAATCCCTTAGTCGCCTTAGTACCGATTACAAGAAGGGAAGTAAATCGCGTGCTTTTGTTTTTTTTTTTAGTTACCACGCCTTCCCGCACCGTACAGCCAACACTTACAGCCAGTAACTTATACATTTATTTTTGCGATTTATATGAACGATTCATGTTCCAAATTCAAATCTCATTACTGCCCGCTAAAAAGTCTAGTGGAGAAAAGAGCTACTTTGCTCCCGCCTATAGAGGTACAAAACGACACTTTTCGAATAGAAGGGATGAAAATTCTGTTTCCTCTTAATGTTACTAGACACCTATGTATCTATGGCTTATGGCACAGAAACGTGGTCCTTAACTGCTGGTTTCTTACAGAAGCTCAGAGTCACGCAGCGGGCTTTGGAGAGAACTACATATATTTGGAGTTACTTTCGGTCCGTAAGAATATTTACGCGGGTGAAGACGCAGGTAGAAGCTATTGTTAAAATAAAATAAAACATTTTAACACGTTCCAATATATTTGAGTACAAAATAAAGAAAATTGTGCTTAAAAAAGTGTATTTTAATGTAAATTGTGATTTATTATATTGTAATATAACCCATGATCTAATCATTATCAGAATCAATCAAACAGTAAATCTTATATCAACCAATAAAAAAATTTTTACAGAATAGTAATTATTTTTCTTGTCGGTTAAAATAATCGATTCTTAATTGTCAATGGAATCTCCAAATCGAATACTAAAAGCTTCATCAATAACATCGACAGACAAAAAAAGATAAAAATTATGCGAAATAAAATCATTTGGCATAATTAGCATAACATTATAAATGAGTATTGTGTGCAATATCGGCCGCCGTAATGTTTCGTTCGGCTTCATACTCTTTTACGACTGTACAAACCAGTTGTGGACTTTTTTCAATGGCCGCTTACGGATGCGTTCACTTGCGACCAAAAAGCTCTTAATTCAAAAGTTCCGAATAAAAATAAATTATTATTCCAAAATTAAAAAAGGAAATTATTAGGTTTATACTAAAAATTACAGTTTAGTAATCTATTCGGTGGGATTCATAACATTTAATATTTTTCGTACAGGGCAACAAAATAAAATGGCGACGGAGCGAAAGCTCGGCAAAGCTCGGAACGCGTCGGTAAGGCGGCGGGTGCAAGGGCGCGGGAGGGGCGAGCATGCGTACCGAGCTCGCAGGTCGCATTCCAGTAGTTCGGCCGACCACCGCGCGGCGCTTACGTGCCCGTCCCAGTTCGCGTCGCCCGTTCCCAATACAAAGAACACCTATGTATTGTAAAAAATCTGTGATGTATTGATTAATTTCAACTGTATCTTCACACTAATAGCCGTCTAACACAACCGTGAAGTTCAAACCAGTGTTAAAATCAACGAAAGCGTCGTTTTCAACGCCTTTTGAACGGGCCACGTCCCATGGAATTCCACATTTATCGTTGAATAGAATCTAGCGGACGGAGTAACATGGAGGACTCATCGCGTCGCCTCTGAATGGATTGATCGTGTTTTATATGTGAAATTGTGGACGTTCAGTGATGTATAGTGATCGTGGAATATAAATATGGATTGGTGTATGTGCGTTAGTTTGTAGCTAACACCGAATTTGTAGCATCTTCATCGAATAATGCGAGCCGAGTAAACCAGTCACGATGGTGTCGCTTACTTACTTTGGGCTCCGTCATACGCCGTGGACCGTGCTTGTGCTCATTTTCTTCATCGAAAGCGTGATGGGGAACTATGCAAAGTCCTTCTACATACATTGGAACACAACAAACAGCATATTCAGAATAGATAATACGGATCACGTATTCGACTTGAATAAAGGAAATGCCCAGTTCGAATACGACCAAGTGAATATTATCTGTCCAGTGTACACCCCAGGGACGTTTGAAGAGGATACAGAGAAATATATTATATATAACGTGAGCAAAGAAGAATATGATACATGTAGAATAACTAATCCGAACCCCAGGATAATTGCTATATGCGATAAACCGCACAAATTGATGTTTTTCACCATCACATTCCGGCCGTTCACTCCTCAACCGGGCGGGTTAGAGTTCCTGCCTGGGAAAGATTACTATTTCATATCGACGTCCAGTAAAGATGATTTGCACAGACGTATTGGGGGTCGATGTTTGAGTCACAATATGAAGCTGGTGTTCCGAGTGTGTTGCAAGCCGGAGGAGCAGTCCCCGGCTCCGCAGCCACAGCCAACTCCACCGCCGCCACCACCACCGCCGACGACCCCAACTACCACCACAACGACGACAACAATGAAACCTGTGACTAAAAAGACGCACAAGTACGACAAGACGCCGAATGAAGTCATTAAGAGTGAGGAGTTGTCTCATTCTCGCGGGGCAGCCCTGGCTTCCTCGCTTGCTTTGGCACTGGCAGCGAGTGCGGTGCTTGCTCCACTGGCTCGGTGAATGTGCGCCCGGGCGGCGCGACCCCCGCGTCCCGATCTCGCGGACAAACCAGGCCCGGCCACTACACAAACTTTAAACACACTACATTTACGCCCTGACACTCTAATATACACGTGAATTTGTGTGTAGTGTTAAAAAACTTAAATGGTGTACTGCATTAGTGATGTGCCCTAAGGATTGTGGATCTTATCGAGTTTGTAAGTAATCGAATGGTGTTATGGGATGTGCAAAACTGAAGTTCCGAACAAGTTCCATTTGACAAGAATTTAGTCTTTAAGGAACACGAAAGCCTAATTTTTATCTAAGTATAATGGGCCTACTGAATAATCGAACTAATATGTGAAGTTAATTTCATTAGAGGACATCAAACTGTAGCCTACAATCAGTTAAATATATTTATATATAAAGAAATGTTAACATGTATGATAAAATTAGGTTTCTTAAACCATTTAGGAATTAACGATTTTTTATATTTTTCATTATGCAAAGGATATTTGAATAAGACTTAGGGTTCTTAACGGATCAAATGCAGATATAGGAAAACGTATAATAAAAGAATTAGGTAGCTTTTTTTAATTTTTAGTTCAAAAGACAAGTTTTTTCTTTAAATTATTTTCACAACGGATAATGCATTCATTAGAATTTATTTATATTATAAATGAAAAACTTTGGACAAGTTAAGAATCTTGTCTAGAAAACTGTGATTTTGGTTTTAGTATTTTTTCTCTTTATGCTTTTATTATGTGATATATTTACCTTTTATATATTAAAAGTGAAGCCTTTTCACCTCATTTATCTTGACTGATTTTTGCATTTCAGCTTTTTTCTTTTTTTACAATAAAAAAATTATTGCTCGAATACGCACGTTACTATCTTTGGAAATGGTGGTTATAAGTCAATGCAAGATCAGAAACTCCGCCATATATTCTAATAAAATAGCAAAATGAAATGACAAAGGTAGTAACGTGCCTTTATAGCTAAATTTAAATAATAATTCTGAGACCTACACCTATTCGAAAAGATGGAATTTTCAAAAATGTGTGAATACATTGAAAATTTCATTTTTTTTAAATATGGAAAAGCACATTGGTGCCATTACTGCAACATGTTAAAACATGTGTTAACATAATATTGAAATAGTCAAATAGTTAATTCTAGTTGAAATAGACCGGTTTTCTTTTAGCCATAATTCAATAGTGACAGTTGATATATTTTAGGTAGTTTTTAAGAACTAAAACGATTAAGTTTCAAATTGTATTGAGAAAACACATAAAAAAGGTAAATATTTACGTGAAATTAACGACGGAAAACCAACCGTATTACCAACAAAACGTGACGCAAATTTACGTGGAGTTACAATACTGCGCAATCTCTCAGATGACTTTTGTAAGACAGCTGTTTAAGATAAAGGTGTACCGGAGGAAATAAATGCTAATTACTGGTCTTCAAATAAACCAAAATAAGTATCAGCTTGTATATTCCAAGGGTTTGAGCAGAAGGATCATTATAATGAGTCATCTCATACAAATGAAATTGGACCTATCCACCACGAGCCTATAATTCATTTCGAATGTGACACACGAAGCTATCTGTCTCAATTCACAGAGATTTATACTCAATAAATAACTGAATGAAGTAATAAGAAAAACGGCTGAAATCATTTTCTTAGTAGATGTAACTACAACAAAAATCTTCAAGAAAACAAAGAATCTGGTTGCAACAGCTTTTTTATTATTATCGTTTCCAAAGACAAAGAGTTAATTAAAGATTAAAAGAACGTGACACGTAAAAAGGTTATTATCTCTTTTGAAAACAAAAAGGTTTTAACAGTGTCTTTGGTCATGCATTGTTTTCTAAACAAATGCGAGTTTAAATTTAGACTCCGGCCGGGCCGTATATGATCGTTTATGACGTTAAGTTGTGCACATACTACTGAACCTGGCTTAATTTTGTATTTTACACTATATTTGTTCTTCTTCTTTCTGCCCTTATCCCATGTTACTTGGCGTCGGTGCAACATGTTTTCTTCTTCTATTCCGTCGTGTCCAACGTTATGCTTTCACTGACTCCCTGACCATATTTATTATCACTTATAATAATACCAGCTTACTGCTTCACGAAAATTTATCACCAGGCTTGCTCAAGGCACATTGGCGATTACAGATACTATCAGTCTTATTACAAAAGAAGGTTTGTCTTTGAACCAGGTTTAAACCATTGAACCATTTTTTTGTATTTCGAACCACATTCTGACTCTGATAAAGTTTTTAATATAAAAACAAGCTCGGAAAGTACATAAATGAATTGTCGCAGTCGCATTCTTTAGCACTGTCTAGCCTTTATTTCAATTTATATTGTAGTCGGCGTCGAATTTATTCATCATATTCTTCATCTACACCTTAAGGTCTTCTATCCTGATTTATTTAGTCTTCTCCTGATTTTAGTGCCATCCCTTCTCAAAACTTTTCTCATGGTATCATGTTTCAGAATATTCCTTCTCTTTACGCCATCACTGATTTACATTGGACCTTCTTAGTAAGATGTCAATACAAGTGCTGGTTTTCCATTACTTTCACCCAGATTTTCGATGACCGTGATAAAGCAATTGTAATGGAAAATCAAAATCGATTACGCATATTTGAGCGTTAAATGTCAATAGTAGGCAATGAGGTCTCACTCAGACGTGACTTGTATAATTTCTGTTCTCCAAAGCTTTGCGGAAAAAAAACTCGAATTATGGATTTCTTCTTTAATGGAAGCTTGATAAATCTACCCATTTGTCTTGTCAACTAATACGTCCTGTTTGGCGTGTGTAAAGATGATTATGTCGAATTTTAAGTAGATATCTCAATATAATAATAATGATAAAGTTGTAAAGTTTTTGTCCGTTTAAAAATTCTTTCACTGATTGATGGTTAAACCATTGCCAAATAACATTATTTTGCAATATTTTGTATGGTGAGTAGACGCCAGACTTCTATTCCATCTGCCTTATTTTTCAAGATGTCATTGCTCCTTGATTATGTGACTATTAAAAATCTTAAACAACTTATTTTTAATAATGTCCTACGAACATTAATGTATTCTTCTTCTAATTCTTCTAATTTATTCTTCTTCTTCTTCTAATTCTAGACGGGCCTGTTGGTCTAGTGGTCACTGACCCTGACTGCTAAGCCGGAGGTCGTGGGTTCGATTCCCACCCAGGACAAACTTTGTGTGATGAGCATGATTGTTTGTTCTGTGTCTGGGTGTTTATCTATAATATGTATGTATTTATAAATTATATAAGTATGTATATCAGTTGTCTGGTTACCATAACACAAGCTCTGCTTAGCTTGGGACCAGATGACCGTGTGTGAGTTGTCCCAAGATATTTATTTATTTATTTATTTATTTATTTAATTGATTTAGACACTCTTAAAACTATGCAAGGCCATAAAAACAAACTGCCATTGTCACCGGATATTGGTATCGTTACAAATCTTCTTATGTATGCATTTCACACGTTACAACCGGATGATACGCCCCAAACACTTCGATGGTTTAAACAATACATTTTACCGCACCTCAGTCCTGGAAAAATACGTACACACCTGACGTCGGTATACAATGCGTCACAATACTGAAAATTTGTGTGAGACTGTAAACATGGTTCTCACAAACACCCTAATTCTCGGACGTAATCAAGTATTCTGACGCTAATATTGAACCTTGATGGTTCAGGAGCATGAGATTTTGAGAATTAGGCCGATATCCTGGTAAATATCTGTGTACCTTTGTAAAAATATATCAAATCATTTATTTCCTTGCAAATATGGGTGTAAATTTGTACAAAATTTATTTTTAGCTTATATTGTCTCACTGCAGGGCAAAGGCCTCTCTTTCTCCTTTCCAACCCTGTCTATCTAGAACTACTGTGGACCAATCCCTCTTGTATGCGTCAAGCTGTACTGCTAACTGCTATTGAACTGCATCATCACGTCAATCTTTACACACTCACTACTGGGCATAGGTCTCCCTCAAGGGGGTCAGCCGTAATAGCCATAAAGATGTTGGTGACCGCAGTAGGTATTATGGTACTAATAAGGACGCTGCTGCCTATCCTCTGGTCAATCCCTCTGTCGCCTTCTACGACACCCGCGGGTGGAAATGGGATGGTGCTAACGGCATATTGTACATACATAGCTGTTACATATTTATGATTAACGATCTCTACCCTGCTTTCCGGGTACATTTTATGAATATAATAAACAAGATCCACATAATAATGTCAAAAACAGAAATAGTTATCATTCTAAACTTAGCAAGCTTCTAAATTCCCATTTTCCAAGAATTGTTTTCAAGAAATGAAATGATAGATGATTTGTAACTACCTAACGTTATAAAACCTAATATTATTCAACTTGATGTTATTAAAGTTGCCTTTAACGTAGGTTACAGGCAACTTTCATACTCAACTTCAACTTTCAAAGTCTAGGACTTTAGACTAGACAATTGATATCTTCTACCTGACTTTATTAAACCTGCCTTCAATTTAGGGTTTTACATAGGTAAATTGCGTTACTGGCTTGAAACTGTGTTCGATACTGATATCATTACTGTTGGGAAATAGTTATCATACGAAGTTGCTGTAGATTTCAGATTTTCGACAAAAATCTTTTCCTCTGTCAAGTCATATTTTATTTCGTACATTCAAAGTCGGACTTTTATAAATATTGTTTCGAATTGTGATAGACTACTATAAATGGTTACTTTATTTGACGCCATTTTAATGTCGAAATCAAAGCATTTCAATTAAACCATTTACAGGCACTTTTGAATTGTCATGAAGTTGGTTAGTTAGTCAGAAATTGCAAGCTACGAGTACTCGTTCTAAAACATAGGTCTCTATGGAGAAGGCCGAGCAAGAAACTCCACGGACAATCTTTTCAATCAAGTTTTAGCAAAATCCTGGTTACATTATTCTTGTGAATTGTATTGATTGTAGCTATTAGTGGCTCAGTGTGCGGGAACACTTAATCTGCTGTCTTTGTCTTCCTGTGTCACTAAATATTATGGGCTATAAGTAGGCTTAGAAATCTGGGCATATGTTTGTGCCAACGCGATTTACATTGAAACGTCTGCAGTATTGCTCAAACTTTTAGAGAAAGCGTAAAGCTATAAATTATAAAGAACAATAGGCTGATTCCTTCATATAAGTTTGTTAGAACTAAGTGCGAATTAGCACTGCGGTGCGATATTTTACAGCGTGATTTTACAATCGCTTTTTAGTTTCGTTGCGATTTTAATCCAATAGCCTATTCGTTTCATTTTATATGACAATAAAGTACACACTTTCAGGACGAATACAACCATTACAGTATGCCATAATATTATGTTTTATGCGTTTTTGCAACAGAATATACAGACTCAAAGTACATTACAGAGCCAAAATTAAAGAAATTTTACTATTAAGAGACATTAAAAAACAGTATTAAAAAAAAACAAAATCGGTTTACTTCAACAATTTTTTTTCACCAGTATTTAAATAAAACCATAACTGATGTATTTATTTTATGAAAATAAAGGTTATGCTCAATAAATAAACAATTTTTTGTACGAACATTTATTTTAAACAATTATTTTAAAAAGCACTGTAAAACCTCGCGCGCTATGGTTTGCCGATCAATTTCAATGATTCGTGCTTAATTCGTGCGTATTTTTTTCTCATGCACACAAAAAGACCATTATATTGTACTAGTGTGTGTCAATGCTGCTACGCCGTTCTAGCAATCATTTAGATTTTGAGTTGCGCTAAATCGAATACGCGCCGTTTTATAGTAATCAGTTCAATATTTATAACTTTCACAAAACTATGGGATCCCACAGTGTTAGTATCTACCAAATAATATGATTGTCCTCATGCAGGGCATATCCCTCTTCTCATACAGAGCAGGCACGAGCATTAATCACCACATTTTCTCAAGGTGGATTGAAGATTTCAGACTTATATATTTATTTCTTGCATTTGCCCGCGATTTATCCTGCGTGAGTGTCGGTTATCGCTGGACGCTGATACAGACGAAGTCGCGGATTAAAAAGTAGCCTATGTCCTTTCCCAGGTTTCAGCCTATTTTGATACCAATAGATTGTATGGATTACCTAGTCTTGTATGTCTATTCTGTTACAAGCTCCCTCGGTGAACACCAAGGTGAAGTGAGTTGTCATCCGTCCGTCTGCTTTGTCAATCCCTAGCATCGGGTCGGATGACAGCGACAGCCTAGGTGTTCACCGAGGGAGATTGTAACAGAATAGCACTGCTGGTTTCCTTATGATATTCCTTTACTGATGTATCAGTGATGTTCAAGATAAACTTAGAATATACTTAAGTAATAGAAAAGGTTACTCTAAAACAAACTGTTTAAAGTCTAAATTTAAACCTTAAAAGCGATTTTAGGCGAGAATATACGCAAGTCCAGGTATACGTTGTAACCACGTCTCAACTGACGTTGAGTGGTTCTATTTTTATTTTTAACCAAACAGTTAAATGTCTACTTAGCGTTTCTGGGTACAGTTCGTTTGTTTAAACTTGTCTTAAGCTATTTTCAGTATCTGAAGGGATTGTGAACGAACCAATCACCGTGGCATGTTTGTAATAATTTAGACTTGTTCCCTTTTTTGTACACACCTTTTTGATGTTTTTGGACTTGTTAAAACATGTTGGTTTTCTTCTTTTTTTTTTGAATGGGTGTCTTTTGTTGTGTATGAAGATGTTGTTGGAAAAGGGTGTCGTTCTTCATTAGTTCATTAATGTCTAACATAGGTCGCTGTGTAAACAAGTAGTTCATTCATCATGGCAGCCGGTAACATAAACGTCAAATAGTCTACGATAAAGAATTAGTAAGATCTAGCTTCAGAATTTAACAAATACAATCTTAAGCTAGCTTTTGCCCGTAAATATCGGTTATCGCGGATACAGACGAAGTTCTTTTTAATCCAGAACTCTTAATCCAGAACCGATTTTCATACCAAATTTCAAGAGTCAGCACCTTAGGACTGGTGGACAATTATACCAGCTGCACACGTAACGATCTATCGTAGCGATTAAACTGTGCAAACCGATTTGCGCAGTTTTATCAATCGTGTGTATGATAAATCGTTGCGATAATCTGCAACATTGCTGGACTACTGGTAACATTGCTTGGATAAAGTTTACTTACAATGGTCAATGTGGCGACACTTGGGGGACACCTATGTCCAGCAGTGGACGTCTTTCGGTTTAATTGATGATGATAATGATAACTGTATTTAAATTACTAGGCTAGTCTTTAACAACAGAAGTACCGTCATTAGAACAGTGTTCTGTTTTCTGAAGACACCGCATGATAGGCATTCATTGATTAATTTTGTAGCGCAAAAACAGCGAATGTACTTCAATGATGTTTTAATTGTTGTTAATTAGTTTCTGCGATTATAATTAACTAGCATTTTTCCCGTGTCTTCGACCACGTAAATATTTTTACGGATCCCTGTTTTTTTTACTAAAATACAGATTACTAGCTTTTGCCCGCGACTTTATCCGAATGTCGCTTATCGCGGATGCAGACAAAGTCACGGTTTAAAAAGTAGCCTATGTCCTTCCCCAGGGTTCATGCTATTTTCATATCAAATTTCATCAAAATCGGTTCAGAGCCGTTCCATCATCAATCATCAATCGTAACAGACAGAGTTATTTTCGCATTTATAATATTAAGTATGAGAAGTTTATTCAGAGATATCATAGCTTCCTATTGTTGAAATATTTTTTAAAAACGATTAAGTATGTTTTGAGATTATTTGTTACAAACAGACATACGAAAAGTCTAATCTTTTCTCTTTATAAAATTACTAGCAACCCGCCTGTCTTCGCACGGGTATTATCGACTTATTTCAATCAATTTAAACAAAACCTTAACACATTATACATTTAAACCTTCCTCATAAATCACTATGTCTGTTCGTGAACACTGCATGAAAATCCGTTCAGTAGTTTTTGATAGTTAATCGCGGACAGACAGACGCGGCGGGGGTCTTTGTTTTATTATGTTACTAGCGACCTGCCCCGGCTTCGCATGAGTGCAATGTTGATCAAACTATACGTATGAATTTCCTTTTTAATCACTCTATCTATTGATAAAAACTGCATTAAAATCTGTTGCGTAGTTAAAAATATATAAACGTACAGACAACGGGAGCGACTCTGTTTTGTACTATGTAAAGATTATTGTAGTGATAGTAAAGTTTATATGAAAGAACTTAATAGTAACGATATCAATTTTGTCTAAAGCTTGCCAATCATCTAGCTGTACTTAATGAATTAATTACCTTTTGCGTCTATGAAGAGGCCGCAATTAAAACAGTTACTCACATTGCAAATTGCTTGAATTACTGACTATTCAAAACTCATCAATCCTTTTTTTCTCTTAGAGGATTATATTACTACATACATTTATTATAAATTTGTATAAAAGTCTCCACACTGAGTTTATGTCCGTTCGCCTTTAATCTCAGAAACATTTGTAAGGTTTTCCATATGGATTTCACCAATTGAAAGAGGAATTACATAAGAAGGCACTTATGCGGACGAAATCGCGTGCAAAAGTTAGTCTAAACTATAATAAATACTTCTGATCATGTCTCCGTCTATGTGAAAGTTAAGAAACCATTAAAACTAAATAGGCTACATTTCGTCTGGATCCGCCGACATTCACGCGTGCAAATGCTAATATTATAAGGAGTAAGCTACTTGTATTTTCGTATCGTAGGTTACTAATATTTTAGAAAAATAATTAGGGTACCGAGCAAAAAATAATAAAACCCTCAGACAACCGCCTTTCATGAGAACGAAGTCGCGGTAACCATCTAGTTTTATATTAAAAGCCACAAATGCATAAACCTCAACCATACTACGAGTATCTTATATCATAATAACAATAAATATATCAACTCATTATTTTTTATGTTCAGTTAAGCTAATTAAATTATTTAAAATATATGGGTTTAAAAATGGACTTATGATGGGTATAACACTACTGTGGACATAGTTATGAAGTATTAATGTATAGTTAAAGAAGTTTATTGCATAACATTAATATACTCACATACTTGAAGAACCAGACCAAAGGGAACCTAAGGGGCTCGTAGCTAAGTAAAAACGGTACAAATTGATCGATCATGGTTAAGCTACACTTGCCGCGGTTGGTCAGTGGATGGGTGACGATCCATTTCATACCGAGACCCCTACCTGCCTCTCGCCTGCCTGACGCTCGTGCTAAACTCACAGCATGTCTCATCATCATCTGCCTAGTCTTTTCCCAACTAAATTGGAGTCAGCTTCCAGTCCTACCGGGTGCAACTGAATACCAGTGCTTTACCTATGCCTATCTGACCTACTCAACCCAGTTACTGGGTAACACGATACACAGACTACCTTGGTAAACTTCCAGTATAATATCCTGAAGTTTGAAAGCTAGAGGTGTGTCAACCGCGTACCTCAATAAACACGTAAAGCCGCTAGTCCCAGCTATCATTGGTGAATCTTTGATAGTAGTTACTGGTAGTCAGAAGCATGAATGGCTGACAACCTAGTCTTACCAAGGGGTATCGTGTCACCCAGTAACTGGGTTGTGGAGGTCCGATAGGCAGACGCTCCATGTAAAACACTGGTATTCAGCTAACATACAATATTTGGGATTGGGATAAGTTAGATGGCAGTTTTAATGTATTTAGACTCATTACTGTATCCTTAAAAAAGGTTTGAGGTTGATATTCAGTCAAATAATGATTTAAATACTGGTACTGGTAATACAGGTGGGGCTAATCGTCTGCTTCTTTTCAAATATTTCTCGATTTTCATGAATCCCTATTAGAGTCTTATTTCTTCATTCAATGTCTTTAGTCCTACAGAATCAAACACCTCTCCTAAGCTTAATATGAACTTGAAAACGGCAATGTTAGCTGGTTTAAAGTTGTTTGTACTCCTCAAAGACGCGGTAGTAACCGGTTACGTAAATAACATAGGGGATTTAAAAATAGCGGCGGCTAAATATTAGCTAGGTAGTTCATTGTCAGAATACGATGGTTACAATATTATTCTCGTAAATCGCAAACTCTATCTTAATTAATACACCGCTCAAAATTGCCTAGGATTATTTGAAAATGATACAGATAGCGAGAAAGATGATTTCTTTTTGAAACATTACAGTTGAGTTTAATACACTCTGTAGTTGGGATCAATTTGTGGAATTTATGTCCAAATACTAAACGCTACTCAATTTAAAGATGCATTTATCACTTTATTTCAAAGTTACTGTGACAGTACGAGACAGAATGTCATGTTAAAATTAGGTAACATTTTCGTATTTGGCCATTAGTCAACCTAAAGCAATCGTCATTCTCGATATCTGTACTATTTTCAAAAATAACGTTTGTAACACCATTTTCATTTTCATCGCGATTGCACAAATTAACACATATTTACGAAAGTCGTCTATGTGGACAGAAAGAGTAAAGACAGTGTTTGCCAGCCCTGAAATTTTCTGCCATTCAGAATTCTTGAATCATCATCAGCCGAAATACGTCCTCTTGAACATAGGCCTCCCCCATAGAACGCCACAACTAGCGGCAACTTACCGCTTGCATCCATCCGGTTTATAAATTTGCAAATATCATGTTTCCTTTGAAGAATCTTCAAATATCCCTAGACAATATTTGTATGTCTGACCTATTATAAAGAGGCAAACTTTGTGAAATGTAGCAAAACAGGTTATCTCCAACACTACTTACTCATCGGATTTGAAAAATTCTTATACTAATAGGAAGCTGCGTTATCCGTGAGTGAAATATGCTATATTTTATCATCAAAACATTTGGGGTCCGTAAAAAAAATTGACATAAGGTCGTCTTTTGTTTGAACTTTTAAATCCGTTGACAAAGTGAGACGCGCATCTGATGTTTCGGCCGCCAACCTCGGAAGTCTACCTTAAAGTCTGGTCTATGGCGTTTGTGACAGTCTCTAGAATGCGATGTGCGTCATTTAGGCCAGGGCCATATTCAATTTCTTGTTGGACACGTGTTTGCAAGCTCGACTGCTCGAGAGTCGGTCTAGCAAACTGTTATTGGGTTTCTCATTAGGAATTTCTCAGTAGCCTTTGAAGTTGATGTTGTGAAATGCATGTGCCTCATAACTCACCTAAATCTTTAGTCCTGTGTCTGATCTCTCCCCGGTCATCTCGGCTTGCTATCCCATCAGATTATGAGAGTGAGGGAAGTGGAACTGCATGTGTACTTGCGTTTGTGTACTGCGTAGTTAGCAAGTCTTTATTGAGATTAGTTTTTAACTTTATCCTGTAAACCATTAGCCATCGTGACCGAAATTTGGTTGGGAAAATATTGTTGATTCTGGGGTATGTCTGTAGGTACCAAGTTGTACTTTGCCCTTAATTTCAGTTTGTCTAGCTTCTAGTCTACCTACATTATCTAGTTGTTACACAATCTTAACATTATAAACTTATGTTATTACAATATTATCCAAAGGTGTGTCTTAGGGCACACCTATTTCAAATTATTCACCAAAGATATTGTCCAAGATAATGGTATTACCTCCGGCATTGCTTGCTTAGTCCGAAACCATGTTGCAGGTAACTGTCAGTATCTATCTTAGTGACTGCAATAGGTGTACGTATAGTTGTTAGACTCATTTCATCATTTTGAAGTGGTTCATTTCTAATGTGAGTTTCATTTGGTCATATGACTTTTGAATGAATTGCATCACTTATTTTGTTATTTCAATATCTTTATCTGGGGCTTTTTTTTGTTTATTAGGATTGTAGTTTCAAAATTATTACTGCGTTATATTTTCTGCATAATAATTATCGCAATTTCGCGAAAAAAAAAAGATTTTTCTTTTTTCTTACTCCGTCGCCATTATTTTCTGATTCATTTCGTTTCCTAACGAGTCCTATTGTTTCTTTGGAACTCGTTGAGTTTCATTGCGTCCGCGTCGCTTTTTTGGTGCCACTGTTGATCATGGCTTTCAGGAGTTGCAGTGTTTGGGAATAGTATGGCGGGCTAGTCCTAAAAAAATACCTACTGAGCTCCAAAACATTCCTTGTTGTCATAAAAACATCTACCTACGCTGTACTGTAATACAGTTCAATATGTTTACTTATATTTTATAACGAAAACAGATTCCGATGACACATTTAGATCTATGTAAATTATGATAATGACTCAAAGAGACTGTATCTCTAGTGTAACTTATATTAATAATATATCAAAAGTTATAGAAAATTCTCATCCAAATTGCAATCGGAGCCTTCCACCAAATCACAAAGTATCTTTGAATAAATTCCGTCTTCATCATCTAGCCTTCTCACAACGATATTAGTGTTGACTTCAAGTTTAACCGGACGCAGCTGATTACCAGTATATTCCATGTAGCGACTGCCTATCTGACCTCCACAACCCAGTTACCATTAATTTCGTTGTTATTTCCAAGAAATTCTAACAATATTTGAACTGGTTTCCATTTTACGAGGTACATTGCTACTATTGCTACTATTGGTTGAGCTATCATAAATCTTATAAGCGTTTTATCTAAAAATGTTTACGCGACCAGTCGTGTTGCAATAAAATTTAATTATTTCCCATTATTTTTTATTTCATACACTTTTTTCTGTTAGTGTTTGTATATCTGTGCGGAGCTCCTTTCTCCATATTAAGATTTATATGTATGTTAATTGAGTAACAAATTTTTAAAAGGCGTTTGGTGAAAACAAGGTTCATAAACTTCAATTATCTTTTTTTTACAATTACAAATTGAAGTTTTGAAAGTTCATTCCTTTACAATAATAGTTCTGTTTTGTATCAGTAGGTTATTACTGTTATATTTTGGCAATTATGATAAGAATCAAATAGAAATAGCTTGGTCTACTAAATCTTCTTCAAAGCCGGCGAAAGGTCGTTTGTTTTATAACCCAATACTTAAAATAGCAACCGTTTAATCTACTATTAACTATACGATTCCGAATGAATAAAAACTATTAATGGAAGATAATATACCAACGGCTAAAATAATACAGGAACAAGAAGGTTCAAAAGCCAGAAAAATGTACGCTTAAGGAATATTTAAACTTAAAGGCAGACCCCGTACGGCCCTCTCCTTAAAAGGAAAGTTATATCCATAGTCACCTAGCTAACCAGGTGGTTGACCGAAGCTAGTTGAAAGAAAATAAAGAAACGATATATCTCCTCCGATATATTCGCTCAAACTTGATCGTTGGCCATTTTTCTTATAGGCGAACAACATAAATGCAAATGAATCTTGTACCGACGTAGACATGTCTACGTATAATGATTTATCGAATGTGAGGATGAATATTTGAAAATATTTGTTTTTCTACTAATATTTTTTAGGTTTATTCGATTCTATGTTTATTTTGTTTGTTGTTTTTCTTATGTTCAATCTTTTTTGATGACCCAGTGATAAAAGCGCTCGCCTCTCATGCGAGATCGATTTTGAGCAAGTATCTACTAATGCGACTCTTTCAATGTATGTATCCGTCCTGACTTTATCTGTCATTGGTGATGGAAACCATCATGAGGATACCTGAACTTATGATTCATAGATGTCTGAAATCGCCAATCCGCCTTGATCAAGCACTGTGATCAATGCTTATGCCTTCTCTGTACAAGAATAGGCGTTTTCCCTACTGCTAGCGTTTCTTTTACTAGATCGTCTTCATCTTTACTATATTATTTGTCCTATTAATGCACAATTCTGTATTTCTCTATTTTATCTTCAATAAGATCAGTTTTTTCAACATCATGTTTTATTTCGAAATCTTTAAAGGCAAGTTCTGGGGGTCTATACGAAGTAAATGTAGCGTATATTTGATCTAAAGAATTACCAGTTTCGCTCACATTGTGTGGGCAATGGGTCACAATATTTGGTGGCATTCAAAGATTGAATTCGAATCCGACAATCGATTCGGTTCGTAAGTGCGCTCCTGCTAGATCTACTATGGTATTTTTTCTAAAATATTCTCATCCGGTTAATACCTTCGCAATGATGTCTTTGTTAATGTTCTAATTTCGTACTGATCTCATTTATAATGTTGTACAGCATTTCATTTGAAATATCTCGACCGTCAGCGAATGTATTATGAATTGATCTCGCGTTGAGTTGCTTATTATATATGCAGTAACTGGTTCAGTTACATTGATTTTTATTGCTTAACTTTTCATAACATTGCGCTCGATATCTCTTATACTACTACTACTACGGTACTACAGCGGTGTAAAGTACATCCACATTTTGTTTTCTTACGAGAACTTGCACGAAACCATCATGAGTTTAAGCTACTGTACTAGTGTACTATCCCTTACATTTTAATACAAAAAGAAAGTGACAGCATCAATTTCAATCAAGTCTTCGTCAAACTATTGTTTGGTTTGCCGTTTGCGTTTGTCATATACATGGCCGAATTGATATACAATTTTTTACTATAGATTTATTTTAAAACTACGACACCCCAGAGTTGAAACTTTTCGTTGGATATTAAAAGAAATCAGCAGTTCCATACAAAAGTGCAACACCCAACACCTACAGAACAGCAGATTCTTATAGCTAAGTTAAAATCGTACGATACGTAACGATGGTTAAGCTACACTTGCCGCGACCATTTCGTGGATGGGTGACCATCCATTTCATACCGAGACCCGTCCGTGACTCGGAAAGCACGCAAATCTGTTGGTCCCGGCTGTCATTTGTAGATCTTAGACAGTCGTTATAGGTAGTCGGAAGATAGAAAATCTGACAACCAGTCTTACCAAGGAGTATCGTGTTACACAGCAACTGGGTTGTGGATATCAGTCGCTCCATGTAAAACACTGGTATTCAGCTGCACCCGGATAGACTAGAAGCCCTCACATAGTTGAGAAAAGGCTAGGCAGATGTACCAACCGACTGAAAATGTTAACACTGTAGGGACTAGAATCATTAACTGAATTCATGGTATACATATAAAGGAGAGCATCGTCATCCTTAGATTGGACAAAAGTTAAGACTCCTGTCTACTAATGAGAAGCTGATAGAAATCCTAGTAACAGAATAAAATAGAATTTTCTTTATCTTAATCTTAAATATATAAAAGCGAAAGGTCACTCACTCACTCATCATGAAATATCGAAAACCGCTTGACGTATAAAGATGAAATTTGGCATGGAGGTAATTTATAGCTAGTAGATGGCCGCTTAGAATGGATTTTGCGACAGGGCCGTATTAAGGAGGTCTAATGGCTTGTTATTTTTGTGTGTTTTGTCCTGTGCGGGCCAATAAATGCGTTTTCTTTCTTTCTTTCTTTCAAGTAAACACCGGGAACGAAGTCGCGGGCAGCAGCTAGTTCTTTATACCAAGACTCAACAAGATTGTTAGTAAAACTAACGACTATATTACTAAACGCAGACACTAAACAAAAACATGGCTAAGAAAACAAGAATTAATAACAATTGGTCACTGTTGCGACATCCCATGTGACAGTACGGCACAACAGTGACTCACGTACACACACTACAGGCGACTCGTAACCATGCTTAAGACTCGCCCCCTCCCTCCTTTGACGCTAGTAAGTCTACACAATACCAGCATATTATTATCCCACTGCAGAGCAAAGGTCTCTTCTTATACAGAGACACGAGCATTGATCAGTTCACCTTCTCCAGTCCATACTTTCCTCCAAAACTCCAATTATTCCAGATTTCCTCTAGATTTTTTCTTCACCGATGTTAATTTAGACCAGTGCCGATAATTTTTGAAAGCAAGAAAAATAATAGTAGAATGAAACCCATTGGAAAAGGAAGAGAACATAACAAAAATGAAAGGAAAAATAAATTACGGGCGATCAGAGGTCGGGAAGTGGATGGCGGTGCGTTTTTAAAGGTAAAAAACGGTTTATCTCGATTTCCGATAAAACTACAGGTGTTATGGAAAAAAGTTGACTTTGAAAACATACCCCTATCCACTTCCCGACCTCAGATCGCCCGTAATTTATTTTTCCTTTCATTTTTGTTATATTCTCTTCCTTTTCCAATGGGTTTCATTCTACAATTTTTTTTTTTCACTTTTTATCATTTTCAAAGGTATCGGCACTGGTCTGATAAGGTATAAGATAAACTGAGTCTAGTAACAAATGAAGATTTGAACAAGTCACTCTTGTAATAATATTGTCCGTCTCGTGCATCAGTGCTGATTGCCATAACCATCGGCTATCATGATATGTTTGCATTCTAAAATGAAAAGATAAGGTTCATTTTGTAAATAATTCAAGATGACTAATTTGACATCTTAATTAATTAGTAATTTTGCAGACCCCGAGTTATCAATGCATACAAAGGTCAGATGTAAAGACTCTGACTGCTAATAAAAGATAACGTAAGAAATATTGAAACATTAATTACAAATATGATCTATAATTGCCAGTCGTTATTCAATACATTTAGTTAAAAGCCATTAATAATTATAATAGGTTAACTTTGTAAAGTATTAATTATGTTTCGTATTTATTAAGGATTTTCGATCACGGCGCTCAATTTCAGTGCAGAAAAACCAAGTAACCTAAGCAGGAAATATTTTAGTGCAAAAATGTGTGCTTAAACACAGATTCTCTCTCCTACATCACTCTCATATTCTGATGGACTGTCATCACTGTCACTTCACTCAGTTGTCCTAAAATGTAGTTCTGTTCTGTCTTCTGTTCGATATGGAATGAAGTAGAAAATAATGTATTATTTACCCCTCCGCTGTTCTTTTCTGACTAATTTCGTTGCGGGATCCAAGACAGTTGAATCATTTCTCCGGGACTCGTCGAGCTTCATCGCCTTGGCACTTTTCTGGAGAACGTTCAAGAGTAATAGCATGATGGTCTTGTATATTAGACTAGAATCGTCAAAAAAATAGCAAAACTTTGTTCAGTTTTCTTTAATAAAAACACACAAAGCGATAAACGAACTTAGATACGTCCATGAAAATGAAGACAGCTCATTGTTGGATTGGAATACAAAACAAAAAACGATCTGTTATTATAAAAACAAGGATGAGCAAGAAATGGCAGTAAATTATACGCAAAACTAGATGATAAATCATGGCAACGCATTAATCTTTAGAATCAAACGTCCTCGTCCGTCCGTTTGTTGTTTTTGGAACAGCGATGCTCAAAGTTTTGTCGACGCCCCCTTAAGGTGCAAACAAAATGATGACTGTTGATTTCAAAAATATTATTTTGGCGTTTTGAATTCGCATCTGGTTGATATTCTCGATTAAATAAATTAATCTTTGGATGGAATGCGCTATTGAGTTGAGTAGATATGATAGATGAGTTTTTAGTTGATAAGAAGCAGTCAGTCAATGCTAGGTTTTGTATGACAAGTAAAACAAATTCGGATAGTTAAAAAACTCGAACACGAAGGATGACGTACAATATTAAACACTACATATAAAAACAAACACGTAGGTATCTTGTATAGACCCTCTTTAATTAGTAACTTTATTTTATTTTCATTATTTGCTGTTATAGCAACCACAGTAGCACACAAGTTTCAATAATTGGGTCTCGTTGGTAACCGTCCCGTACATTTTCATCATATCAGTCTATTGCCGTCCACTGTTGAACGTAGGCCTCCCACAGAGATCGCCAACCGACCCGGTCAGACCGCATTTATCCGCTGCCAGCCACCTTCTTCAAACAACCCTTCTTTTCATACGAACCCTATAAATTTACAATTTATTGCTTTATACTACACTACAGACTCGTTAATTTGGAATATATCATAGAACTATTTAAACAAATAAATCATTTGAATAGTAGAGATATTAGTTACAGTTATGAATAACAGAAATTAAAACATAAAACATTTTAGAACCGCTGGATAATTTGTTTCGAAATTAACTAATAATTAAGTCTTAAAACTTAATATAAGTATACAATTAAGATACCGATAACATCAATGGCTTGCTAAAAGATAAAAATGATAATTATAATAAAACGCTTCTAATAAAAATGGCAATTAAATAAAAACTTTGTTTTTTAAAGAGCGTTCTTTTGAACCGTGCGTTCTTTCTTTAATGGGTTTCATTTCTTTTAATATTTGGAACTAATTTTCCAATTGGCGTATTTTGATTAATTACTTTCTGTTCTGGAAACAAATAAAGTTGGTACATACCTTGTAATTAAAACATTGGGTTCCAGATATAAACTTTGGGTAGTTTAGCGATACTTCTTCAACTTTATCAATGAAGTTCATAAAAGTTTTCGTAGTAAAACCACACATTCTTGTTTAATAAGTTTATTTGGAACAAATATGTACAATCTTTACACACAAGACTTAATAAATGTGCTAAATGATTAAAATGCTAGAACGATAAAAATGAAACAAAGGAGCATAAAAAAAATCCTCTGCGTCGTTGTCAACTGGAAGTGTACCCAAGAAACTGGCGGCATTGCCACTTGGATGGCAATGCTTAAACTCTGTCCGAGGTAAAAGCCAGCTCTTGGATCACGGATAAGGATACGGATAAGGATACGGATAAGTGTCCACTAACAGTTTCTGGTTTTAATAGTTTTGAATATTTTCACAAATTACCTACCTCTGTCTTTTCTGTCAATCCGATATTTACAAATTCAAAGTACAAGCATTTATTTCAATTAAACCAGTAACAGGCACTTTTGAATTGTCATAGAGTCAGTTGAAGCTTGTTGCTCGTTCCAAAACGTAGATTATAGGTCTCTATGGAGAAGAAAGCGCAAGAAACTCCACGGGCACTCTTCTATATCAAGTTTTTACATAATACTGGTTAGGTACATTATTCTTATTACTTCTATATGAATTGCGCGTCTTCTACATGTTAGGCACATTCAAGTCATCAGATTTCCAAGACCAGCCTGCAGACCCATTGCGTAATACATACAATGCCAATTACTTTCATTTTGACAATTCAACAATATTCATTGCGTTATTAACGTTCTCGAGCGTACGAATTGTTTAAACATATTAGGCATTGGATTGTGAATCTCCTTCAAAATCCTTTGAAATATGATTGTAAGCATGTTTCGCTATATGGACTTGCTTGACGAGGACAACCGTCTTGTAACAAAACCTCAATTTATTTGGTCATGTTTCTAATTCAAGGGCTCATACTGGCGCTATTTATATTTTTAGAAAGCACAATTTTGAAGTAAACTGTCAAGGGGCACGATTGTTCAATTTTAACGGAAATTTCTTTAAAGAAATGAGCCGATTCACTGAACACTCACATCAAAGCTAGCGATTGATGCCCCAGTCATTATGTCAAGAAAATATGGTGGCCATGCTATTTTTAATTCATTATGTTACTGAGTTTCAAGTCTTTGAATCTTACGTGAATTTATTTCTTGGATTCGTTTCAAAATAAAAGGTTTATTTTAAACTTGTGTTTTGGTTGATCTGGGAATTCAGAATTTAACACAATGAAGATTATTATTTAATTCTCTTTAGCCTCTAAATGTCTACCAAGTCTGAGTTATTGTTTTAATCACCTCATTTGGCAACTGAACTGGGTTTTATAATTAAACATTTACTTACATATTTATGTTCCTTACTAACTGATGTCCGCGACTTCGTCCGCGTTGGTTATTTGTTGAGTTTTTTTTCACGAAATCCTAATTCCTTTTCTAATAAATTAACCTATTTTACTCCTGTTAACATCAGCTGTCTGTTAGAAAAATTCCCGTAAAAATTGGACCAGGTTTCGGAAATTAGCCGGAACAAAACCGACAGACAGACCGACAAAAATGTTAAAATAGATTTTTTGCTATTAGTACCGTGTAAACTTTCAAATGTATTCAGGAAAAAGCTGATATTTTAATATTACTAACAGACATTTCATTTGTATAATAGATGTATAATTATCAATGACGTATTATAAATAGACGCGTCATACACGAACATTAGTGCACTTTAAAACGGCGCAAACTTTTATATCTACATTACAGTAGGCACATACAATTATACAGTGCGAAGAAAAGGACAGAAGCATACAGCGTATACTTGTTAGAAAAAGATAAACATACTTACTTAATTTTGTTACATCAGTTATGTGTGAATTACGAACGATACTGGCGTATAGCCGCGACATTGGGTGGTACGTGACTAAGTGAAACCCCGGCAATTGCCTTGCTTTAATATTGCCATTATTAAGCGGGAGTAACGCATCTAAGTGTATAATATATCATTGACAATTATATTAATTGAGGACATTCTGCAGTTATGTGGTATTCTAAAAACTCTTTCAAAGAGTTTAATGCAAGTGAGATTGAGGTGAACTGACAGAATCAGCTCAACCTCACTTCACCTAAAATTTCCGAAGGAAGATTATTTCAGAATAGACCGGCTGTTCTGTTTTTGTAAAAATATTTTTTAAGCCTCACCAGATCTGAATTATTCTCAAAAAAATTTGTAGAAACTTAAAAAAAATAGTTTTCTAAATCTCCCAGATGATTCATACCAAATACTTTTCTATGTATCGAATCGAGTTTCACGAATTATTCCAATCCGTTATGTGAAGAATCAATTAATATTTTATGAGTCATACCTACGATCTTCATGAATTTTGCAAGCTTCATCCCGCTTATAAAATCTCACACAAATCAATCTACCATTTTTAATCTGTATTCCGAATAATCCTTTACAAGACATTTAAAAAAAGAATTTATGTCGGACTAAAAACAAAATGGCTGACCTTGATTGAGTTCATTCCCAGTATGAGCGTGAAATTGTTGCATTACGTCGCTGGTATATATCTGTGAGATAGAAGATATTTCATTTATAATAGTTTTTTGTTCGCTAAATGATTTGGTACGGTTATTGTGTTGATTTTAAGAAAGGTGTTGCGAGAATTTGGTGTTATATGTCGATGATTTTGTTGTTTTTTTATCAATCTCACTTGCTTGTCTATTCTATAAAAAATCTCGATGACTTTAGGTGAAGTGAGTTAGAGGTGAGCTGTCATTCCAGTGATGACTCACCACAAACTCACATCACTTAAATTCATCGACGGACATTTTTACAGAATACACCAGCTGCTCTTCTCTAAGGACTCTTAATTATGTTAAGCAAAGAAAAACGCTAAAGTTATTCAAGGCAGTAAAGCGACGAACCTTTGAAGATTGCTACCTCATTACCATTATCAATTAAACATTAAAAAGAGCTTTGATGTTGTTCCGACAGCATCGTCATCTTCCTAGTCTTTTTCCTAGTATATTGGGCTACCAGTTTAACCTTATGCAGCTTATAACCAGTAATTTGGACATAAAACATCTGCCTATCTGAACTTCATAATCCAGATGTCATTTTGACACCATACATGACCTTTCTTCAAAAGATGTTTATGCAACAAAATGTGATAATATGACACTCTTTATATTATAGACTTCTGCATTTTCTGCAACATAAAGTTTTGAAATGACAACACTGACAGTGAAAATCTGAGTATTAGATACCTAAAACATAAATCTTCTATGTCAATATTGTCACCACCAGGGGCACTAATTAGACAACGTTTTCAATGCCATTAATCATTATTGTTTCCATGCGAAAAAGGGATGGTGCTGTCTTTTATGTATAGTTCTGTCTCCTTCCAAAGGAGCAATGACGGACCTCGGTTCACAGTACCTCACAACAATAGTAAATAATTGAAAAAAGATAGGTACTTTTACCACTATTTAATACTTTACTTTGTGTTGGAAACAGTAGTTCAAACCATAAAAATGAAAAAAAAAATCACTAACTTATGTTTTTTTTTTCTATAAGCGTATGGCTATGTGTTTTATAAAACAGTATGAAAACTGACAATGCATTTAAAACCTCGATACAATTTGAAACTTAAGTGTAAACGAACAAACATTTTTTCTTAGTAATCTCTCTAATTAGTTTTTGATTAGTTGTGCTGTGTACTTAGAAATAATAATTATTGCCTGATTATTGTTATTAAAATGATGACCTCATTTGCAGAATCTCGAAAGAAAATCAGTCCGCTAGTTTATAATGAAAAATAAAACATAATTTTATATTTAAACGTTGAAATGTTTCCCAGGCAGAAATTTCAATTTTACGTCGAAGAATTCGAGAAAGTATGAAATCAAAGATTTTTTTGTACTTTTTCACAAATAAAACAATAAATAAAAGAAATGTGATTCTATTCTAGCCTGTAGGTACTAGCCAATATTACGTGCCCGTGGTATATTTTAATTGCTTACGATAAACGTTGTTTATCATTGTAATGGCTATTTAGGCTGTAATAATCTGTTAGTTTTTATTATTATTGTGCTAATCTCTGTTAATTTGTTTTACAGTAAAAACCTTTGTAACCTCTATTGTATTTAGGAAATGTATTGCATACTTTTTCGATGAAAATTGAAAGGTATTGTTTTTAATCTTAAAATATAATGACAAAACATCGATGTCTGTTAAGAAATGTTATAAGTGCAATGGCCTAAGAATGAGTTTTTTTTATTTGTTTCGTAAGTTTTCTAAGTGACAGAAAAATCAACAAAAACTTGTCAACCATTTCAAATCTTGTGACGTAAGTTGAGTTGACAACTTTCTGACTGGGAAACGTTTTAAAAATAATAGATATTGTGTAAGCCTAAAATTATATTGTCTGTGACAAATTTCCTTTTACGCTAATTGTTAGTTGGTACTAAAAAAATATGATCGTTCTAGTAACTCAAGTTAAGAGCAACAATCCTATAACTCGTGCCTGGTTTCATCGAACTTTCGTTGAAGCTTTAAAAGATTTTTGCAAAAAAAAGGATACATATTATCTTTTTCTTTTTTTCTTAAAAACTAAAGCTTCAACGAAGTATGTTGGTAAAACGTTTGTTTGCTCAGTAAAGGTTGTAAAATCTAAATGTTTCATGACCCAATTCTGTATTTATAATCTTGTTTTACTCGAAAAGCAAGAGCAATGAACTATTACTAGCCGTTTTCTATTAATAAGTTTAAATAGGTGAATTAAAATTGATCGAAGACTGGAGAAAATTGTTTAACGATATTATTTCTGTATTTTATGTAAAACTGTTTTATACTACGGGAATAATTATATGAAAAATGAATTAATAATGTTACTTTAATAGTAATTCATTGCTCCTGCTATTTTTTCTTTTTACTATTTTTAATGAAATAAAGTTCCATTTTTATTAAGAAATATTCGCATTGGTGCTACTAGCGATCGCTAAAATATAGGTTTTACATTTTAATTTATTGATATTTTTGTACTTATTTCACATTTTATAGACTTTTTCAATGTACTTAATTCTTTTTAACGTTTTTATTAGCGAGAAAATTTTAGAATATGAAAAAGCTTCAGCTACCTCTTAAAACTGTTCTAAAGGTATTTTTGTAAAAAATAACTAATCTTAGCATTAGTAAAATAAGCTTAAAATCTTGAGTAACTAGATCGGTCATTGCGATTTCCTAAAACGATAAAAAAACAAGATTCAAAATCCACACTTTTCCTAAAAATGGATATTAATTAATAAAATGAATGCGTGAATTGTCACGCGAAAGAGGGTTCTGTAGATATTTTTGGAATAAACACTATTCTCATCCGAAAACTTAAAAATGAAATTCTTATATTTTTTTGCTCAAAAAAGATAACCCTGAAATGAAATTGTATTATATTGGAGTATGTTTTTTACTTGTTCCTCTAATACCTACGGGACCCTAAATATTTGGAGATACTTAATAGGTTGTAGGGCGACGGTGAAAACCGTTAGTGTACTGTACAATATATTTTGCAGCTGTATTGTTAGTTAATGCTGTAATTATTAAAAATGGCGGCCATAATGTCTCTGGTTTGATTTGGTATAAAAAAATGTAAATTTCTTGGTAAGGGCAGAGTTTTGTATAAATTTTTGTGTTAATCCTTATCTAATTAAATATTTTATTTGTAAAAAGCATTAGGGACTAAATTATGTAATTATTTTTTTCTAAAACAATTTACTTTCACAAATGCATTCACAGTTTTTGTTCTTTATTACAATTTTTTTTAAACAATTGCTCTGCCTGAATTATGGGACGAATTATGAAAATTGTTATTGAAATTGGTTAAAAGTTTCGCTTGGCCAACACATTTTATCAATTGAATGTTCTATCAAAAACACAACGCCATATTGAAATAAAAAACTGCATTTTTTTGCGCTTTCCTCTATAGTAATATTAAGCTGTATGCTATAAATTGCAATATTTTATTACTATTGTAAAATTACTTTGAGCACATTCAATTGGTAGGTATAATGAGGCCTTGCGGAATACTGAGGCCACAGATTCGAGAACAAGGCTGTAGAAAATAGCCACTAGACGTCAAAAATTTACTGGTTGGATAGAGATAGAATATAACTTCGTCTCTTTCTAACTCATGAATATTTGACTCACAGCATTGGGAGGTCCAGTTCACTTTGTAGATATTACGATTACGACTTGATATTATTAAATGTAGGTATTTATCACTTGACGTGTATAGCCGTGAGGCCAAAAAGCACTTTTGGACTTAAGAAATGTGTTGGGTAAATGTTAGAGTAAGTGGTCTTTCGATCGCATTGTTTTCGAGTCAGTGGTCTTTATGAGATTTGTAAAAAATTGTACTGGAGGTTCGAAAAATAAATGTACCTACTAAGTATTTGGTAATAAATAACTTGTAAATATGTTGTTTAAAATAAGTGTAGTCCCTGTAGGTATTTATTTGTACGATTTCGGGCCTTTGTTGAAATCCAAAGTTTTTAATTTATTTTTCGACCAATAAATGTTGGAGAGAACTAATTTGTTTGTTTTATTTCTTTATTTGGATGTTGCCTGTGTGTGTTGAATGCAAAACAATGGTTTGATAAACGCAAACACGTTTGGAACTCAAAAATAGTTGAGTAGTCGAAATTTTAATGATACAGGACCGATTTCGCAGTCATCAGATAACGTCTAACGAGAACGGAACGGGAATATTTTATTCTCCAGCAATTTTTGCTGCGAGATTTTGTAAAAAAAATACGTCATATCTTTTATTCAGAAAGTTATCTGACTATTGAAAAATCGGCTCTTAGTGTTTTAAAATAATAATTCAATATCAATTTGATTATTTAATTCCTACCTACTGCAAAAAGTAGTTAAAAATTAACTTAAATGTAAGTACCTATTTAAAAATAATGCATTTTTCTTTTGAAAAACATCTGAAAACATGTAATTTCTAATAATGTTCATCTACCGAACCTAAAATTGACAAAATTAAACTTTCAAAGTTATACAAAAAAAAAATTGCGAGGACTGTATAATTTTACATTAATGTATGGTCGCCAAAAAGTCATGGGGACCGTGAAATGTATCATGAATCATTCATAGGGTTCCAAAGTACAATTTGTGAGACAAGCATGTTGCCGTTTTAAAGGTCGTGGACAGGAAAAAAAGACAGTGAAGGAAAGAAAAACAGACATAGAATTTTATTATATCCCGACCGTCCGAGACAGTTCCTGAGATAGCTGTACGGTGCGGGAGGGGTCTGATGAAGTGACGCAAGAGCTCACTGATACGTCAACTTGTGACAACTGTCACCCCTCCCGTACCGGCTTTGTCGCAAAATGTCTCTTTCGCAAAATGTCTATTAGTCATAAAATGCCTCTTTCTCATAATGTCGCTTTAGCAGAATAAAATGAAGCCAGGTTTAAAAAAAATGTTTTTTTCCAATATTTTATTAGTAGTATAATATTAATAGTGGTATTAATGAGTAAGTTAAAAAAATGAAACATTTAATTAGAAACTGGAAAATACGACTTTTATTTAAACATGGCTAAATTTTATTCTAAGTTACCGCGACATTTTTGCGAAAGAGACACTGCGAAAGCGACATTATGAGAAAAATACATTTTGCAAAGGAGACATTTTACGACTAAACCCCCGCACCGTGCTGCTACCTCAGGAACGGTCTTAGATAATCGGTCGGGCTTGGGTCGGGCTATAGATATAAATACTTTACAACTGTACCCAAAGCACAATACATTTTTACTTGTTTCTAATAATAGGTCACTTTGTGAACTGTATATTTTTTGCGACAATAAAGATTATTATTATTATTATAATCGTGTTAATTCCAAATTTAAAAACGTCAAACTGACTCTTTTGTTTTATGTATTCAATAAAAGTTTTTCTTACTCCTCCGTTGTTCTTTTCTGATTAATAATTTGTTGCGGGATCCAGTTGAATCGCTTCTCTGGGACTCGTCGAGCTTCATTGCTTTGGCGTTTTTCTGGTGGTCACCACTGTTGATTCTGGCTTACAGGAGTTGCAGTGGTTTTCGAATAGTGTGGCGGGCTTGTCCATCTAAAAAATATTCAATAAAGTACACCAACAGCATATACATCCAACATTGGCGTATAGCAGTAGGTACTTACTAAAAGTAATGTATTACTTCTAATAATATGTAAGTATGTCAAAAAAGGAAAAAAAAATAAAAAAAGTAGGTGGAATGGTAAGCAACAGTTGCAATCAAGAGATCAATAATGAAAATACCCAATACCAGTTTACCCAGCAGCCTGTGAATCGAACCCACGGCACAATAAGGCAGCCCTAACGACCAAGATGTATTACAATTTAAAACAATTGATCAGCATCTAAACCAACTACAATCGCAGAAACAACCGATTACAATCTAACGAGTATTTAGAAAGTGTTGCCAATGCCAATTGTAACGGCGATTATTGTGCAACTGCAGTGTCCATTGTACCTTGGACTATCAGGGTGACTGCTTGTAAAGAGAAAGGGTGCATGCTACAGAAAAGTCAGGCGTTTAAACATTACAGCTTAGTTTAAGAACAAAAAAAAAGTACCCAAAACAAATAAAACCTACTCAGTTCAAGGTAGATGCTCAAATCCATTCGATTTCGTAGCCCCCTACGAAAGTGAATAGATTTGAGCACCTTCCACAGGTCTGATGGAGTCAAAGTTTGGTACTTCGTTACTTGAGCCCTTGCTCATGTCAATCTTCAGACGCCTACTGCTGGGCACAGGTCTCCCCCAAGGGGGGTTCAGCCGTAATCGCTATGCTCAGCCGATGCATGTTGGCGATCGCAGTTGTTTTTTTATTATCTTTGTGCGGCTGTGGTATCACTGCGATCAGAGCTGATCTATTGTGATCGAGACGATCGCAGTAGATGTTATGGTAGGTACTCAGAAGGACGCTGCTTCCATTCTCTGGTTAATATCCTTCTGTCGCCTTCTACGACACCCACGGGTAGAAATGGGGCACAGGTCAAAATTTGGTATTTCGTTACTTCAGCCCATGCTCAGCGGCGCGTGCTAGCACGAGTAAGGGCCGGGGAGGGGACGTAAGGGGTCGCGATGGGCCTCAGCGGCGAGAAGAGAATGACGGCGATCTGTTTTTGTATTTTCTCAACGTGCTAGTAGCCCTATTGCTCTCCTGGAGGAGAGTTATAGCGCCATCAGGGACGGTCAGTGTTTGTCTCGGTCGTCGAGTCTTACAAACGCGAAAGGGACCGGGTGGCCGATACAATCAACGGGTTGGGGTGCTTTTCAGCAAAGTCAAAGTAGCGCTTGGAGGTCCATTTCCATGAAATGCTGGATGGTGGAGTTTTTTTAGATCGAGTTGGAAAGTTCGTTTTGCGGGTCCAATATATTATTACGCCTCTAGGGTAATCTTGGGGCAACCGCACTTTACCGCAGTGCGTCGGGGATGTTCGCCGAAGCAGGCGTCCCAGATACGTTCCTTGATAGGGAGTGCGCCTGTTGTAGCCAAGAGTTTGGACAGCCCAATAATGAGGCACTGGATTTCGGCTCACTGACTTTCTTTAAAATATGTAAAGTAGGTTATAATATACCGCGCGCTGTGTGTGTATATGTAATGTAGCCGGAAAATGTTGTTAACCCACATAAATAAAAAAAAATAGTCTACGACCTATTCCCGGATCTATCTACCTACACACAAAAAAAATCGGTCTAGCCGTTTCGGAGGATTTCGATAAGAAAGACTAACACACACACACGAGATTTTTCCAGACTTGCTTTTGCCCGCGACTTCGTCCGCGTGAAAGTCGAATATCGCGGATGCAGACGAAGTCGCGGATAAAAAGTAGTCTATGTCCCTCCCCAGGGTGCAAGCTATATTCATATTAAATTTCATCAAAATCGGTTCAGCAGTTTCGTCGTAAAAGAGTAACAGACAGAGTTACTTTAGCATTTATAATATAAGTATGGAAGTATGGAAATATAAATAGAGTATAGGTAAGTACCTATTGACTAGTATGGGTTTATCATATTAAATATAAAATGTGTATGTATTCTTGTGTATTGTGTTCCTATTTAAATTTTGCTGTATAGAGCTGTGTCTGAAAATAAAGTTTTATTATAAAAACCGAATGTGTCAACCGATATATGTGTATAGCGATCCTAAGTAAGAGGTTGCATTACTCTACGCCAATTCTTATAACTAATGTTTGTTGCAACTAGTAAATTTTATCTTTTTCTTTCATTCTCAATTTCACATGGAGATTCTGCATGCCCTTTAGTAATTTGCATGATCATTAAGCTCTGTTAACATGTAAAACATCATAGAATAATAATCAAATTAACAATATCCTTTTTCGAAAGTCGGTTAAAAAGAGGACCTCGGACTGGTTTCCTTAGCTTGCAGTGTAAGGGAATGAGCTTAGACGATGTAAGTATGGATAAGGACATGTTTAGTCTTAAACGTATGTATGGTATAACGGGCTGGTGTCCCCAACTCCATGTCTCAGCGCGTATTTTGCGTAAGTACAGGTGGGAAGTAAATCATTCGATCCACCTTAGCTCCTCGAGAAAGACCAGCAGCGCCATGACGTTTGACCTGGATTGCCGAAGTCCTTTGCGCAGCGAAGCGACCTTAGAGCAGTTAAGAAGTTCATGGGTTGCTGTCTCGTCTGCACCCATGCAGGCTCTGCATAGTGCTGGAGGCTGTTTGTATCTCCTATGACTTACGTACTTTGACTAAGCACTTTTTCTATCACTGTCTTGCAATTGTCAAACTACAAATGTAGTACCTAAAAGTACCTACTAAATAACATTTATTTATCTCCCGGCAGCCTTTTTTTCTGTGAATATTTTATTTATTTGTCGCCAAAGATTTAAAAGCGATCGATCTGTTAAAATCATTGCATTCTTGCGTGATTTTGACAGAACGAAGAGTAGGTAAATTTACGATAAACTTTGTCTCTGAATGACGAACTTATTTCTAAACTAACAGGTTTCGTATCTACTCTAGCTTGAACTTGTCACAAAACAAAATAAACAACAAAATTACAAATTGCATTTCCACATTTTGTTTAATCCAAGTAACAGTTGCATTTACGAACCGTTAAGGGTTTTGAAGTAAAAAAGTTAATAGTTTTGCATGCGTTTAACGAGAACTGGGTTCAATTGTGACTGTGTTTTACTCGATTACTAAGTAGTTTCCATTTTTGCTGTTGGATAGGGCAATAGAAGATTTGTTTTGTGTTTATTTATTTTAATTAGTTAAATAATTGTGACGCGGGCCGCGGTAGCAGCGCTCCAGCAGTCCAGAGCCCCCACTACCTCGACGCAGCCCCCGCTGACCTATATAAGCCTTGGTGCGACGGACGCTGCCCCTCCCTTCAAAACCGTTTCTTGCGAAGAATCACAGGAGCCCCTTTTTACCTTCGCAACGAGAACCTCCATCTCGATCTAAAAATACCTACCATCCAGCAGTTCATGAAACGCTCCGCCAAGCGCTTCTTCGTCACTGCTGAGAAGCACTCTAACCCGTTAATCGTATCGGCCGCCCGGTACACTCCCTCCCGTATTAGTAAGACTCGACGACCGAGACATACTCTGACCGACCCTGACGATGCTATTACTCTCCTCCAGGAGAGCAATAAGGCCACCAGTCCAGTTAAGAAACACAAACACAGACCGCCGTCATTCCGTCCTCGCCGCCGAGGCCCGCCGCGACGACCCCGTACGTCCCCTCCCCGACCCTTGCTCGTGCCAGCCCGCGCCGCTGAGCCTGTAGTTTTAAATTCGTCCCTAAATAATGGAAATCCGATCCAGCCTGTCCCTTTGCTGTCCTCTCCCAGCGACGCCCTAAGCCGAGGCTCGTACCCCACAGGGGGTGCCCTTAGCGTGTAGTCGCTTAGTTTGTAAGCTATTTTGCCCTGGCTGGAGGCCCTAAAAATAATATTTTTTAAGGCACCACAGGAAAGTCCGGTTAAGCAGCCGACAACCTCCTAGGTTGACCTGCGAGATGCCAATCCGAAAAAAAAAAAAAAAAAAAAAAGACTGCCCCTTTTCGACCGGCCAGCAGCGACGAAGCTAAGTGTCTCACCTCACCGGACTGAAGACCACGTTTCAAGAGCCTACCACGCCCATCTACCGTCTGAGCCCTAAGCCTCTCTTCTAATCTAGCGTAGCAAGAATACTGTCTAAGCTGTATTAGTATACTTTAGTTTCGGAAGTCGGTGGCTTGACTGTTCTATTTATTGTTTTGTATTGACTTCCGAAACTAAAGTCATGTGTGTTCTGTTTTAAAGTTATTTTTCACTTTTTGATTTTTGAAGGCGGTTGTCTTTTTCAAAAAAGATTTTATTTTCCAATTTATAGTGTCTCTTTATCAACCAAAACCCTTAAGAAACGGCAACATATTTAAAACAGAGATTGAAAGTCCTCCAAAGATGGAACGATGGAAGAAACGAAAACGTCTACTCGGTTTTTGTGTTGTTTTTTTTCAAAAAGCGCATTCAAAATTTCGTTTTGTAGTATATTAAAGCTATCTCCAGAATCTAACAAACACTTTTATGAAATATGCCTGGCAATATAAAACAACAAACAGAACAAAGCCACCGACTTCCGAAACTAAAGTCATGTGTGTTCTGTGCTAAAGTTATTTAACACTGTTTAGTTTTTGAAGGCGGTTCGTTTTATTTCAAAAAAGATTTTTAAATGTGAAGACTTGTTATTGGCGGTCAGTCTAATAGCTACTGTTTTTGATCTGTTTGTTTTAGCTGTAAGTATTCCATGTTCTTTATATAAATAAATATGTCAATCGAATTTTTTTCGTGTTTTTACCACAATGGCCTTATAAGTTTGTTTGGCTCGTGCCGGCCCGAGAATAATAGCGGTAGGTATAAGGTATTATATAACTCGTATCAAGTTTCAATAAAAAAAACATCTGCCTATACTAATATTTGAAAGAGGTAAAGTTGTTTGTTTGTAAGAGGCAACGATGTCTGGAAGTACCTACCTACTGGCCCGATTTTTTTTTTGACTGGAATTTCCTACTGTTTATTTATTTATTTATTTAAAAACATAAGCTGACAGTGCTTGCGACCAAATTGCTTACATTTTAATTATCTTATGACTAACCTTAAGGGGGTACCGAAGGAACGATACGTAATTGCTAAATAATTGCGTTCGTTTGATTCCTTGTTACATCGTTATTACTTATCCTTTTGTCATGCAATTCATATATAAGATATTAGAGGATTCACTCTATACTTCACAGGCGTTAGAAACACGATCACTTGAAGTTTTCTCGATAGAAAAAAAATCCAAAGTAATCTCTTAAAAACAAAATAAACCCTTACTACGTCGTAAATACTTCACGAAAGGTCATCTGTTTTTAAATAATAACAAAACTACATGTTCTCTATCGCATAATTGTTTTACTTTTTCAAAATGTGTATTTGTTTTAATAATACGAAGGAAATACCTAAATTAACTCGTGTTCTACCCATTCTAACTAGAGCCGCCACGCTTCCCCCCTGTCCGCTTTAGTCTTGCTTCGGCCATCAGACGGGGAGCTTGTGTCGCTTACGCTTACGCACGGTTTTAAAAATATAACGAAGAATTTTATGTTAATTCAATTTATTTTAAATGGAGAACAAAGTAAACAAAGAAAAGAATTGGTTGGCGAAAACAGAATTCTATTCGCTTACAATGAAAAAATAATTTAAGTAAAACTCGTATCTGATTGCGTTACAGGGTGGTACGTTATTTTTTTAATGGGATGGATGTATTATAAACAATTTAAAAATAATAATAATAATATGTAGGGTCATTTCACACATGGCCATCTGACCCCAAACCTGAGAGAGACCCTGTAGTATGGGTGTCAGACAGCTGATATAAACACACCATTTTTTTTTCAAAAGCATGCTTATATAGATAAACAACACCCAAACACAAGGAAAACACAAATGACCATCACACAAATATTTACCCTGGGCGGGAATCGAACCCGCAACACGCTGCGCAGCAGTCAATCGCTCAGCCAAAATCATCGATTCATCGATCACTAGCCAAAATGTATCTTTCTAGAGCAAGACGTCTACAGGCTGAGAATTTTGAACTCAAAGAGAATACTCCTGTTGTTTCGTACCTAAGTACTCGGTTAGGTACTGAGGTCAGCACTGAGCACATCAAGCCACAACAATCTGTCAAACTTTAATAGATTTTGAACTTGATTACAAAAGAATAAGGTTCATATTCATATCATAATATATTAGGAAAATTTGTCAATTAGGTACGGCTTGATGGGCTGGTGTCTGTACCTACGTACTAACAATATAACTAAGTACTATTTACGATATTTCAACAATACACCACGGGTGGGCAAATTCGCTAAATTGAATCGTTCTCTGTATCTTTTTTCTAATTATAGGGTAAATGTACCAGTTGTTGGCATTTCACTGTCGGCTAGTATAGAAAGAGAAACAGAGCATTTTGAAGACAATAATAATAGGTTCACCCTTGTTTGGTCGAACAATGTTTCGTCGAAAATCACTTCGGCGAATTTTAGTTGCAATAAAGTCATTTCGTAGAATTATTCATTTGACAGAATAATTCATTGGTAAATTTTTATTTAGCATAATTATTTATTTGAATTAATTTCATTTGAACAAATTTCATTTCACCGAATTTTCAAATGCACTTATTTTATTTAAATTAATGTTTCACTAGACTAATAATGATTTAGTCGAAAGATCGTATCGAATATTTAGTTCATTAATAATTACTATTAGCCTAATCATATTTTCGCAATAACATTATTTACGTATAACAGTTTACGCATAATTTTTCTAATCATAATAATGATTAAGGTTAACATTCTAAAGCATAAATGATTTACGCATAATGATATTAAAACATATTTTTACCATGCATGCAGTAACCACACAAACATGTAAACAAGCATACACCATGCATGCAGCAAGCAAGCATGCAGAATGTAAGCAAGCATGCGGCAATCATGCAAGCAAACATGCAGCAGGCATGGTTTCTGTCACGGCTCCGGCGCTGCGGGGCTCCGGCGGTCCCACGCGAGCTTATCGTCGCAGATGTGTTTTACGCTCACCACCGAAGCTTCGGCTTGCTGGCCGGCTGCGCCGGCCAGCCTCAGCCACGGTGGCGAGCGTTAAAACCACCTGCTCCTCAGCCCGCGGGCCGCCTTGCCCCTCCGCGCCTACGCGGGCTTAGATTACACTCTAGGAGTAGGGCAGACAAGACTACGTGGAGTCGGGTTTGCAACGATTCGTTTCTGTCACTAACTTTTGTACCACATCTTATTGTTTTTTGAAGACATTGATTTAGCGTGGCACAATAGATTTGCACATTATGCCTAGTAACATTATGTGAATTTAATTTATGCCAAAACAAATGTCTAAATATAATTTGCTACGCAATTGAGGACATCTGGCGCTAGGCAGCCGCTGACGCGGCACGCTCGCTGCGCTCGCTCGCCTTCGCGCGTTGTGTCGTCACCACCTAACCTAATCTACCCGTTTCGATTTATAGTTATATATTTTTTTCTGCATTACTTTACACCAATTGAATATTCGATAAAATACATGTTATACCATCTGAACATTACATGAAATGAACATTATACCTTTTGAACATTAGCACAAATGTTGTTATAGCAAATAAATATTCGACGAACTGAAAATTCTGTCAAACGATATTATACTAAGTGATGATTTTCTTAAACGTTGTTCGATTTAGTAATATTGTATCAAACATTGTTCGACCAAACAAGGGTGAACCATAATAATACTGTGACTTTGTAAGTGGTGTGCGGTTCGACAGCGCGGCCACGGCGATATTTCGAAAAAAAAACTATTCCAAGATTATGTAAAATTTTGTAAAAGCTAATTCCCAAAACTCGCTAACCCTTACTTTTTTCGATAGATAATCATAACTTAGTTCCATTTTCGACAAATTCAAATCTAGGTTTTACAAAAAACTTCAGACCTCTGCGAGGCTTTTTCAGCGAGATATCGGCGATAACGTGTTTTCCACCGTTTCAATGGCGCGGCCATGGGGTTTTTTAGTCTTACAGGTCCGAAAATATAAACCTAGGATATTTTGATGTATTTTTTCAAATTTCGACAAATTCAAATCTAGATTTTACAATGAATTTCAGACGTCTGCGATGCATTTTCAGCGTGATATCGGCGATAACGTGTTATTCACCGTTTCAATGGCGCGGCCATGGGGGTTTTGTCTTGCAGCTCCTAAAGTATAAAACCTAAGATTTTTTTCTGTATTTTTACATTTTTTTTACAAATTCTATCTGTTATTTACCTGAATGTCAGGTATCTGCTACGCTTAGTTTTAATGATCTCCGTGGCCGCGCGGTTCTCTGCGTTTCAATGGCGCGGCCACGTTCAAACCCTTATAACTTTGTAACCATAACTTTGACAAATTTATGGTTTTGGGAATCAGCTTCCACAAAATTGTACATAATTTTGGAATAGTTCTTTTTTCGAAATATCGCCGTGGCCGCACGGTCGAAACGCACACCGTAAGTGTACCTAATGATATATTTTTCGACGACACGGTTGGCGCAGTGGTTGAGCGATCGACTGCTGCACTGCGTGTCGTGGATACTATTCCCGCACTGAACAAATATTTGTATGGCCTACAGATAGTTGTTCCGGGTCTGGCTGTTTGTGTATGTGAGTTTATATGTTTGTAAACGACACAGGAGTAATTCCTAAAGTGGAGAAATGTTTTTTTTAAATAAAATAAATATTTAAATACCTACTTTTGCGATTTTGTTTAAAGTATGCAGAAAATCCGTTACCTACTTGTGAAAAGTAATCCCTTTATACTTATTTAGAAAACGTGAATTTTTTTGCAGTGGTTTATGACTGGCACGCGACGGCATAATTTCGCAATTTTCATTTTACCAAAACTACGTCATGCGCTCTCAATCACTCGCGGCGCGGCAGACTACCGAGCCACAGAAAAGATTACTGTGACCGAGCGGCCGTCTTCATAATAATATCACCGAATCGTCTTCATATTACTTGCCACACTTTTATGAGCGCTATGTTCCGTCTATACTTTTAATTGGTCTGAGCCTACATACCCTACCTACACTAATTGCGCCAACCCTCCAAAAATTAAGAAACTAATACGTCATCTGTGTATAATTTTTGGTGAAGAAATTAAATTAATTTTTAGTTATATTAGATAAATTACTTTTGGTGAAGAAATTAAATTAAAATTTGAATTAATTACGTCATCTATGTAAACTTTTTTTAAGTTCTGGTTTGACATTTAAAAAGTATTGAAATTATATTATAGAATAAATATTTTTTAATTTGAAAATAAAGGGTCGACTACTGAGATGTTTACCCTATTTACTTAGCTGTTCTATTATTTTACATTATTGAGTTCACTTTTAGAGTTTCTATTGTACTTAGAATATACCTATAGGTACTATCATAAAATGTAATTAGGTAAGTATTATTCGATTACTATATGGGTACTTACCTAGAAAGTACCTAGGATAGGTGCCTACTTACTTACCCACAGTAAATTATTAAAATAATAAGTAGTAAGATAAATAGTAATTATTAAACTAGTATTTAAATGTTTGAATATTTTTTTAATAAAAGTAGATATTTGAAATCGTTATTGGTGTTATGCCGGCGCTTTACATGACGTATTTGTGCAAATATTCGCCTTATTTGGATAATACAAAATGTACCCTATGCGCATTGAAATATAGTCGATTTTGTATTATCCAAATAAGGCGAATATTTGCCCAAATACGCCATGTGAAGTGCCAGCATTATAATTCGTAAATACTGTAGCACCCTCGCTAGTCGATCGACGCACGGAGTGTCGCGTGCGGCGCGGCGGCGCGCGGCGCGCGATTGTGTGCCTTACGCACACATACACGGAGCGCATAGAATACCTAAAATCGATCAGCGCCAGAAGCTCGGTGCGCCCTTAACTAACTTATGATAGGTACTACTTAAGAACAAATGTAAACATTTACACACATAATACGTTTTATCATGGAAGATATCCAGATCTATGTGCTGGGTGAGCAAAGAGTTCAACAGTGCGACAGCTCGGGCTGTGGGTGCAGCCGCAGCTCGACGAGTGCGCACTCCCGGGGGCACGGCAAACAGTGACAGTGATCCTGTTGATAAAAGGACTCTCTACTCTCCTTTCACTTCTCTTTATCAAAACCTATTTATTAGGACTAGTCTTTGTCGAAGGAGTTTAGATTATCTCGCCATCTGTGCCTGGGCCTGCTGCGAAGTCGCTGGCCATGTAAGAGGGACCCATACTTATTGTCACAAAATATGAAGATTACAAAAGGACCGCTCCCGCCATCTTGGAAAATAATTACCTAAACTTGCCAGACTCACTAGGGCTGCTACTGTATTGACTCTGTAGGTTTATTTGTGACAATATTGACACTGGTTGGAACTCTGCAGTTTTATTATAACAAAATTTTCCTGTTCGTCATGAAATGTCAATTACATTATCTATTCGTTTTGACAACACGTGACAGTCGAGACTGAAGTCTGCTTGAAACTGCTTGAGAATGCCTATAAACGTTATGTCAATGTGTGCGTGCGAAAAATGGCGGTTTGTTCTGAGTGGTCTCTCTGCTCGGGCGCGCCGCAGCCGCGCGTACTTTGTGATACGGTCACGCGTTTGGCCCAATGATCGTCCGACATGCGCAGATGTGTCCAACCCAATTCTACTTCAGCGTTACAGCTTTCTTCGTCAGCTGTTTGTGATGGAACGAATGGTAGTATTCCTAACCCGGTGAATTATACACAGAATACTCCGTTGTGAAACAAAACTGTACAAGTAAATATTTTTTTACTCATACATACTTACACAAAAAGCTACGCTAACCGCGGTCGGTCTGTGGATGTGTGACCATCCCTTTAATACCGAGTTCCCTCCGTGCCTCGGAAAGCATGTAAAGCCGTTGGTCCCGGCTGTCATTTGTAGATCTTTGGCAGTCGTTATGGGTATAGTCAGAAGCCAGAAAGTCTGACAACCAGTCTTACCAAGGGGTATCGTGTTATCCAGTAACTGGGTTGTGGAGGTCCGATAGGCAGTCGCTCCATGTAAAACACTGGTATTCAGCTGCATCCGGTTAAACTGGATGCCGACCCCAATATACTTACTTGGGAAAAGGCTAGGCAGATGATGATGATGATTTCATTCAAAATATTTTGTAGACTTACTGCTTCCACATAATTGATAATATTTTTTTCAACACACTTGCTCATAAAATGGCTCTAATTTCACCGCAATTAGGTACATAATGACACCTGTAATCAAACTGTGACTTTTTCATTGCTATTATTCACAAGTGAGATACAGGGGGTTTTTTTTTATTTTATTGGTCGAGTTGCTTTGTTCTTAAAAAAGTTTCGATACAAAAAAGATCAGTGTTCAATAGTACAAATAAATTAATGTAACTATTGCTTGCTCATTTCATGCAACTTCGTATTTAAATAGATAGATATGTTTTTAATAAATAAAACTTTCACTCAAATGTAACTTTTGTTTTCTCTGTAATAAAGAAAACTTTGAATTCTCCATTTTGTACGTGGCTAGAACGCTATCCACGAAAAGACAAAAAAAAGAAACCTCATTCTTTTAGTCTATGGCCGATCGCCATTGTTTGCTTTGATGCGCGCGCATAGGAAAGCTGATTAATGTTTCCCGCTATTGCGAATGTTTTTCACAACTCGTTTTCACTGTTGAAAATGATTTTTAAGTATTATTTTCTTCACAAGTGTGTTGAAAAACGTCGTATGATACACGTGTGTATTGATGATTACCGCTGAGGCGCCATTGAGACCCGAGCCGTTAGGTGAGGGTCTCAATGGCGCCTCAGCGGTAATCACCAACATTACACACTAGAACCATAATGTACTATAATCATTAAACGATACGTGAGTATTATTACACATTATAGATTGAGAACAACGGGTGTAGTCCGCGCGGGCGCAACGCGCAGCCGCGCGCACTGTCCGCAGGAACGCGACGGGCGGTGTGTCATCCTGTGGAACTCCTTGAAAAAGGTGGCCGTACGCCATCGAAACTAGTCGGACGAACCCGACAACACAGTGAGTTAATCCGTTGTTCTCAATCTATAATATGTTTAATAGGGTTTCCTTTTGGCCGAAACTTACCTGATATTCACTGATGATGCGGCCTACGGTGAAACACTCTTGCCTGGGATGAACCGGTCCACTCGTGCCTTGAAGATACCCAGATTATACTCATTGGGGCGGATAGTGAACTCCATAGTCGAGCAGTTCGCACAATCAATATGGAAGCAAAGCGCTTGGTTCGAGACCGTGGAACTTTAACCATATAGCGGTGATGCTACACCGTATCTTTGCTCGTCCGATGATGGAATGGGGATGGGGGAATTAAGTTGTGCAATTCCAAAGCACACTCTCCAAAATTCCTCTTATTATTGACTTATTATAGACTTGACTTACACGCGAGCAAAGTCGCAGGAAAAACCTACTAATTCAATATTTTACTTCTTGTTTCAAACGATATCATATTCCTAGCTACCTTAGAATAATTTAAAGAATCATTTACATTAATTTTATATAGGCACCTATTAATCTGGTATATAAAGAACCAGATACAGATCAGCTGTTTGTCAAATCGTTGGAAATTGTCTATGGAAACTGGTTTTTGAGTTACTCGTCTGTGGTCTAGCCTTATATGGAATATAGAGTTATTAATTTAATGTAATTGGCTATGACATATTTTTATTTAAGTGTCATTATTATTCATTTTCACCCGTAAACGGTCAAGTGGACTTAATTATCATGCAATTAAAAAAATATATAATATAATATTCTACTTACTATCCTCTCCGTGGCCATGTGGTACCTGTCACGAATACCATCACACCATGTAATGTAAAATGTAATCTTCCGACCGGATTTCGGTCACGGCGGCCAATCTCAATGGAGATCAGTCAAGTACGCAGAAGATATTATAGTGCACAAATGTGTGCGCAAACACAGATGCACTCCCTCTTCCCTCACTCTCATAGTCCGGTGGGACGGCAATCCGACACGACCGGAGAGAGATCAGGCGCAGGACCAACGGCTTTACGTACTTTCCGAGGCACGGGGGTGTTACACCGCCAACTTCCAAACTCCGGGCTGTTGAACTGAGAAATTCTTAACAGAAAAACCCAATAACACTTTGCCCGACCTGGGAATCGAACCCAGGACCCCACGCTCACCCGTCGCGCTTGCGACCACGAGATATACCATATCGACCAATGGGTGTCGTAGAAGGCGACAGAGGGATATTGACCAGAGGATGGGCAGCAGCGTCCTTCTGAGTACCATAACACCTACTGCGATCGCCAAGACCGGGAGACCTATGCCCAGCAGTGGGCGTCTAAAGGTTGATATAATGATGATGACTATCCTCTAGGCCCAGTTAAAATTGTGATGGAGTTGTATCTCACACGCATAGAGCACATAGAGTTTTGTACAGTAGTGTGTCATCATCATCATGTTGCTGTTGACGCCCACTACTGATAGGTCTCTACCAACGGGGGGTTCAGCCGTAATCGCCATGCTTGGCCGATGCATGTTGGCGATCGCAGGTAGGTGTTATGGTACTCAGAAGGACGCTGCTGCCCATCCTTTGGTAACCTGTCACATATTTTTCATGTATACGTCCGCAGTACGGGTGTAATGCACCCTTACTGCGGACTTATGTGACGTACTGAGGGTGGATGTACACGTCAAGAAGTTCTGTGTTACGAAGTAACTGAGTCGAACATCATCCATGCAAAGCACTGGGGGTCAAGTCTCCTATTATTATAATTTCGTTATTCCAACACGATCCCATTGTCATTTTGCTAAAAGTTCATAATCTGCTAAATTCATAATGGTCGATCATTGGTCGGTCGAATTAAAAGCAATGACTGCTCAATGACGTTCTAATGGTAGGTCATTGATCAAAGGAACTGTCAAAATTTTAGCAGATTACCGCTTAAGTCAGTCATTCAGTTGTCATTTTGTACGAGATTACCATTCTATATCATTTCTTTCAATGGCGTGTCAGTGGTTGACCATTGGAAAGTCATAATGACGCCATTATATTAGTAGACTACCAAACTTATCAAAATCAACAATTATGAAATCAATGATAGACCATTCTGACACTATTGTAATAGCAGACTTGAGGCCCTGGTATTCAGCTGCATTCGGTTAGACTAGAAGCCGCCAATATAATTGGAAAAAGGCTAGGGAGATGATGTAATAGGGGAAGTGCCTATTGTCACCAACCTGGTACGAATCTTTGAAGACACAGTTGGCTCAGTGGCGAAGAGTTTGACTGGTGCGCTGGGTGTCGCAAGTTCGATTCCTGCATGGATCAGATATTTTTATCAGGTATACTCCATTTTATAACAGCATTAGAAAAAAGAACATCGTATAAGCAGGAATGCAAAATTGCATTTGATTTCAAAGATAAGTTAAAACAACTAAAATTAAAATTATTTTAACATAATCTTGATAAATAGATCTAAGATAGTGCTAAGTATAGACGTATAATAATAAAAAACAATATTAAAATCTCTTAAACATTTTTAATTTGGTAGAATTACAGTGAAACGAATAATGTTCCTGGTATTGTTCAACCCTGCTTCTGTTAGGTGTTTAGCAATGACACTGTAATTTAAAATTGGAATTAAAAATACAACTAAATGAAAGCCACATAATTTTAGAAGATAAGTTATTAAAATGGTTACAAATACGTGTGACAGCTACTGTAAAAATAGATTATAATAAACTAACTTTTGCCCGCGACTTCGTCCGCGTGAATGTCGGTTATCGTGGATGCAGACGATATCGTGGGTTCAAAAGTAGCCTATGTCCTTTCCCAGGGTTTAAGCTATATTCACATCAAATTTCATAAAAATCGGTCCAGCCGTTTCATCGTGAAAGCGTAACAGACAGAGTTACTTTCACATTTATAATAATACTAGCTGACCCGACAGACGTTGTCCTGTCCTTATCTACCTACTTACCTGCCTATTTACCTACCCTACACCTACCCTACACCTACCCTACACCTACCCTACACCTACCCTACACCTACCCTACACCTACCCTACACCTACCCTACACCTACCCTACACCTACCCTACACCTACCCTACACCTACCCTACACCTACCCTACACCTACCCTACACCTACCCTACACCTACCCTACACCTACCCTACACCTACCCTACACCTACCCTACACCTACCCTACACCTACCCTACACCTACCCTACACCTACCCTACACCTACCCTACACCTACCCTACACCTACCCTACACCTACCCTACACCTACCCTACACCTACCCTACACCTACCCTACACCTACCCTACACCTACCCTACACCTACCCTACACCTACCCTACACCTACCCTACACCTACCCTACACCTACCCTACACCTACCCTACACCTACCCTACACCTACCCTACACCTACCCTACACCTACCCTACACCTACCCTACACCTACCCTACACCTACCCTACACCTACCCTACACCTACCCTACACCTACCCTACACCTACCCTACACCTACCCTACACCTACCCTACACCTACCCTACACCTACCCTACACCTACCCTACACCTACCCTACACCTACCCTACACCTATCCTACACCTACCCTACACCTACCCTACACCTACCCTACACCTACCCTACACCTACCCTACACCTACCCTACACCTACCCTACACCTACCCTACACCTACCCTACACCTACCCTACACCTACCCTACACCTACCCTACACCTACCCTACACCTACCCTACACCTACCCTACACCTACCCTACACCTACCCTACACCTACCCTACACCTACCCTACACCTACCCTACACCTACCCTACACCTACCCTACACCTACCCTACACCTACCCTACACCTACCCTACACCTACCCTACACCTACCCTACACCTACCCTACACCTACCCTACACCTACCCTACACCTACCCTACACCTACCCTACACCTACCCTACACCTACGACCCTACACCTACCCTACACCTACCCTACACCTACCCTACACCTACGACCCTACACCTACCCTACACCTACCCTACACCTACGACCCTACACCTACCCTACACCTACCCTACACCTACCCTACACCTACCCTACACCTACCCTACACCTACCCTACACCTACCCTACACCTGCCCTACACCTACCCTACACCTACCCTACACCTACCCTACACCTACCCTACACCTACCCTACACCTACCCTACACCTACCCTACACCTACCCTACACCTACCCTACACCTACCCTACACCTACCCTACACCTACCCTACACCTACCCTACACCTACCCTACACCTACCCTACACCTACCCTACACCTACCTACACCTACCCTACACCTACCCTACACCTACCCTACACCTACCCTACACCTACCCTACACCTACCCTACACCTACCCTACACCTACCCTACACCTACCCTACACCTACCCTACACCTACCCTACACCTACCCTACACCTACCCTACACCTACCCTACACCTACCCTACACCTACCCTACACCTACCCTACACCTACCCTACACCTACCCTACACCTACCCTACACCTACCCTACACCTACCCTACACCTACCCTACACCTACCCTACACCTACCCTACACCTACCCTACACCTACCCTACACCTACCCTACACCTACCCTACACCTACCCTACACCTACCCTACACCTACGACCCTACACCTACCCTACACCTACCCTACACCTACCCTACACCTACGACCCTACACCTACCCTACACCTACCCTACACCTACGACCCTACACCTACCCTACACCTACCCTACACCTACCCTACACCTACCCTACACCTACCCTACACCTACCCTACACCTACCCTACACCTACCCTACACCTACCCTACACCTGCCCTACACCTACCCTACACCTAAAAGTTTTTTTTTTTTTTTTTCTTTCCGTAAGAACCATCTTCGTACTTCAAGGAATATTATAAAAAAATAATTATCCAATTTGGTCAAGCGGTTCGCAAGTTATGCGCTTACCAACACATTTAGCGATTCATTTTTATATATAAGATTATGGACTCGGTGTTTATCGTAACTTTAACATGTTTATTGTACTTTTGTTACAAAGTGTGCAAAAAAAAACCTTTTTCTTCTTCTGTCTAATGCTATTGTAAATGAAGTATAGTTGTTCCGAGACTGTCAGTTTGTGACTGTAAGTTATTAATAATGTTTGTAAACGCACCCGATGCAGAAGAAAAAAAACTACAATCCAGGATAGGTACAAAAAAAATCCTAATGAAAACCCCCAATAACACTTTGCACGACTTGAACATCAAACCCAAGACCCTGTACTCAGCAGGTTACGCTTGCGACTATTAAACCAACATGGTAGATAATAAATTGAAATGATAATTAATGCAACCCACATAGATAATTATCTATCCAAAAAAAATAGGCCTTACAAAACAGATGTTTAAAAAACACAGCAAAAATAAAATATCGTTTTCTGTTCCAATATATCTATTTAAAATAACTTTGCTACGTTTTTAAATGTATTAAAATAACATAAGTAATAAATAAAAAACGTTAATTATACTTATTTCGACTCTTGTTGAGAAGGACCGGTTCTACGCAAAAAAATATATTTAAAAAAGTTGCTTAACTTCAATTTGCGTTAGAACTACTTAATAGTCTGTCTATGGTAGTAATATATTATATAATAATATACTGTATTTACATTTTAATTGTTTAAAAAGAAGTTTGTGATGAAGCAGTGATTTCATAAACGTTCCGTTTTTCCTTTTTCAGTACTTAACCCTAAAAATAAAGTTTCCAATTTAAGTAAAAATAAAACTAATAAAATAAATTGATTATATAATTGTATTTATCAATCCCTGGGTTGACAATGGACTAAATTAACCAAAGAAGATTTATTAAATCTTAATTTTTTTTTACCAGACCGTGCTTCTTCTATTTCCTCTCTTTCGATTCCTGCACGATCAAATTTTTGTATGGCCTATTGATAGATGTTCCGGGTCTGCCTGTTTGTGTATCTAAGTTTATATGTTTGTAAACGCATCCACGACAGGAGAAGTTCTTAGTGTTGGACGTTAAAAAAAAAGAAAAAATATTTAAAAACGAAAAGTTTCATGGGTAACCAATCTAAATACCATTTTTGTTGAAGATTGTCCTAAGAAAACACTATGTATTTCAGTGACATTTCCACAGCCTCCGAGGCGCAATGGCTAGCGCGTTCGGCTGTTAACCGAAAGGTTGGTGGTTCGAGCCCACCCGGGGGCGATTCTTATTTAACATTTCTTGACCGAATTGTTGACGAGCATACATTGCAGACAGTCAACCCTGCTACCAGTCTTGCTGACTAGATTGTATTTTTTACCAGGATAAGGGCTTACAAAGGTGGTGAGGTCATTGACTTGTCACCTGTACACTGTCTGTGTTATTAGTTAAGTACTATTATTACTACATAGGTTAGGTCTATTTTTTGCTAACCCAATAGATCTTTGTTGTCTGAATAAACAGAAATCATTATCATCATCAGCCTGAAGACGTCCACTGCTGAGCAAAAGCAAAGGCTCCCCCATAGAACGCCACAACGAGCGGCAACCTGCCGCTTGCATCCACCAGTTACCCGCGACCTTCACGATGTCGTCGGTCCATCTGGTGGGAGGCCTATCAATTTTTCTTTTCGGTATTACATCTTGCATGTCAGCCTAGGAGGTTGTCGGCTGTTTAGCCGGACTTTCCTGCGATGCCTTAAATCGGCGCGCCTTAAGAATGCCCTGGCTGGAGGCCTTAAATTGTCGGCCTACAGTCAGGGCAAAAAACATAAGCAACTACACTCTTTGTGGGGTACGGACTCCGGCTTAGGGAGTCGCGGGTGAGGACGGTAAAGGGACAGGCTGGATCAGAACTAGCGTCTTCACCATCAGGGCCCTTTTCCTGTCATGCGTATTTTCGCCCGCACGCGGATCTGGTCCGCATGCAGGTTGCCCGCATCGTATTATTTCATGCATGTTTTTTCTATCATGCGAGAAGCACGTGTTATACAAAATTAAAAGGGTATAAATATAAAAGTAAGATTCAATCAAATTTAGGGCAAATATTTATTTAAATTAAACCATTTCAATAAAATAAAGCTTCATTATCATCGAAACAACACTTTTAGTATCCAAGAGGGTAAATTATAATATTATCAATTTAAGGACACTTAAATAGTCATACCAAAAATATTTGAATCATAACCAAACTACCTTCCAGAATCTGGTGTAAGGTTAATTAGCCAAGATGTTGGTGTTTTCTTCTAAAGTCCTATCAATCTAGTATGCAGCCATGCATACAATATACTAGTATTAAATTTACAATATACTAGTATTAAATTTAGTTATTATTATTCTTGTTCAATATTAAATCGACTATTTAATTGTATCGAATCAGAGTTAGGTATGACAACACTTTGTTAAGACATTTTTAGACGTTTGAAAAAGCGCGGTGAAATGATGCTATTCTTTGTTCGATGGTTGAACCGAACACTTGTCAGAAATAAATCTGTTTATATCATTACAATCATTGTTTAATTTTAGAGATAAGGATTAGATCCTTTACTGGGTATCTTAATTTCATTTAAACAATTAAAATAATAGTGCTAAAAATCATACAAAATTAAAAATATATAACACACGCGCGTGGAACGCGGATTGGCTGCGGGCGAGAGCCCGTGTGCGCTCTATAAGGATGCGGGTCGCGTTCTTCTGCTTTCAGTGAAATCCGATCCAGCCTGTCCCTTTGCTGTCCTCTCCCAGCGACGCCCTAAGCCGAGGCTCGTACCCCACAGGGGGTGCCCTTAGCGTGTAGTCGCTTAGTTTGTAAGCTTTTTTGCCCTGGCTGGAGGCCCTAAAAATAATATTTTTTAAGGCACCACAGGAAAGTCCGGTTTAGCAGCCGACAACCTCCTAGGTTGACCTGCGAGATGCCAATCCGAAAAAAAAAAAAAATATAACTTCTGCTTTCAGTGTTGTTTTCACTGTGACGCGGGTCGCACGCATGGTCATAGTACGCACGAGTTTTGTCACCGGCGACACGCACGACATTGCAGCGGCAAACAAAATCTTTGTCCTGCGTGTGGCCAGGAGCGTGCTATCACAACAAGACAAGAAAAGCGCCCTCACGGCATGGTATATACAAACAAAATATAACCAAAATTAATGAGGTATATTAACCTAATGAGTTTTCCCACGCGGCGTTTGATGTCGTATGTGGGTTTATTACATTATATCAATTTAATTACGAATATTTTATTGTTTTCTGTCAAGATGTTACAGACAACTGTTATTGGGAATGCGTAGGACGCCGCATCGCTGACATGGTTTGAAGAAGCACTTTAGGATAAATTGCAAGCCTAATAAGACGTTTTTTGGTATAAATATCATGGCGATTTTTCACAGTATTCTAAGAGGAGTAGTAACTGCCCCGTTGTCTCGTGGTCGCAAGCGCGGTTTTATTTATTTATTTATTTTATTTTTATTTTATGCTTGCATTTACAAATATATTATTATAAACTCATACACAAAAAACCAGACCTAACAACTATACGCGATCATACGCAGTCTTGATACACCGCGCGATCAAATACACAGCGCGATACGGCCGGCCCGTTCCTATGTAGGCTATACAAATTGATGACACGGTCGGCGCAGTGGCTGAGCGATCGACTGCTGCGCAGCGTGTTGCGGGTTCGATTCCCGCCGAGGGTAAATATTTGTGTGATGAGCACTTGTGTTTGCCTTGTGTCTGGGTGTTGTTTATCTATATATGTATGTATTTAAAATATATTTGTATATGTATATCAGCTGTCTGACACCCATAGTACAGGGTCTCTCTAGTTTGGGGTCAGATGGCCGTGTGTGAAATGTCCCCACATATTATATTAAATATTTGTTCCGAGCGGAACTCGAACCCGTAACGCGTAGGGCAGTAGCCAATCGCTCACCCATTGCGTCAACCGTGCCGCAGTTTCTTTAGTTGTTGGGGAAAACTTGTAACTTTCAAACTATTCACATTATTTGCAAAAAAACAACAACCTGTGTATAACAGTCGCTTTTAAACAAAATACAATCATCCTCATCAAACATCCTGTATGAAACGTCACCCATCCAAATCCATACCTTAGAAACATTAACTTAACCTCAATAAAACATTAACAAAAGCCTCTTTATTTGTTCTAACTAAGTGACTGCGTTAAGTTTCCTAGGCGGTCTGTTTGATGTTGTGTGGGCATGCGCATGTAACATTATTTTAAACAAATAATCAATATTTGAGAGGATATCAGTCCGGTTCGGACACGCGTCGGTATGAATGTTGTGCCGTTAATGTCAGGATGTGTAATACTGTACCTGTAATTATAAAATATTATTATAGGTGATTTTTTAGGTGCAAGATTTCCAGTGTGAGTTTACCGGTTTTCCTGTCCTCCGTCCACTGCACCGAAAAGGAAACAAAAAAAATGTTATCCCCATCACTGGTTGACTTTCAAGTGCCGTGCTTAACTGATGCGGCGAACGCCTGGAAAGTGGCTTGCCCGGATACAGATCGGCCCGTGAACCCATCTTCCCAGAGACAGTGGGATGAGCCGCTCTGCAGGTTGGTACGGAATAATCTAATTAATATGTCCACCAATTCTGCTGAGCGTGCCCGCCTACTGGCTGTGGGTGAGTGGGAGTCGGGCCTCTGGCTTCAGGCACTTCCATGACCCAACATCGGTACTATGCTGTGTGATAATCCCTTCAGACTCGCTACATGCCTGCGACTGGGCGCTCCATGTGGGGCTCCACATCGTTGTCAGTGTGGTGAAGCTGTCGGCTGTTTCAGACATCATAGCCTATCCTGCAGTAGGAGCGCAGGCACGGCACGGCAGCATCAATGACATACTCCGTCGTGCTCTTATCACCGCCGGGGTGCCTGCTATTTTAGAAGCCAATGGCTTTGCACGCGACGATAGGAAGAGACCAGATGGGATGACCATAATGCCTTGGAAGTTGGGAAGGCCTTTGGTGTGGGATGCAACATGTGTCAACACCCTTGCGCCATCTCATCTTCCAAGCACAACGTGTTGTGCTGGGGCGGCTGCTGCAGGCGCCGAAAACCTCAAACGGCGCTTTTTGGAAGCTATACATTTGAGCTGTTTGGGGTGGAAACTCTAGGGCCATGTGGTCCGAGTGCCCATATTGTTTTTCGTGACATCGCCAAACGGCTGGTCGACTTTTCACGTGACCCGAAGGCAGGTCTATTCTTGGGTCAATGAATCAGCATTGCCATACAACGTGGCAATGCTGCCAGCCTGTTGGGCAGGTGTCCCGTTGACAGCGATGTGGACGAGCTTTTTGATGCCCTTTGAGCTCCCCTGCCTTTTTCTTGGAATTGTACATAACATTATTATTAAGATTTATTGTTTGTTTAATAAAGTTTATTTTTATTGGTTCATTCAGGCCTAGCCTTTTCCAACTATGTTGGGGTCGGCTTCCAGTCTAACCGAATGCAGCTGAATACCAGTGTTTTACATGGAGCGACTGCCTATCTGACCTCCACAACCCAGTTAATGGGTAACACGAAACCCCTTGATAAAACTGATTTTTTTAGCTTCTGACTACCTATAACGACTGTCAAAGATCAACGAATGACATCAGGGACCAATAGCTTTACGTGCTTTCCGAGGCACGGCGAAGCCTTGGTATGAATTGGATGGTCACCCATCCGTAGAACGACCGCGGCAAACGTTAAGTGTTAAGCGCAACAAAAGCATGGTAGACCCAACAGCATCCTAAATACAATGTTGTACTAGACACGCAGGGCATTGTATGCCCTCAGTATATATCTGACCCACAGACTAAAGGTGTAAAAAGACTGGCAGTATGCTCTGAAAAGGCTAAATTTGACTTGTTTTGTCTTTTACTAATGTTTTTATCGGGTCTACCTTTTATAGCAGAACTTTTTATGCCATAATATTATTTTGCATAACAGCGGATAGCATAAACTTCATTTCGAAGAAAATGGTTTGGCAGACACTCATTTATTTATTCAAAACTCATAATTTTGTAAGTCAGAATCATCTTTAGACATAAATTTCATATGCATTATAATCGAAAAGTAGAACCATCACATCTCAGAAAGCTTACAGTTAGAATCATCTTTTGGCATACATTTCATATCCATAATAATTGAAAAACACATATTTCACATTGCAGAAAATTCATATTAGAATCATTTTGTATTTTTACCACAATAATTAATTAATTAATTGTATAAATTTATTATTGCATGAATTATCACTGAATCAAATAGCTAATTGTGAACAATTTTTTTTTTTATTTGCCTGCTAGAAGCATTCATACATGCAAACAAGCATACACCATGCATGCAGTAAGCATGCAGTATACGGCATGCAGCAAGCATACAGCATTCAGTATGCAGCATGCAAGCAAGCATGCAGCATGCAAGCAAGCATGCAGCATGCAAGCAAGCATGCACCATGCAAGCAAGCATGCAGCATGCAAGCAAGCATGCAGCATCCAAGCAAGCATGCAGCATGCAAGCAGGCATGCAACATGCAGCAGGCATGGTTTCTGTCACGGCTTCGGCGCTGCGGGTCTCCGGCGGTCCCACGCTACCTTGCCGTCGCAGATGGTTTTAACGGTTGTACGTTGTTTCATAGCTAATAGTTTTATAGAATTTCGGTTCACATAATTTTTTTCTAATAATTTCGTTTCATAGAATAATCAATACGCAGAATACTTACTTTCAAGATTTTGAAATCATTGATTTTTGTTTCACATAAAGTTTATTGTTAGAATAATCATATCATAGAATAACAAATCAAATATTCTTTATCCTTATATTTTTTATTTAATATAAAACGTATTCCCAGGAATGGGACTCTCAGTTCTAACCAAACTTACTGCGCGTGCGTGCAAGCAACCACGCAGGATGCAAGCAAGCATGCAGGATGCAAGCAAGCATGCAGTGTACAAGCAAGTATGCAGCATGCAAGCAAGCATGCAGCGTGCAAGCAAACATGCAGCGTGCAAGCAAACATGCAGCGTGCAAGCAAACATGCAGCGTGCAAGCAAGCATGCAGCGTGCAAGCAAGCATACAGCGTGCAAGCAAGCATGCAGCGTGCAAGCAAGCATGCAGCGTGCAAGCAAGCATGCAGCGTGAAGGCAAGCGTACAGCATGTAAGCAAGCATGCAAGCAAGCATGCATCATGCAAGCGAGCATGCAACATGCAGCAGGCATAGTTTCTGTCACGGCTCCGGCGTTGCGGGACTCCGGCGGTCCCACGCGAGCTTATCGTCGCAGATGGTATTCACGCTCACCACCTGCTCCTCAGCTCGCGGGCCGCCTCGCCCCTCCACGCCTACGCAGATTTAAATTACACTCTAGGGGTAGGGCAGACAAGACTACGTGGAGTCGGTTTCGCAGCGATTCGTTTCTGTCATTAACTTTGGTAGCACAACATATTGACTTTTTAAGACAACATTTTTGTGTGTGTCTATTTATATCGAAATAAAACTCGTTACTTCGCAACTCGTTATTTTCGTTGAAATAAATTCCATGGAAAAATACAACAAACAAACAATATTCGTTAAAAAAGAATTCTACTTTTTGATAAGTTTGTTAAACAAAAAACTGTGAATAAAAATTCATTGAATTGTGTTTCTGTGAAATATTTTTCATTGAAGTAAATAGTCTTTGAAACAATAATAGTCGAAATAAAAATACGAGAACCAAATATTATGCTAAACATTTTCTGGGAAACGAAATTCTATGAAATTTCTGTCTGCGAAACAAGGGGACACCGGTTTTAACGCTCACACCGCAGCTTCGGTTTGCTGGCACCTGCTCTTCAGCTCGCGGGCCGCCTCGCCCCTCCGCGCCTACGCGGATTTAAATAACACTCTAGGGGTTAGGGCAGACAGTACTACGTGGAGTCGGTTTCGGAGCAATTCGTTTCTGTCATTAACTTTTGTAGCACAACATATTGACTTTTTAAGATAATACCTATTTTAATTTTAGGTTAAAAATGCTTTTTTTATAGAAATGGCAATATGCCAAATAAAATTATTCCAAATAAAATTCTGCCAAATAAACGTTATCCCAAACGAAATTATGCAATATAATATTCTGCCATCTTAAAAGTATGCTATTATAAATTCGGACAAATAAACATTCTGCCAAACAATAATTCTGTTAAACAATTTTTATGCCTTAAGAATATTCGTTTAAAAAAAAATATGCCAAGTGTGTTATGCCAAATAAATTTCGGTACATCAAGATTCTGCCAGATAGAGGGAACCCGTTTATATCACAACTGTTAGTTTCATGTAGGTACACATAGATCACGATATAAACTATAATACTCACACACTCTCTTTACTATGTTTCTTTTTAGGTTTCCGTATCACAAATAGAAAAAACGGAACCCTTATAGGATCACTTTGTTGTCCGTCTGTCTGTCAAGACCCTTTATCTCGGGAACGCGTAGAGGTATCGAGTTGAAATTAAAACCATATAATTAGGTCTACGGTCCCTTGAAGCTGTGAAAAAATCAAACTTTTAAATTAACATGAAAAAAAGATGCGGCCGATTATGTCGCATAAAACGTACATTTTGACACTCTCAAGGGAATCCTTTATAGGGTACTTTCCGTTGACCTAGAACTATGTTTGTACGGAACCCTCGGTGAGCGAGTCCGACTCGAACTTGTCCGGTTTTTTTTTAAAACGTCTACACTAGGAATTTCGCCCGTATCGTGGATGCGTTTACAAACATAAACTTACAAACACAAACATAAACTTACAAACACAAACAGCCAGACCAGGAACAACTACCTGTAGGCCATACAAATATTTGTTTTTTGCGAGAACCGAACTCGTGACATGCTGGGCAGCAGACAATCGCTCAGCTACTGAGCCAACCGTATCGTCAGTGGACGTGCCTTCTATGTGAACGAACGCGCAGACATAAGCTAGGTAGGCTGCCAGACTAAGGAATTCCCTGCCCGCCTCTCTGTTCCCTGATAAGTAATAATAATAAATGTGGGGACATTTTCACACACGGCCAACTGACCCCAAACTAGGGAGACCCTGTACTATGGGTGTCAGACAGCTGATATACATCCTACACAAATACATTTTTTTTTTGTAAATACATACATATATAGATAAACAACACCCAGACACAAGGCAAACACAAGTGCTCATCACACAAACGTTTACCCTGGGCGGGAATCGAACCCGCAACACGCTGCGCAGCAGTCTATCGCTCAGCCACTGCGCCAACCGTGTCGTCATAGTATAATCTGAGTATCTTCAAGGCACGAGTGAACCGGTTCACCCTAGGCAAGCGTGTTCCACCTTAGGTCGCATCATCACTTAAGATCAGGTGAATTGCGGTCTAACGCAAGCCTATTAGAATATAAAACAAAAGGTTAAAAAAAAAGTTAGAAAAATGAAAATGCAATGCATTAAAATCTAGACCGGCTCAAATCTTCCCCTATGATGGGTCCCGACCGATCAAATCGCTATTGGCGTGGTTTTTATTTGGTATAGTTATTCAACATTACTAAACATAATTCTAGATTACAGGACTTGTTTATTTCTTTTCAGTTTTTATTTAAAGTTCACTTTTTACGCAGTCGGGATTTTTATTTTTCTAATTTATTTATTTATTTCATACTTTTCAGTTATGAATACCTATTCTAAGTTACGTAAACGGTCTATCCTGTTGCAATTCTGGTGTATCTTTACTATTACGTGTTTTTAGAGTTTTGAAGTCAACATGGAACCTTATAGAGTTTCGCCATGCCCGTCCGTCCATCGGTCCGCAGTGTAGCTCAAAGATTATTGGAAATAGAAAGCTGCATTTTAGCATGAATATGAATATAAAAAAATACAGTGTCCAACACGCCGTCATAACCGAGAGTCTCTACACTCGCATTGCATGACACATCAGTGACATACCCGTTCACAGAATCAACGCAGAGATGTTTCATTGTTACACGATGCATGCTGAGCTCAGGTATTTAAGTCCCAACATCATCTTGATTTGCGAGAATTGTAAAACTATTGAACTTGGATATTCTTTAGAGCAAAAACAAGTTAAAAAGTGAGCAGATTTAGTTTTTGCGTTCGATTGCGCTGTGGCCATTGAAGTTACAAAAAAAAAAAAAAAAGGTCTTATATATATGTACTAACATATATATCGATGTTTAAGACCAAACTTTGCCAAATCGGTCCAGCAGTTCTCGAGTTTTAGCGTGACTAACGAACAACGATTCATTTTTATTATATAGATAGATTATGTGTCAGTATAGTACAACTTTGTCTATGTTAGTAACTCGCACGTCTTAAAATATTTGTGAATGTCCAGGGAAGGTTTAAACGGCGAGAAAAAGGCTAGGTATAGGGACAGGACAACGACTGTCGGGTCAGCTAGTGTAATATAGTTATTTATGTATATTATACTAAATACATAACTATATACCAAAGACCCCAACCATATATATCTTATAAACTACTATAAGGTATATGTTTATGGTATGGGTCTTCGTTACCTGAATTAAATGATGTATTATTTATTTTATTCTGTTTTTAGTATTTTTTTTTTTTTATTTTGTCGATTTGTTTGGCGCAGTGGCTGAGCGATCGACTGCTGCGCAGCGTGTTGCGGGTTCAATTCCTGCCCTGGTAAATATTTTTTCATTCCTGGTAAATATTTGTGTGTATTTAAAAATGTATTTGTGTATGTACAGTCAGCAAAAGAGATAGGTATACAGGTCATCAGAAATGGTTGAAGTTTATTTAGAAACCGATGTATGTTTTCGAATGAAATTTAATTTAATCATTGATATGTTTGAAATAAATTAAATATAGAATTTAATTTATTTCATTTTATTCAAAAACATCTATCCGTTTCTAAGTAAACTTTAACTATACCTGACGACCCTGCATACTAATCTCCTTTGCTGACTGTACCTATATCAGCTGTCTGACACCCATAGTACAGGGTCTCCTTAGTTTGGGGTCAGATGGCCGTGTGTGCAAACATACCTGATGCACTGCAGAAACGAGGCAGCCCCATCAACATTCTGAAACCGTTATTATACTGTCTCTCATTTATTCATTTAGACAAAACGTGACAGTCGAGACTGATGTCTGCTTGAAACTGCTTGAGATTGCCTATAAACGTAATGTCAATGTGTGCGTGAGTAAAATGGCGGTTTGTTCTGAGTGGTCTCTCTGCTCGGGCGCGCCGCAGCCTAAGACACTTTACTCACCATCCTTCTTGCTGTACGTCCCGCCAAGGTCATGCACGATGCACGATGCAAAACGACCGTGAATAAGCTTGCTGTACGTCAATAATTATTATTAATTGTTTTTTTTCACGGTACTTTTGCATGGCGACCTTGGCGGGATGTACAGCAAGAAGGATGGTCAGTAAGACGCTTTACGTACTTTGTGCTAACAGTGACAGCTATTTGTTAGACAATTTACTGACCGCTATGTATTGTCATTAACGATTAACAAAACAATGGAAAATACTGAAACCAGTCATGTTATGACTAAGAAAACATTATTAGTCAACTAACTATGAATATAAATTAGGTAGGTTTGAAGTATGTAGGCCGGTAATACGTAAAACCACAAACGTGCATGTTACATGAATGAAGTGGAAAGTACATGATGAGTAATGTCTGTATGTTATTCATAGTTTTATATTTAATAATAACTTTAACGATATCGATGTATTTGCCCTATCCAAATATAAAATGAAAAAGAAACTAAAAGGGAACATTACGCGAAACTCGGCGCAGAGGGCGCAACTAGCACAATCCGTAAATCATAACCTCGTATTCTTGTTATATTATGTTATTAATTGTAATAACTAGGTATTTTGTGAAAATATATCAAAGTTTTAGTAATCTTACTTACCTAACCGTACTTTAACCATATTATGGCGTCCTACGACCATTTGAAAGTGGATTCTAGGTTATGCTCAGAATAAAATAATATTTGGTTGTCTTACATGATAAATGTGAACGTTATTCTGTAAATGCAACTATCTCACCTGAATCATATTTTAGAGTGATTTTTAGCTGCTTCCCAAAGTTTTCGAACATTTTCTTCTTTTGGAAATAAATAATTCCCTTCATTTCTTCATCGAAATACACAGCACTGATACATTATTGTATAATATAACACACTTCCCAATTTTGAACTCAATTAAAGGCAGAATTTCACGTTTTGAACGACTCGTTGATAAACTGTTTACGGACTATGCTAGTGCTGCACTCTGGTGTCAGAACATTGCAGTAATATCCCCTATTGTTAAGCGCCTTGCTCAAAACATTTTCTTTTTTTATTATTTCTTTTAATTACTGAATATGTGTATTTAACTGTTAGACAACGATTGTATTGTTATTTTATATTCTTATTATTTGACTTTACCAAAACTGTATCTAATATAAGCCAGTAACATGTGGAAACGTACTGGATTGACATTTACTTACTTATAGCATACTGTGTACCTATATAGATATAACATAAAGTGTACAATTGTTTGTTTTCCAAATAAAATAAAATAAACTATCAAGCTTTGCCCGCGCCTTCGTCTGTATAGACTCTATCTATATCTTCAAATAAATAAAATTGAAATGTCTGTTTGTAATGTTAAAATAACAGGTTTTACTAAATGCATATGAAAGAATATACGGGACTTTAGTACATAAAAAAAACATTTTTTTAAATGTTTGTCTGTTAGTTTGTTCCAACTTTTCTCTGAAACGGCTAGACCAATTTTGACGGGAATTTCACTGGCACATAGCTGACTTTATAAAGAGTAACTAAGGCTACTTTTATTTTAGAAATCAAATAGGGGTCCGCGCAAAAAAAAACCCGCTGATAAACGACAATCTGAAAAATGAACAATAGAAAAACTATAAAAAAAAGATATGTTGTATTAGGCACTGTTCTTCAGATTAGATTCGCTGGTTCAGTCAGGTATCTATACATGTACAGTCACCAAAAGAGATAAGTATCCATGTCGTCGGGAATAGTTGAATATTACTTAAAAACTAATGGAGGCTTTTAAATGAAATTTAATTAAATCATTGAACTGCTTATTCTTTATTAATTGCAATTTTATTTTATTCATAAACACCCATCGGTTTCTAAGTAAACTTCAACTATTCCCGACCACATGGATACTTATCTCTTTTGGTGACCGTACCTAACATCTCACAATGTCATAACTGCTTAAAATTTTGCTCACCTCCGGAAACTTTTATAGCTTGATACACCAAATAAAACCACTGACCCGCACATAGGAACATTACGACGGAAAAATAAAGCAATAATAAGTAAAATACGCCATTTTATGACTGAAGACATGATGCCATAAAAATAATATAAAATATAGTGTGTATTGTATGCCAGGTTATAAATCTCTTAATAGGTAACTTTGGTATTGTAAAGCTGGGACGCGTATTAAGAAACCGCGCGGCGACCCAGCTATGCTTTTCTCTAACGTTACCATTCGGCGAACTCGACATCGCGTCAGCCGTGAAATCGCCATCAAGCTCAGCGACTGTTTTTGCTTATCGAATATCGTTTTTTTATAGTATGAACTGTCAAACTATTCAACCTTGAGTAGTTCCATCAAAAGCGGACGTAGGTACCTACTGCTTTACGATTTAATTTATCCTAAAACCATCATAATCAATTATGTAGGGATCGACTTTCATTCTAACCGAACGCTAACCTCCAGAACCCAGACACTAAGTAACACGATAGAAAAAAAAGAAAGAAAGAAAAAGCATTTATTCGCCCGCCAGGACAAAAACACACAAAAATACATGATAAAGAAAAGAAACGAAAATTGGTCCTGTATGAGGCCAAAAGGCTCTCAGCATGGTGCTGTAACATTTAAAAAAAAATGTCACAGCGCTGATATTCTGATAGGGCTCAAAGTGATGCCACCACGGTCACATACGGAAAGAAAACAAATAAAAATAAAGTGTAAACGAAAAGAGAAATATAAATATGTAAAGTATAATAAATTCGAAAAGAAAAATAAATAAAACAATAACAGAAAGAATAGAAATAAAAATAAAGTGTAAACGAAAAAACAAAAATAAATATGTAAAGTATAATAAATTCGAAAAGAAAAATAAATAAAACAATAATCATAATAAAATACATCTACACCCCACGTAACCATACAATAGCCTTTGGTATGGCGGTTGTCAGACTTTTGGACTTCTGCTTACCCTTATTAAAGATCTACGAATGACAGCAGGGCATAAACGACTTAACGTGCTTTTCGATACACCCCCTCCGTGTATGAAACTCTCGTCTCGAATCTCGGTGTACAGACAACTGTACAGGTTTATTTTTATTTTAAATACATAACTAGCTGTTGCCCGCGACTTCGTCCGCGTGGTTATGAATATATGAAGTTTAATGATGTTGAACGCAAACTATTTTAATATTTCAATCAACAGAAAACGCCTATTTTAAGGCACCAATTTGTAAAAAAATAGATATTGGTGCTGCATTAATCGCAGCATTAGTGGCGTTTTTAATGTCCTCTAAGGTGCAGTTGACGGCTTACTTTGGGCACTGTAGTAAGTGGTCCATTGGTCTGGTCAGGAGCACCGCACTCACACTGGGTATCAGTGGGATCTATAATCCCCCATTTTGTTAGGTTGTGTTTGCAGCGGCCTTCTTGGGAGCACACTCTATTGAGCGCTTTCCATTTAGGCCACTACAAATCACTACCGAGTGCCAAGCGTTCCTGGATTGAAAGGAGTTCAGTGGCGGTGGGTGATGTTCCCACGACTTTTGTCTGACCACACCTGGTCGGTACTGGATGGCCTGTGTGCTGCGGAGAATACTTTTCCGACTCTTAAGTCTACTCGAAACTGTTGTACGTATGTTTGTAGAGGGGATGGATAGTATGTAGACTTTAAATGTGAGCTTTCTAAAATTAAATCTATAGTTTTACAGAAAATGATGGTTTGTGCTAGGTATAACTTTATGAATCTAATAACTAAAAAATATTAAGACCTCGCTTCGTTTGAATTTAAGTTTAAATTTTAATTTATTTGTATTTTCTATTTGTTGTATTATAAATCATCAATAAATGTTTGTTAAACACATAGAGTTAGGTTATATTCTTTTGGAACTGGCCCAGTCGTAAAATCTGTTTCTACATGACATAACTTAACTATATTCTATTTTTTTACCTATTTACAGATACAAAAAGCAAAGGATTTAAATATATAAACTTGCGAGAGCAAGTCCAGGCTGTCATAAAATTTTTTCTTAGCAAATGTCTCCTACTCATAAACTCTAGATTTGCTAAATTTCAGCTCGATAGTTCAAAAATTTATCAAAACTTGATACAAACTTAAGAGAGCCATTAGACCTGTTTAATCTGTCCCTGTCACAAAATCCGGATTCTAAGCGAACGTCTTCTAACTATTAACTACCTCCCTGCCAAATTTCAAGTTTGTAGCGCAAGAAATGAAGGACTTTCATACAAACTTGCGAGAACACCATTTGACCTCCTTAATCCGGCCCTGTCGCAAAATCCGATGTTAGCGGACGTGTACTAAATATTAACTATCTCCCTGCTAAATATCTAGTCTATAGCACAACAATGAAGGACTTTCATATAAACTTTCAAGAGCCATTAAACCTCCTTAATCCGGCCCTGTCCCAAGTCTGTTCTTAGCGGACGTCTATTAACTATAAATGACCTTCCTAGCAAATTGGAAGTTTGTAGCAACAAAAAAATCAAGGACTTTCATACGAAGTTGCGAGAACCATTAGACTTCTTTAATCCGGCCCTGTCGCAAAATCTGTTCTTAGCGGACGTGTACTACTTATTAACTACCTCTCTGCCAAATTTCAAGTTCGTAGCGCAAAAAATGAAGGACTTTCATACAAACTTGCGAGTGCCATTAGACCTCCTTAAGCCGGCCCTGTCGCAAAATCTGTTCTTAACGGACGTTTACTACTTATTAACTACCTCTTTGCCGAATTTCAAGTTCGTGGTGCAAAAAATGAAGGACTTTGATACAAACTTTCGGGACCCATTAGACGTCCTTAATCCGGCCCTGACGCAAAATCCGTTCTTAGCGGACGTCTACTAACTATGTATTACTTCCCTGCCAAATTTCATCTTAATATGTCGAGCGGTTTTCGATATTTCGTGATGAGTGAGTGAATGACCTTTCGCTTTTATATATATAGATCACAGTCGTGGCGCGCGTCAGCACTTTTATACGGTATTTAAACTGTAACTTTAGCATTATGTATCACTGCACTTTATCACTTGTATCAATTAAACACTCGTCACAGAAGATTGTGTTGTTTATCATTTAATACGCGATCTTACTGTCTATATGAACGAGAAGCAGTCATCTATCATTTATCATCCAAGTGTAAGTGTGAACAAATCCCTACACTCGGTATGAAATAGATTAACATAAAGCGACCTTGAGCTGACAATCCATAGCATCAGGTGGAATGACAGCTCACTTCAACCTTACCTCACCTAAGAGATTTATACATAATAAACAGCATCTGACAGCTGTTTTGTGTACAAATATTACATGATACTACTACTACTACTACTGAATTAATCTGATCTGCTGCATAGCCATTAGTAGGTTCGTAGTAACCAGTGGACGAACGTTTTCCTTTCAATTCAAAGATCCTAAGGTCAAAATAGAATTGTTAAGATATATCCTAATAAATGATATCAAGAAAACTAAACAAACACAAAAGAGGCGTATTAAAACAAAAGTCACAGTAGTAACGCATTGAGAACAATATCGAACAGTGCATTGACAATATCTTAACAATCGATTTCCATGCCGTAATCACAGCTAACCATAACCGACGCCTGTCATCGAAAATTGTGAGAAGAAACAAGCTAAATGGGCCATCGTGAACGAAACTCAGTACACCACAGATAATTTGTGAGACAAACCAATAAAAAAAGCTCGTGCATTCCCAAAAATTCAATTTAAGAAATTAGTCAACTCGTGACTACCTTCAAACGGCGGAACACATTCTGTCCAATCAGCGGCCCGTGACGTAGTTCTTTTTTTCCAAATTCGAATATCGAACGCGACCCGTCACGATGTCAGATTCACACGGGTCAGACGTCATAGGTTCATTGTCACGAACGGTCGAAAAGAGGTCGAATGCTTTTGTCTAAAACATTTTTTTAAAGTATTCAATGAAATGAAAATTCTTTCGAGCATTCGGAGTGTTATCGGATGGACCTTCGATGTTTCATTGTGTTTTTATTATTTTTGTTATTTGTCTGGCATTTCTTCTTTGCTCCGTTGTTTTGTTAGGACTTGATTGAAGCTATAAAGAGTCATTTGACTTCAATTTCAACATGGCTGAGTTTTGTTGACCGGCTCATCTGCCTATCCTTTTGCCAAATATATTGGGCTCGGTTTTTAGTCTCACCGGATGAAGCTTAATATCAGTGTTTTACACGGAGCAACTGCCGATACACGATAACACGATACCCCTTGATACTGGTGTTCAGACGTAGGTACTAGTTTCTAACTACCCATAACGACGACTGTCAAAGATCTACGAATGACAGCCAGGACCCACGAAGTCTCGGTGTGAAATGGATGGTCACCTATCCACAAACCGACCGCGGCAAGCGTAGCTTAACGATGTCTGATCAATTCGAACTGCTTTTACTAGACCACGAGCTATTAAAGAGCCTGAGCCGTGTCGGTACTGGCCACGAATAGCACTACCTCATTTCTACCCGTGTGTGTCGTAGAAGGCGACAAAGGGATATTGACCAGAGGAAGGGCAGCAGAATCCTTAATGAATACCATAACACCTACTGCGATCGCCAACATGCATCAACCAAGCATGACGATTACGGCTGAATCCCCTTTTGGGGGAGACCTATGCCCAGGTAGTAGGAGACTAAAGGTAGACATGATGCGATCCTGAAATCTACCAGATGTTGATGGGTAAATACTCTTATATCTACATATAAGAGTATTTACCCATCAACATGAACTAATAACAACAATTAAATACCTACGTATTTAATTGTTGTTATTAGTTCATGTTTTATGTTTATACTTAATAACTTGATTTTATGTAATTGGTGTCTTAATCCGTTCAAATCATATAAATAAATAAAATATCATAATAATAATAACTACACATCATATTATTATCCTCAAAATCTCAGGCATGCTATAACGTAGGTCCAACGCCTCAAGGATCTTAGACCAATGGCAAGATTCGAGAATTTCAATGAATTAAAATCGATCTTTGTGCAGCTGCGACCGCCTTGCAGTCATTCTGACGGTAAAGTGATAAACTGCAAGTCTGCCAAATACGTTAGGACCTACCAAAGGTAGGCATCTGTTCCACCGACGAAGATCAGCGAGAAGCGAGTCAAACTAGAAACTAAAAACAAGGGCATAGCCAGGTTTCTAAAACAAGGAGGGGAGGGGAGGCAAGCGTAGAAAACTCAAGAATATAATATGTGCATGTTGCAGAAGCAGTGGGACAGGGACCACAAACTCGTGTATGAGAAGCACTTTGTCATTACGAATTTTTTATATTAATACTAGCGGGCCCGGCAGTGACATTGTCCTGCACTTTAAATGAAAAAAATCCTATATCTTGACTGCAGCGCCACCCATCGGGTCCAATTGTGAATCTAAACCATTCTCGAATCTACTGAAACACCCAAAAATTTCATCAACATCGGTCAAACCGTTTAGGAGTCCCTTACACACGCACAGAAGAATTACTAATATAAAGATTTGTATTCTATTGTACGTTTTTTGAGCAAGAAAATAGTCGACAACAGTCGCTAGCTGGTGTGTGGAGCAACTGCCTTAGACCGTATGTCTTAATTTACTCCTAAAGGTACATAAATCTTACTATCCAAAAGGTATTTCTGAGGTAGCAAATTTTCGCCCAAAAGGTATTTCTAAGGTAGCAAATCTTCGCCTACAGGCTGAAACTAATACCACACAGTGTACCACACTAATACCACAGTATTTATTGTACTACCGTACAGTAGCGACACGCTCCGCCTCCCTCTGAAACCGTTCCTCACCTCTCCCCGCGTCGAACGACTAGCTCTGGAAATTGCGTTTTTGTTCGCGCGGCGCGTAGACACGCACACTAACGCACGTATCTGTATAGTCTATTATTTTAGTATTAGTGCAGGCAATTATATCGTTTCTTTTCTTTTCTTTCTTTCCTTCTTTTCTCTCGTTTCGTGCTAATACTATAATGCGAAAGTAACTCTGTTGCAGTCTGTTTGTTTGGTACTACATCACGGTAAAACCACTGAACCGATATTGATGAAAATTGACGTAGCGGTAGCTTTTGATGTAGACTATTTTTTAATACGCGACTTCTTCTGTGTTAGCGTAGACGAAGTCGCGAGTAAAGATCGATTTAATTTTGTAGAAGTTTATTGACGATGTAAAGGCAAAGAATTTTTTTTTTTAACGAGAACTGAAGCTTTGAAAATACTAGAAAACAAAAAGAAATGTTTTTGGCATTTATTATGATCACCAAACTTTTATATGCAATCTTCGAATAAATTTACATTTTTTTTTCAGTCATTTCATACAAAAACCTATTTCACGAAAAATATACTTATTCTATCTAGACCTAAAAGTTTCCTTAAAATCACCAAATCGTCAACAAGCATTGAACTTAAACTCAAACTCCTTGAATTTCAATAAAACCGTTTACAGGCACTTTTGAACTGTCAGAGTCAGTCTGTCAAAAAGTTGAAATAATACTAGGTATAGTCAAAGTTAGCTGCTTGTTCCAAACCCACTACTTTACACACACTTGTTATGTGTGTACTATAGATAAGATGGCGCAAAAAACCCCATAAACACAATTTAAAAATCGATAATAACAAATTTAGGAGTAAACGTCATCCCCTCTCAGTTAAAATTAAAAAAAAAATGTGTACTGTATGTAGTACACTACAGGTAAAAATATGTTTTTTGATGCCCTTTGAGCTCCTCTACCTTTTTCTTGGAAGTGTAGATACATATTATTATTTAGATTTTTAAGATTTGTATACAAGGTGTAACGTTAAACACGCAAAACCTCATACATCCCAAATGATTTTTTAATCAATTAACCTAATTCTGAGAGAAAAAAATCATAAAAAAATATTTAAAGGTTTTATGTGCTGTTTTAGTTTTACCAAGACTCGTATTAGCAATGAAATGATTATCACACGTATGAGAAAATTTAAATTGGACGACAACCATTTGTGTTTGTTTACCTATTTTGGCAGGTTTGGGCACGTGATGGCTTTACTTATCTAATACTTCTATACTAATAATATGAAGAGGAAAGATTTGCTTGTTTGTTAGTTACGATTTAACTCAAACACTACTGGTCCGATTTTAAAAATTCTTTCACCATGAGAATGCTACATTATCTGTGAGTAACATAGGCTATATTTTGAAAAAAATAGAGATCCTTGAGATAATAAACGCGGACGAAGTCGCGGGCTGTAGTGCTATAATGAATATATAGTTAATAATTTAATAATAATTGGTAGTCAATAATTTGATAAGATTTAATACAATAGGCATCAATATAAAAATATTGAATAATTATAGTAGTGCTGTAGCAGTAGTGTGTGTAGTATTTATTTATTTATTAATTAAATGCACCATGTACACAACCAGAGCTTACACGATAGGCTTAAAACTAGTGAGTTCATGACCCTGTTAGGGCGCAGCAAGATAGGTAACTTAAAACTAATAATATGGCAGAGTATCTGTTAATTTAATATCACATTGACGGACTTTCACAGTTCAGATATTATATTAATTAATTAAACTTAAATCTAGCTTTAATCATAAAAATAATATTGTATAAATATATATAAGTAAGTATAAATATAAGTATATATAAATAGTAGTATTTAAGAGGAGATCGTTGCAGTGGCTTGCAGTGAAATAATAACAGACCAAAATTAACCATCTCTCCACACTTGTAGCAATTATTGCAATCCCCTCAATACCGGTCGCTGTTCATAAGGGAGGTCCATGTCCGGCTTATAGGGTTAATGCATAATATTGCAATAAATGTCACAATTTATCACTTAATCATGAGAGGGTTAGGCTTGATGTCATTCACCGAAGATTGGTCGATGAGGAAGAAAGGACAAGGTTCTATTTACCGGACACCATGTTTTTTATTATAGTGTTAGAATATAAATGTCGTGATAGCCCAGTAGTTAAGGCGCCCACCTTTGCGTGAGATTGAGGGTTCAATATTACTCAAGTACCAATGTGATTTCTTCAATGTCCTAATATAAGTACCTACTAAGTTCATCGCTGACATTGGTGAAATGAAACAGCGTAAGGAAACCTGGACTTATTCATACTAATTCATACTTTATTACCTTATACTTCATATACTTTATATTATTAATATTATAACTTTTTTTTTTTAATATTATTAATGCGAAAGTAACTCGTCTGTTACGCTTTCACGATAAAATGGCTTGGCCGATTTTGATGAAATTTGGTATGAAAATAGCGTGAACCCTGGGAAAGGACATAGGCTACATCATAATCCGAGATTTCGTCCGCATTTGCGATAAACGACTTTTACGCGGACTACGAATTATTATTATTTATTAATCCTTTATTTCAGGTAACTAAGGCTCATAAAACACAATACATACATAAGCATAAAAACAAAAATGATAAACTAATAGATATTTTAAAACAATAAACTTAAAAACTACTGCACACGAAGAGACGGCGTCGTGTTACGCTGCGAGGTGTCACGTAGCTGACCGCGGAAACGCCGATACAGTACACCTTTCGGCCAAAACTCTTCCTTGAGGAAGGTCACCAAATGTTGAGTCGGAACGCGCACTACGAACGACTTGAAATTGGTGTTATGGCGCGCCTCCAACTTCTCCACCCTCAAGATCCAGTTGGTCTTCACCCGTAGGTGCTCCACGATGTCCTCAGTCTTTGTAGAGTGATGCAAACGGGACACGTACAGCTGCGTCGTCGGTACCGATTCGGCGGGCGCCGTCCCACACTGGTTGCGATAAGAAGGCTTCTTCTTCTTCTTTCTCTCCACCTTGATGAAGCCGTCCCCAACGCATGTGTTCTTCGGTGGAACCTGCTGTTCATGGTCCATAACAGCGCCTTTAGTCGCGCTCGAAGCTGAGCGACTTTGCTTTCCCCCTTTTGGTTTTTCTGCTTGTCGTTTCGTTTGCGACACAGCAGGTTTCATGTTGGCGACAGTTGCAGAATAGGTAGGTTTGGGGGTCGATGTACCTATTACACGCGACGCTTCCCCGGCAGGTATTAATGAATCGCCAATCCGCCTTGATTAAAACTCATGTCTTCTCTATATGAGAAGAAAGCTTTGACCTGCAGTGGGACTATAATAGGCTGGTATTATTGTTATTTTTAGTGTAGGAATTATATAATTATATTTGAGGATTTAAGAATCATGGCAGGATTTGTACAAAAAAAAATCAAGATGTTTAAAAAAGTTGAAATTCTAATTCTTATATTCTTGGGTGGTTACCTATCATAAGGTCGAAAAATATTTGACCGAATTTCATTTCACCTAAAACTTTTCAACTATTATCGTTTCGTTTTTTTTTACTTCATCGAAGTCACGTCTGCCACTGTATCAGTTTGACCTATTATCAATTCGATTTTTTTCGTTATTCCCACGTTTCATTTGGTCGATAAACTTTTTACCGAAGTTAGACTTAGCCGAATAACATTTGTTCGAAGTATTATGATTCCAAACATTCATTATGCCACTGTTTTAATTACCATATTTTCATTTCATCAAACGCCTAGAAAGTTTGTGCACACTATTTCATATCTGCTTCATTCTGCTATCTGCTTGCTTGCATGCAGCATGCAAGCAAGCATGCAGCGTGCAAACAAGCATGAAACATGCAAGCAGGCATGCAACATGCACAAGCATTGTTTCTGTCACGGCTCCGGCGCTGCGGGGTTTGAGCGGCCCCACGCGAGCTTATCGTCGCTGATGGTTTTAATGCTCACCACCGCCTGCCATGCGCCTCAGCCGCGGCGGCGAGCCTTCAAACCGCCTGCTCCTCAGCTCGCGGGCCGACCCACCCCTCCGCGCCTACGCGGGCTTAAATTACACTCTAGGGGTAGGGCAAACAAGACTGCGTGAAGTCGGTTTTGCAGCGATTCGTTATTGTCACTAAAATTTTGTAGCCTATTGATTTTTTATGACACTATTTTATTTTACATTGATAATGCTACCAGGTAATCTTTTATATAAAAATCTTCTGTGCGTGTGTATGAAAGTGAACTCCTCCTAAACGGCTGGACCGATTTTGATGAAATGTTTTGTGTGTGTGGATTTGTGAATGGTTTAGATTCACAATTGGACCCGATAAGTGGCGTAGTTCTAGGGCTTGTTTTTATTTTCAGGCAGGACAACGTCTGCCGGGCCCGCTAGTATTCTGTAAAATGTTGTTTCGGTGTGGTGAAAATATGGTAAATAAATCATTTGGCAAATGAAAAAGTTCAAAAGAGGCTTCGGCCAATAGCAAAAAGTTAATTTGTAAATCGACGAAAAATAGTTCGGTAAAATAATACTTATGACACATGATACTTCGATGATATAAAAATATGTCAAATAATGCATATAGCAAAAAAGACATCGGTCAATAGTTTTCGGTAAAATGAAATTCGGAAAAAAACATTTCGGAAACGTGATCGGTTCCCTTCTTGGGTACCTAAAGAGTATTTTCAGGCATTCACAATATTTTTAAAACCCCGCAAAAAAAAGGGAATATACTAACGAAAATCTCATTATTTCAGAACGAAACGGCGACTGACAGTAACAGTGACACTGACAGCGTTGTTTCGCAGTTCTTACACTGAAATTGCATCGTTTTACGGGAAATAATATAAGTAATGATTATTTTTTCCAAACACTTGTCTGCCAATTTTATAGATTCATTAACGTCGCTGGTCACTTTCTTTTTTTATATAAACACAAAATGGGCATCGAGATGAAATAAAAAAGTGTTATTTCAATTTGGGGGTTTTTGGGTTTAAAAATATGCAATTTTTTTTCATATGCACTGCCATGTTATCTCGTCGTCACCCTTGGTTGACCGGTAGAGAATGCCTAAGGCATTAAGTCCGCCTTTGTACCTTTGTGCGTGAGGTATAAATAAATAATAAATTAATTAATTTAATTTCAGTAATAGAAAATATAAAAGTCAAAATTTTCAAGTTTACAGAATGTCCTTTTTTGAAGATGTCATAGCGGAAATTCACTTTGAAAATACATAGTAACACAATTCAATGTCAAAATAGTTGTTCTTATGTTATGTCATCCTAAGATGTCCCAATATTCACATCCTCAGCCTAGGCATTTCCCAATGTTGGGGTCGGCTTCCAATCTAATCGGAACCAGCTGAATACCACTGTTTTACTTGAGCGACTGCCTATCTGACCTCTACAACCCAGTTACTGGGTAACACGATACCCCTTGGTAAGACTGGTTGTCAGATTATCTAGCTTCTCACTCTGTAACGACTGTCAGAGATCTACGAATGACAGCCGGGACCAACGGCTTAACTTGCAACTCGGAGACGTCTCGATATGAAATAATTATGCCCTAATAGTCACACAGAACCAAGGTTACCGACGTAGCCCGAAGAATTGCCAAACTTAAGTGGCAGTGGGCAGGGCACATTGCTCGCAGAATGGATGGCCGATGGGGCTGAAAAGTTCTGGAGGCCTCCCACTAGGTGGACCGATGACCTGCTAAAGGTTGCGGGGATCCGCTGGATGCGAGTCGCACGGGACCGGTCAATGTGGCGACACTTGGGGGAGGTCTATGTCCAGCAGTGGACGTCTTTCGGCTGAAATGTTGATGATGACGAAAAGCCACATAAGGTATTCTTATTAACAGCTGTTCTCCTGGAACAATCGTTTTAAATAATTAATTCATTTATTCAAACGTAATATCAAATTCAACATCAAGATAAACAATTCCCAGAATTTCTAATATAATACATTTTCAAATAAAATTGTACCTAACCCCTGTATTTATGATAAATCAATTACACATACATACATACACCTGTCAGTCAGGGGTACTCAATAAAGGGTTGTTATCAGATCCTGTACCCTTATGTCACCCCTGACAGTTGTAGCGAATTAATTTATCTTTTTAATACGATGTGTATAAAATTTTATTTGAAGGGTCACGTTAGGGTTGGCAATGACGACGTTTTTTGGTTAACATTCATACTAATTCATATCCATACCTACTTCCATACTTATATACTTATTTTTACTTGTCCATCCATACTAATATCCATACTTCCATACTTTATCCATACTATATACTATCTATACTAATATTATAAAGCTGAAGAGTTTGTTTGTTTGTTTGGTTGAACGCGCTAATCTCAGGTTCGAATTGAAAAATTCTTTTTGTGTTGGATAGTTCATTTACCGAAGAAGGCTATAGGCCCCTGCGAAGCTGGGTCGGGTTGCTAGTAATATTATAAATGCGAAACTCTGTCTGTTACGCTTTCACGATGAAACGGCTGAAACGGTTTTGATGAAATTTGGTATGAAAATATCTTGAACCTCGGGGAAGGACATAGGTTACTTTTTAAACCGCAACTTCGTCTGCATCCACGGTAACCGATTTCCACGCGGACGAAGTCGCGGGCAAACGCCAGTATAAAATTAATATTTAGGGTTTTTTTAACCGACTTCGGCGAAGCAAAAATAAAGGTAATGAGTTTGTCCGGTATGTATATATTGTGATGTTCAGACGATTGCCTTTTCTCATACAGAGAATACATTAATCGCCACTCTTCCTGAAGGCGGATTGGCGATTCCAGACTTGTATTCATTATAAGTCCAGGTTTCCTAAAAAAATCTAAAAAACTAAAAAGTGATAAATAACTTTAGCACAAAACGCACATTACTTTAGTTTCGGAAGTCGGTGGCAATACAAAATAACAATACAACAAAGCCACCGCCACAGACTTTCGAAACAAAAGTAGTTATGTGTATTCTGTGCTAAAGTTTTTTTAGTTTTTGAAGGTGGTATTCTTTTTTCTGAAAAAAACTTTTCATTTTTCGCTTTTTAGTATTGCCTTAGCATCCAAATCCATTAAAAAACGGCGATATACTTAAAACAGAGATTGTAAGTCCTCCAAAGACTGAAGAAACTCAAATCATTCATTCATTTTTAATTTTTTTGTTGATTTTCTTAAAAAGAATCTGAAAAGAGAAAGAATTCTGTATCAATTTTGATAAAATTTATATGGGACCATTTCGGAATAAACTCCTTTCGAACAAAAAAAAGAACTACGCAAATTCGTCTATTTAAGACAGAGTTATGTCCGAACATGCATAAAATTAAAAATGATTATAAAACATTATTTTTTCTTGTAGCATGAAGATAGGTAGTAGGTACATCAATATGATAAATATATAAAAAAAACAAACATGTCTGCGTTTAGCAGAACAAATAACTGCTTTATCATAACCACAACACACCTAAACCGCAAGCCTATACCAAACCCACGTAGCCATATTGTCTTGAACAATCATTGGAACTTTCAGGGTCATAGGTATATTAGTCATAGCGATTAATGGTGTATGCTATCAGCCTACAGCATTAATGATGTGTCACTTTATATGCCTATCAAAAACATACTAACTTTTACCTTCAATGTTACTCGGATGCAATCTTTGGTTTTTTAGTGTTTTGTACCTGCATAACTAAGCGTCCCACGACCTTCTATATACAAAGCTGTCTTTTTATAACCGCAACATCTGTATAGTCAAATGTTTTTAATTTCCACAGAACACAATGCCACTACATCTGTTACTGCATACGCCTCTAAACATACCTATTGCCTTACCGAGCCCTGATCTAGGTTCGGGCTAGAACTATGAAGCCTCAAATCTAATAGCATCGCGGCCATTGTACGAATTCGTCGAGCAACTTATGGAACAGTGCAAGTTTCAGCAAAATCGGTTGAGTGCGGTCTAGTAACGTGTCTTACAAGACGTTATTTATGACGACGAACGGTCTATCAGTGGTTAATGCTTGTTCTTCTTGCCTTCCGTCGCCGTAGCCGTAAACTGACAAAATATCTCATCAAAACTTCCAAAAACACTACCTATAGGAACATCAAACCCAGAACCTATACTTAGCAGTCGCGCTTGAGCCAGTACACCAGGGCCTATAGACAAAATCCCTTTTCTGTTAGCGTTAACGGAAAAAACAAATTGTGTGCAGTTGACATATTTGTATCACGTGACATCTGGTAAGTAAACGTCAACTCCATACAATTTGATTTTTCAGTTGGCGTTAACGTTAACAAAAAGGGATTTTGTCTACAGGCCCTAGTATTCTATGAATAGTTCGATTAATGTGAATGGATTATTGCCCTAGGTCGTTCGAATTCTAAACGAGTACGTCCGCCGGTATGATAAACCTACGTGACCTGCAGACTGTCTATTGTTTTGGGCATATTGCACTTAAGAAATACTTGGAAGTATTCAATTAGTACTCAGCTCAGCCTATTGCCAATTGCAGGTGGGTTTATCGGAAATCCGAGGTCATTGAGGTCAAAGAGCACTAAGAAATTATAGGTGGTCTCTACTCCTGAGAAGGAGAGGTGACGACTTCGAGATATGCGTAAGAGACATGACCCTTGTTGAGTAGATAAATCTACTTAGAATAGCAGTTAGGTCTCGGTTAGGATTTCGGTGAAGTGAGCTACCTTCCCAATTGAGGCTAGAGATTGACAGGTAAGGGGACACCTCAAGCTCAATAGGGTAGATGACACACTTTTTATGAGATTTTGATGATAGACTTTTTTTTACGTCGATTTTGTATGGGAATGTTTACTTATGACACATCACTTGTAGGTAGTCATTAGCCAACTCAGTTATTGATTTCAGAGCAACTAAAAATCTACAGTAAAGATAAATTTTTTTTCACAGTAAAGTGAATAATAATTAAATTAAAATCAAGTGTTTTTTAGAAACGTTTTGTCTTCGAATTATTGGTTAAATAATTCTATTTCATGTAAAAACTGAAAAAAATACTTCTTTTAATTCTAACTTCGAAACCGTTCAACCCTAAGTGAATGAACGAAATTGAATGAACGTATCAACAAATTCTCTAGAGTGGTGTAATGTTTCAAGTACGATGCATGAGATTTAACTGTTTTGTGCAATTCTATTGTTGTACATTATTTTTATTGTGAATTGATTTATTTTTGGATAAGCAAATTCGATATACAAGAAAACAGATCTTATGTCATCGACTTACAGGGTGTAAAATAGCACTTAATGAAGTTTAAAGTTAGTTCAAAGTTAATCAGGATTGCAAGGTTAATAATAAAGTGTATTTTTTAGAAAAGTGGTGTCTTAGATTAAATTGCTTATTGTTTCAAATACTCAATTCCCAGAATTACAAAATAATTTTAGTTAAATGAAACTTAGTTTGATGGGTAGTATTTGTGATTGTGCCCGCCACCTCACAAGACAAAAACTGTAAAGTATTAGGAGTAAGATAACCGGACACTGTCCCCTAAATAAACATCTATGTACAAAGGCTAGTACATTAAGCTACAACAATCTGTCAAATTTCTTTGATACGTTTTCAACTTCATCACAAAAGAGTAAGGTTCATATTCACTTGGGAAAATATGACAGTTTAATATGTCTTGCTTGATGTGCTGGCGTCTGTAGGCACCATAGGTGTGACAGATGCCCTCTATGCAGAGGCTGCATGGAGGCGGAAGAAACACCACAGCACGTGCTCATGGAGTGCAAGAGTGTGCCAGATCAACGGGCACAGATTCTCCAGTCTCCAGCATCACTATCGGAGGTCTGCAGCAACCTGAAAAGGTTGCTAGCCTTCTGGGATGAACTGGGTTGGCTGGAGTAAATGAAGAAAACATTATCCAATCAAGTAGCTAAACGCAGTAATATCCAACAAAACTAGATAAGCGTGATTTGTGTCTTTTCACATTCCGTATACGGGATTATCGAGGCATACTTATAGATACGCCTTGATAATTTATCGCACTTATGATTTGCTGGAGAACAATACCGTGTAGAGGTTCTAATGCACAAGCCCGCGGAGTTTCCTAACGTAATGTGAATTCGATTTTTAAGTTAAAAAATCATATTACACACATAAGATTTTTAGTTTTAAGACCTTATTAGTATCAGTTAACTGTGTGGCCCGCAAATAGGATTACCACAATTTTGCCCGTGGGTGTCGTAGAAGTCTCTGGCGACAGAGAGATATTGATCAGTGGATGGGCCGCAGCGTCCTTCTGAGTACCATAACAACTACTGCGATGGCCAACATACATCGGCCAAGCATGGCGATTACGGCTAAAACCCCCCTTGGGGGAGAACTATGCTCAGCAGTGGGCGTCTAAAGATTGAGATGATGATGATGATGATGATTCATGTCAATAGATGATATTAATTGTGCTTCACTATCATCACTTTGTGGAATAGTAAAGTTAGGTAGGGGGTGGTAGGTTGTGTGTGTATTAGTATTGTGTGTTATTTGTGTGTATGTCTAATTGTGTGTGTGTGTGTATTGTGTTATAGTGTGTGTGAATTATGTATAACTAAAGTTGAGTTTCTGTTCGTTCAGCCTAATCTCAGTGGGACGATTCTGTAAATTGTTTTATTAATAAGAAGTAACAACATCCCTAAGTACTGTAAAAAAATAAACGAATGAAGTTGAGGATAAAAGTTAGTTTAAGTTAGTGTCGTATAAAATTAAATCAAAATGTTAAAGAACAGTCTGATGTAGTCTTCAAAAATCGAATAACTTTTCCTTCAGCGCGCTCGAACTAGGCTCACTAGTATTATATTGTAAAAAGAATCGCCCCCGGGTGGGCTCGAACCACCAACCTTTCGGTTAACAGCCGAACGCGCTAGCCATTGCGCCACGGAGGCTGTGGAAATGTCACTGAAATACATACATCATTTTATCCTGAATTTTTTTCAATACTCTTCTAAATGAACTCCATTCAAATGACCATTCATTTTATACCGAGACCCCACCGTGCCTCGAAACGCACGTAAACCGTTGGCGCCGGCTGTCATTCGTAGATCTTTGGCAGTCGTTATGGGTAGTCAGAAGCCAGAAACTGTGACAGTCAGTCTTACCAAGGTGTATCGTGTTACCCAGTATCTGGGTTGTGGAGATCAGACAGTCAGTCGCTCCATGTAAAACACTGGTATTCAGCTGCATCCAGTTATACTGGAAGATGACCAAAATATAGTTGGGAAAAAGGCTAGGCGGATTATGAATCATCAAAATGTTCCTTTTTTGCCTAATTTTGCTGATCGACGACCGAGAAGAGACCAGAGTTTAGTAACACCACCAACTTTCAAAGAATATTTTTAGTAGGAAAATTTAATAACACCTTTTAAAAACTGGGAATGAAACCTAGGAGCCCACCCTCGCAGACCAATGGGGCAGACACACCGACTAGCGTAAGAGAGAGACTGTAACACTGTTTAAAAAAAAAACGCGCTTTTTTTTAAATAAAATAATTTATTAAAATTTATTTTCTATTTTTTAGTTTGGTTTTCTATAAAAAGCGTGTTTTTAGTTTTTTTAAACTATTATTTATTTTTTACTTTTTAGTTTGGTTATATCTATATCCATAAATATTATGTACGTTTATTCTACCAGGGGCGCTTGTGCAGTACCTTCCTAGTACTTCCTACTACTTCCTTTTTCGGCAACTAATTTGAACGACTTATGTTTTTTTTTTTTGTTTTTTTGTTTTTTTTTTTAATAATTTTATCAAATTAGTGTATTGTCATCGGTCCTCGATAAATCTACAAAGTTTGAACGAAATCTGGCCGTTTGAAGTGGGTCAAAATCGCGCCCAAAGAAGTCGGTTACAAACAAACATACAAACATACAGGTGAAGCTAATTAAAAGCTGGTAAAAACCGGATAAGTGCGAGTCGGCTCACCGAGGGTTCCGTACAAATTTTTAGGACCTCTATCTGTAGTACAACGGAAAGTACTCTATAAATTTTGATTGTCTTGAGAGTGTCGAAATTTACGATTTTTGTGACATAAACGGCCGTACCATGTTTTCACATTAACTTAGATGTTTATTTTTTTCACAGCTTCAAGGGACCGTGAATCTAAGTACAGTCAAACCTGGATAAGTGAGAGCTCAAGAGACCGCGATCTGTTTCTCTCTTATAGAGGTTTCTCACTAACCCGAGTTTCTAGCTTACGGAGTTACAGGAGGAATCTATCTCACTTAGAGAGGTCTATAAAAATACGGTTAATATGTACGTAATTTGAAACAAATCATGTATATGGTTTTAATTTCAACTCGATAACTGTTCGCATTCCCGAGATAAAGGGTCTTGACAGACAGACAGACGGACAACAAAGTGATCCTGTAAGGGTTCCGTTTTTTCCTTTTGAGGTGCGGTACCATAAAAACCGAAGTTTTTTAAAAATCGATTTGTCATAAATATTACGGTTATTGTACATTCTCTGTCCACACTCATATTATAAATACGACAGTGAGTTTGTTTTTTTTGTTCTTCCGCTTTCACGGCTAAACTACTGAAACGATTTTGATGAAATTTGGTACAGACTAAGCTTGAACTTCAAGAGTGGATAACATAGGCTACTTTTTAATTCGCGACTTTATTTGTATCCGCGATAACCGACAATCACGCGGACAAAAGATAGTTTACTATATTGTAACCGTACGGGGCCGTACTAAGGGCGTGAAGATAATACTATGTTGTCAGCACAAAAGCAGGCCAAGTGACCAACAATCTGCGTGATTAGTGTACTGGTACCATGCCAGTAGTTGTCGACCATTTTAAATTGAGTCGTCTAATGAAATAATTTGTTCTGAAGATCGGTCCGAACTTGATTGGACAATGCCGTATTCGAGACCCGGACATCATGAAATTGTTGACTTTACCGAGACAAAGTAGTCTAGTATAATTTTGCCAAATTAAAGCCTATGTTAATAACGATAAAGATTTTTAATTTTGAAATTATTTGGAACTAGCTTTTGCCCGCGACTTCGTCCTCGTGAATGTCGGTTATTGCGGATGCTGAGGAAGTCGCGGATAAAAAAGTAGCCTATGTCCTTTCCCAGGGATCAAGCTATATTCATGCCAAATTTTATCAAAATCGGTTTAGTCGTTTCAGCGTGAAAGCGTAACAGACAGAGTTACTTTCGCATTTATTTAATACTAGCTTTTGCCCGCGACTTCGTCCTCGTGAATGTCGGTTATTGCGGATGCTGAGAAAGTCGCGGATTAAAAAGTAGCCTATGTCCTTTCTCAGGGTTCAAACTATATTCATGCCAAATTTTATCAAAATCGGTTTAGTCGTTTCAGCGTGAAAGCGTAACAGACAGAGTTACTTTCGCATTTAAAATATTATAAAATAAAATAAAAAATAAATATAAATAAGTAAGACAAGTATGGATGGAAGTATGAATTAGTAAATAAGTAATTAGTAATAATTAGTATATTAGTATAATTAGTTTATTTTATTAGTACAGGATTTTACGGAAAACGGACTAAGTATTTACAACATTTTAAATATATCATCGATAAATATTATACAAAATCATCAAAAAATTTAAGAAATATTTTTCACTTCCCTCCGTTTTCATTGGGTGTTAAAAAAAGACGTTGCCCCACACTACAAATTTACCCAGTAGCAACCAGACTTAGAACAACTGCCTGTAGGCCATACAAAGGTTTGATCCGAGCGGGAATCGAACTCGCGACACGCAGCCCAGTTGTCAATCGCTCTACTATGGCGCTAATCGTGTATGTTGTAGATAATGTGTATGTTAGGTAGGTAGATACCTAGCCAGTAATGGCGTACGTATTCTTCTATCTTATCTGTTTTTTGATTTCCTTATTTTCTGCTGAATCTCTCTCATCTTTTTTTTTGATTTTCTGATTTTCTGCTGAATCTGGCATATATGCCACTGCAGAGATTCAGCAGAAAATCAGCGTCAGGTATATTTGCCTGACACAGGCTGAGCTGGACTCCCATTTGGTAGAACCTTAAGACACACAGCTCTTTCTAATCCTCATTTGATTTGAATTTGTTGTGTTGTGATAATTATGTCTTTTGTGTGCACTAAATAAATGTTTTATATAATTCTAAAACGTCATCCCATTACAACCTATGTTCTCTAGGGTTGTCCAATGACATGAAACTAGGTCGAGAATAGTTCATTACTCATTCGGTCAGTCATTCGGTCATTGCTCATTATTGACTGGTCAATAGCTTGATGGTACCGTGAAAACATACGCGTGGTAATTGCGTCAAGCTTTCTGCTATAGACATAAGATCTAGTCAATGAAGATTAATAGTGAGTAAAAACTGTTAAATCGAAGATGTTTTTTAAACGATTTGTTTTCTTTTCCAGACATTTTAAAATACTGCATTTAAAAATAATTTACCAACAACAACAAAATAGCTGGAACTTTGACCATTCGTATCTTCGTAACTAAAAGTTTCACAGATATGGCCACAAAAAAAAAAACGCAGCAAGTATTGATAATAAGACAATTTAACTTTCAGTTTTGCAAGAATTTTACACTTGTTTACAACCAACACGGAAATCCAAAAATCATTTTAATCGTTGTCTCCATCATTATTTTACATTTTTGTAAGGAACAACTGATTTTCGAGGAGCTTGTGGTTAAGTAAAAGCCGTACAGATCGATCGTTCAAAGGTAAAGCTACGCTTGCTGCGGTCGGTCTGTGGATGGGTGACCATTCATTTTATACCGAGTTCCCTCTGTGCCTCGGAAAGCACGTAAAGCCGTTGGTCCCGGCTGTCATTCGTAGCGATCTCTGGCAGTCGCTAAGGGTAGTCAGAATCTAGAACGTCTGACAACCAGTCTTACCAAGGTGTATCGTATTACTCAGTAACTGGGTTGTGGAGGTCCGATAGGCAGTCGCTCCATGTAAAGCACTGGTATTCAGCTGCATTTGGTAAGACTCAAACTCAAAATCATTTATTTCAAATAAACCATTTACAGGTACTTTTGAATTGTCAGAGTCAGTCGGTCAGAAAGTTGAAGCTGGTTGCTCGTTCCAAACAGTAGGTTTCTATGGAGAAGAACGAGAAAGAAACTCCATGAACAACACTCTTTTAAAATCAATAATATGTTACAAATTTCGGTTACATCATTCAAATTGAATCTAGCGTGAGAACAATGTAACAAGTCGTGTACGTTAAAAGAGGTTTAGATAAAAATATAATCATAATAAACAATTCAAAATAAAATTAGAATAACCGAGGCAGCTAAGAGATGACCAGTCCCAACTAACGGCGCCCGTTCACGCACGGATCGGCATCATTTGACTCAACCATTTTGAAGGGAACCAAATGATCCAACACGCGCGCCACCGTCAGCGAGACATTCCTGTAAGCATGACATACTCCCAACCGCCAGGGCACAATCAAGTCAATGAAAGACATACCTCGTAAATGGTAGCTATAAATAACATAGTGCTCACATGTATGTGCTATGAAAAATTATATAATACTAACACATTGAGTTTACAATTGACTGAAAGCGGACCCCAATATAGTTGAGAATAGGCTAGACAGATTCGATTGTTTTGCTTACTTTACATGCTACGACTTTTCACATAACAATAAAATTCGTTTCCCAGCAATGATTTTTGCTTAATGTTATTTAATTTAGTTTGTTATTTGATAGGTGATGTGTATTTTAACACAAAAATTTGTTCATAATCATAATCATAATCATCATTTATTGCATTCATGTAGTTTACAGGTTGTTACAATTAGTTTATACATAGGTTTCATACATGAACCCTGCTAGGGCACAGCAATATAAAAAGTTCGAAGTGCAACAGTGTCACAATAAACAAACCAGTGTGCTTTAACGAATAACTAATTTAAACATGAAAAAATAAATAAATAGGTAATAATAATATAACAATTCATCTAGTGCATCCATCATTTGCTATTTAAATAAGTTACGTCAACATTTTCATTCACAAATTAAAATAGTAAAAACTAGTAAAAAAAAAAAAAAAAAAATTAAATAGTAAGTTCGACACAATTCCGACCCGTATATTTTTCTCTCTAATCTAACCTAATAATAAACACCACAGATAAATGAACATTACAGAAACCGAACTAATAATAATTATTACGACCTTCCTTTCTAATTGCGACATTTGATAATTAATAGTGTGTGTACTGCATTTGACGGCTATTGTTTTAATCGTGAGCTAAGTTACCTCCGGGCGTTACTTGCCGTTTGTATTTTGTTTTTGATTGCAAAATATTGACCTACAGTAGGTTTGGTAGAAGCGCGTTAGCGTAATCGATTCGAGTCAATGTTAGAATTGGTTATACAACTATTCTGCCTCCTTGGTTTCGTCGCCGAAAGCGCGATTGCTTAGCGCGAAGTTACTGGGTTCGATTACCAAGCCGGGCTAAAAAAAAAGTAAAAAAAAAACATTTATTTCAGGTAAGCACCCATATTCAATCCAGCACAAAACGTAGATTATAAATTCATCATGTATAACTATCATCTTTATGTATTCAATTTATTAGATATATATTCAAACTAGCGACCCGACCCAGCTTCGCATGGGCCTATAGCCTTCCTCGATAAATGGACTATCCAACACAAAAATAATTTTTCAATTCGAACCAGTAGATCCTGAGATTAGCGCGTTCAACCAAACAAACTCTTCAGCTTTGTAATATTAGTATAGATTAATTAAGTCTGAGTCTGTGTTTCCTGATAGCTACAGCCCGGGAGTCTTTAAGTCAAGAGTGAATAGGTTACTTCTAGGCAAGCGTGCTCCATCTTAGACCGCATCATCGCTTCCCATCAGGTGAGATAGTGGACAAACGTATGCCTATCAAATGATAAAAAAAAAAAAAAATATCACCACTGAGTTATTATTACTTAATCATGCCAAAAGTAAATGTCAATGAAATATCAAGGGCTAAGGGTTATTGGGTTGTGGCGACTAAGGGAAATTCCGGAAGTCGAGCAGCAGCGGCCTCCGTGTACTTTATAACTTCACTGCGATCCCCAAGACGCCTGCCAAGCGTGGGGATGATAGCAAATTCCTCTTGGGGAGGGAGGGGGGCTTTGTCCAACAGTGGACGTCATGCAGATGATGATGAATCCCCTGGTGCTTCTTTGCTCCTTACCCAGTTCTTATTAAACCATTAAAACTGGTTTTACTTAGTCAACATATTTTGCATATTAAATTAGTTTGATGAATGGGTTGGTTTTGGCAGGACTAAGGTCGCCCATTACACCAACTCAACGTCGACTCCACTCCAACTCAACTCACAGTATGGCATTGAAATGTAAACTTTATTTCGTGTTAAATACGAGCCAATTTTGGTGACAGTTAATAGGTGAACAACGCGTAGACCACGCGTCTAGACTTTCAACTTATGTGTTGAAAAATTCACTCGTATGTGACACGATATAAAGCTTACATTTCAATGTCATACTGTGAGTTGAGTTGTGGAGTCGACGCGACGTTGAGTTGGTGGAATGTAAAATAAACTATAAACTTTAACCAAATTCTTTACAGTGTTTAACCCAACCATATGGGACTGGTTACCAGTTAAACCAGCTGAATGAACTATGCACATATTTAAAAGGTAAAAACTCGACTAGTAGAACATCCTGCAATACGCATGCGTCAACTTTTTACTTCTGTGGGAATTAAAACAATTTTCTTACTGTTAAAAGTACTTAAAACATTCCTTTTGTTGTTCAACGTTAAATTAGCTACGGGATAATTATTTATATTATTTGTTTATTTCTTAATTTTCTAGCTTTTGCGTCCGTCTGAATAGGCTGAAAGGTTACTTTTTAAGCGAATTATCTGCATCCGCGATGTCGGTAAACGCGATGCAGATGAAACCGCGGATTAAAATGTAGCCTATGTCCTTCCTCTGGATTCAACCTATCTTCATACTAAATTTCTCAGATTATCAAACAAAAGGCAGATAGACCGTGCAGAACACTGCGAGTGAAGCCACAAAAACAAATACAAATTCAAAAACGAATACGTACAATTCGCTTCGCGCTGTACTAACACGAGTCAGTACAGCACGAAGCGAAGCATTGTTAAAAAAACAAATACAAACAAAAATTCAAAAGCGAATACAATCACGAGATGGTAGGCATGATGATGACTAAGAGATATTTATTTATGCTAACTCGGCTTTAAAAAGTCAATCAGTCCAACTAAGTGAAATGAGTAGATGCCATAGAAATGTAAAAAACTTCTTTCTTATATTTATGGTAGAGTGCTGTTCCTCAACAAATTTAAAATTTTAAACAAAAGACGACCTTATTTGTTATTTTTTTTCACTGATAAGTTGGTATCTCTCAATGAGAAGTAAGAAATAGACTAAAACAAGTCGGAAACACACTATAACGAAAATTTAAGACAAAAAATATATAAATTAAAACAAGGCATTGTAATCAAATCGTCTTGGTCTCGGATATAATAAAATTGTAAGTAAGTAGTTATGAAATACCTACTTATAGTGGATTCAGATTTGAACTCTTACCTATGCTCCAAAAGCGAGCACCTCAACACCGTTCGAATTTTAAAACTGTTTTGTTTCGAGATTATCAAAATTTATATTTTTCGGTTTGACATGTAATTATAGTACTCACTAATTAGATCCATGCAAATGTTTTATTGGGTCTGTCATTTTTGACGTTAATGACAGTTAGAACCATGAAGATATAGGTATAAATGGAGCCAACACTTAGAACAAAAGCTTGAAACCAACTGTGGGCTAATGCTCTCTTTCTGAATGCATACATAAGAACGAGACAGTGATATGTGTTTTCTTTATCTAATGTATGCATTCAGAAAGAGAAACGAAATGCATTCAGAAAGCCCACAGTTGGCTTCACTTAGGTATTTAGAGTGTTGCCTCCTCTTTTATCTATAAGCTTCTTGGTTAGAACACAGTCACAGATAGAGTTATTTCAAATTAATGATGCCATGTTAAGCCGAGAAACACAATGATTGGTCTTAAAAATACCTAAAGGTTGTAGAAAAAGACAAATACTATGAAATGCATGCTTTATGTTGTTTTACAGTAATCGTTGATGGTTTTTGTTTCAAGAATTTGCAATTATTTTGTTTAATAACCTTGAATCTACTGTGGTAGGGTCGAGTCCTTAATTATTATGTCGGCTTTTAATCGCGAGGTGGGTACAATTAAAAGAGGTTATAAATTACATGACTCATTTTACTCGACTGCAAAGAACGGTAGGTAATAAGTGTTTTTTTTACCCGACTGCGCCAGAAGGAGGGTTATTTATAATTTATATTATACTAATACTATAGCTTTTGCCCGCGACTTCGTCCGCGTGAATGTCGGTTATAGCGGATGCAGATGAAGTCGCGAATTAAAAAGGAGCCTATGTCCTTCCACAGGGTTAAAGCTTTATTCATGTCAAATTTCATCAATATCGGTTCAGCCGTTTCCCCGTGAAAGCATAACAGACAGAGTTACTTTCGCATTTATAATATTAGAATGGAAGTATGGATTGTAAAGAGGTAAAGTTTGTAAGTCTGTTTATCAACTTATATCCCACTTCAACAAATCTTTCATTAATAGGAAGCTACGTTAGCTTAAGTGCTCTATGCTATTTTAAGGCTGCTCTCTCGAAAAAAGCTTAAAGGAGGATTCAGGTGAAGCAACTTTTCGTCGGCATTTACAGAGAAATTACATCTGATTGACAAATTGTTAGTAATCTACATGATATGATACGTAATTTGGCTTAGCCACAATTTTTCTATCGGTATCACATAATAAGAAAAAATAATGTCAAATCACCTCCAAATCATTGAGATGAAACCATTTTCAGTACGGGCCTAATGCTCAAGGTTATTGGCATGTATACAAGCCTTAATAAAAAAATTAATTGGGTTCCGTAGGCAAATTCATGCGGACGAAGTCGCGGACAAAAGCTATACCTACCTATTTAATAAAATCCTTCATAATTCACATGACTAATAAGTACCTTAAACTCATTTCAAAAAAGTAGGTACACAGCCCACATTTTATTAAATCATCACATTTTTTTTTCAACTGACATAACTTTGAATTTCGAACGCATTATTCTACCTGGCCAGTCAACGGCCGAAATAAAAAATCTTTGAAACAGCGGGGTATCGAACCAAGGGATACCACACAGCGAACTAAACATAATAAGCAGTAATGGACGTTGATAGGACATAATAAAAAATGTTGCCCAAAACATGTTTCGATTCAAGAATTTATTAAGTAGTTGCGTTTAGATGGAAAATGTGGGAGCAAGGTTTGAAGCTGCTGTATTGGTAAAAAAAGGTTAGATGTGTATTGCTTGTCCAAGAGTACCTAGACTTTTAGGCACAAGCAAAAACACAGATCAACTAACTGAATGATACAGTGTGACCGGCTGACCGCCATTTTACTAATTCGGCCTAATTTTTACGATGACCCTAATCAAAACAAAACCGAGTCAATAACGCTGCTTAAAAAAATATTTGTTATTCACCCAATGATCACTGTTTAATTTACCTATTTAAGCACGAATTTTGAAACACGTAAAATACGAACTTTCAAATAATCAAAAACACAAAATTCAATATAAACGCTAAAGAAAAAAAACAACAAACATTTTCAACAACAGAAATTCGAATTCGCGTTCCGTTTATTGTAACGTGCGTTTAGCCAGCGGGCGTCGAATTTATTTGAACGTTCCAAATGATTTCGAATTAGGAACGTATCAATTTTTTAATATGCTAACTTTTTAATGATTATCGGGCTAAGCTGAATTTATTGGGCTTCGGTCACATTGAGTATGTTAAACGCATTTTTGTGTTGGCAGATTTATTGTATGTTGTACAAGAAGTTTTATTGAATAAGGATATTTAAACGGGATTATGGCAGGCAGTCAGGATTTAGTGAGGTTTTATATGAAAAATGCAATGACAGGATCTCGTAATCTACATGGATTTTTTCTCAGGAATTTAGTAAAACTAGATAACAAATTGTATCAATGACAGCGTATCGTCAATCTACATTGTTGTTGCTGGATTTCTCTGTATGTGAAAAAGGAAAACCAAATATTACTAAAGGTCTACCGGAATCTCATGGCAAATGGAAATTTGTTGTGTGCAATACTGGGGAAATAATAAACGATCTTGATACTTTTTAATTTTTCTGCAGCGGTTGACAGATCTCGTAATTTGACAGGTGACAACTGACATTGCTATATGAAAATCTCATATTTTTCTTATTTTTTTATGCTATGAGATTCCGGTAGACCTCTACCAAACCTATACTTTTTTCTATATTAACATTGGAAGAGTGTTTGAACGCACTAATCTACAGAACTACTGCTCCGATTCTGAAAATTCTTTCACTAGTAGGACGCTACGTTATCCCTTTAATTTATTATAAAAAAAGGAGTAATAAAATTTACGCAAACAAAGTCGCTGCCAAAAGCTAGTTATGTAAATACATTCGTATTCTACCAATATAAACCAGCCTTTAAGTATTTATGCTAATAAGTTGTTATATATTCCAAGATTTCGTTCCGTTTCTTAATTTCTTAAATTTTATTGTGAAAAGAAATAAAAGATGTTGACATTATTATAGACTACTGTTTTAAGAATTAAGATACGATTTGAATTTTTATTGTTCCAACTTCAAAATTGACGTGCATTTTGAATGATTTGAGTTTTGTTTGTGCCCGGTTTTTTTTTAGTTTAAATTGGGATTTGACCGTTTAAATGTGTGTTCGATTCATGCCTATTGCGTTTTGAAAATATTTGATTGTAGGGGTTGATAATAATTAGTTAATCACTAAGGGCATCAAACTGTTATTGGAATAAATTAACTAAGCTAAACGTGCACAGGTTTTGTCTGTAAATAATACCAGTATTAAAAATATAAAAGTTTGGACTTATGTATGTTATGGACTGTAAATCATTGTTGCGTATTTCATTACCGCGAAGTACTAACGTACATCGCGAAAGTTTACAATCGCAACAAAACGAACGTTGCGAAAGTTCATAACCGCGATGTACGTTTCCGCGAAAGTTTACAATCGCAACGTAACGAACGTTGCGAAAGTTCATAACTGCGATGTACGTTACCGCGAAAGTTTACAATCGCAACGTAACGAACGTTGCGAAAGTTCTTTACTGCGATGTATGTTACTGCAAAACAGTGCTAATAGTTACCAAAACAATAATGGAATCAACAGAACCATGTTGGATCTGCCCTAGAAGGTTTACCTAAAAAATGTTTCTCAAACTTTCGCAACAACGAACGAAATTTCGAATGAAATTAAATTAAATTATTGAACTGTTTACTGTTTTAATTTAATTTTATTTTAATTCATTGAAATTCTTTATTGCATTCCATAAGTGTTAAATAGGTGGTATAACAAGGAGGTGATCAATGTGGACCCTGTCGGACACAACAAAATTAGGAGAGTGGAAGAGGGCTAAGTAGCTATTCATGCATTAATTATTTGATGAGTTTAATTGGGTGTTGTTTAACTATTGTGTGCATAAAGGTATACTTAGTACATTGGTTATTTTTATTTTATTCAAATTTAATTTATTCAAAAATATCCATTGGTTTCTAAGTAAACTTCCACCATATCTGACGACCCTGTATACTTATCACTTTTGGTGACAGTACATCGCGGTAATGAACATTCGCAATTATGATTTACACTGCCTGAACGAATTTAGCTGAAATTTGCACATATTTGAAATTCGCACGTTATGAGACATAGGAAAATATTGCTATCTTGTAAAGAATGGCACCATCCCATATCTTCCCGTGGGTGTCGTAAGAGGCGACTAAGCTCACCAGAGAATGGGCAGCAGCGTTCTCCGTGCTTTTTTTTTAACAACCATACTGCGATCGCCAACCCGCCTGCCAAGCGTGGCGATTATGGCAAAACCCCCCCATTTCTTGGGGGAGGCCTATGTCCAGCAGTGGACGTATTTAGGCTGAAATGATGATGATGATGAAAGTTAAATTGACAGCGTCCGTTCACGAACATGACGCGTAGACCAGCACCATCCAGCTCAACCATTTTACACGCCACCATCAACGAAATATTTGAGTGAGCCAATGCTCTGAACCGCTCTCTACTCAGAATCACATTTATTATGTATCTTTTGACTTCAGTCAATGTCACCCTACATTTCCTTCCTCAATAATATTAAATCGCTCGCACTTCCCATCTCAGGGCACAAGGATTCATGATCATAGAGTTCTGTCATCTTCCTCAAGTTTATTTTCGCCATAATGACGGAATTAGGTATATCGAAATGAACAAAGTATTTTATTAGATAGATACTATCTGCTGTCCGCGACATCGTCCGCGTCTTTGGTAGTATTTTAATTAACGATAGGCGTTCCTTTTAGACAGTAATACTACATCATGAATATAAGAAAAAAACGATAAAAAAAATCGGATACTTACGTAAAAAAACACGCTGTACATTTTTTGAATTTTTTAAATACCTTTTTAAATGCAGATTTTTTTTTAAATCTATAAACGATGTAGATTAACGAAACTGCAGGTTAACATAATATGGAAGATAGGAAAAGTATGAAATCTCTAGGCTAGTAGGTATGGTGCTAGTACTTTCCGGAACGAAGAATTAAGTGTTATGCTAGATCAATATCTAAGTATTTTTGTACAGCTTATTTGCGTTAACTGGTTCAGCTATTAAAACGTAAAAGAGTATCGAACATCCATTTATGTGTTTATTCATCCATCTTCACAAACTTCCTCATTTATGTATAAAAATAAGTAGTACCTAGTAAGTAGGATTATGATGAAAAGTACTAACTTATAACCTACAACGCTTAAGCTTAATTCAAATTTTAACAAATATCTAAATCAATACGTACATTACAACGCAGACATCAATTAACAGTCGCTTAAATCCATCAATAAAATATTTTTCCAATGTCATCCTAGCGGCGGCCATTTTTAAAATTCAAACATCGAAAACAAACCGCGCTCCGTTTTGTGTTCGTGAATTTGCGTATTTTAGGCGCGTTCAGTTTAGCGTTCATTTGTGTTAAATGTCTCGGAAGTAATGAAGTATCAATGGGGAACAGATAAGAAATATGCCGTAATTAACGCGAATATCGACCTTTAGCCATTCAAAAGCGTTTACGGTGCCATATTTTTGTTGTTCTATAACTTATTGGATGGATGGTAATGATTTGGAAGGGTGTTTTGGCTTCATATTGTGTGGGAGAAGGCGATACAGGAAAATGTGATAAGAAAATCAATGCGGTGTACCTACGTTCAGCGGAGCGTTTGTATTATTCGATACCAGCTTTTGCCCGCGACTTCGTCCGCGTGAATGTCGGTTATAGCGGATGTAGACGAAGTCGCGGATTAAAACTAGCCTATAATAATAATAATAATTATCTTTATTTCAGACATACGTCCATACAGTTTTTTACAACAGATAGCGTTAGTAAAGTTGTTAGTTGTGCACACAAAAATAAAAAGATGTCAGTAATTTGTTAGTAAACAAACACGGAAACACAACAATAATAATTTTATTACTATTTCCTATTTTGGTGCAGGTGTACACCTGCCCAGTACACAACAAATGGACTGTCCATTTTAGCTGCTAACGTTCTGAGGACAGTGTTGATGCTACCACGGACCCTGCTCATCATCGATGCAGTTCTTCTCCTAATAATGGAGAAGAAATCATCGATGGAAGCAGCCGCAAACATTTCTATGTCCTTCCCCAGGATTCAAGCTATCTTCATGTCCAATTTCATCAACATCGGTTCAGTCGTTTCATCGTGAAAGCGTAACAGACAGAGTTACTTTCGCATATATAATATTAAAGTATAGTATGGATTAGAAAGTATTAGATTGTTGATTCTGGCTTATAGGACTGCTGCAGTGATTTGGGAATAGTGTGGCGGGCTTGTCCCATAAAAAGTAATCGATTCGATTTGATTTTCGAATTGGAATTTCGTCTATTAACATTGAGGTATAATTTCATATGACACACACCATTCGTATTACCTACCCATTAATAAAAACAAAGTCTTGAAACTTAATAAATATTTTGCGATCGAATACGTTACGTTTACTCCTCGTGCTTTTACTAATCCCTCGGACAATAGGCGTTAGACGTGTGTTGGGTGAGTTATTATATAAATATATATATATAGGGTATAGAAATTCCAATAATTATATTTCTATGGATTCCAACTTACCTGTTCAATGGCAGTTTTGGAACGAATACTTTTAAAAGGCACAAGGTCGTTTTTTGTTTGAACTTTTAAGTTTTTCAAGCTATGGTGGAATCTTGGTATGGAATGGATAGTCACCCATCCATGACAGCGGTAACCGTTGCTTTACCAAGACCGATCAATTCGTACCTATGACTTTCGCTGTGCCCCTGCGATAAGTTCTAAATTCGCGAAAAAAATATTAATATGCGAATGAAGAAATTTGCAAAGAATTCTACGCTCTGCCTAATAGGTAAGTAGGTATGCATAGCATAGTAATTATTGACAGAAAATTAACAGTCTTTAATCACAATGGCGACCGCGAACCGGAAGACGTTGCGTTGGAAGGCCTCCCACTAGGTGGACCGATGACCTGGTAAAGGTTGCGGGGATCCGCTGGATGCGAGTCGCACGAGACCGGTCAATGTGGCGACACTTGGGGAAGGCCTATGTCCAGCAGTGGACGTCTTTCGGCTGAAATGATGATGATGATGAATCGCAATTTTTATTCGAAAACATGTTTCTAAATAGACTTCAACTAGGTACGACGACTGGTAACTTATCCGTTTTGTTGACAGTACTTCTACTTAAATATTTACACACCTGCTTACCTATTACCTACATCTAATTTCTCCTTAATAGGACAACGATTTATCGAATAGAACTATGAATCATTTTCAAAGTAAACATCTCGAGAAGTCTTTAATTCGTGTATCACTATTAAACATGACGAAGCATTATTCTTAACCATGAAGCTTTTAATAAAAACGGAGAGAACACGTCAAAGAATGGAAAACCATCTCTTTCTGGTAAACCTTATTAGAAAGAGACAGCGTTCCTGACGCTACAAAACTGATTTCTCTATACACGTTGACGTGTTCTTTCCAGTTTTATTATAAGCTTGTTGTTTTGAACAGTCACGACTTTGGACACACAATTTTTTCTGTATTCGAAATATGAAATTATCGTTGCCATCATTTCTGATTTTGTTAGGACTTGTGTAAATGTTGTCATTTAAAATAGGTAATGGATTTTATAGTATTTTTTCAACGTTTATTTTAAGAAGTTTTTGGATGAAGCGGTGTCTGTTAGCCTATCATGGCGCTAACATAAAAATAGTCGATTCGAGCCAATTTTTGAATTGGGAACACAATTGTATGGTTTAATTTTATACGAAAAGTTTCTAAATAAATAGATATTATGTGCGAAATGGGTAGGAACTAGGAACAGTAGAATTCGAGTACCTACCTATTAACTTTTTATTTCTTTTCTAATAATGCAAATCATCGAAATGACGATTACGTCATAAGTACTAAGCGGATGTCAAGCATTCATCTTGGAAAATAACAAGACTTTTTATTTTTGTTAAGCAATAGAACATCAAAACATGTAATTTAAATTCAATACCTTAACGTAATTGGAAAATAGTTCCAATTTCAAATTCGATCGAATTTACGTTAAGTAGTACAGAGGCCAGCACATCAAGCTACTACAATCTGTCAAATTTCTTTGATAGATTTTCAACTTTATTACAAAAGCATAAGGTTCATATTTAATTAGGAAAATTTGACAGTTAGGTATGGCTTGATGTGCTGGCGTCTGTACATACGTTTTCTCCGCGTGCTTTTACTAGGCCCTTTGTAAGTTGTTTTTACAAAAGATCGCAGTTTTTACTTTTTCATTGCATTGATTTGCAGTTGACTGTACGTCATGTTAGGTTCATAATACGCCCAACATTCAAGCAAATAGCGCCTAGCGTATCATCGGCGCCGTGGCTTAGTTGGTTAAAGCGCCTGTCTAGTAAACAGGAGATCGTGAGTTCGAATCTCGCCGGAGCCTGGATGTTACTTTTTGTAAGTATTTACTCTGTTTTTTATTTACTGTTTAAGTAAACCCAAAAGGAAATTATTCCAACCGCAATAATACAGAGAAACAAACACCATCATTCAATTAACATACCTTTTCTAATTTGTCAAAACGCAATTTTCCCCCATACATTTTGTATGGCAATAGCAAACTATGACGTCAAAGTCAAAGTCAAATCATTTATTTCAATTAGACCATTTTAAGGCACTTTTGAACGTCAAATGAGGAAAAAAAATGATTCTAGTTGCCCATTCCAAAAGGTAGTTTTGTATGGAGAAGAATGGGCAAGAAACTATGGAGTTTCTTGCCCATTCTTCTCCATACAAAACTACTTAAATGCAAATATTGTTAACAATACGATAAAAACGATAATAGTACATTATGGTACAAGTGTGTAATGCTGGTGATTACCGCTGAGGCGCCATTGAGACCCGAGCCGTTAGGTGAGGGTCTTAAGAGAGCCGAGGACGGTAATCATCAATACACACGTGTATCATACGACGTTTTTCAACACACTTGTGAAGAAAATAATACTAAAAAAATATTTTCAACAGTGAAAACGAGTTGTGAAAAGTTTTTCGCAATGGCGGGAAAAAATAATCAGTTTTTACTATGCGCGCGCATCAAATAATGGCGATCGGCCATAGACTAAAAAAATGAGGTTTCTTTTTTTTGTCTTTTCGCGGATAGCGTTCTAGCCACGTACAAAATGGGGAATTCAAAGTTTTCTGTAATATAGAGAAAACAAAAGTTATATTTGAGTGAAAGTTTTATTTAGTTGAAATTATCTATTTAAATACGAAGTTGCATGAAATGAGCAAGCAATAGGTACATTCATTTATTTGTACTCAAAGACTATAAAACTTTTATTCTCTTTGTTTGTACTATTGAACACGATCATTTTTGTATCGAATCTTTTTTAAGAACAAAGCAACTCAACCAATAAAATAAAAAAGAAAACCTATAACTCACTAGTGAATAATAGCAATGAAAAAGTCACAGTTTGATTACAGGTGTCATTATGTGCCTAATTGCGGTGAAATTAGAGCCATTTTATGAGCAAGTGTGTTGAAAAAACGATGTTAACAATATTTGCATTTACAGGAATTATATAATTACTTATAAATTATACGTTAATACGATGTACCTTGCATACAAACACTATTTTAAAGTGTGTACAAAATATCACAGATTAAGGAATGACAGCTAAGTTATGTACATAGACACACAGTGTTCACATATTACAAATGTTGAAACAGTAGACAACCACTCCTTATATTTTAACAAACAATGAATCAGTATGTGAGCCTGAGCAGTGAATAATTAGGTAGGTACTGAAAAGAGTCAAATATACTTAAATATACGTCACTTTTATAACTCATTGGCTAGAAATTTATTTATTTTAAAGCAACTAAAAATCTAAGTTGAGATATAGTAGATTGAAATCTGTTCGGGTTTTCAGGTAAAATTTTTTTTTTTTATATGTGGGGACATTTTTCACTTGGCCATCTGACCCCAAACTAGGGAGACCCTGTACTATGGGTGTCAGACAGTTGATATATATAAACAAATATTATTATATTATTTGTATTTGTTTTCGTATTTGTGTTATTATATAGATAAACAACACCCAGACATAAGGCAAACACAAGTGCTCATCACACAAATATTTACCCTGGACACCAAGTCTGCTATTTTTATAATTTCGTCATTCCAACCCGATCCCAATGTCATTTTTAGCAAAGTTCGTAATCTGCTAAATTCATAATGGTCGATCATTGGTCGGTCGAATTAAATGAATGACTGCACGATGACGTTCTAATGGTAGGTCAATGATCAAAAGAACTATCAAAATTTTGGCAGATTACCGCCTAAGTCAGTCATACATTTGTCATTTTGTACGAGATTACCCTTCTATATAAATTCTTTCAATGGCGTGTCAGTGGTTGACCAATGGAAAGTCATAATGACGCCATTATATTAGTAGATTACCAAGCTTGTCAAAATAAACAATTATGAAATGAATGATAGACCATTCTGACACTATTGTAATAGCAGAGTAGACGCCCTGGGCGGGAATCGAACCCGCAACACGCTGGGCTCGGCGATCGCCCAGCGGATCGCTCAGCGACTGCGCAAACCATGTCGTCAAATTTTTAGTTTTTATTTTTATTTTTTTATTTAAGGCTTTTATCTTACAGAGTCTACGTCATCCTCATCATATTCTAAAGTGTTTTTAAAGAAGCATAACGTTTTTAAAAACACTTATACCCTGTTCACAATAAGATTAGACATAAACACAAACCTTTTTTACAGTCCCTTCAACCGGTTTTGACTTCTATTCCGTAGGCTTAAGGATGACATTAGAGGCAAAAAAGTGGTTACAATAACAACTGTTTACTGCAGTTGCCATTTGTCATGCTACCAACGCAATATGAGTCAAAATCGGTTGAACGGACTGTTAAAAACGTTTTTGTAAATGTCTAATCTTATTGTGAACAGGGTATAGGTTATTGGAATTATTGGATACTCGTGTCTACCCAAATTGCCAATAAGGATGATGAATTAAATAGCAATAACATTTACAATATATCTTTGTAAGCTGCAAAATGCATGCATAATAAGATCCGCTACAGCGTGTTGCTTTGCTATCGTCCCCCAACGATGCCCTAAGCCGAGGCCCGCCCGTACCCCACAGGGGGTGCCCCTAGCGTGTTGTCGCTAAGGTTATAAGTTTTTTGCCCTGTCTGGAGGCCTTAACTTCACTTTAAGGCTCCAAAGGAAAGTCCGGTTATTTAGCCGACAACCTCTTTTTTTTTGGCCTCCTCAGGTCAGGGGGTTTATGATGACGCCCCGTGTCTTCCCGGCAGTCAACGCAATGAGTGGTGACACTGAGCGTACGGCTCCCTGTTTATTTATGCGACACAGTACTTCCCGAAGTAACCATGCCCCGAAAGCACTTGCGTCACCCGAAACGTCAGGGAACCGTGCCTCCTCTCTAGTCAGCAGTCGAGCACCGCCTGGACCGCCTTGCCGAGAACCTCCTAGGGTTAGTTTCGAATTCGAATTCCGAACAACAGTGATGTGTGAGAAGGTCTCACACATAACCGTTGTTCATTCGTTCAGCATTGCCGCTTATCTTTTGTTTTGCCTCTCCTCCCAATGTTGGCCACCCCGGAAGCTCATACGCGACTACGAAAGCTTAACAGGCATCACTGCGGGGCAGCCTTGTAGTACAATCGGTGCATCAGTGAAAGTCGCGCTTCCATGCGATCGTATTGTTTTTATATAATACGCGGGTTATCGAACATTGTACTCAGATGTAGAGGTGGTTGAAGTGGCATGTTCATTTAACCTTTCGAATGTCTTATGTTAAACAGTCCGACATAAGCAGCGGAGGTTTGACCTTCAACACATTCGCCCGACAGTCGTTGAGTTAAGATTTTTTTTCTTTAAGTCAAAGCCAGATATTTTTTTTCAATTAGACAATTAAAAGCATTTTTGAACGTTATTTACATACAACATTGAATCTAGGTATCAGGTATCAAAAGGTAGTTTCGTATGGATGAGAATGAGTAAGAAATACTATACTTAAATACTTACTTTTTTAAATTATAGTATACAATATTTTTTATAAGTTTATAAGTGAATACGATGCAGATACCTTACATAATTTAACTAAGATTTTGTAAAAACTGAATTCGCTTATTCATCTGCCAAAAAACTCGCGAATTAAATAAGAAGTAAATAATATTAAAAATGTAAGATTATAGTTCAAGAAGAAGATAGTTTGTAAGAGCAAACTAAAAAGGTTAAAAAATTATAGTAGAAGAAACAATTAAAATATTATTATTATTTTGGGAAAACATATTTATTTCTTAGCATTTAGCTAGTTTTAATCTACATTTAATGGGTCCAAGCCATGTGAATTTAGCGTGTGGTGAATTTTTCATAGATATTGTATTTCTGTTGCTGCTATAACATCAAATACCAACCAAAAACAGAATAAAATAAACATTTAAGGGGGGCTATACGCCAAATGTGTTTTTTGCCGTTTTTGCTTGATGTCAATGACATTCTTGTTTATATAATGTCATTGCTTGATGTCTAATGTTGTAATGGTACGAAACCCTTCGTGCGCGAGTGCGATTCGCGCTTGGCCAGGTTTTTAAAGATTGTACAATATTTGCAGTTATCATAGTATCTCTCCACCACTAGGCAAGCGTGTACCAACTTAGGCCGCATTATCACTTACTATCAGGTGAATTGCGGTCAAACGCAAGCCTATTTAAGAGTAAAAAAAAAAAAAAAAACCTTTGGTTGACTGGAAAAAATGCCCGCGACCTTAAGCCCACCTTAGTATCTTTTTTTGCACAGTTTAAAATAAATAAAACATCAAAAGCTTTTTACCATTTCCAGGTTCTCTAACTCCGCACCAATACATCGGGCCCTCTAGCCTACACTGAACAATGGCTCATTATTTTTACGACTTATTGTTACATGAATACTCTTGTTAAGCCTGTCCGGTTATTGGGCGTACCGTGACGTCATTGGCGTGTCTTAAATTCGTATTATCTTGGCATAAAAAGGCTTATCGGCCAAGGATGTGTGGCCAAGTTTTAAAGCGTTAAATTAAGTACCTGGGATGATTTTGAGATAGTATACTACACTCTGTCCACTGGTTTAATCGTTTATTGACAGCTGCTACTAGTGAACAATATTTATGTTTTTTGTAAAAACTGATACGCATACCTGTATTATAATGTCTGTATAGGTCATACCTGTAGAGGTCATAAATAAGATAATCCAACAAGATTACGCAGTTTATATATTTATTTTATAATGCATTTTAAAGTTAACTTAAGTTAATCGGGAATAATTACATTTTAAGTCAGCTGTCAAAAAAACAATAACCCTATGGACAGGGTATAGCTCTTTGAAGAAGGTGGCTAGCAGCGGCAGCGGGGTGCCCAAGACCGAGTTGGTGACCGATTTCTGGAGACCTTCGTTTGCCAGTGGAAGGCAATAGGTTGATATGATGATGTAGATGATGAGAGCTTTTGCCCGCGATTTTGTCCTCTTGATACTTTAACGGATCCGTATTTATTTTTGGTAAAATGATGAATGAATGCTACTGAATACCAGTGTTTTACATGGAGCGACTGCCTATTTACTAGTATAGGTAGTTTCCCACGCTGCCCCTATATCTAAAGTTATTGGATTATTGATAATCTCCCTTGCATGTATTAGCCTGAATTAGTTTTGCATTGATAAATATTGGATTTAGAACCATGCGGGTTGATATTCCATTATCTTATAATACAATCTCCCTCGGTGAACACCTAGGTGAAGTGAAGTGTCATCTGTCCCGATGCTAAGGATTTACAAAGCACTACAATCGAATGACAGCTTACTTTACCTAGGTGTTCACCGAGGGAGATTGACTGTTAGAATAGAGACTGTTACAATTTCCCTCGGTGAACACCTAGGTGAAGTGAGCTGTCATCCGATTGTAGTACTTTGTAAAACCCTAGCATCGGGACTGATGACAGCTCACTTCACCTAGGTGTTCACCGAGGGAAATTGTAACAGTCTCTATTCTAACAGTCAATCTCCCTCGGTGAACACCTAGGTAAAGTGAGCTGTCATTCGATTGTAGTGCTTTGTAAATCCCTAGCATCGGGACAGATGACAGCTCACGTCACCTAGGTGTTCACCGAGGGAGATTGTAACAGAATTGACATAAGTCTTGTGGTCGGTAGTGCGACTGGGACTGTGTTCGATTCCGAAGCCAAGGAAAGTGTTTTTGGTTTTTTCAATTTAGGTGTTTAGCTATAGCAGCCTGGAATTTGAAAATTGGTAGAGTAAGGGTGTTACTACACCAATCGATCGATGCCATCGGTCGATATTGATCGACGTTGATCGATTGATGTAGTAGCTTTGGCTCATCGACGGATACCATTCGACTAAATAATCGATCGATTGCCGGTCGATGGCATCGGTGGATGTTGATCGATTAACTCCGGCCATAATCTATACAAATAAATAAAATTAAAGTGTCTGTTTGTAATGTCCAAATAATAGCTTTATACTAAATGCATATGAAAGTAAGTATGGTACCTATCCCAAAAAAACTATTTTTAAAATTTTTGTCTGTCTGTCTGTTTGTTCCGGCTAATCTCTGAAACGGCTGAACCGATTTCGATGGACCTTTCTCTGGCTGATAGCTGATGTTATAAGGAGTAACTTAGGCTACTTTTGTTATAGAAAAAAAATAGGGTTCCGTACAAAAATATTAAAACCCATCAAATCCATGCAAAAATAATTAAACCTCTGCTGACAACCGACAATTACGCGGACGAAGTCGCGGGCATCAGCTAGTCACTAAAAATAATCAAGCAGCTCGATCGACGTCAACTAATCCATTCTACCATCGATCGATGCCGTCGATCGACGATCGATCAATTGGTCTGGTAACACCCTAACACCTCTGTGTCCTGGTGAGTATGTGTCAACGTTGTTCTTGCGCCTGATATCTTACCAGTCGTATTGGATTACCGATCTATCTATAAATGGTGCTGTTCCGTGCGTCATGTTCGTGAATAGACGTCATCGGTTCGGACTGGTAGGACTAGCTCTTAACTGTCTCGGTTGTTCTAAATTTTGAATTGTTTTCTAAGATTATTGTTTCTCTAGACCTCTTTTAACATGCGAGTCGTTACATTGTTCTCACATTGTACTGTAAGAGATCCTGACTTAGGACTCTTACTGGTACCGGTATATGCGTGATCGTAATATGATTATTCTATAAATAAAAGCACTGAAACTCGGTACTGGATTATATTCTCAGATACTTGTAGTGTGCCCGTGACAAGATCAGGCTAGGAAGTCCTAATGTCAAACGTAAAACAATACAAGACTACTATTCAAACTTATTCTAGAAGTTTGCTGAGTGTTCCGTCATAGAGTATAATATCTAATGGCTATTATCTCAGAAACACATCAGATCTCCACATGAGCTACGCCCCCTTCATGAATAAAAGGAACTAGTAACTTTTATTCATGCTCTGGACACTCTGCAAACTTATACTACTGAACAAAAATAATTGACTAACTAACCTAACAACTACCTATACCTATAGTAAGTCCCTACTCTAAAGGCGGAAATGTCGATGGGGACGTCTCAGACGAGATGGTTCAATCCATGACGCAAGGGATAAACAATTAAATCCAATATTATTAAAAGAAAACCGAATATATGAATACTAAGAACGCTCATGCTATCATGTCCAAACCCCGCTTTATAAAAACCGCCTCAAAATCCAAAACGCGTCCCCCTAAACAATCGATATGACAAAATTCATACCCTCCATTCTTGGTGACCTATACTTCTTCCTATACGAGGTTTACAATTAAATTAAAAAAGATTAAACTCGAAACAAACTTTGTTTACTTAATAAACCATGCGTGTCGATTCGACACTCTACGCGAAGATTATACTCCGTTAGCGTAGTTGGTAACGTCAGTGAACGAGGCCTGTTGGAGCTACGCTAACTACATCAAATAATCTACTAAGTAAAAAAAAGAATAAGATACACGTTTTTTTTTACAAAATTTTGACATCCTGTGGGCACCATTCACCCATCAGAGTTCAGCTCGCAGTGAATATGAAAATACAAAAAAAAACATATTATTGTCATGTCGAAATATTTCTAATCACATACACAAAAATAATCATCAACTATCTATCACGACATGCCCAAATAACCATGGCGACATAATATGCCGTATGACAACAAATAATCAATAAAATGACAAATAATACCCAACCTAGAAATATTATTTACATTATCCTACCAAATTCTTCGCAATTGACCTCTTCAAAATTAAACATTATTTAAAATTATCTAACTTAAAAATGACATCAAATTCAAATTGACATGACGCTATAAGCAAACTATATCGGTAATCGAGCGTGATATAGTTTTAATCTATTTACGTGCACAATATCTCTAAATCTTCTGTTATTTAACTTCCTAATTACATAATTTACATCTGTGATACGTCTCACTATCTGGAATGGACCTTTATATAACCTACATAACTTTAAACTTTTATTAGTTACACGTCTCGGCGTATACACCATCACTAACTGATTTGGTTCAAAATTCCGTACTTTTGCTTTCCTATCATATACAGCCTTTTGCTTTACTTGTGCCTTACCTATATTAATAATCGCACGCCTCGTCAAATCTGTCTGAATGTTGCGTCTGCCTACATAATCTATCACATGATTACGACTATCAACATTGACCATCATATCAGTCCTAAAACTGGGTTCCCTAGCATACATCAACATATGTGGTGAAAACCTAGTACTAGCCTGTTTACTAGTATTATACGCATAGCAAACCAACGGGATGTAACTACACCAATTTCGTTGATCAGCAGAAACATACATGGACAACATCTGTGTTAAAGTTCTATTAAATCTTTCTACTAAACCATTACACGCTGGATGAAATGCTGTGGTGAAACGTGATTTAGCTCCAAAATAGCTAACCGTATCTTTCACCAAGCGTGAAGTGAAAACAGACCCCCTATCCGATATCACTTCTTTCACTCCACCGAAACGACAGAACACCTCTTCAATCAGAAACTCACTTATTTTCTGCGCTGTCGCTCTAGGAACCGCTTTGCAGACCGCATACCTCGTAGCATACTCCACACAAACAATAACATACCTATTACCATTTAAAGACTTCCTAAACGGTCCCAAAACATCAATACCTATTTTCTCCATCAGCTGGTTCACTTGCACCGGCTGTAGCTGTGCTACCTGATTAGTCTTCTTTCGCTCCTGACATAAAACACAACTTTTCACATAATTATCTACCTCCTTCTCCGCATCTTTCACAAAATAACTATCTCTAAATTTGGCGAGGGTCTTCGCTAACCCGAAATGACCTCCGGACCATGGATCATCATGCAATTCCGCCAAGACCTCCTGTAGCATATGCTTGGGGACAACTACCAAATCTCGATCGCGATTCAGTCTCTTAACTTTCTTACACAAAATACCTCCTACAACGCTGAAACCTTTATAATTAACTACACCTTCGTTTGCTAACCTATCTAACCTATATTTGCAAAAATCATCCACGAGCTGCTCGTCCTTCATCTTCACAATCTCTATCTTATACACCTGCATCCCATCTTCTTGACTTACTTTCGGCTCGTGTACTTCTCCATCTAAACTTAGAGGATTTCTACTCAAAAAATCGGCTATAACGTTTTCTCTGCCTGCACAGTGAACAATATCAAATTCATACGCCTGAATACATAGCGACCATCTAGCTAACCTACCACTCATGTCTTTCCTATCCTTCAACCAACACAATGCTTTGTGGTCTGTAACAACTTGAAACTTCAAACCCCATAAAAAATGCTTAAAATAATTCAAGGCCCAGACAACTGCTAGACATTCTTTCTCAGTTGTCGAGTATTTATTTTCGCTATCACTGAGTTTCCTAGATGCATACGCTACTGGATGCATCACATCCATACCCTGCATCAAACAGCAACCTACCGCTTCACCACTAGCATCTACATACAAGCGTGTTAAAACATGTTTATTATTTGAATAAAAATGCAAAATAGGCGGATTGCTCATATAATTTAATATTGTGTCGAACGCTTCCTGATGTCTCTGTGACCAAACGAACTTGGCTCCTTTTTTTAATAATTTTGTTAATGGTAAGACAATTACAGCAAAGTTATCAATAAATTTACGGTAATAAGAAAACAAACCCAGAACAGATTTAACTTGTTTCTGATTTGATGGTGGTTTTAAAGATTTAAGATCCAATAATTTTTTATTATCTGGTTTTACACCATCGCCAGAAATCTCATGACCCAAGACCGAAACCTTATTATAACCAAAACTACATTTACTTGGTTTCAAAGTTAGGTTTGCTTTCTTTAGCCGTCTGAATACTTCCTCTACTGCATTAATAAATTCATCAAAATCCTTTCCCCAAATCAAAATATTATCTGCATAACAAATGGCATTTTTATATTTGATTCCCGCCAAAACTTTGTCCATTGTTCTTTGGAAAACAGCTTGGCTTGTTTTAAGACCAAATGGCAAAACATTAAACTCATAAAAACCTGAAGGGGTAACAAATGCAGTTTTATGTTTATCTCGTTCACATAAACGATGCTGCCAATAGCCAGAATTTAAATCTAAATCTGCAAAATATTTGGCCCCCGATAAATATACCATTATGTCTTCAATGATAGGTAAAGGATAACTATCCGTGATAACTTTTTTGTTCAACTTACGGTAGTCTATACAAAATCTCCACGTTTGATCGGGTTTTTGTACTAATACGACTGGCGATGCGTACGCACTATTTGATTCGCGTATGACCCCATTCGCCAGCATTTCATCAACTTGCGAATTAATGATCTCAAGTTGCTTCGGTGAGACTCTATATGGTGGCTGATGAACTGGTATTTCATCCGTCGTATTGATTTCTATTTCCACCAAATTACAGTTTCCCAACTCGGAATTGGTAAATGCGAAAGTATTTATATTTGAAGAAAGAAGTTTTTTCAAAGAAATTTTATCCGATTGATTCAACTCCGGATTTATATTTATTTTATTTACATTGTCGTCTTTTGACGTGACATCAAACAAACTGTCATCATTTTGTTCAACGAGTTTGGAAAAATATAGACAATCAAATTTGGAGATTGACTTTAAACTTCCTTCTTCCATACCGCGGTCAACTATGACATTATTATTTTCTAGTTCTACAATGTTGTTGGGATCATAGCATACCAAAGATTGTGACATTGACGTACCGTCTTGTTTATCTAATTTACAAAACTTTGCATAAAATCTGCCTTTCAATGTTATACAATTATTATTAAAATCCAATATTGCATTATATTTGTGGAAAAAATCTTGCCCGAGTATTAAATTTTGATTAATGTCCTTAATTATGACAAAATTCAAAACAAACACACATGAGTCTATTATGAAACAAATATTAGCTTCACCCACGACTTTCAAATGTACGTTTGAAATAGACTTTACAAAACGCTTCGTAATTCCACTGGTATGCTCCAACTTCAACTCCGACATGAACTTCTCCGAAATACATGAGATTGATGCTCCAGTGTCTAATAGAGCCATACATGATTGATTAACTAATGAAATATTAATAAAAGGAATAAACTGACAGTGTTTATCTCCTGTTGGGAGTCGGGATGCTTCGGACACAGCGGACACTCCCGCTTCATCATTCAACGTCTGTGTCCTTGGGCGTTTGGGTGATTGGCTGCTTGTGTGTCCCTCGATCTGGGGACATTATTATGCGAGCGATAATCTCTGTTGGATGTATATAAAGTTCTGGGCCTAAAGTTATATCGGGGAGTATAATAGTGATCCCCAACGGCATGCTGTGGGTCACCCGCCGAAGACGATGGTGATGGCGCAGGACTTCTAGGTCTCGGTGAGGCGACAACACGCTGCTCTTCATCTGACGGCGGCCGCTGGAAACTGACCCTATGAAATGAACCATGAGGAGGTTCAATTGGCAAATTAGCTGATACAATACGCGTAGACTCCCCGAAAATGTCCAGAATCTGGCTGATGGTTTCTTGCAGCTCCTTCCGGGACGCATACAATCTTGACCCCAGCTTCAGCTTCCAATCTGGCATCAAACTCTTAAGAAAAACTCTAACAAATATTTTGTCGTCGGTGATGCCCGCTTTTTCAGCAACCTTCGTAAAATCAAAAAAATAAGTACGTAAATCTTCCATGGAATTTTGTCGTATATTATAAAATTTTTCCATGTAATCAACATTACGGTTAAATTCGGACCTTAAGAGGTCACATATTGTATTAAAGTCTAGGCTCTCGTTGTAAATGCATTTAAAATAAGCCAGAGCAGGACCTTCAAGAAAGGCTCCTAAAATGAATTTAAAACCACTCTCTGGCCATCTATTCATCGTTGCTGTGGCTCGAAAGTCTGACAAGAACTCGTCAAAAGACATCGGGCTAAGCCCGGAAAATTTCTTTACGTCGCCCATTTCAAATATTACAACCACTTAACTTTCAAATTATCTTCTCAGCACGGCGCCTTTGCACCTTATTCGCACCACTTCCTCTTAGTGCTTTATTCCGCTTCTACAGAATATGGGGGCGTTAACCGGTTGCCTCCACCACTTTGTAAGAGATCCTGACTTAGGACTCTTACTGGTACCGGTATATGCGTGATCGTAATATGATTATTCTATAAATAAAAGCACTGAAACTCGGTACTGGATTATATTCTCAGATACTTGTAGTGTGCCCGTGACAAGATCAGGCTAGGAAGTCCTAATGTCAAACGTAAAACAATACAAGACTACTATTCAAACTTATTCTAGAAGTTTGCTGAGTGTTCCGTCATAGAGTATAATATCTAATGGCTATTATCTCAGAAACACATCAGATCTCCACAGTACCTACCCGTAGATTCAACATGAATGATGTAACCTGTAATATATTATTGATTTTAAAAGTGTTCATGGAGTTTATTGCTTGGTCTTCTCCATAGAAAATTACTATTTGGAACTAGCTATTACCTTAAACTTTCTGACTGACTCTTTGACAATTCAAAAGTATCTGATGGTTTACTTGAAATAAATTCGGTCGGAGTTTGAGTTTGATGGGACTATGAGAGCGAGGGAAGAGGGAGTAGTGAAAGGACCTGTGAAAAATTTAAATACCTCTGATGGTATTTTGGTCAACGTCGAATATGGACATCCCTTTTACAATGGAGGCGAATACACCCCAAAATAATAATGTAAAATCTTTCGTTACTACTTGATTCTATAATCTCAGGTAGCCACAAACATCGTCACCCTTATTTTTTGTCATCAAATTAATCTTTCACACCTTTTGTATGGTCTCAATGGCGCATAGCTTTGAGGACAATTGATTTCTTAAGTATTGTCACTGTACTATTTTTTTGAATGTTATACATTGGGTTGTGAGCGCCTGGTTTCTTATTGATCAACCGTCTTTGCAGAGGGGGTCATCCACGCTATGAAATCACCACGAAATGTGTGTTCATTTCTAATTAATTTAATTGCCAGATCCAATACGCACACAGCTATTGAGTTATCGTGGGTGCAAACGAAGTCACGGATTATGGCTATATCAACAAAATACAACAACAACCGACCTTCGACAATATTATTAAATTTGGTCCATCTAATTCATCATCATAGTTAGGTATAGTCTGTAAAGTATATATGTTATAGGTCTTTTGTTATCCGAAATAAATGATATTATTATTATTATAGCTTTCTCCAAGGGGGGGGGGGGGGTTCTGCCGTAATCGCCATGCTTGGCCGTTGCATGTTGGCGATCGAAGTAGGTGTTATGGTACTCAGAAGGACGCTGCTGCCCATTCTCTGGTCAATATTAATCTGTCGCCTTCAACGACACCGACGAGTAGAAATGGGGCGGTGCTATTCGCTGCCGGCACCACACGGCTTCAGTGGTGAAAATCTAATTGAGCTATTGTAAATGAGCACTTGCCCGCCTGCCAAGCGTGGCGATTATGGCAAAACCCGCCCTTTGGGGAAGGCCTATGTCCAGTAGTGGATGTTTTTCGGCTGGAATGATGATGATGATGATGAAATGAATACTTTAAAAGATAAATGATGTATTTCTTATGCTTAATCTTTTTAATTATTAATTTTTGCGTCTTTATTCGTTGATCTATGAATAAAATGATAATTATATTTAAACATGCTCAATTAATAATACCTACCTATCTAAAAATAATATTTGAGCTTCTTTTTTTGATTTCGTCTTTGTTTTGATTTTAACTTTATCCCTAAAGTTTTGACAGGTTGTTCGTATTTTTTTTTTGCGAGCTAGGCGAGTGCTCTTACTATACTGATTTTTATTTTTAGAGTTAACATATTCGATATTTAATGCTCATTTCTCTTAGTTTTCGGTTTTATACCGCATAACGCAAAATTCGTAGGTACGTGACGTTACATTTTCTCCCAAATCCACACCACTACAACTTCGTTCCGAAAAGCGATGTGGTTTATTCCTTTCAGGGGAACTTTAAAACTTGAAAAGTCAAAGTAAATCGTGATAATAGTTTTTGGCACCCGAACTCTATATTAAACTATAGAAACTGTGTCAGTTAACTTAACCCATTTTAACTGATAGTAATAAAAAAGTTATAAAATCAACTACACTAAAAGTCTTCTAACATTTTATATGTAAGTAGTTTTCTATTACTTTGAATACATTGAGCGTAGAAAAATGGAGACGCCAAATACAAAAACACACTTATACATTTCTGTTACTATCATAAACTCGAAATTTGGTAAGAATGGATCACGGACTAGAAAAAAATGAAGGACTCCACGCCACGCACATCAAAAGCTTGGCAGAAACTGACTGTGTTAAGTTTCTTGGAATCAATTTAGATAAATTCTGCTCATGGAAAAATCACATAAATGAAATTTGTGCTAAAATAAATAATTTTATATACCCTTTGAGACGTATTAGCTGCGAGGTATCTAGAAATGCCGCAATAACGGCTTTCCATGGCTATATAACCTCCACTCTAAGGTATGGTATTATCTTGTGGGGACGTTGTGTGGAGATAGATCAAGCGTTCGTAATGCAGAAAAAGTGTCTAAGAGCTATATTCGGGCTGAAGCAAATAGAGTCATGTCGTCCATTCTTTAGAAAATATAAAATACTAACTCTACCATGTATTTATATATTAGAGTCCTGTATATTTGTTTACAAACATAAGAGACTTTTCCAGCAAGCGACAAGCTACTATGCCCCACGATCTATGTATACTAATAAATTATTCCAACCGAGGACGAATCTAACGTGTACAGGGCACAACAGCTATACTATGTGCATAAAACTATATAATAAAATTCCAAATTGTATAAAAACGCTACCATTTTGTAAATTTAAAAATAATTTGACAAAGTTTTTACTTGACAAATGCTTTTATAGTGTACATGAATTTTTAGATTATAAATTGTAAGCTTTATTTTATTTTTTTTATAATTCTTTTTATTGCACGGTCATTTTAAATTTAAATTATAATTGTTATTATTACTGTACTCTACCATTGTTGACATAATTTCTATTGACATTTATGATTATTATTATTCACATTTATTTATTTTTCATGAGTAAATTGACATTTATTGAAGTTAATAATAAAATTAATGGGATTATCTAGATAATGTAAATGATTATGATCAATAATTAATTAATTGAAGTGTCTTATATAAGTTACTCTGTTTTTATATTTGCACGCCGAAATTAAAGGCAGAATAAGAGAACATTTCTGTACATTTTACCAACTTTCTGTACCTTATTTATGCAAATAAATGATTTTTGATTTTGTTTTTTTTTTTTAAAGTAAAGCACCTTAAGTACCGAGATGCACACATAGATCGGTACGGTCGGTAGTCGGTACTTTCGGCGCGGAATCCTTTTTTTTCTAGTCCGTGACTATGATGTAAATGTGTGCGTGAAGCATGTTTGTACAAACGGTCTGGCTTACTTAAGGTGCTTCACTTTCGATATGCGTGGCGCGGAGTCCTTCTTTTTTTTTTCTAGTCCGTGGAATGGATGTACAGAGGTCAACACTTTAAGCTACACTAATCTGTGCTTTTGATAGATTTTCAACTTTAAAATAAAGGGATAAGGTTAATTATTCAATTCGGATACTTTGACAGTTTGGTATGGCTTGGTGTGCTAGCGTCTGTTTTTTGGTGGCAATACAAAACAACAACCAGAAACAAAGCTTGCGTAATTAAAGTAAAATTTTACTTTTTAGCTTTTGAAGGCGGTTGTTTTTTTGTAAAAAAAAGTTTTTTTTAATATGCAACTTCTATGACACACTGGCATTCGTTATGCAGTTGCTGGAGTCGCATCGCAACGTCAACTTTAAGGCGTTTGTGGTGCGCATACCAACGTGCTACCTGCATCAGGTGTTGGATGAAAGCTTTTGGCCACAGGATGTGGTATTCCGCCGCTTTCGCGGCCAAGTGCCACCGGAACGTGCAAAGACTTAGTGCAACTAAGTGATACTAACATAGTTTTAAGTTTTATTTACTAACACAATTGTTATATTGTTATATGTATACGTAAGTTAAGGTATTTTTCTATGGGTCTTTGTTACCTGAAAATAAATGGTTTTATTATTATTTTTATTTTTATTATTATAATGAAAGTAGTCGCATACAAAAACTAGTAAAAAATTACCTACTAACTGCTCTACCTACCCCTTTGAGAAATATAGACCGTGTTGTGAATTTCAAGAGACATAATATTTAAACCTACTTTTATTCACAGTCCGCACTGCTACATATATTATTTGCACAATCAACAAAGGAAACTTACGCATTGATGTAAATTATAACAATTTGTCCGTCTGTCCTCATGCAGTCGAGTGAAACGCGGTAGTCAATGGAGTTAAGGGCAAGCCCTTCACTGTGTATTGTAAATTAAAAACCCCTGCGACGCTGAGTTTGTGTTCACTTATATCTTTAGTTTCTCACAGGAGATCTATAATATTCTATATTCACTCTCACCTGTGCAGTAGCTTCGGGTCAATTATTTTTAAACGGTTTTACTACGCATCATCATATCAGACAATTACCGTCCACTGCTGACCGCAGACCTCCCCCAGAGATCGCCAACCAACCCGTTCTTGGGTAACCCGCATCCATCTACTGCCAGCCACCTGCTCTACCTTTGCCCAAATGCGGTCTCCACTCTAGAGTGTGTCTGCTCCATCTACCGTCTCTCCGTCTGCAGACGTGGCCGGCCCACTTCCACTACAGTGTGCTAATTCGACATGCAACGTTGGTCACTTTAGTTCTCTGGCGAATGACATCATTGCGAATTCTATCCACCAGAGAAACACCGAGCATCGCTCTCTCCATGGCACACTGAACAACCTTGAATTTGTGAACCAGGCCCACGGTGAGTGTCCACGTTTCGACTCCGTAAATCATTACGGGTAGGATGCACTAGTTAAAGACCCTGGTTTTAACATGGCGTTTTCATTTAGATTATGACCAAAAATTAATAAAATACTCAGTACGTCTACCTGACTCATTGCTTGCAACTAGACTCGCTCGGGTACGCCGATTTAGGAGTAGTATTTTTGATGCCGCATTTGACAAGTACGTCAGCGGTATCTAGTCTGAGTGCACGGATGCTTATCAATAATCCAAGCTATAAATACTAACATTGTAATGCTTCAACAACATGGTGTAAGCCGAAGACTGTTTTTATTTTGTTTGTCATTAGATTTTTTTGTTTTTTTTTTAACGTGCTAATCTGCGGAACTGCTAGTCCGATTCTGCAACTCCTTTAACAGGAAGCTGTGTTATCCGTTAATAGTAAGTAAGTTTGGTATGTGTAATCCATACTTCCATACTTACTTGTTTAATCTTATAAATGCGAAAGTAACTATAATAATAATACGTTTATTTATTTGACTACTTAGGTCCAATTGTTAGTAACTACAGAACCACACACAACAGACATATAAATTATGTAGGTTGTCCTTGTCGCACCAAAACATTTACAAAATGCCTTAGAATAGGGAACATTACGCGAAACTCAGCGCAGAGGGCGCCACTAGCACATACCCACGAGCATAACCTCGTATTCTTGTTTAATTATGTTATTAATTATGATAGCTAGGTATTTTGTGAAAATAGATCAAAGTTTTAATTAATCTTATTTACCTAACTGTACTTTTAACTATATTAGGTAGTTATGGCATCCTACCGCCACTTGAAAGTGGATTCGAGGTTATGCTCAGAATAAAATCATATTTGGTTGTCTTACATGACAAAAGTGAACGTTATTCTGTAAATACGCCTATCTCACCTGAATACTTAACCTGAACATATTTTAGAGTGATTTTTAGCTGCTTCCCAAAGTTTTCGAACATTTTCTTCTTTTGAAAATGAATAATTCCCTTCATTTCTACATCGAAATACACAGCACTGATGCATTATTGTATAATATAAAACACTTCCCAATTTTGAACTCAATTAAAGGCAGAATTTCACGATTTGAACGACTCGTCGAAAATCTGTTTACAGATTATGCTAGTGCTGCACTCTGGTGACAGAACATTGCAGTAATATCACCTATTGGGGCATCCAGCTGATCAGCTAGGGCCTTCAGAATGCAATTGAAACTGCCACGCACCGTAGTAAGTAATGAAGCAATCCTCTTTCTTCTAATCGCGTAAAAGTCATCAACTCCCGCTTCTGCGCACTTAACGGAAGCACTACAGTAACGCGGTAATATGTCGAAAGAATATCGGTAAACGGATATACCGATTGTGATGAAATTTTGTATGAAGCTAGCCAGAACCCTGGGCAAGGACATAGCGTACTTTTTAACCCGTGACTTCGTCTGCATCCGCGATAACCGACATTCACGCGGACGAAGTCGCGGGCAAAAGATAGTATGTAGGTAGTATATGTATAACGTTCAAGTTATTCATGTTTGTTCCTTACCAGAGAATGGGCAGCAGCGTTATCTGTGCCTTTGTAACAACCATACTGCGATAGCCAACCCGCCTGCCAAGCGTGGCGATTATGACAATCCCCCCCCCCCCTTGCGGAGGCATATGTCCAGCAGTGGACATCTTTCGGCTGAAATGAATGAATGAATTCGTGTTTATGTATTTATCTCTTGTTAACTGTTAGTTGTAAGATCTACGCCTTAATAAGTTGGTAGTTATGTCACCATCACTACTTACCCTAACAGTCACGGTGTTTAGTTACCCACTGGACTAAAAAATCGTGCCTGAAGATACACAACATCTTGTCTAAAGTCGTGACAGTAGTGGCAGCTTCGGGACTTGAGCATGGTCAGCCAACCGGACAATTTTGGGTGTGAAAGAAAGAAAATATTGTTTTTACGTGTACGAAATTACAGCAAAAGTTATATGGGTAAATCCATACTATACTATATACTCTCTGTCATACAATGAAACCGAGGAAATATTAACCTGATAATAATATTATTTTTGTGCAAGTCCTCCTCACATAATTATTCACAAGCTCCCAACCACAATACTCTCACTCACACACCACCTCACCATCACATTCTCACATCTTCTCACCTTTACACCATGACACACTTTGACAATTTGTAATATCTACTTTTAATTTAATTTCTTGTTGTTCAATTATATTATTAATTATCGTCCGTTTTAGAATATTTGATATAAAGTATAATAGACTAGCGCAACTCGGGCCCCCAAGATACAGGCGCTGCCTAGTTTGGGGACCACTACAAAAATTGTAATTAATAAAATAAAAATAGTTACAGTAAACCTACCACTATAATATGTTCATATTATTAAGGTTAATGTTTTATTATAAGTATTTCTGTAACATTGGACAATAAAAAATTTATTATTATTATTATACTTATACTATCCATATCCATACTTTAACATTTTTTTTTTTTGTTCTATAATTTTAAGGGACTTTTCCGCGTAGCGTATGACAGTCCCATCGTAACCTAAACTTACAATATACCCTAATACTTTAACATTATAAATACGAAAGTAACTCTGTCTGTTACGCTTTCACGATGAAACCGCTGAACCGATTTTAATGCTGTGGGGAAGGACATAGGTTACCTTTTAATCCATGACTTCATTTACATATGTCGAAAGAATATCGGCAAACGGAAATACCGATTTTGATGAAATTTAGTATGAAGATAGCTTGAACCCTAGGGAAGGACATGGGTTTACTTTCTAATCCGCGACTTCGTCTGCATCTTCGATAACCGACATTCACGCAGACGAAGTCGCGGGCAAAAGCTAGTAAAAAATAAAGTAATATTTATTTTATATTTAGTCTGTTTTGTCCCAATGCAGAACAAAGACCTCCCTTTCTCTCTCAAAAATAAGTACTTCATCTTTTTTTGGGACAAGCCCGCCACACTATTTCCAAACCACTGCAATTCCTGTAAGCCAGAATCAGCAGTGGCGACCACCAGAAAAGCTACGAAGCAATGATGCTCGACGAGCCCAGAGAAACGATTCAACTGTCTTGGATCCCGCAACGAAATTAATCATTAATGAACAGCGGTGGAGTAAGAAAAAAAAACTAACTACCTACTTCATTTATCTGCCTATCATCATCATCATTTCAGCCGAAAGACGTCCACTGCTGGACATAGGCCGCCCCCAAGGGGGGGTTTTGCCATAATCGCCACGCTTGGCAGGCGGGTTGACCATCGCAGTATGGTTGTTACAAATGCACAGAGAACGCTGCTGCCTATTCTCTGGTACGTCCCTTAGTCGCCTCTTACGACACCCACGGGAAGATATTATGGGATGGTGCTATTCTTTACGTCCAACACCATACGGACCACAAATCTGCCTAGCCTTTTCCCAATTGTATTGTTATATTATGAGATCGGCTTCCAGAGGAGCTCAAGGCTAAGTTAAAGTCGTACAGATCGATCGGTCAAAGGTTAACCCACGCTAGCCGCGACCGGTCTGTGGATGCGTGACCATCCCTTTCATACCGAGTTTCCTCCGTGCTTCGGAAATCACGTAAAGCCGTTGGTCCCGGCTGTCATTTGTAGAACTTTGGCAGTCGTTATAGGTAGACAGAAGACAGAAAGTTTGACAACCAGTCTTACCAAGGGGTATCGTGTAACCCAGTAACTGGGTTGCGGAGTTCAGATAGGCAGCCGCTCAAAGTAAAACACTGATATACAGCTGCATATGGTTAGATTGGAAGCCGATCTCATTCATCATCTGCCTAGCCTTTTCCCATGGAGCAACTGCCTATCGGACCTCCACAACCCAATTACTAGGTAACTTTCTGGCTTCTGACTTCCCTTACCGACTGTCAAAGATCTACAAATGACAGTCGAGACCAACACTTTACGTGCTTTCCGAGGCACAGAGGGATCTCGGTAAGAAGTGGATGGTCACCCATCCACCGATCCACGGACAGTAAGCAGCTTTTACTTAGCCAGGAACTTCTCGCCTCCTTTATTTCAATAATCATAGGGTATTATTTTCAGTACCCATGTAACAAGAATTTGCACCAACGTGTCCATACTCCAGGAGCTCAGCATCAAGCAGCATTTGACGACCGTAGTACAGTCGCGCGTACTGCAATACTTTGGGCATGTCTGATGGTAGTCGCTACGTCCCCGTCAGGGGGCGCGGCAGGCGGGTTACGGGCATGGCCCTTGCCCCGCGGTATAATTCGGTGCCCGTCTATACGGGCACGTCCATTAGGTAGCCATATAGGCCTGACCTGGGGCAGGTGCGGTGGTGACGCAACTTGCTAATCTGTGTGCATGCATTGGTAATCAGCAGGAGCGCCACGGTACTTACACGTACCGCGTTCTTCACGTCACCCCGGCGGTCAGTCTCCGCCAGGTGGGACCTCCGGTTCCCCGGAGGAGGCCCAGCGGAAGACGACCAGCGACAGAGGCATGTCGATGGGATAACGACTCCATAGAGCTGTTGGTCGCACAAGGAAAAGTGGAGGGAGTCAGATCGCGCGCCAGATCATCAATGAGATGGACTGACCAAGTCAAAGACGCAGTAGGAAACCGCGTTTCTGAATGAGCCAGACAGCCTGATAACAGGGAAAGATGGCGGGAGATCGTGCGGAGAACTGTGTCCACCTCTACCACCGACACCGAGAGTGGACACCTCAACGTGACCACGACTGCTCTGCCAAGAGTGAAACGACAGAGAAGTAACAAGAATATATGAAAAAAATAATTAAAACAAAATAATAAAAAAATTGGTATCGTATTTATTTATTTAGCAAGTTTTTATGCATATAATACTTATTTTTTGTTTATTTATGAAGGCAGAAATCGTATTCGATTGTCAGTAATCAGGATGATTTTCGTCTTACATTATTCCTAAAATGTTTTTGACCTGTAATAATGATCTTTTTACGAATAAAAACAGAGATTACTGAAGATGATTACGGCGTAATTTCTGCAGTAGAAGACTCGATTTTTTTCTTATAAGCATACCTAGCTAACGGTCCAATAGTTAGTGGTCAACCTCTTTTAAACATCTCAAAGACAATGCTAAAGTTTCTTGCTCTTAGGTGGCCCACATCCAAATGAAGATTGTTTACAGAAAAATTAGTCGTCGGATTTTTTATACATTTACTGTTGTCCAAACACAAGAATGAAGTAAGTTAAGTGTTACTTCTTTTTTCCGCATAGGTTTGTCTCCTCATCCGGACGGTCAGGCGGTACATCCGGTAACTCACACGGTAAATCACCTTGGAAGCTAATGTTCTTCCTACAAATTAAACCAATCATACGACCCCCAAATTTAACGACTTTAGCAGTTACATCTCTGAATATTTCATCGGTTGCTTCAGGGAAGCAAAGGGACCCCGCAGCCAATGCTCCTAAAGTTGTGAAGAATAGTTTTTTAAATAAGCTACTTCTTCCTGCTGCGTAGTAACCAGTCGCAACTCCTGTGACCATGACAGCCTGTCTAACCTTCAAGTTGTCAGGATGCCTCAAATATTTTATCACTTCTTTTTTTTGCTGGCACGCCGCCTTACAGGCATCATCCCTTAGCTCTTTAAGATCTTTGTTAAAATCCTTGATGGAATCGATCCAAGATTTTTTGTAGGCGCTCACCTTTGGAAGGAGAAATCCATGCAGTATCTTCACGGGTGGGCATTGCTTAATTTTTTCATTTTCTAAGTGGCTTTTATAATCGTAGTGTGGACTTTCATAAATTGGAAGGTCCATATATTTCATATTAGGCGGCTTTCCAGGAGGCGCTGGTTCAGCCTCAGGTTTAGCTGCTGCTTTTACAGTAGGGATGAGTGAAAGATTCGCACCTACTAAGACACTCCTAAGAGCATGAATCCATAGCTTCCCAATGACATACAAGTCCCCATAGCATAACCTTGATAATTCCTCTTGCAACTGCTCTTGTGATTCAAATATGGCACCATCAGAATCTGAATCTACATTACGACCCTTTTCTATAGGAATATTTTTCATTGTACCTGATTTTATAGGATTTATAATATTGGCTTGTTTGTTTACAAAAAATTTGACAATGACGGGTTTGTTTGACTTTTTACAACTCCTAGTCTGTGTCGATGACGATAGCGATCATGGCGGGCGGACCATAGCGGCCAAAGAGGTTTTATATTTAAATTCGACGACCTAGTTTACTTGTCCTACCAAAGATACGTACAAATTATACAAAAAGGGATATATCACGTAGGTATGAATGAGTGCAATGTTATAATAATTTACCATCACATATTAAAAGTGTAAGCTCTTTCTGCGGTTTTAAATCACGACTATCACAGTACATAATTGAAATCATCCAAAATATGTTACCAACCGAGTAGTTTGGGAATAAAACCGTTGAATGCATACTTAAAATTCAAAAATTAATGTCAAACCAAAACTATTAGTATTGTTTATCTAATCTTTTTTCTCTTTCTTACTGTATGTACTACAGTATTGTACCGGTGACCGTTACTGAAATAAATGTAATAAAATGTATTACAGTGTTACCTATCTTAAATTCTCATGTAAGTGGGTCTTTTGTCTTTTTGAGAATAAAGTATTTAAACATAAATTTACAAAATAATGTAGTTAAAACTTTTTTTAACACAAATGACTTTAGTTTTGAAAGTCGGTGGCAATACAAACCAATAAACCGAACAAAGCCACCGACTTCCGAAACTAAAGTCATGTGTGTTCTGTGCTAAAGTTATTTATCACATTTTAGTTTTTTTTTTAAGGCGGTTCTCTTTTTTCGAAAATGTTTTTATTTTCCACTTTTCAGTGCCCCATTATCACCCAAATCCATTAAGGAACGGCAACACAGTTAAAACAGAGATTGAAAGTCCTCCAAAGATGGAAAAATGGAAGAAACGAAAACGTCTTCTCGGTTTTTGTTGTTTTTTTTTTCAAAAAGCGCGGATTAAGTGTCTGTTTTTTGTATACTAAAACCTTTTCCAGAATGTAACAAACAGTTTTCTGAAAACCGCATCAAAATCGGTTCAGCCAAACGGGCGATAATCGCGGACAAACATACATACATACATACATACGGGTCGAACTGATAACCTCCTCTTTTTTTAAGTCGGTTATTAACCACCTTTTTTTTTGAAGTCGGTTAAAAATACACTCTATAATCGTGACAAAAGATGTTGTTAAGAACCGTTTATCTAGCTCCTGCCAATAATGAAAAACGCATACCTACAAAAGAAGACTTCAAAAGATTCTCAAGTCAAACTCCGAAATTATCACTCGCCTGGATAGTGTAATATTAATAATATCTCTGGCGAGATCCATACATTCATTTGTATGAAGAAAAAAACATTTACGGGGTTTACAATATTTCCAAATGTAGATAATACATTACCAGGACAGAATTAAAATATTTTTAACGAGACAGAGACAGTTTTTCGTTTCATCTCGTTGCCCGTTTTGTATTAAAAAAAAAAGAAAGTGACAAGTGATATTAACATTGACATCGATAGCTCACTTCACCTAGGTGTTCACCGAGGGAGATTGTAACAGAATAGGACTGCTGATCTATCGAATTGGCAGAGGAGTGATGTGAATCGTTACTTACAATGGCGGAGTTGAAAAAGTACAGACGCCAGCACATCAAGCTACTACTGTCACATTTCTTTAATCGATTTTAAACTTTATGGTTAAAGAATAAAGTTCAAGATTGATTGGGAAAATGTTACAGTTTCGGGTAGGTTGACCTGCTGGCGTTTGTACATTGATTAATCATTATTTGTGATATTCGTTTCCATAAAACGATACAATTTCAGTGTAAGAACTGCAATACGATGGCTGTCAGTGTCACTGTTACTGTCAGCCCGCTGTCAGTCCGTGTCGACCCACCGTTTCGTTAATGAGCTTTCATCAAACTATTCACTTTTAACATCCATTTATATTGCGGGGATTTAAAAATATTGGGAATGCCTGATGAGACTATTTAGGTACCCAGGAGTATAAGAATTATAATTTTAACTTCTCTAAACATCTTCATTTTTTTGTACAAATTCTGCTTGCAATCTTGCTTGCTTGCAAATCTTGCTTGTTGTTCTCCATAGAAACCCTTCTGTTTTTGTTGTTAGTAGGGTAAGCATTATTATAAATAATTACAATTTTATGAAGATGTCTTGTAAAAGGTTATGATGGGGTTGACATATCGGAGATAAAAAACCATAAATAAAAAAAAGAACAAAATCAGAGTCAGAATCGAAAAAAAATACTCTGATTCTCAGAGTATTTTTTTGTCTTTTTCTGTGACTGACTTCTTGACAATTCAAAAGCACCTGTAAATGGTTTATTTGAATAAAATAGTCTTGAGTCTGAGAAAACTATGGTTCTAAAAACCCATTAGAACCATACGTGATATCGTCTTTATTGTCATGTTTGCATGAGTCACTTACTAAAAACTGGTTCCAGGAACATGGCCATTATTGTGGGTCACATTTAACATTTGGACATAAAATGCATTTTATTACTTACCCACGACCTTAAGGTATTAAGATCTCTGCGTTTAAGACCTTTGTCATAACGAAAGATATTTGAAGAAGGTTTAAAAGGTGGAGCAAGCCTTTTTGGTGGTGTGATGTCGGTGAATAAAAAATGACAGATCCTGTCAACTTTGGCAATGATTTCGTTAGTTCCAATCATGGACTTAATATAGCAAACTATTAAGTCCATGGTTCCAATCTCGTTTCGTTTAACAAATACCTACTCTTATTATACAGAGATATGAAGAATGACCTTATCTTTCAAATGTATGAAGAAAATAATGTATCAGAACGTGGCTGTCCGCCATTTTCAACCGACTTCAAAAAAAGAAGGAGATTCTCAATCTACACGTATTTTTTTTTTAAGTTTGACACTCATAGGTTTTTTCAGTGAAGTCTAATTTAGATAATATTTTTTTATTGGTGGTCTATACCTCAAACTGGCTCCCATATAAATTTCATGAAAATATTCCACCTCTAAGGGCAGAAAATTAAGAGATGACTGATTTTTTTCTTTGGTGTCACCGTTTCGTAATTAATTTGTATTATGATAAGAAGTTTTATGCACTAAAAAGCGAAAATCTTTTGTTTTTACAAAAAAGAACCGCCTTCAAGAAGTTGAAAAAAACTTCAAGTCGGTGACGATACACAACAAAAATCCGCCGACATGCAAATTTAAAGTTATTTTTTTACTTTGTAATGTCAGTTGTCTTTTTTGTAAAAAATATTTTTGGTATCAGTTATCGATTGAAATAGGATTCTAAAACACAACTATTTACATACTTAGCTGCTATTTGTTGCTCCAGACATGGATGTTTTGGCACTGAAGATTTGAAGAAATATTTCACCTAAGAATTAGTGGAGCTGGCTTGGTACAACACGAAATGGAACTTCTAACACTTACTCTTATTAGTGACTATTTTGTTTTTGGAATTATTAATTTGTAACTCTCACGGGTTTACCTTTAACGGGGTAAGTAGTTAACGTAGTCATAATAATGCTTTTGGTTGTACTTATCGTTGTAATAAAACGGTTTTGCATTTGTGGATATTGCGTCATACTTATTATTATGTACTTTTGTGTCATGAAACCTACTGCTAAATAAAAAGAAAACCACTTAGTATTGGAATAGAATGGAAAATAAAATACCTACTTATTATCATCATTCTAATCACATACCGAACAGTCCCCTAGCACAGTACAAAATTAGTACTACCGTACAGTAGCGACACGCCTCGCCTCCCTCTGAAACACTATTCCTCACCTCTTCCCGCGTCGAACGTGCCGCGACGCGTAGACACTCACACACACGCACGTTTTTGTACAGTCTGTTATTTTGTAGTAGTGTAGGTAATTGAATCGTTTCGTTTGCATGGTGTGACGTAGGTGTACCCCTTGTCTGTGAACATGACTCTTGCAGTCCTGTTGTCATCATTTAACTATTGCGTCTGCTAATTGGACACTGTCGAGCTCAGCACAGTAAGACGAGATAGCGGCAGGCCACGAAATAGATGGCGGGTCCAACTGGGTGAATTCTCAAGAACTGCAAAGATGAAGCACGGAATCGCAAAAGATGCAAGGAGTGGGACAGAAAAAGCTAAAAAAAAACAGTAGTGGTAGTGTCGGGCGACAGAAAACCCACCATTTTGCAAACAGCAGTTTTCTGTTGTCCAAAGACACTTGCAAAAGAATCGCCCCCGGGTGGGCTCGAACCACCAACCTTTCGGTTAACAGCCGAACGCGCTAGCCATTGCGCTACGGAGGCTGTGGAAATGTCACTGAATTTTTTACTTAAGATGGCCGTTAAAATAATACTCGTGTAACTAATATTCTTCTTGTATATCTTTAAACGTGAAATACCAATCACTGATTAATCACGATATCTCAAAAACTACTAGACCTATGAAGCTGAAAGAATCATGCCGAGATCCATGTACAGAGGCCAGCACATCAAACTACAACAATCTGTTAAATATCTTTGATAGATTTTCAACTTTATTACAAAAGAATAAGGTTTATATTCAATCGGGAAAATTTGACAGTTTGGTATGACTTGATGTGCTGACGTCTGTACATTCATTTGTATTAAATAAATAAATAATTTAGATGGGTTAAAATATTTTCCAATGTGAAGAATACATTACCAGAAGTAGAATGATATACTTACCATATTTTTAAACCCCCGCATAATTAAAATATTACGAAATTAAAATAACACTTTTTCCTTTCATCTCGATGCTCATTTTGTGTTTATAAAAAAAAGAAATTGACAAGTGGGTAGAAGAAAATAATTAGTTTGTGATATTATTTCCCATAAAATGATGCCATTTCAAAGTAAAAATGGCGAAACTGACGCTGTCAGTGTCACTGTTACTGTCAGTCGCCGTTTCATTCTGAAATAATGAACTTTTCGTTACACTATTCACTTTTTTTGCGGGGTTTTAAAAATATTGTGAATGCCTGAAGATACTCTTTAGGTACTCAAGAATATAAGAATTAGAATTTCAACTTCTCTAAACATCTTTATTTTATTTTTTTAGGTAGTTTAAACCGTGTGGTGCCGGACGCGAATAGCACCACCCCATGTCTACCCGTGGGTGTCGTAGAAGACGACAAAGGGTAATTGATCAGAGGATAGGCAGTAGTGTCCTTTTGAGTACCATGCGATCGCCAACATGCATCAGCCAAACATGGCTATTACGGCTGTACCCCCTTGGAAGAGCTCAGCAGTGGATGCGTAAAGGTGGACATGATGATGATGATGAGGTTGTTAAGAGGCAGGAGATATCAGCTCAAAACGAATTCGACTTTAACTTCCATGCGGAAGAAGTCGAGGCAAAAGGAAGTTATCAACATATCAGCCATATTGCCTTCATATTGTCTTCCTCTGCCGAATGTAGGCCTCCCCCAGAGATCGCCAACCAACCTGGTCTTGAGCAGCCCGCATCCATCCGCTGCCAGCCACCTTCTTCAAATCGTCGGTCCATCGTGCCGCAGGGTGTCCCACACTACGCTTGGTCAAACGTGGTCTCCACTTTAGGACTTGTCTGCTCCATCCACCGTCTGTTCGTCTACAGACATGGCCTGCCCACTTCCACTTCAGCGTGCTGATTCGACGCGAAATGTCGGTGACTTTGGTTCTCTGGCGAATGTCTTCATTGCGAATTCTATTGACCAGAACAAAAGTATATCATAATATTTAGTTAGTCAGCAATGTTGACTGTTGTGCAATTAGGCCACCCAGTTCACACAGAACAAACTATATTTAGTCGTTTACAGGCAAAAATAATCCTCTTTCAACTATCTTTGTATAGTTTTGGATCATCATAATTTTATTATATCATCATCATCATCATTTCAGCCGAAAGACGTCCATTGCTGGACATAGGCCTCCCCCAAGTGGGGGGGGGGGGGTTGCCATAATCGCCACGCTTGGCAGGTGGGTTGGCGATCGCAGTATGGTTCTTACAAAGGCACAGAGAACGCTGCTGCTCATTCTCTGGTACGTCCCTTAGTCGCCTCTTACGACACCCACGGGAAGATATGGGATAATTATATATACCTACTCATAAGGAGATGTTCGATTTTAAATCCAATGTGAGTAGTAAAAAGATGAATATTTTTGACCTGTATGACCAACCTAATAACTACAAACTCTTTTCCTTATTCATTGGCAGGCTGCCAAATATTACATTTCACTCATTAACAAAAAAGTAATTAGGTTTTCAGTCAATGGTTTTCAGCCGAAGTTTTCAGCATAGATAATATAATGAAGACTACGCACTTTCAGCCTACCTAGATTTGATATTTCGTGGACTGTTTAAAATCGCTATCACTTTATATTAGTTATAAATTAAATTCTCCCGTCGCCGGTAAGTTTCTTGTCTGATCTCCAAAACCACTGGAAAAAAATAAAAAGCTAATAAAAAGCTACGTTATATTTATAATCCTTACTTTAATCTATCTTCTAATATATAAAATTCTCGTGTCACAGTTTTCGTTCCCGTACTCCTCCGAAACGGCTTGACCGATTCTGATGAAATTTTTTGTGCATATTGGGTAGGTCTGAGAATCGGCCAACATCTATTTTTCATCCCCATTTTTCCACCCCTTTTCATCCCCCAGGTAGATCGGGACAGGACAACGTCTGTCGGGTCAGCTAGTTTTATATAATATGCGAAAGTAACTCTGTCTGTTACGCTTTCACGATGAAACAGCAGAACCGATTTTCATGAAATTTGGTATAAATATTGCTTGAACTCCGGGGAAGGACATAGGCTACTTTTTAAACTGTTACTTCTTCTGCATCCGCGATAACCGACTTTCACGCGGACGAAGTCGCGGGCAAAAGCTAGTATTCAATATTTACACTTTTTAATCAGGATGACGCATGTGTTAATTCTGGGGTCCAATTGGTACCACTACTGAACCGACGGAGGTTTGACAGCTTGGGTCCAATTGGATCCATTTCCGAACTACAGATGAAATTGAATCCATAAGCAAATTTTTAGGAAGTGACTCAGACCACGAACCTGCCTAACTTTCATTATGGAACCAACTACAACAGCGCGAAAAAAAACAGCTGTTCCAAACATTTTGGCCAAATACCTATTGCACTTCTGTATGGAAAAGCTGTTTTTTTTTCGCGTTGTTTGATTTGGCTCCATAATGAAAGTTGTCCAGGTTCGTGGTCTGAGTCACTCCTTAAAATTTTGCTAATGAATTCAATTTCATCCTGTATACGGTTAGTAGTAGTAGTAGTATGACGGCCTGGTGTCCGCAACTCCACGTCTCAGCGCGTATTTTGCGTATAGGTGGGAAGCAGATCATTCGATCCACCCCAGCTCCTCAAGAAAGGCCAGCAGCGCCTTGACGTCGCTGGCGATCTCCCGCAGGTTCCCTGGCTGACCGAAGTACTTTGCCCTGTATGGAGCGACCATTTTTTTTTTTATTATTATCAAATAGACTTGCGTTTGACAGCAATTCACCTGATCTTAAGTGATAATGCGGCCTAAGTTGGGACACGCTTGCCTAGGATGAACCGGTTCACTCGTGCCTTGAAGATACCCAGATTATAATAATAATAATAATATGTGGGGACATTTTCACACACGGCCATCTGACCCCAAACTAGGGAGACCCTGTACTATGGGTGTCAGACAGCTGATATACATACACAAATACATTTTTTTTTGTAAATACATACATATATAGATAAACAACACTCAGACACAAGGCAAACACAAGTGCTCATCACACAAATGTTTACCCTGGGCGGGAATCGAACCCGCAACACGCTGCGCAGCAGTCGATCGCTCAGCCACTGCGCCAACCGTGTCGTCTACTTATAGAAGCCTTGAGCCTGATTTGTGCCCATTTGGTAAGAATAAAGAATAAGAATAAATAAAAATTATACTTATCAGGGAACAGAGAGGCGGGCAGTTCAGAAGCACATGGGCTGCTGTCTCGTCCACCCCCATGCAGGCTCTGCACAGAGGGCTGTCTGTTACTCCTATGACAAAGAGATGTTTATTGAAATACCCATGGCCAGTTATGGCGGCTGTGACCACACGTAGCTGTTGTTTGGACAGTCGAAGGGCTTGCATCGTGAAGCGGCCCTCAATAGCAGGAATTGCTTCCTGTATACGGTTATTATTGTTCCACGGCAGGACAAATGGCTCTTCTCATACAGAGAAGGCACGAGCATCGAGAGACTTCAGACTTATATTAATTATAAGTTCAGGTTTCCTCACGATGTTTTCCTTCACCGATGTCAATGATGTCCAAGATAAATTTAGAAAGTGCATATGAAAAAGTCACATCGATACTTGCTCGTGTCCGAATATGTTACCCACAACATCGTGTATGAGAGCCACTGGGCCACAAAATATAAAGGTTCAAGAAGGACCGCTCCCGTCATATTTAAAAATAATTAACTAAACTTGCCAGAATCACTAGGGCTGCTACTGTATCTTTAGGTTTTATTTGTGACAATATGAAATTTTATTGACACTGGTTGGAACTCTTTGCAATTTTTTCATAACAAAATTTTCCTGTTCGTCATGAAATGTCAATGTCTCTCGTTTAGTTGATAGTCGATACTGAAGTCTGCTTGAAACTGCTTGAGAATACTCGTAAAATAAACAACGAATAAACGTAATGTAAATGTGTGCGTGTGAAAAATGGCGGTTTGTTTTGAGTGGTCTCTCTGCTCGGGCGCGCCGCAGCCTTACGTACTTTGTAACTGGGCCATCACGACAATACCTTGACAACTCAATTAAAATCATTCTAGAGTCAGCCAAAACCCATACAAGGTTCCACATTTCCCCTCAAAACTCAAATCCCCCTCAAGTTCCTGCCAATCTTTCCTCAAATCGATTGAAAACTCCATCGATACTTGATTCCGACTATTCGATTAACCGATGCACACGTTCTCGATTGCACAAAAAAAAACATCGAAATCGGAATGGTTTCGTATGCGCCACGTAGACCGATTTTCGAACACCAACTTTTGTTTTCACCCCAAAAATGAGGTCAACACTTTTGACGCTTATAGATAAGGTAGAAAATTGGACAACAAGTGGTTTTTCGTTTCGTATGTAAAGTTTGGTTTTGTATGTAAAGATTAGGTCGTTTTGACGGTCTCTTTGATACCGTATTGTCGTACTTTTGAATAGGATTTTCGATTGAAGAGTTACTTCCGTGGTGTGAAGTATAATGCTTTGTTTTGTTTGTATAATACTAATAATGTCACAAAATATTATGAATTAAAAATACAGCCTACTCTTCTTATTTGATTTTGACAATTCTCTTGATAAAAGGAAGAAAATATAGCCTACTAGCTTTTGCCCGCGACTTCGTCCGCATGAATGTCGGTTATAGTGGATGCAGACGAAATATCTGATTAAAAAGTGTCCTATATCAAAATCGGTTCAGCCGTTTCGTTTAATTACTTTTGCATTTGTAATATTGGTATGGAAGTATGGATAGCACTTAGGGTTAAGACTGCTATAGGCTATATTTTCTATTTGGTTTTTATATAGGTAGGTACTTAATTAACAGCACTAAAATCTGATGTCGACAATATTGCCAATATGTCAAAAGTAGGTAGTAGGAACAGTAAGTAATAAGAAATCATCTATAGGAACAAGGAAAAAAAAGGTTAAACTTGATTGATAAGTACCTACAGTTGGAGACCACATAGATCTTGTTGGGTTAGTAAGTACAGACTGAAACATAAACAAACATAATAGATATTGTTATGCCAGGAATGCCCTCGAATTTCAAATTTTCTAACGTCTTTTACAATTTTCAGCTCAGTATCAAGTTGTATGGTTATATAGAAATTATTCGCAGGAGTAACAAATATGTATTTATAGAATTATAATAATTAATATCATCAACAGACATCAACTCTCCAAGTTAGGATAATCCGTTTATGTGCCTAATCCTAATTAATTAAAATATGACGTTTATGAGGTTAACTTGAAAAAATAAATGTTGATGATTTTAATTAGGATTGATTTTGATGTGCCGTGCTTCGCCGAGGCCATGGACGCCTGGAAACTTGCTTGCCCGAGCACTGATTTACCCGACAATCCATCTTCTCAGAGGCGGTGGGATGAGCCGCTCTGCAGGTTACTACAGAATAATTTACTTTCCACTTCTTCTAATTCTGCTGAGCGAGCGCGTCTGCTGGCTGTGGGTAAATGGGAGTCGGGTCTTTGGCTTCTGGCACTTCCGTCGTCAAACGTAGGTACTATGTTTGACGACACTACTTTTCGTCTCGCTGCTTCCTTACGTTTAGGAGCATCTTGTTGTTCTCCTCATCGCTGTCGCTGTGGGGTAGCTGTCAACTGCCTCGGACACCACGGCCTATCGTGCAACCGGAGTGCAGGTCGCATAGCGCGGCACGCGAATACAAATGACATCATTCGTCGTGCTCTCGTCGCCGTCGGCGTTCCAGCAGTTTTGGAGCCCAACGGCTTGGCACGCGACGATGGCAAGAGACCGGACGGCATGTCATTATTTCCTTGGAAGTTGGGTAGGCCTTTAGTGTGGGACGCTACGTGCGTCGATACTCTTGCGCCATCCCATCTTCCAAGCTCAGCGTGCTGTGCTGGTGCTGCTGCTGCGGCTGCAGAAAACCTCAAACGGCGAAAGTATAGTCACCTTGGTGATAACCTTATTTTCGAGCCGTTTGGGGTTGAAACCCTCGGGTCGTGGGGTCCGAGTGCTCATCTCCTTTTTAAGGAAATTTCCAAAAGGTTAGTTGACACTTCTCGTGATCCAAGAGCTAGTTTTTACTTTGGGCAGAGGTTAAGCATTGCCATCCAACGGGGCAATGCAGTCAGTCTCTTGGGCACATTCCCAGATGACGGCGATGTGGAGGAAATTTTTGATGCCTTATTATATTAGTTTATTTTTGGTTTAATAGTTATAGGTTTTTCTTTTTTTATTTGTACGTGTAAATATTGTATATTTGTTTAAAATAATAAAAAAATTTTAGAGTCAAAACAAAAATATAAAGGATTGCCTGAAGATACTCTTTAGGTACCAAAGAGAATAAGAATTAGAATTTCAGGCACAACAGACGGTCTCTAAGCTACAAAAGCTTGGTTTGGAAGTTTTGCGATACCACTGTACTCACCAGACCTTGCACCGACAGACTTCTGCTTTTTCCAAAATTTGGACAACTTCTTGGCAAGGAAAAAAATTAATACCTGAGAAGCAGTACAAAATACCATTGAAAGGTTTGTTGGCTTCCGTACACCTGACTTCTTCAAGAAGGGCATTGAAAAGTTGCCACTGCGCTGGCAGCGAATGATGCATCGATAGCAAGGGTGCATATTTAGTTTGATAGAAATAAAAAAATATTTATATAAAAATGGCTATAACTCTATAAACTAAACGGCAATTGCATAGATAAAGGCCTAATGTGTGGTTTAAGTATTTTTTACTAATTACCAGTCACCCTGTAGAGACAACTTCTTTTATTAAACATGAATAACATAAAAGTCACGGAAAGTACCTAGTATCTATACTTTCTATACTTATATATAATAAAGCTGAAGAGTTTGTTTGTTTGTTTGGTTGAACGCGCTAATCTCAGGATCTACTAGTTTGAAATGTTTTTTTTTTTTGTGCTGGATAGTCCATTTATCAGGGAAGGCTATAGGCCCATGCGAAGCCGGGTCGGATCGCGAGTTATTAATAATGTAGGTGTTTCTAAGAACAGCTTCGAGAATAAAAGCTTAATTCAAGATTTACAGTTCCTTTTCTTTCAAATAGTTTTAGAATTAATCATTGACTTAAACCACCACACAATACATCAACTAAACATGTAATTAACCAACGCCAAAGTAATTACAATATAATGTCAAAGGCCGACAAACGTGTAAAATTAATCACAACACACAATAAGACACGAGATTATCTTAAAAAACTATAAAATAAAAACTTTTTGCCTCGCATTATTACCCGCCATTTTAAACATCTCGAAATGTCATTAGCAATATAAATGAGTTTCGCGCCATAACGAACGCTGTGTTGCCACAATGGAAAATCATAAATCAACTGTCATTTTGATATTCGTTGAAAGGAGGTCCGTCAATGCATCGGTGCAAACTTTTTAAACTCTTAGAGAGGTTTTTTGTACTGGTGCGTTTGATTAATTGTAAAAAAAGAGGCGTGCTTGTGTTTTTTTTGGGTCGCCTTTCAATGGAGATCTTTTGAAGTAAAGATTTTTGACATGTGAGGTGTTTAATATGTTACTTTGTGAGTGCTAAGACGGTTTGCAGTTAAATTAAGTTTATCCATGTATTTTGTTGACTAATGTAGGCACTTGTGGAACTTTTTGCGCGGTTCTTTTCTTTAATGCGCTCTTGTTGTTGCGTGTAATACCTTTTTGAGTTATCTTGAGTTATATTGTTACTTACATATTGTAGCACCTTTTTGTTCTTGGGGAAGACAAAGTGACCTTGTTTTGAGAAGAGGAAATATTATCAATTTATATATCCATTTATATATTAGAAATAGCTACTTTTGTTAAGAAAAACCTAAATTTATTTAATTTTGATAAGAACGAGCGGCGCTTTACTAAGTTAAGTCTACCAGCACCTAGACTACAAATGTATAAAAATAGCCCAGAATACCGAAGCATACTAATATACAATCAATTACCTGAAAACATACGGTCCACAAAAACACTATGTGTATTTAAAGCTCGGCTAAAGGTATTGCTCATAAAAAAATGCTATTATAGTATTCAGGATTTTATGGAAGATAAAACATTAAAATAGAGTACAAATATAAGTATATAGCTGTTTGTTTTAATATTATTATATAGCTGTTTGTTTTGATATTATTATATTTATTATTTTTATGATTAAAGCTAGATTTCAGTTTAATTAATTAATATAATATTTGAACTGTGAAAGTCCGTCAATGTGATATTAAATTAACAGATACTCTGCCATATTATTAGTTTTAAGTTACCTATCTTGCTGCGCCCTAACAGGGTCATGTACTCATTACTTTTAAGCCTAGCGTGTAAGCTCTGGTTGTGTACATGGTGCATTTAATAAATAAATAAATGAGGCACAATATCGAAAGAAATGGAGGGAATCGGGGTGGTATTTTAACCAGGAATGGGAGAGAAATGGATAAATCAACTTCATCTCTTACTAAATAAACTCCTATTGCAGGTCTGCTGGAAGAGATTTCTTTGGGAATAAGCATTGAATTTGGTACATATTTTTCATTATTTTTGTCTGATTACATGATTTGTATAAAACAAATTATTAACTTTATTATTCAATCCACATATTATCTAAAATTCTAACTTGTTTATGCTCCAGGTCTTTAGTGAAATATTAAGAGCACCAATAGTGAAGCGTCAGCTGACAAATTGTAAACTTGTGGTTGCCATTTATAAAACATAATATTTTGTCGTATGTACATTTTTAATGTGGCCCCACACTGCAGATTTTCATCTTTATAGTGGATGTATTTTCAAACTTAATAGGTACATACCCGAAACAAACATCCGTACGCCATAATAAAATAATGCCGCCGCCGCCGCCGTAATGCTTTTTCTTTCTTTCTTTTCTTTAAACAAGTATTTGTTCCGTGCGGGAATTGAATCCACTCAACCACTGCTCCAACCATGCCGTCTAAAACATCTAAATACGGAAACACACGAATGAGCACGATGTGCCCCGATTCCACGTATTCACAAAGTAACAACCATAACGTCGTATGGGCGTATGACGTTACCATACACTGGTATCGAAATATTTTCCCCGTACATTGTATTTAGTCTCTTTGTTGAAAAAAGGACAATATTTTCGCACCGCACATTGTTGTCATGGTTATGATCCGAAATGTGTGTAGGGCTGTCAAGTATCTGTTGAGTAATGTGTTTTTTACTAGTGTGGCATGTCGCAGGTCAACCCTGGAGGTTGTCGGCTGTTTAACCGGACTCTCCTGTGGTGCTTTAATAAAGAATTTAAGGCCTCCAGCCAAGGAAAAAAATCCTTATAAACTAAGCGACTACATGCTGAGGGCATCTTCAGTGGGGTACGGACCTCGGTTTTCGACTCCGCTGGAAAGGACAGCGAATCTTGATTATTTAGCGATGAATTTATAGCTACAGGCTAAAAAGAGCCAGAAAGAGGGCCTAAAGAGAGGGAGGCAAGGGGTGGGTAAAAGAGTTATAAATGGAAAAAGGGGAAAATGGGGGGAAGGCCGAAGAAAATATGGATGGCGTCAGGGGAGTCAATGAAAGCATGATGGTTGACAGGATGCAATGGAAGAAAAAACCATGTTGCGCTGACTCCAAGTAACATAGGTCAAGGGCAGAAAAACGACGAGGCTGGGACTGGGGAGGATGTTAATTGAAATAGTTCTCCGTTCTTTGTATTATCCATCCATTATGAGAATACTAACTCTTGTCTGTATAGACTTTAGAATAAGGTCAATGTGTGTCCTAAATAATCAAAAAAAAGGAGTTTAAAATCTCTATCCTATGTGATCAGCTATAGCCCGATCGCTCAACTGAGACCGTTTTTGAAGGAACTGGGCGGTGCGAGAGGGGTGACAGTTGTCACAAGTTGACGTATCAGTGAGCTCTCGCATCATGTCACCACCCCTTCCGCTCCGCAGGAATGGTCTTAGTTAGGCAGTTGGGCAATAGATCAATATCTGTGTCCCAAGTTTCAATTAATTCCGTGTACCTTAAGCGTTAAAGAATAACAAACGTGATCATGTTTAACACATAGGATATTTTTCTTCTCGTTATGTGCTCCCTTGGGATAATGTTGTACCTTGTCTAATTCTAACGAATCTACGCTTCTAACGAAGTGAAGTCGCGATCAGAAACTAGTCGAGCCTATTGCCGTCTATTGCTGAAGGTAAGCGTTCCCCAGATATTGCCAACCAACCCAGTCTTGGGCAGCCCAAATCCATCCGCTGCTAGCCACGTCCACACTCATCATCACTACTTACTATAAATTAAAGTTGAGGTTGTGTTCATTTGTGCTAATCTCCGGAACTGCTGGTCCGATTCTGGAAACTGATATAAAAAGCTACGTTATTCCTGAGTACTATAGGCTATATTTGACTATCAAATATATTTAGGGTCCGTTGAAAAAAGCGGGCAATGTCGCAGGCAAAAGCTAGTTTTAAATAAATTCAACACAACACGGTACTTAACAGGTGTTTATTTTGTAACAGTAAAAGTGGTTTTTGTGGTTGAATATTACTTCTGACGTTCGGTTGACTGTACCTTGGAACTCTTTACTAATTAAAAAGTCAAAGATAAAGACAAAGCATTTATTTCAATTAAACCAATTACAGGCACTTTTTAATCGTCAAGTCGGTTGGTTAGTCAGAAAGTTGAAGCTAGTTGCTCGTTCCAAAACGTAGATAAATTTCTACGGAAAAGAACAAGCAAGAAACTCCAGGAACACTCTTTTGAATATGTTTGAAGACCACTCATCGTACAAAAATCTCAAACCTTGACAACAAAAAATATTCATCTATTGCAAAACGCAAGCAACAACGATTTTCAAAATAAACCATTCCAAATTTGAAATGCAAAACTTTCAAAGCGCCATCAAATCATTCACAGACTATAAACAACAATATACAAAAGGTCGTAAAAAATATTTTGAACACTGGCAACCCTTGCGTTTTTGAACGATAAAAGGAACAAAAGAGTGGTGAACTGGACACGAGTTTCCGAACGATGTGTAACGTACTTTTCTAGTACATACCTATGCGAATACAAAACGATTTGAAAAAATGTTTAGCGTACCTATCTAATCTTTTGTAGTTTCGTCCGTCTGCAGACATGACTGGCTCACTTCCACTTCAGTGTACTGATTCTATGCACAATGTTAGTGACTTTAGTTCTCTGGCTAACATTGAAATATTCAAAGTTCGGGAATTTTGGAGTAAGAATGATTCCATCCATTTTCAAGATGGAAGATGTTATTTTTTTACGAAAATTCTGGTCTCATGGTACTCGTTGCACGATTTCAACCTCGATATTGAGTGAGTGAGTACCATACAGTATTCATAGGCTAGCTATAATAATTACTTCGCCGGCTTCAGAGATACCACCGGAAGATTTGGCCCATTCCTGAAGATTTATGACAAACCTGTCACGTAGTTAACATAAATAATATTAAGAGTGCCTATTGCATATGGTCGGGTGGCAGGTACTAGCATGTCAGGTGATAAAGCGTCCCATACGCTATGCGACTGTGTCGTGACTTCTTGAGGTGTAACCAGGAGTAACAGAAATCTAGATCTACTAAAGAATCATGGCAGGATTTGTACACAAAAAATTAAGATGTTTAGAGAAGTTGAAATTCGAATTCTTATATTCTTGGGTACCTAACGAGTATCTTCAGGCATATACAATATTTTTAAAACCTCGCAAAAAAAGTAAATAGTTTAACGAAAAGCTCATTATTTCAGAACGAAACGGCGACTGTCAGTAACAGTAACACTGAGAGCCGCCGTTTCGCAGTTCTTACACTGAAATTGCATCGTTTTATGGGAAATAATATCACAAATAATGATTATTTTTTTCCACACACTTGTCACATCACTTGTCTGCCAATTTTATAGATCCGTTAACGTCGCTTGTCACTTTCATTTTTTTATAAACACAAAATGGGCATCGAGATGAAACGAAGAAGTATTATTTTTATTTCATAATATTTTAATTTTGCGGGGGTTAAAAAATATGCTAAGTATATCAATCTACTCCTGGTAACGTATTCTTCACATTCATATATTTCATACAAATGAATGTATGGATCTCGCCATGACTCTTTCCACAAAAAGTTTGCCAGCAGTTACTGGTCCGATTCTGAAGATTCAATTTCCAACGAACGAAATCTGTCTTCTGCCCAGCCTATATATAGTTGTTAGTTTTTAACTGGATTGTATCGTTGGAAGTTTTTTATCTGACTGTAAAAACAGCTTTGTTGTTGGTGTCCGAATCATCAGTGAAAAAAATGACAATTCGGACAATGTGTCCGAATATATTGTGTCCGAATCTTCAGTAAGCCGTAGTTCAGGATATAAGCTAAACAACAAACACACAAACTCGTCACTTCAGCTTTGTAATACCTAAAGAAGTACAGATTTCTGCGACAAAAAAGTCGCACCAAAAGTCGTGCCTCGAACATCTATCCTTACCAAACCATTACGTTACCATAGAGTAACGCATGAATAAGCTATGGGGTTTGAAAGGCGATTCACGGCACAGCCTCAAGGTGTTTGCACCATCTTGCGCCTTATCGAGATGAGATAGCGCGAATTATAAAACGGAGAACACGAAAAATGTTTCTCGAAGCGACATTTTAGGGTTAAATGTCAACAGGTTTTGTTTTAGGAACTTGTCGCTTTCTTTAATGGAAAAAATGTTTGGGGGTAAATAAATAAATTGTCGGAACTTGAAAATTAAAGTCTTGGATTTTGAATTCTTGTACGTTTCTGATTATGGATGGAATAAAAATAATTGAATTATTTATTTGTTAAGGTTCGAGATCGCTTTGCCAAGCAGCGGGATGGTTTAGTTACTTAGTTTTTAATATTCTTAATTAATAAGTAGCTTAGTTTTTAATATCATGAGGGCTCAGTGGTTAAGGCACCCGCCGATAATGATAATAATTGTACCTACAATACCTACTTTTATTATTGACTAGCATTAGTTACGACTTCATCCGCGTGGAAATCATAAAAATGTATTCTTAGCTAATGTTACGTTTCCTACATAGTAAACTACTTAAAAATCTTTAAATCGACGTAATATTTTTCCTACTGGCAACACCGGTAAGAACTTTTAAAATTCCCTTCAAAAAACGTTCCATCTCGTTTTGACAGAACGAAAATCGTGACCATTTCAAATATGGAAGATTTTATAATTACAATATTTGAAACACAATGCTTTTTAAGGCGGGTCCAAAGATCGTTAATCTTGTACTAATTTTTTTTTGTCTTTAATTACTTTCAACTTAATTATAACGGACTGGTGGATGGTGGATGTGTGAAAGACGTTATAATTTTGTTATAGGGTTAAGAATGCTTTGGTTTTTCTGCTAAGCCTATTAATTTAATGTTAATAATTTAGTTTCGACGGCGTTCTAATAATAACTGAACTTTATTCCTTATTAGACTTCGTCTGCAAGGCTCTTCATGATTTTACTAAAATTAAACAATAAAAAAGCCAGACACTAATAAAAATGTAAATATATTTTTAACTACACAGATGTGGACAGTTTGTAATAGGAGTGAAATTAAAAACATAAAAAATAACAACTTAATAAAAATAAAATAGAACGCCCACAAAAAAGTGTTTTTTTATTTGACGATTCGCGTACGAATTAACGTCATTTCTATTTATAGCTTGACGACTTTGTTTAGGGCCGGTATGGGATCGGGAATCGTGAGGTCGTTTTGTTTCTCTTTTTTTAGGTTTTGACCGGAAATTATTTTTTTTTTTGGTCAGAAAATGCATGGCTTAAAATTTAAGACAAAACAATTAATACTTCATTGATTTCGAGGGAGGAGCTAAGTATAAGCCTTACGGATAGAACGGTCATGGTTCAATACTATGCTTGCCGAGGTCAGTGCGAGGATGGGTGACCAACCATTTCATGCCAAGACCCCTCCGTGCGTTCGGAATCGCGTAAAGTCGTTGGTCCCAGCTGTCATTCGTAGATCTGTCTTTGACAGACGTTATGGGTAGTATATATATTTTTTTTTTTTTTATACATATTGTTATAGGCTTGCGTTTTACCGCAACTCACCTGATCTTAAGTGATGATGCGGCCTAAGGTGGAGCACGCTTGCCTAGAATAAACCTGTTCACTCGTGCCTTGAAGATACCCAGATTATATGTATCGGGGAATAGAGAGGCGGGCAGTGAATTCCACAGTCTGGCAGTTCACACAATAAATGTGGAGTCAAAGCGCTTGGTTTGAGACCGTGGAACTTCAACCGTATAGCGGTAAATAATTATAATAAGTCACAAAGATTGACAATGACTCAACCATAATCAATCCTAACAGAGACGGAACGATGTATGCAATTCAAATTCGACTTCAAAACATGTCTTTGTAGAAAGGTTTTTTTTAATTCCTAGGTCCATTTCTGTACAATAGATTAAATAGAGAACTAAGTATTTATAAGTTGAATTAAATACTATCGCTGTAAAAAAAATGTTTTTTTCAATATTTAAAAACTATTTCTTACGAACAGGCAGAAAGCTTGCTCGTAGTATGCAAATAAAATTACTAGCAGGTAATTTTTGTGTCTACCTAGGTGTGCAGCTTTACTTTAATTTAAGTTTTTTAATGTAATTTAGTGTTAATTTATTACGAATACGTAGAAGCACTTCCTAGCCTGAAACACAGGTTCAACCTAGTTCAGGCAAATGAGCACCTAATACTATGTTCTATTTTAAATTCTAAGATATTTTTTGTGTGTGATTTTTTATTAAATAAACAATTATTATTATTATCAACCAAGGAGTATCGTGGTATCGGACGAGTCCGTGTGGTGTCGGACGTTAAGAATAGCACCATCCCATATCTTCCCGTGGGTGTCGTAAGAGGCGACTAAGGGACTTACCAGAGAATGGGCAGCAACGTTCTCTGTGCCTTTGTAACAACCTTATTGCGATCGCCAATCCGCCTGCCAAGCGTGGCGATCATGGCAACCCCCCTCCCCCCTTGGGGAGGACTATGTCCAGCAGTGGACGTCTTTCGGCTGAAATGATGATGATGATGATGATCGTGGCATCTGGGTTGTGGAGGTCAGACAGGCATACTCCATGTAAAACACTGGTGCATTCTGCAGCTACATTCGGTTAGAGTGTTGTGAAAAGGCTAGGAAAATAATTATGAAATTAATAATAATACCAGCGTATATTATTATTAAACAGCCTCAAATTACTCATGTCAAGCTAGGAAAATAATTATGAAATTAATAATAATACCAGCGAGCGTCTATTATTATTAAACAGCCTCAAATTACTCATGCCCATACTCCATGTTAAACATTGGTGCATTCTGCAGCTACATTCGGTTACAGTGGAAAAGGCTAGGAAAATAATTATGAAATTAATAATAATACCAGCGTATATTATTATTAAACAGCCTCAAATTACTCATGTCAAGCTAGGAAAATAATTATGAAATTAATAATAATACCAGCGTCTATTATTATTAAACAGCCTCAAATTACTCATGCCCATACTCCATGTTAAACATTGGTGCATTCTGCAGCTACATTCGGTTAGAGTGTTGGGAAAAGGCTAGGAAAATAATTATGAAATTAATAATAATATCAGCGTCTATTATTATTAAACAGCCTCAAATTACTCATGCCCATACTCCATGTTAGACACTGGTGCATTCTGCAGCTACATTCAGTTAGAGTGTTGGGAAAAGGCTAGGAAAATAATTATGAAATGAATAATAATACTAGCGTCTATTATTATTAAACAGCCTCAAATTACTCATGCCCATAGTCCATGTTAAACACTGGTGCATTCTGCAGCTACATTCAGTTAGAGTGTTGGGAAAAGGCTAGGAAAATAATTATGAAATTAATAATAATACCAGCGTCTATTATTATTAAACAGCCTCAAATTTCAATATGTATAGACACATAGGTATTACCCGACCATACAGTATTGATGAATTACTCATTAGCTAATATTATTCAACTCAGTTACAATGTAAGTAGGTAGATATTCAATTTAGTCTACAAAAAAAAATGATGGTGCTTTTAACGTTCGAATAGAACTTAACAATAGTACTAAAAGGTTGTGTGATTTACAATAATTCATGGTAAGTCTATTAAAATATATAAATACAGCGATAGACATCAATATTCTAAGTTTTTTTAGAAGTCCGCAGTCCAACAACTGAACTTTTGAAATTTTTACACAGCGTTTTCATAAGAACTTTTTGGGAGCTTACTTGACACTCTTTTATATTTGATGTTCAATATTAGTCTGAAAAAGAAGTGTCATGCCATTTTACACTATATATCAGCATAAACTGTAAACTGCTATTTGGCTGCACATCATCTGCTCTAATATTGTATATCATAGGAGACACTGTTAACAACACAATATTGTTTTTAACCCCCGACGAAAAAGAGGGGTGTTATAAGTTTGACGTGTCTGTGTGTCTGTGTGTCTGTGTGTCTGTGTGTCTGTCTGTGGCACTGTAGCTCTTTAACGGGTGAACCGATTTGAATGCGGTTTTTTTTTATTTGAAAGTAGATTCTCTAGCGATGGTTCTTAGACATGTTTCATCAAAATCGGTTTAGCAGTTTTAAAGTTATCAGCTCTTTTGTTTGCTGCGGTAGGGATCTTAGACGCATACCGGATGTTTACTTTGCTTTCAAACATATTATTATAGGTGACCACACTGACCACACAAAGCCAAACTAAATTACATTTAAAAAATTTAAAATAAAAATTAAATTAAAAATTTAAAAAAACCCCCAACGCAAAACATAAAAGCAATTATGTAAAAAGTAAAAAATAATACTTTTGTTGAGCCATCAAATGTTTGTTCGTTGAAATGGCGCTATAATGTCGCGGCGGGGTACCGCTAAGTTTAAAGCAATAACTAAATATCTAAAATAGCGAACTGATGGTAACTAGATTTGCAACAAGATTAACAACTAGATTAGCAACAAAAATTTGATAATATCGAAGCAAATTGGTAGGAAATGCTGGTAAATTGAGGGACTGACTTACTTAAGCGGTACCCCGCCGCGACATTATAGCGCCATTTCAACGAACAAACATTTGATGGCTCAACAAAAGTATTATTTTTTACTTTTTACATAATTGCTTTTATGTTTTGCGTTGGGGGTTTTTTTTAATTTTTAATTTATTTTTTTATAAACTGTTGCTTTCAAAGAAGTTGATGATCCATACTTAATATGTTTTCTTTTTGTTCCACGATAAACGACATTCACGCAAACGAAAAAGTGGGCAAAGAGTAGTAATTTATAATTTTATCCACTGTACTAAAAGCCCGAACATGTAATGTAAGATGAAGGTGTATCATGTAGTACTGCTACGGAACCATACAAGTAATTAACAGTTATACTTGACCATATTTTGTATTCTTAATATTGTAGTTATTGATTTCATGGGTCACGCAAATCTATAACCTTATCCACCTTTGATCCTATTAATATCATTGTCATCAAATTGTATTTTGACAGTCATCGATCTAAATAGTTATACTCCATTTACAATAGCATTAGACAGAAGTTAAAAAAGGTTCTTTTTAATGCACACTTTGTAACAAAAGTACAATAAATATGTTAAAGTTACGATAGACACCGAATTTATTATAATCTATTTTTACAGTAGTTGTCGCGCGTATTTGTAACCATTTTCATAATTTATTTTCTAAAATTATGTGGCTTTCATTTAGTTGTACATTTAATTCCAATTTAAAATTACTGTGTCAATGCTAAAAACCTAACAGAAGCAGGGATGAACAATACCCGGAACGTAAGTTTCACTGTAATTCTACCAAATTTAAAATGTTACCTAATCTTTAAAAGACTTTTATTCTGTTTTTATTATTTTACGTCCATATTTAGTACTATCTTAGATTTATTTATCAAAATTATGTTAAAATAAGTTTAATTAAAATTGTTTAAACTAATCTTTGAAATGAAATGTTTTGAATTCCTGCTTCTATGAGCCTATTTTTTCTAATGCTACATATTATAAATGGAGTATAAATATTTCGCTGTCAGAATATTACAATATCCCCTTTATAATATTACAATATTTCAGAGTTTCTTGCAGAAAAAGCGAATGCATTTGTCTGATTTTTCATTATTTTGAAATGTAAATATGCCTGAATAAAATGTGTTTGTAATCATTGTTTGTTGCTGGTCTTGTACCTTTCGCATGCCTAATGGTAAAATGTGGCTGAACTGTATAATTGTATCTAACATCATGTACCTGTACCCATATTTGCGAAATAAAATTTCTTATCTTATCTTATCTTATCTTTAAACCAGTCAATAGTACTTTTAACAGGTTTAAATTAATCCTTACTACTGACAAAACGGTTAATTTTGTGACACTTTTGAAATTTTTGGTTTGTAGTTTGGCTTTCCGTAAAAAAAAATATATATATTTTGCAGCCAGTATGAACTCGATAGGTACTTCATCCTCGAGAAACAGGTTTCGTAACCTTTTAAAGGCTATCACTAATTCTTTGATAAAATATCTAGTAAGTAAATCGCCTTTTATTTAAGTCAAAGTTTATTAATCGAGGAGTTAATACTAAATCTACAGAGAAACTTAATTGCTAAGGTCCTATTTCACCATATCCAAGTAAAGCGTTGATTAGTTACTTCCCAGTTAAAGTTAATTGTCAAGTAAAAATTATGAGTACCTATCTTTTGTCAATTTCACAAACGAAAGCAAAACTTCGAGTAATAACTCACTGGTTAAGTGAATGACATAACAAATCATACGTTGCATTCGTTCAATAATACGGCAATGTTCCTCGTCAAACGTTGTTTACAGATGTTGTCAATTGTCTCGTGGTGTTTTTATGTCTGGTTTGGAAAGCGTGTGTTTTTTATTTGTTTTATTACCGTGGATAAAGTTAAAAAAGATAGAAGTGCAAACTTTTGATATCCCTTCCGACATTTTGATATCTCTTATATTTTGTTTTATAGAGAAGTACTTGGTTTACTGCATACTTCGATAGACGAAATCTAGCAAAAAAAAAAAGGTTCATCTAGGTCCGTAAAATAATCAACACTGAATTTAAAAACACGACTCCCATGCACTCATTGCATCGTAGAATGTTCTAATTCTAGTAAATTCTAAAATGTTCGAGTAAATTGAAGAAAAATCAAGTCAAATAAATCTATTTTTATTAATACATTCTATAATAATCGTTGATGTTATCTGATAAGTACCTATACAAAATGACAACGGACAGTTGAACCGTCAAGTAAGCACGCTAATCGGCAGATGTCCTGGCAAGTAAGTTACGAGTCAGTTAATCTTATGATTAGTGTTACTTGAAGTAGTGAAACTCGCACATGATGTTACGGGTGACTTTAACTAGCGGTTAGCTTACTCGACACTTTACTTGAGGGTGGTGAAAGAGGCCCTAATGAATAAACTAAATAATGTTTTGATTGTAAGTGATAATGCTCAGTTAAACTAATTAATTCGTTGGGTAACCAACGAATATCATTGTAATTCGTACCTGAATAAAATAATAAGAAAATTAAATTAATTTGAGCTGTTGTGTAGAGTAAATGTGTGTTATAACACACATTTATCATAGAATTAACAAATGAGTAGCTAATATATACAAAAAAAGATGTTTCGCATTGAAAATTATTTATTTGGTACCTACTCAAAGTGGAAAAACCTATGTTTTATTTATTCAATCCAATCACAGTTCAATTACTTATATTCAAGCCTATAATATCAAAAGCTTGAAAAAGAAACCAGAAACTTAAAATCATTATAAAAAGAAAAACACCTTAATAACACTCCAAGCGTCCATTTCAACTCAAACGCGTTACACCAAGCAATTCCCTTAATTATTGACCAGCAAAGTTATAGAGCTATTAAACAGAATTGGTTTTCTGCAAAATGTTTTAATTTATAGTTGTCTATTAGGCCGCACCGTGGGCCTCACGGTTGAGGGTTGGGGGTGAACTTGTCGCTGTATATTGATGTTGTTTTATAGACACACAAAATGGCGGTCGTTTATATTTAATTTGCCTTTTTAATTTGAGGTTTGGCATGTGATTATAGGATTTTGTTTAGAGTCTAGTATAGTCTTGGATCTTAGAGTTATCAGACCCACGTTTTCGTCTGGTGTATTCATTTTTGACAATTGTAAAACATATTATTATTTAAAGTAACAACCTCACGGCCAACTCGTCATAATTTCCATACAAACGCTCGTAGGACGTGTTTATGGCGTTGTACCAAATGTTCCTTCAGATACGTATATGATACAATAGTATATCTAAAATTCTATGTAATAAAAAATAAACTTCTTTGAGAAACGCATTCAGTAAAGACACCTGAAAATCAGTTTATTTGCAAAATAAATATCTGAACTTTGGCCGATCATAATGTACTTACTCATTTATTGAAAAAGTAAAGAAAACATTGTCATAGAAACATTTTTACCAAAAATTTGTAAGGCTTTTTTTGTGAAATCTCCGCGCGTCAATTTTCGAGCTATATTATCGCGTTCTCACTCACTTGTTTGTTTTCGAACATTGCGTTGGATGAAACAGAAAATGTTTCGCGTTAACGATAAATGGATCGGGAAGGGTCCTCCCTTATCCTGAAAAAATCAAGATGACATGAACGTATTCCAGTAGCATTTCCACCGCCTCCGTGGCGCAATGGCTAGCGCGTTCGGCTGTTAACCGAAAGGTTGGTGGTTCGAGCCCACCCGGGGGCGATTCTTTTTAGAGATTTAATACCAGACAGACGGACACTCCTTTAGAGCGTCACATTGCACAAGGATCATGCTTCATGCAGTTTAGTTAATTTATTTGTATTTTTACTTATCTTGTGTACTATCGTGGACACACCCGCCTGACCACCACTAAGTTCAGTTTTGTTTGCACTCAAAAGATGGAAGCGCTCTCTACCCCGCCCCGTTGACTTCGCAGGCGCCAAAGGAAAAAAAAAATAACTGAGCAGGCGGAAAAGGTCCGCGATAGTACATACATACCTTTGTGACCTTTGTGAAGAGTGAAATAAAGATGATTATGATTATTATTATTTAAGCCTACCGTCTGCCTACCTCAAACAAGGCCTCCCCCGAATCTTTCCAGGTTATCTTTTCTATCGCCGCGTGCCGCCTCAAACCAGCCCTCGCAGTAAGAGTCTAGATCATCTCGCTCAGACCTGCAGTGCTATTCTATTACAATCTCCCTCGGTGAACACCTAGGTGAAGTGAACTGTCATCCGATTGTAGTGCTTTGTAAATCCCTAGCATCGGAACAGATGACAGCTCACTTCACCAAGGTGTTCACCGAGGGAGATTATAACAGAATAGACATATTGGTCGCTCACCGAGTCTAAAAGCCTTGGAGTGTGCCAAAGAGCAATGGAGCACAGCATTTTGGGTGTAAAATTCGTGTTATTCAATTTTTTTTTTGCTTATAATGCCAAGTATCAGAAATGACCACAAAGTACAAAATTTCGAATTAGGTAATTATGAAAAAATTTTGCGTGTGTGGTCGTTGTTTCTCAAAAATTAAACCACAGGACGATGTGGGTAGGAGAAATTACCAAAGTACCGTATTTCAGACGTTTATGAGTAGGTATTGCAAATTAAATTATACAGTAAGTTAAATAACAGAGGGGAAACTTGTAATCTACATCATTAATAGATTTTAAATATATATCAGCATAAAAAAATAAGCATAATCCAAAAATGTACACAGTGTTTCTTTAACGTATCCGATTTTGTTATGACATTAAAAGAATAAAAACATTTTATTTTTATTTTTGGTAGGAATATTTTTTTAGTATCCATGGACGATGTAGTATTATTCACATAGATCATGTTTCTTACCTCTGACCTCCATAGCCGTGCTATAACAGTCATCATCAACATGTCAACCTTTAGACTCCCACTGCTGGGCATAGCACTCCCACAAAGGAGGGTTCAGCCGTAATCGCCATGCTTGGCCGATGCATGTTGGTGTTATGGTACTCAGAAGGACGCTGCTGCCCATCCTCTGGTCAATATCCCTCTGTCGCTTTCTACGACACCCCCCTATTAGCAGCCGGCCTTACGGTATCCAGTAACCGTATGGTAGCCGTATAGTAATTTCTAGTAATTACCCATACGACGCCCTTGTAGAAACTAGAACTAATTTCCGTACGTTCAAGCGATTCTGCCCTATCTATTCATCATCATCATGTCAACCTTTCGACGCCCACAGTCACTGCTGGGCATAGGTTTTCCCCAAGGTGGGGTTCAGCCGTAATCGCCACGCTAGGACTATCGTTGGCTAGGACGATGTATGTTGACGATTGCAGCTGTAGGTGTTATGGTACTCAGAAGGATGCTTCTGCCCATCTTCTAGTCAATATCCCTCTGTCGCCTTCGACGACACCCACGGGTAGAAATTGGGTGGTGTTATTCGCGGCCGTAGATACAGTAGTTTCTGTTGATTAGCCCATACGAACGAAATTTCAGCGGCAATTAAATAAATATGTAGTGAATAATAAATAATTTATAGTCGACACTATCAATATATAAACCCTTCTTACCCCTTAAACAACGTCGTAACGAGTCGCAATGGCTCAGTAATTAAATTAGTTGTTTGCAGCCCGGCATCGAACCTGGAACACTGTTAAAGGCGCTAATTTGAACACCGTAATGCATTTTATGATGGTCATGAAGAGTGTGGAATGTCGTAGAATGGGCAATTTGTACAAATAATGGGGTAAGTTCGTAAAGCAAAACGTACTTCAATGTACAGTTAAAGAAATGTATCGTTTAGCTTATTAACAAAATATATTCCGCACTATAGCAATTTCATATGACTGATAAAGAATGACATTTGATATACTTACCTATTTTTTTTCCAATTTTTTTTCTTCATCGACTTACAAGCGATATCTGTACATAAAATGACGTTGATCATTCCAACATACGTTATCCTAAAGCTTTCTAATCTAATTATAAATTACTAACACTCAACCATATTTAGATTTAAATGCAGTATAGCATTTTAGCTACGTCCAAATTCGGTTCAAATTCGGTTCAGTTAGACCATTAAAAGGCACTTTTGAACGTCTCATAAAAAAAAAGTTGATTCTAGTTGCCCCTTCCAAAAGGTAGTTTCGTGTGGCGAGAATGGGCAAGAAACACCATACTTACTCTTTAAAAAAAAATGTGTGCAAAATTTTGCATGTACAGTTTATAGCCCTACCTGAAACACTATCATTCAGCTGCTGGTTAGACTGAAATCTGAACCCGACGTAGTTGAGAAAAGGTTAAGGGCGCGTATTCGATTTAGTGCAACTCAAAATCTAAACGATTGCTAGAACGGCGTAGCAGCATTGACACACACTAGTACAATACAATGGTCTGTTTGTGTGCATCAGAAAAAAAAATATGCACGAAATAAGCACGAATCATTGAAATTGATCGGCAAACGACAGCGCGCGACGTTTTACAGTGCTTTTTAAAATAATTGTCTAAAATAAATGAGCTCGTATAACGGACTGAAAAATAATTTGTTTATTAAGCATTTACTTTCATAAAATAAAGTAGTCACCAGTATTTGAGTATGTTTTTATTCAAATACTGGTGAAATAAAATTGTCAAAGTGAACCGATTTTCTACTTTTTCGACATTGTTTTTTAATACATAATAGTAATATTATCGCAATTTTGGCTCTGTAGCTGTCTTTATGACTGTATATACTGTTGGAAAAACGCATAAAACAAAATATTTTGGCATATTGTAATGGTTGTATTCGTCCTGAAAGTTAATTCTGACGTCTATTTTCGTAAAACGATATGAAAGAATTGTCTTCGCTTTAAAAAACCATAATTAAAAATTATACTTTTACTCTGTAGCTGTCTAAATCAAGACTTAATCTTTCTAAAACTGTAAATTGTCTTTAAATAATCTGCTCACATAATTACGATATTGCTCTGGGCAAAACGCAAAAACATGAAGTTTTCGTCACGAATCGAATACGCGCTCTTAAGCAAATGATGATTTGTTTTGTGAAGTTTTTTCCCTTTGCGTAAACCGACTAGTCATCATTATCAAGTGAATGCCATCAAAACGTTGTGTTTCTAGAAATACCAGAAATTCGCATTACGATGTTATCACATAACACACTTGTTGTATACTATGCCGCCTGACCTAAGATTACAATCTGGCGGTTTTATAACACCCACAAAAAGATACGGATTTGGTTATGTACAGTCAGTGGCATTTATTACCTAATCCCTCTTCTTCTTTCTAAAAGGGGTCAGATAACACTGAAAACTGGTGTTTTAATAACTTTTTCTAAGTAGATGAGGCAGCCAATAATTTTAAAAATGTAACTAATTAATTATCGTGAAAATTTTTGTATATCTGATCAAAACGAATTATCTAGATTTTTTTGAAGTTATACTTCTTTAGGCGCGTTATGAAAAAATGATGAGAGTGAAATTTCACGATGCGCGCGCACAGCGTCACACAAAATTCTCACGGGAGTAATTGTAAACAACGCCATCTCTGACGTACATGCTGAACTACTTACTGCCTTCGTTGCTATTTTGTGACTCGAAGAAGTATAACTTCTCACGCGCGTACATAAGTACACACTGAATATTTTTAATTTAAATTATTGCTCCTCTATTAATTTCTCCTGTGTCGTGGGTACTTTTACAGACATATAAACGCACATACATAAACAGCCAGAATTGGATCAACTATCTGTAGGCTAAACAAATTTAAAGTTATTTGTCCCGTGCGGGAATCGAAACCGAGACACATTCAACCACTGCGCCAACCGTGTCGTCTAGAAATGGTACCTGTATGCAGTGTGAGAGCGCATACTAGTTATAATTTCCTGGTTTGCAAGACAGAAAACAATAAAAAACCTTATTTATTTGTTCATCACAAATCTAAAAAAGCTTTTTACAAAAAAGACAACCGCCTTCAAAAAGTGAAAAATAACTTTAGCACATAACACACATTGACTTTAGTTTCGAAATTCAGTGGCTTTGTTCTGTTTGTTGTTTTGTATTGCCACCGACTTCCGAAACTAAAGTAAATGTGTGTTCTGTGCTAAAGTTATTTTTCACTTTTTGAAGGCGGTTGTCTTTTTTGTAAAAAGCTTTTTATTTTCCGCTTTTTAGTACCTCCTTCTCATTCAAATCTATTAAGAAGAGATTGAAAGTTAACTACTACAAAGATTGATGAAACTAGAACGTCGTCTATGTAAAATTTTTGGGTATTTGTTGATTTTTCAAAAAGTGCTGAATCAATTTCGATAAAATTTATATCGGACCACCCCTGAAGCATACCCTATCTATAAAAAAAAGAATTTTCAAAATCGGTTTACGTTTGCCTGAGAAATCGCGTAACAAATCGCGCATATACTTAATGCAAACTTAAGACTTATACGGTTTTCTCATGGACGCCATGGTCAGAACTGGACCAAATTAAAATGGGACCACACGGGAAGCACTAGCTTCCAAATAATAAAAGAATCATCAAAATCGGTTCACCCAGTCCCGAGAAATCAAGTAACAAACATAAAAAAAAATAAAAAAATAATAATAAAAAAAAAATACAGACGAATTGATAACCTCCTCCTTTTTTGAAGTCGGTTGATAAAAAAGGGTCACTGTACTCATTGTAATATTTACTGAGGGACCAATACCATAATCCCGAAAAAAAAATTTGCCGATCATACATTTTGTCGAGTAATGTAAACATAAATGTATGTAACAACAGTTTCTTTTTGTAGGGTTTGACAACTCACCTCAATCTAACTCGATCTGCATTGACCGAGTAAGATTTTAATACAGGGTGAAATTGAATTAATGAGCAAATATTTAATTTTAAGGAGTGACTCAGACCACGAGCCTGAACAACTTCCAATATGGGGCCAACTCAAACAGCGCGAAATACATGTTTGTTTGTTTTCGCCGAGAACCTATTGCTCTTCTGTATGGAACAGCAGATTTTTCTGCTGTTCCATACAGCACGCGTAGCATGACCACCGCTATGTCTACGGAAGAATAGACATACTGACAGGAAGAATAGACAAAATGACAGTCGTAGAAAGATTTATATCGTTGCGAGCATGGCGATGAAGAGAAGATATGTTTCTACTCTACAGTAGACAAGAGTCTACAATGCCGAGCATGACGACCATTTTTTTCTCTACTTTTGGCATTTGGGTGTAGAAACTTTTCTTCTAACAAGTGTCAAATAGTCTACATCACAATTGACCTAGACAAGTATATTTCTATGTAGACAAGGATCTTTATTGATTTTAAAAACTCAATTCAATATTTTTTACCATCTAAACTTGTTGTTATTGAAGAATCTCCTTCATTTGATGGCCAATCATGATAAGTACTTCCGTGATATTGGCAAAATTGTGGTGACTCTTCCACAAAAGCAGAGTTGAAGTTGTTTTTATAAACTTGTTGGAGGACTACCGTCACCATCCTTTCAGTTTTTTTTTCAAAGAAGAATGCATTAAACCGGTGCTCACGTTCTTCCCGAAAACGAGGCTTTGGAAAATTATGAAGTTAGTAAAGAGAAATGCAGAATCTGTGCCGGGAGCTGAGCAAGAATCTGTCTCCTAGAAAATCTCAGGAACTGCCTATTAAAGTAAGTTCAACCTATTTGAAGATTAGGAACCCACGCCTTCCAACTGCTTCTAACCCCTAAGACTACCCACTGACCACAAATAGGTCAGAAATATTACCTAGGTACGGTGGATCCAACAATGTCTTATCATTTGCTGGGTCTTTGATTGCTGAAAGTGAGTAGGTAGCCGTTTAGTTGGATAGATTTCTTACTGTAGGTACTTACCAAATAAAAAAAAAGTATATTGCACATAATAGGGTCGTACTTATTTTCAAACTGGACTTTCAAACAAAGTAAAACTTGTACTATGGAAGTCAAGGCGCTCTCTTATATCTAGAACAAGAATACAATAAACAGCAAAGAAAGCATGCAAGGCCACAGTACTTGGCAAACAAGTAAAAAAAGTAGAAAATATTCATATAAGAAACTTTATACTATAAGTATTGTATTTAATTTATTTCAGTCTGAAACCGGACTTATTAATAATTTGAAATAATAAACAGTCAATAGGTGTATAGTTTTATTTAATAATATAATTATAGGTAGTATGTACAACTAGGTAATTCATTTTTGGGCCTCATATATCGATTCACCATTCAGGAACTATGTTATCTGTAATAACAAAACACAAAATTAATTATTTATTATTGATTTTCAGGAGGTTCAGGCTAAACTTTGGAACCGGCTCATGACTTGAATGCTTATCATGGTACACCCTGAAGCACGGAAGCACAGAGGTAGCCCTTTATGGAGGCACATAGTTAGAGGTTCTACAAGTTGTAACTCATGGAAGAACTGACATTACTCGTATAATAAGAAATTTATTTTAAGTACTTAAATAAAAATTGTACCTTTGTAAATGGCTTTGTTTCATTTTCCTTTCAGTTAGTTTGTTTTAAATAAACTTATTGTCACAGATTAACTAATAGTTCCTTTGGAAATTGTAGTCCACCAACAACATCTCAATCTGTGGGTTGGTACTTCGCACGCTGCAAATAAATAATTAATCAGTTTTAGTACATATGTGAATGAGGTAAGAACACTGACGATAAGTAATAATGAAAAGAAAAAGCATGCACTTATCATATATCACTTGCTATGATATATGATAGGTGCATGCTTTTTCTTTGATTGAAGATAAAAGTGAAGAATTTTCCTTTGTAAACCAAGAATTTTTATCAGACGATGCGACTATCTTCTTTCAATCCTCAAATGCGATTTTCAACTAATCGAGGACTACATTCTCTTAAATTAATCACACACAATAGGTACACCAATGCACAATGCTAATTATTTAGTAATTTCTTTCACTTAGATTTACTCGTACTTACTTTTTTTTGCCGTAGTCCCAAGTCTATTTATTATCCAAAATCGAAACATTTGGACAATTAAATTTTTAATATTGTTTTCTAAAATATTTTGTTATTGTTTATTGTATCGATCCGACAGCCGTCACAATAAAAATAACGTTTCGTTGTTGCTTTGAATAACATTACAATGTGGATAAGAGTAGTGTACATAATATTTATTTGTTACCTTTATTATTAAGTTCTAACCTACCTATGTCTACTTATTATTACACTGTTTGTTGTCTAAGTAAATAAATAAATGTTCAAAATGTGATAAAACGTAACGATTGACACATTTTTGTCGACAACGAAACGCAATTTTATCGTAAATTTTTTAACGTCTATCTACAACACACAGCACTCCGGCGTTGCTATGGAAAGAAAAAATATGTCTTTCTCTACGTAGAAACGCGAGTCTACCAGTCGGCTCATGCTCGGTTAGATAGAGACATGTCAAGTAGGATAGAAAGAACTATGTCTATTCTACGTAGAGTAGAGATAGAATTGTCATGCTACGCCTGCAGAAGAGCAATAGGTACTCGGCCAAAATGTGTGAAACAGCTGTTTTTTTTGTTTCGCGCTGTTTGAGTTGGCCCCATAATGAACGTTGTTCAGGTTCGTAGTCTGAGTCACTCCTTAAAAATTTGCTCATGAATTCAATTTCACGATGTAGAATAGAATTTTATTGCAGTTCTAGCCACACCTCGGTCTGTGGCCGGTAACATTTGGCGCGGAGCATCGCGTTTGGTAAATATTTACATGTGACTCATGGACTTGCGCCGCTAAAACGAAGCTGGCACTACCTAATGTAAGGAATTTTGTAACGGTTTTTCTAATCGCTAAACAGAGGAAAATACTGTACAGCCAATCAAACTATTCGGTATACAGTCAGCTAACTTGCAATGTTTTTAAATAAGGTTTCTGAGTAGTCAATTATTTTACATCTCTCTCAAATATGCCATAAGATTAAAAATTACGCACACAACAAAAATAACAGTAGTAGAAAGATGAATGTTTTTGCATATATAGCAAACTAGAGGCCGGCCCAGATTAGCACGGGTGCAATTTTTTTTTTTTAATTTCCGAATGTTTCTTTCATAAAAACCTTACACAACAAAAACAAGAACCAATTTGGTACAGTCATTCGGAAGTTATGCGCGTAAAAACTTTACGGCGAGTTTGTTTTATACTTTGTATGTAAGGATAAGGATAAGACTATGCTCAACATTACCTATAGTTAGTTAGTTAGTTAGTTTAACTGGGCCCTTTTCCGCACTTAGCCACTTGATTGGGCCATTGTACGTGAAAAACTGTCTCTCCTCTTACTCCAGCCATCCCACCTCATCCCAGAAGGCGAGCAGCCTTTTCAGGTCGCTGCAGACTTCCGATAGTGATGCTGGAGACCGGAGAATCTGTGCCCGTTGATCCGCCACGCTCCTGCACTCCATGAGCACGTGCTGTGGCGTTTCTTCTGCCTCCATGCATCCCCTGCACAGAGGGCTATCTGTCACACCTATGGTGTATAGGTGTTTGTTTAGGGGACAGTGTCCGGTTATCGTACCTAGTACTTTACGGATTTGGTCCCTGTTCAGTCTTGTAAGGTTGCGGGCAAGCTTTTTCGAAGCCTGCCGGAACAGCATTCTTCGTTTGCCTGCATCCTACTCAACATTACCTATACCTAAAACTTTATTTTTTATTTATCCCTGACAACGCGTGTTTTACTCCTGACAGCTTTTACCACGGGACGAACCATGAAAATAACAAAAAAAATCGAATCTAAACATTTTGTCGAATTACTCGTATGCGAACATTAGTGTATGAATCAGCTTATTTTCCCTATTTCAGGGTCAGGGTCTTTTTCAGGTTTCTAGTAAACAAAAAATAAACCTGTATAGAAATCATACATTTCACAGTATGGCCCAACAGCGCCATTTTAGCTGCCTCCATGGATAAAGGCGGTGTGCGCTGGTTTTATAACTGAAAGGCTATTGGCCGATCAGTCACTGTGGTCCGATGTCAGAACACTACTTTTATACTTAATATATCGGTTTGGTCCAAATTTTGTTGATTTTTCTTTAAAGGTTGCTTTTTATTTTCGATCACTTAACTTATTCCTGAGTCAATCGATAATTTGTTCATATTTCAAAGTCGTTATTAAATGCGTTCAGTCATCGTACTTCTCTTTCTTTTCTTTGTAGTCTGACAGGTACAACAGTTTATTGTATAATTTGGTTTGTGTAGAAGGGAATCGACATAGGTTAAATCTATTGTATTAAAAAAAATGTATTTGTGTATGTATATCAGCTGTCTGACACCCATAGTACAGGGTCTCCCTAGTTTGGGGTCAGATGGCCGTGTGTGAAAATGTCCCTACATATTATATTATTATTAGGTATTATTATTGTTTCTTACCCAATAGATCTTTGTTGTCTGAATAAATGAAATTATTATTACTTTTAAATCTGCACTTATAATTAATTTATATTAATCTGAAACCATTCAACCCGCTTTGAGCAAGCATTGTGATCAATTCTAGTGCCTTTTCTGTACGCAAAAAGGCTTATCGTCGTTGAGTCTGCAAATTCCGCGAAAGTACACTTTTGCTACTTTAACATAAGGTCGAAATTTGCAGTATTTATAAATGTTAGTTACGCGGATTGCAGTCCCAACGACGCTATGCCCTAATATTGGGACAATCATAGGCCGGTTGTTCTTATTATATATTCAACGAAATCTTTAAATTCAACAATGTTTAAACTACCATCACTTCATTAACAAATATAGAATCCATTTTACAACTAAAATATTATGTTAATATGAAAGAAATCAACATAATTAGTGTTATTAGGCGTTGCTCTACGGGCGGTCCTAAAGAGATCAAAATTATATCATATAAGTTCAATTTTACCGATCAAAACGTATAAATAAATTGGTTTAGACAAATATTTTTATGGTTCCGTATGTAAGATTTCTTTTATACGGAACTCATGAGGAGGCCTAAGTATGTCAAAGGACAATCTGACCAACAAACTGGTTTCTGATGATTGTTTAGGTACCTACATATTTATTTTCCTCTGATTAAACTAGATTTATAATTACATTTATAAATGTTAAAACTCTACTGTATTTTTGTCAGTGAAGAAAGGCTATATTCTTTCTATTCATTCAACGTGTAAATAATAACATTTTAGGATATTATTATAAAAGTAAAACGTTTAAGAAATAAAAAAAATTGCCCACCGATATCGGGAACAGCGTCCAAGCAGGGGCGTAGCTTCCGCCGTATCAATGAGACCGGGCCCCCGGTCAACATGGGCCCCGTATATTTTTGTTTGTTTGAATGCGCTAATCTCCTGAACTCCTGGGCCTCAAGTCTGCTATTACAATAGTGTCAGAATGGTCTATCATTGATTTCATAATTGTTGATTTTGTCAAGTTTGGTAATCTACTAATATAATGGCGTCATTATGACTTTCCAATGGTCAACCACAGACACGTCATTGAAACAAACGCTAAAGAATGGTAATCTAGTACAAAATGACAACTGAATGACTGACTTAGGTGATAATCTGCTAAAATTTTGACAGTTCCTTTGATCAGTGACCTGCCATTAGAACGTCATTGTGCAGTCATTGCTTTTAATTCGACCGACCAATGATCGACCATTATGTATGAATTTAGCAGATTACGAACTTTTAGCAAAATGACAATGGGATCGTGTTGGAATGATGTAATTATAAAAATAGCAGACTTGGCCCCCTGTTCGGATTCTGAAAATTCTTTCGCCGATTGAAAGCCACGTTATCACTGAGTGTTATAGTTAAAAATAACTTTAAATTCGCAATTTAAACTGAGTGTTATAGTTAAAAATAACTTTAAATTCGTCTTTATTTTTGCCACTGACTTGGCGAATTTAAAGTTATTTTTGACTTTTTAGTTTTTGAAGGCAGTTATTTTTTGTAAAAATATATTTTTACGCTTTTTAGTGCCTATCTTATCACACAAATTATTTACGAAACAGCAACGACAACAAAAAACAGTCATTCCTTAATTTTCCACCCTTAGGGTTGAAATATTTTCATGAAAATGTGGGACCAACCGTGAGGCATACACTATCAATTTAAAAACAGTATCATCGCAATCGAACTAGTTACACTGAAAAAAAGTTATGTGTGGTCAAACATTAAAAAAAATACGTGTCGAATTGAAAACCTCCTTCCTTTTTTGAAGTCGGTTGAACAGAACATTTATGTTTTTTTTGTGCACAATCTTTACACTTAATTTGGGCTTTGGCGTAGTCAGCTAAAAGCCTCCGAACAAAGTTTGATACAAGGCCCATATAGGGCAAGCTACCACCGGTCACGACTCCAGAGAGAGGAACCTCCTAACAATACGAGTCGTGTCTAGAAGTATACCCCGCGATCTGAGTCAAGCCCTTGATCCAATCTAATGGGAGCCTCCACTGAAGGTTGAGGCTCTTGGCAACTAAGCCATTGGCTGTAACAACTATCGGCATCATAATGGCTGAGTCCACATCCCTCGACAACCTCGCGTATCAAGTCAAGACACATACATGATCTGTTTATTAATTTAGTAGTTTTCATTTTTAATTTCTATTTTAATACTGACACTTCACATGGCGTATTTGTGCAAATATTCGCCATAATTGGATAATACAAAAACGACTTTGACAGACCACTAGGGACACTTGTCCCTAAGCCGATTTTTTGTCTACTGCCCATCATACTCGGATGTCCCTATTTTGTCCATCGTCATAATGCACTCCTAATATATCCATTTCTTTCTATCACATGATGTTTTAATCGGTTTTCTCTATTCTACGATAGTTTTATGGTATATTTTGTATTATCCAAATAAGGCGAATTGCCAGCATTATGTTGTACGCTCGCACATTAAATTGCACCTATCATGTTTTCCCTTCACCACCCTATGTGGACTGGTAGAGAATACCTAAGGCATTAAATGCAGCCTTTTGTATCTTTTGTTGCATAAAATCTAAACAATTCTTTAAAAACATTTACCTCATGACATTACTCAACCAATAATATTTAACGTTCAACACTAACAATTAAGCTTTTTTTTATATCTGTACTAATATTATAAATGTGAAATGAAGTCTGTCTGTTACACTTTCTCAGTAAAACAACAAAACCGATTTTAATGAAATTTGGCATGAAGATAGCTTAAACCCTTGCGGAAAGGATATAGGTCACTTTTTAATTCGACCTCGACAAAGTCGCGGGCAAAAGCTAGTACTTAATAATTCCAACTTCCAAAACCAAGGGCCTCCAAAAACCACAAAACTACTTTTTTGTATACGTACCCCTAAAAATATCGAAAAGCTCTACATCACAACACAATTAACATAAGTATGAGCAATAATAATAAATTTATTAAAATTATTCAAAATATGACAAACATACAAACATACGCGGCGAGTTATCGGCGAATTATTCAATAGATTTATATAAATAACGTGATTTGAACTGTAAGCGGATTTTCATCAGTCTTTACTGACAAGCCGATTATAATGAATGGTCGGCAATGATGAGCCTAAAGACTAACGACCTAAGGCTTTAAACACACGAATGGTTGATGGGATAGCGTTAAAGCTCATTTAAACCCAGTCTTCAAATTCCTTATAAGTCCGATGAAATTGATTTGGAATTTCTGGTCTCTCCATGTATGACATAGCAGCCAGGAAGGGACTCTAATATATTGTAGGTCAATATGTTGGGGTCGGCTTCCAGTCTAACTTGATGCAGCTGAATGCCAATGTTTTACAAAGAGCGACTGCCTATCTGACCTCTACAATTCAGTAACTGGGTAACAAGATACCCACACACACGATTGTTCCCTTCGTGTCTCGGAAAGCACGTAAAGCCGTTGGTCCCGGCTGTCATTTGTAGATCTTTGGCAGTCGTTATGGGTAGTCAGACAGAAGCCAGAAAGTCTGTCAACCAAGACAGGTTGACTGACTTTCTGGCCCCCTTTCTTCCCTTGGTAAGACTACCAAGGGGTATCGTGTTACCCAGTAATTGGGTTGTGGAGGACAGGCAGGCAGTTGCTCCATGTAAAACACTGATATTCAGCTTTTTTTTTTATTAATTAATAGGCTTGCGTTTGACCGCAATTCACCTGATCTTAAGTGATGATGCGGCCTAAGTTGGAACACGCTTCCCTAGGATGAACCGGTTCACTCGTGCCTTGAAGATACCCAGATTATACTTATCAGGAAACAGAGAAGCGGGCAGCGAATTCCACAGTCTGGCAGTTCGCGTGCGCTGGATGTGTAACTCTCTACAACCGTGCTGTCATCTGCGTACCCAAAGGTACCGGGTTTCAGCAGATCGTTGATATGCAGCAAAGAAAGGGTTGCAGAGAGTACTGAGCCCTGAGGAACCCCGGCATTTATTAGCTGCATACGGTTAGCTTGAATGCTGACCCCAACATACAACATAGTTGGGAAGAGGCCAGGCAGATGATGAGGTGTGTCATACCACCACTTGCAATCCCCGCGCTGCTACTAAGAAATCTAAACATATACGAGAGGTCACTTACTCACTCATCACGAAATGGTAATATCGAAAACCGTTTGACGTATAAAGATGAAATTTAGCAGGGAGGTAGTTTATAGTTAGTAGACGTCCGCTAAGAACGGATTTTGCGACTGGGCCGGATTAATACCGATGGGTTTCATGCCATCATCCGCAAAAAAACGGCATCGCTTCTGAATAGAATAAGAGGCAGTCACAATAGCATCCTCAAGACTGTGGCGGCAGATACGTCCTCCACAATAGTGAGGCAATGTGTGAGAAGACTCTAGTGGTGAGTGGTCTTCTCATTGATTAGTCTTTAGTTAAGGTACTAACAATAGTGTTTAAATGCAAACCTGTTACTAACAATTCATGGATCTCGTAGTTGTCCGAAATAAAATGATTATTATTATTATTATCACTATTTATTAATTATATTTACCTATAAAATACATTTTTAAATATTAATAAAAAATAAAAACATTTAAAAATATAAGAAATAGTAGCCCATCGGTATCGGGAACAGGGTCCAAGCTACCGGCGGTCAGGGCTCCAGAGAGAGAAACCTCCTTACAATGCGGGCCGTGTCCAGAAGTACTGCCTTCTGAATCAAGCCCTTGATCCAGCCGCCTAACGAGAGCCTCCTTAGATGTTGGTTGAGGCTCTTGGCAATTAAGCCATTGGCTGTAACAACTATCGGCACAATGATCGCTGAGTCAACGTCCCACATGTCGACAACCTCGCGGGCCAAGTCAAGATACTTTATTTGCTTGTCTTTCTCGACCTTCACGAGGTTCACGTCATGCGGAACTGATATGTCAATAATCATTGCGCGCTTCTCCAATCGATCCACCACCACTACATCAGGTTTATTGGCTACAATAGTCCTGTCAGTGATGATGGATCGATCCCAGTACAATGTGTCATTGCCATTTTCAAGAACTGGATCGGGCACATACTTGTAGTATGGTACTTCTGATTCCACGAGGTTGTATTTCAGAGCAAGTTGCTGATGGATAATCCTGGCCACAAGGTTGTGTCTATGCAAGTACTCTTTGTTAGCAAGACGAGAACATCCAGAGATAATGTGACGGATTGATTCTCCCGGTCGGTGACATGCCCGACAAATGTCAACCGTGCCATCCTTCACAATAAATCTCCGGTAGTTATTCGTCATAATAACTTCGTCCATAATTGCACAGACAAAACCTTCGGTTTCTCCAAATAGATCACCGAATCGTAGCCAGGATACGGACGCTAAGAAATCGACATCGGGCCCGTGCAGGGCCCGATGTTAATTATTATTATTATTATTAAGGAGGTCTAATGGTTCTCGCCAGTAAACACCGGGAACGCAGTCGCGGGCAGCAGCTAGTTCCTAATATAAATTGTAGGTAACAGCTGATTTTCTCATATATTAGAGTGAATCCCATCAAAGTTATTTGAATTCGTAAGTACTTTTAATCCGTGCTGTTATTTTAAAGCCAGTCTCTCAGATTAGACCATGCGGGGAAATTAGGAGCATAGCCTTTTACCATTTGTGTGAACATTCTTATCAACCCTACCCTTCGTCTGTCCAGAAGCCAAATATTGGTCGCTTGTCATGGTTTAACTATTGTTTCCTAATCGATAGTTGAGCTCTTATACTACCATGGTCTAAACGGAGCCTTTTGAACCGTAATAGATAAAACTAAAACCGTGGACAGTGATACTTGAAATTTTCACAAAGTACATTTCAATAAAAACAATAGAATTTTTTTAATTCAGTTTCAATTTAAAGGGTATCTCTATACACGGAACCTTTAAATTGCGAGACTTGCGTTTTTATTTTTGCTTTCCTTATTAGCCTTTCGGATTTGCCCCAAACATTTCGGGCAGCGCCCAAAATGTCTCGGTTTTGCTCATCAAGGTCATCCCTAGCTCCTTAATTTAAAGATGACTATAATGACGACTAAATACCTAATTAGTTCTTTAATAAAACCTTCGCACATTAAGATAATTTTAAGCCATAATACGAGGCGTAAGCGTAGGTTTTTTATTTCGAATCCGAGGACAAGTTTCTCCTTGAAAATATTTGACACGGCAAGTTGTAAATAAGGATTAATAATAACGTATGGTCGGGCCACTAAGTTAGAGGTTTGTGGAGATGTAGCAAGAAAATATAATTTGTAAAAAAATATTGTATGACATTCGCAATATTATTATTCTAATATAAATAAAAATGTTGTCTCATTGTGTTTGTTATCGGACGATTCCGAATTCCGAAATCGGTCAAACCCGTCAAACATACGGTTTGACGGGTTTGACCGATTTTTATAATTTTTTTAATGTATATTTGGGGTATAGGTCGTCTAGGCTAGTCTAAGGCTAAGGTCTGAGAATAAGCTATTTTGGAATGAAGTTCCCTAACGTGGCTTACGGGTAGAGCGAATTAGTAGAAATCGTCACGTAACGAAATGCGTGTGTGTATGTATGCGTGTATCGAGCCGCTGCAGCGCACTCGCCTGCTCGTGATATATTATTATATATATTAGCCCGTCGTGTCCCACTGCTGGGCAAATTATTGTTATTATATTAGCATATATTTTTTTTTGTACAGACACGTTCCTTACGGGGGTCCCCCGACCGCTTTTTTTTATAAATGGTAAAACAACATTTGCCGGGTTATATACACAAAAATAATCCGAGCATAATGTGTGAAGATCATTTTAGACTTATGCTGTCAGGTTTTCGTAGTCAATAGACGTTAGGACTGCCCTAAACAACTGGGTAATTATGGACGAAATAATAAAAAAAAATATTTACTATGATGCGCTTACACAGGCAACTCAATGACGTCTCAGCACTTTAGAGCAATTACAAGATTGTATAGAAATTGCTAGCAATTGCTTCATTGTAGATTTACGTTTAAGAGACACCTTCAACACAATTGTTTACGTATCTTTTTACCCGACTGAGCGTCAGAAAAGACAAAATCATATTTTTTCTAGTTTTTTTTTTAATTTGACTAAAGTTCAGGAGCAAGCAAGAGCGGTACTTACAAAAGGGTATAACTATAAATATCGTTAGTTTCGTGGCCACAACATAAACGATCACTTTACCATATTGCTACTTTGAATTCGTATATAAGAAAAAATCTTCGACAATATTTTTTAATATCGCAAAATAAAAAGTCAACGTTTACAGATATTATGCCAATAAAATAAAAATAGACTGTCGCCTTTTTTATTGAACATGACGAAGGTTAATACATCGACACATACCTTAAACTACAGACATAAAGACGTGTGAGACCAAATAAAAATATTCGATTCGCGTCTATTTTTGAACTGAACTGAACTGATCTTTGGCAGTCGTTATGGGTAGTCAGAAGCCAGAAAGTCTGACAATCAGTCTTTACAAAGCGTATCGTGTTTACCAGTAACTGGGTTGTGAGGTCTATGTCAAACATTGGTAGACTGAAAGCCGACCCCAAAATAGTTTGAAAAAGGCTAGATATATAATGATCCTATCTACAAAATTGACTGGAGTTTAATATGATTCTTCTATGATTCCGTCATCGGACGAGCAGAAATACGGCCAAGCGTCACCGCTTTAAGGTTGAAGTTCTACGGTCTCGAACCAAGTGCTTTGCTTCCACATTTATTGTGCCAACTGCCAGACTGTGGACTACATTCCCCTCTTCTCTGCTCCCCGATAAGTATTTAAGGGTATCTTCAAGGCTCGAGTGAACCGGTTCATCCTAGGCAATCGTGTTCCACCTTAGGCCGCATCATCACTTAAGATCAGGTAAGTTGCGGCCGAACGCAAGCCTATCCATACTTTAATATTATAAATGCAAAAGTAACTCTGTCTGTTTAGCTTACACAATAAAACGGTTTCGTGTGGTGTCGGGCGTAAAGAATAGCACCATCCCATAATATCTTCCCGTGGATGTCGTAAGAGGCGACTAAGGGACTTACCAGAGAATGGGCAGCAGCGTTCTCTGTGCCTTCGTAACAACCATACTGCGATCGCCAATCCGCCTGCCAAGCGTGGCGATCATGGCAACCCCCCTCCCCCCCTTGGGGAGGCCTATGTCCAGCAGTGGACGTCTTTCGGCTGAATTGATGAATGAAACGGTTTAACCAATTTTGATGAAATTTGGTATGAAAATAACTTAAACCCTGGGAAAGGACAGCACAATATTTTGTGATTAAAAAGTGGCCACTTTTTAATCACAAAATATTATGATTACACACTACTTTTATTTAAAGCGCGCTGTCGTTAACCATCAGCTAATTTATCCATTATTTTAAGAACAAAAACATAAAAATTAATAAAACACAACACAAGAAAGCGTCACATTACATAACTCCTTTTTACTAAAATCAGTATGTTTTATACTTAACCACCAACGTTACTAGAGCTCAGTAACTTTAAAGATTCTTGTCAAAGTCAGATCAGTTTGTGGTGGTTTATTTTCGCGTGATACTTAGCCATGTGGCCTATTTAGGTCAATTATGGCTAGTTAGAGGCCCATGTTAATATGCCCAGGCCACGCATTTTGGGGTTGATTGTACTTCAAATTGTTTTTTTTTCTCTACCTTTGTGTTAATAATAGTGGTCTTATAGTGAATTACAAAAGTTATGTTTTTCAAAACAATGTATTTGTGATTTTTGGTCAAAAAAGTTAATGGTTTTGCTCGTGAATAAGTTAAAGTCGTTCGGATCTATAAGTCATGGTTAAGCTACACTTACCGCGGTCGGGTTGTGGATGGGTGACCATCCATTTCATTTACTGTGCGCACTGCCAGACTGTATAGGTAATTCCCTGCCCGCCTCTCTATTCCCCTATACATAATTACCTATAATCTGGGTATCTTCAAGGCACGACTGAACCGGTTCATCCTGGCAAGCGTGCTCCACCTTAGGCCGCATCATCACTTAAGATCAGGTGAGTTGCGGCTAAACGCAACGTGCCTCGGAAAGCACGTAAAGCCGTTGGTCCCGGCTGTCATTCGTAGACCTTTGTAAGTCGTTATGTATGGGTACTTGGGCAGTCAGAAAAAAGTAAATAGAATATAGAGGGGTTTATGAATGTTACATGTGTATCCGTTTGTCTGTCTGTGACATAGAAACTCTCAAACCACAGAACCGATTTGGATTTCGTTATTTTTTTAAAGGTGATTTGTTGAAGTTCTTTTTAGCTGTTTGAAGACTAGATCAGCTCGTTTCTAGTTGATTAATTAATAAGCTTCTTCCAAAATTCTGATTTCCGTGTTTTGTTTCTAGCGAGAGTTTTTTTTAATTTATTTGGTATAAATGTTGTTTGCTTCACAATGTTTTTCTAAAAGAATGGTGACCACACAATCACAGTCGGTTCAATTTCTACACTGTACTAATAATGTAAGTAAAAAGTATCGCCCCCGGGTGGGCTCGAACCACCAACCTTTCGGTTAACAGCCGAACGCGCTAGCCATTGCGCCACGGAGGCTGTGTAGTAAGTACATGAAATACGTTTGAGAAATAACGAGATTGCCCAATTAATATATACGTACTGGAATGTATGTGTTTTCATACTCTTCTGATCTTCTTTTCTGATTAATGCCGTTGTTAGATCCATGACAATTGTTTATTTTTCCCGTATTGGATCTCGCAGCAACCTTGAAGGTTATCGGCCATTTAAATGTACTTTCCTGTGGAGCTTTAGGGCGCTAACAAGCGACTTTTGCAGATTTTAAACTGACATTCACGTCAAAATGTGTAGAGTAAAAGAGTTGAAAAAAAAAATATGTTAAACTAGAACATTCTCTTAATCATTTAGTATGTGAATATTTTTGACTAAGTTCATATTAAATAGTTTAATTTAATCGTGAAGTTGTGTCTGACGCGGACAAAATATTGATAATCACACAAAATCTACCAAGAATATTTAAACGAAACTTTTACTATCTTACAGACAATTTTATTATCTATCTTTAAGTATACGCCTTTTCTAATTAAAGAATACTATCTTTTATTTATTTTTTTCGACTGAGCTTTGAGAGTCATGGAAGCAGCGCACACGATTCTCTGGTCGCTCAAGGTCGCCAGCGTCTTAAACATATACTGGGTGATTTTTTATTCACGTTCCAAATTTCTCAGGGTGATAGTACCCATGAAATTGAATAACTTTCTCCAAAAAACATGGGTCGAAATATTAAAAAAAAATCGGACTTCCCATACAAAATCGATCAGCTGACTATTGATTTTGTATGGGAAGTCCGATTTTTTTTTTAATATTTCGACCCATGTTTTTTGGAGAAAGTTATTCAATTTCATGGGTACTATCACCCTGAGAAATTTGGAACGTGAATAAAAAATCACCTAGTATATCGTCGCCTTAAAGAGAACTTAAGGCCTTCAGCCAGGGCAAACACTTATATACTAAGGGAATACACGCTAAGGGCACCACTGTGGGGTACGAACCTCGGCTTGGGGCTCGCTGGGAGAGGACAGCAAAAAGACAGGCTGGATCAGATCTTCAGATCATTTCTCAGGGACTCGTCGAGCTTCACTGCGTCGTCGCTCTTCTAGTGATCGGCGCTGTTGATTCTAGCTTCCAGGGGGCCAAATCTGCTATTTGTATAATTTCGTCATTCCAACACGATCCCATTGTCATTTTGCTAAAAGTTCGTAATCTGCTAAATTCATAATGGTCGATCGTTGGTCGGTCGAATTAAAAGCAATGACTGCATAATGACGTTGTAATGGTAGGTCACTGATCAAAGTATTGTCAAAATTTTAGCAGATTACCGCCTAAGTCAGTCATTCAGTAATCAGTTGTCATTTTGTACCAGATTGCCATTCTATATCATTTCTTTCAATGGAGTGTCAGTAGTTGACCATTGGAAAGTCATAGTGACGCCATTATATTAGTAGATTACCAAACTTGTCAAAATCAACAATTATGAAATCAATGATAGACCATTCTGACACTATTGTAATAGTAGACTTGAGGCCCAGGATTTGCAGTGGCTGGGAATAATGTAGCAGTTTTGTCCCATAAAAAAAACTGAAACAAGTAGTGCCATTGAATTTTTTGTACCTTGCAAACATGCTGGCGTCTCATGTGATGGTATGTTGTCAATTTCAACTTTGGACATCTGCAATAGTTTTCAGAAGTAACACTATAGAGCATCACAAGTCCCAGGGAATAATCTATATAATAAAAGCTTTTTTACAAAAAAGACAACCACCTTCAAAAACCAAAAAGTGAAAAATAACTTTAAAACTTCTGTTTAATAGTTATTTTTCACTTTGTGTGTGTTTTTTTTTTGTGGTGGTGGTTGGCTGTTCTATTTGTTGTTTTGTATTGCCACCGACTTCCGAAACTAAAGTCATGTGTTCTGTTTTAAAGTTATTTTTCACTTTTTGGTTTTTGAAGGCGGTTGTCTTTTTTGTAAAATCACTTTTTTTATTTTTCGCTTTTTAGTACTTCCTTATCATCCAAATCCATTAAAAAATGGCAACACAGTCAACACAGAGATTGAAAGTACAAGGTGAGAACATTACAACATCATCCATGTGTATTTTTTTTGCTTTCTGACGATTTTTTCAAAAAGTGCTGAATCAATTTCGATATTTTTTCGAGAATTTTCAATCGCTTTACATTTGCCGGAGAAATCGCGTAACAAAAATACAAAAAAAAAAAAACATACAGACGAATTGAGAACCTCCATAGTTTTGAAGTCTGTTGAAAAATGAATCGTTGTTCGATAGTCTCGCTAAAACTCGAGAACAGCGGGACCGATCTGACTAATTTTGATCTTGAAATATTTGTAGAAGTCCAGGGAAGGTTTACACGGTAAGAAAATTGAAAATTCAATTGACTGGACTATGTCTGTCGGGTCAGCTAGTCTGAAATAATTATAATAATGTTTATTTGCCAAAAAGGAATATATTGTCTACTATCGAATATGTACTACATTTTCTTTTAACATCTATCATTCATCCCCGTTCAACAAGATAAAAAAAAAAACAATATGAAAATTACACCCCCAAAATTTCGAAGCAAACCCATTTTCAATTCAACCCCGTTCCAAAAGGGTGGGCACTGATGGATGGGTTAACCAATATGTCTGTCTACACACATTTGTGGGTGGTGTGGTGATAGTCCAATAAAATAATATTAATTATTAATTTTTATTTGTGTTTGGTTTTGAATAAGAGTGCGGTGGAGTAGGCAAAATGTATTACAAGTAAAATATATTTTATTTTACAGTAAGTTTAAGAGTCAGGGAACTTAATTGTTGATCATTTTATGACTTTTATTTTTCGCGTATACAAGGTGTAACGTCAAGTACGCAAAACCTGAAAATACTTTGATTAGAATAACGAGCAGAATCAATTGAACCACTTTTTAATATAGGTCACATTTTTATAATAATCTTCATTATACGTACAGTCAGCAAAGGAGATAGGTATGCAGGGTCGTCAGATATAGTTAAAGTTTACTTAGAAACCGATGGATGTTTTTCAATAAAATAAAATTAAATTAATAGAGAATAAACATTTCAATGATTTAATTAAATTTCATTCGAAAACGTCCATCGGTTTTTGAGTAAACTCCAACCATTTCCGATGACCTGCATACCTATCTCTTTTGCTGACTGTACATGTTGCCCTGTCTGTTTACTAATAAGTCAAGCCATCACGTGCGCAAACCTGCCAAAATAGGTAAACAAACACAATTGGTTGTCGTCCAATTTAAAGTTTCTCATACGCGTGATAATAATAGTTCTTATTTCAATGCAAATACGAGTCTTGGTAAAACTAAAACAGTGCATAAAATCTTAATTTTTTATGTTTTTATTTCTTTCTGAATTTGGTTAATTGAATTAAAAATCAATTGGGGTGTCTGAGGTTTTGCGTGTTTAACGTTACACCTTGTATAACATTTTTTATTATTTTTGTAAGTATTACCTATCTACCTATCCTATTTATATTTTTTTATATGTCATTAAAAGACAAACAAGCCGATGGTTCACCTGAAGTCAAGTGGTGACCGTTGTCAGTAGTAGCCTTGCAGATGCGTGTCTATCCCAGAGACAAAGTTGAAATGCCTTATGTGCCTGTATCTACACCGACATTTGTGCCAGTGTGGTCGTAATACTTCCCCAAACGAACACCTTCACAAACACCTCTACAACAGTTCTCTATACTTAACTGTGTGAATTTGATAATTAAATAACTACCTTATGCCAATGCGTCCGCGTGAATGTCGGTTTTCGCCGATGTAGACGAAGTCAAAGAATAAAAAGTAGCCTATCGTCGTTGAGAGTGTGCGAGTGAGTTGAGAATCAAGAATCTACATGATTCTCAACAGTAACAACCAGTACTTTGTAAAAAACTTGATTTAAAGGAGTGTCCGTAGAGTTTCTTGCTCGTTCTTCTCCATAGAGACCTACCTACGTTTTGGAACGAGCAACTAGCTTCAACTCTCTGACCGACTCCTTGACAATTCAAAAGTGCCTGCCTGTAAATGGTTTAATTGAAATAAACGCTTTGACTTTGACTTTGAGTGCAATTACGCAAAAATTTACATTTTTATATATCGTGATTTCGCTTATTTAACATAAGATCGAAATTTGCGGTGTTTAAAAATGTTAGTTATGTTAGCATTGCACTCTCAACGACGCTATGTCCTTTCTTGTAAGTTCAAGCTTAGCCTTTACCAAATACCTATCATCAAAATCGGTTCAGTAGTTCAGCCGCGAATGCTTATCACACAAACGAACTCACTTTTTTTTATTAGTATAGATAAGTACAAGGTAATATTATTAGCACTAATTAAATGGGGAAAATCCCTTTTGTCATGGAAAAACTATCTCCTTTTATAGATATATCATTTCTCACTTATATGTTAACTGAAATACTAAGACTTCTTAAAACAAAAACATAAAAATCAAAAGTTATAGCAATTTAAACTTTGTGCCTTTAGAATAAAATCCGCTGAAATTGTATGAACAGTAAAAGTAAAATTTGGAGTCCTAAGTATTTATATCAGTATATTTTACGTGATATTGTGTAATCTACATTTTGAAGTGAAGCTGAAAGGTGGTGTCGTTTAAAAATGTATTTAGTTATTAGATTATTATTAGCTTTTTGTGTTATTTTAGGTTTAACAAAGGTGCGTAAATAATACTCACATTTTTTTTTATTTACTTTAAGTTTTCTTTGGACATCACTGTCATCGGTGAAAGAAAAACATTGTGAGAAAACCTGGACTTATTTGTGGTGACGCACGGATAATGCCTGGAAGAGCTACTGGTCCATCCAGTAGCTCTTCCAGGCATTATCCGTGCGTCGGGCAACCTTCTTATCTTGCTTTGCCTGGAAGGAGACCACTTGGCAGGGGCGTAGCTACCGCCGTTTCAGCCGTATCAATGATACGGGGCCCCCGGGCTGCAGGGGCCACAACGTGTGAAAGTAAAATTTCATGAAATGTTACCCACAATCTCACTCAAACTTAGGTCGTTCGCTTCGAGCAGTCATGTTATTATTTCTATGCCTTTTTTGTGTAAACAGGAGCCAAGAGTTTATGCCGAAAACCAGTGCTTAGCAACCCTTTAGGGGGGGGGGGGGGGACCTAAGCATGATGCTGACGCTTGAACCTTTTGCTTCCGGTATTATAGTTCTGTGTATACTACAGGCTGTAATGCTGGAAACAATAAATTGTATTCTATTCTAATCAAAATAATGTACCATACATTTTATACAATGCTTTTGGGCTTCGCCGTATCGGGCAGAAGGGCCCCCTGACAAATTTTGATACGGGGCCCTTCTAGGTCAAGCTACGCCAATGCCACTTGGCCCAAGTATTCCTGGACATAGTGCATTCTCTCACCATCTTGACTATAATATAATGTAATAATTTATAGTGTTTGACCACACATACATTTTTACTGTGTAGTCGGATTTCTATGTTTCTTTGTTTACTACCTATATAGTGTACACTTCAAGATTAGACCCATAAATTTCATAGTGAAAAAAGGGATGACTCAATTTGTATAGTGTTACCGTTTCTTAATTAATTTGAATTATATAAGAAATAAGCACTAAAATGCGAAAAACTAACTAAAAATTAACTTTATTTTCGAAAGTCGGTGGCAATATACAACAACAAATAGAACCAAAGCCGCCAACTTGCGAAATTAAATTAATTTTTTACTTTTTAGGTCTTTATGGCGGTTGCCTATTTTGTGAATAAGATTTTGAACAGATTAAGACTGAGATCACAATGGCATTTTTTCAGCCTAATGTAAAGTTCAACAGTGAAAACCTTAAGTTTTTGGTTTTGTTTCAGATAATTGAAGCTTGGTGGGCACCATCGCCGTGGTACAGACCTAGATTTGTACCAGCTTATGGTCCGGGGTTTGGACCACGTTTCGGACCGGGATTCGGAAGAGGATATGGCCCATTTTATGGACCACCACCTCCTCCACCGTTCTGGTTTGGGTGAATTATTGACCGCCTATAACAACGAAGTAACGAAATGTGTGATACAAAAACGACTACTGAATTAAATACTAAACTGTAACTTTGTTTCTATTATTTTGAACTGTATTTATTACATACAATAATATAAATAAATAATCACATACAAGTTTAACATTATAACATGAGCATAATATCACACTGTATCCACACATCTTTAAAAAAAATAACTTTTCCGTCTTTATATGTTTTGGAAACAACTTTGTTTGTAAAAAAACAATTCACAATTATTTAAAAAAGTTTCGGAAGTCAGAAGAAATCCAATACGGACCCAATATTTAGGTAAACCAGGTATGTCATGTGAAATGTAAAACTGCGCTAATGCAGAAAAGTGTTTTTTGGTATAACTGCCATTTATTACCTAATATAATTAAAAATATGACTGTTATATAAAATTTAAAAGGACACTTAACGAAATATTAACTGAGAAAAGTTATTACATAATCTAGCAAAATGGGGGATAATAGATCCCACCGACACCCAGTGTGAGTGCGGTGATCCTGACCAGACAATGGCCCACTTACTACAGTGCCCAAAGTGCCCCTACACCTGCACCTTAGAGGACATTAAAAACGCCACTAATGCTGCGATAAATGTGGCTACTTACTGGGTCCAAGTAGTCTAGCATAAAGGAAAACCATCGATTCGAAAAGAAGAAGAAGAATTACACAATTGACGACTTACTTAATGATGAATCGCTGAGTGATTTTATCATTGTAACGTTAATTGTAATCAGTTCGACATTTTTATTTTTTGTAACCTAAACATGACATTTATTTAACTAAATTTGACATTTATAATTTTTATGATTTGACATTTATCCTTCGTAAAATATTTTTTTATTTGATTTTGGAATTTAATGTTATTTGCATGCCCATGCGACGGTAGAATAAGTTTGGAGGATTTTATTATGTAAAACAGAACATCTATGTACTAATTATTACCCAGGTATGCAAATTAATGAAATGATTTGATTTGAAAATATAAAAAAATAATAACTCAGGATGTTTAAATATAATTATATAAGAATAACGAAAAAAATACAATACCATAATCCGACTTTTTTAATTAAGAGCAAATTCATAGTTTTTTGAGAAAGAGCTACTCATTTAGTTCTGAAAAAACTAAGACTTTGTTAAAATAAAAATCTTTACTTATATTTCGACTCTATGCCATCCAAATACTTAAATTTCCACTCAATTAACTGTTTGGCTGGTCTGCAGCAATTTCTCAGTCGAATTGTTAGCATCCAACACAATGCAATGGCCGATCGTTTGTGGAAAAAATGAGGTCTTCAATGAATTACGATTTTAATAAAAAGCTAGAGATAATGGTTGAAGAAATATCATGGTACCAGATGATACTGTTTTATGGAGCTAATGATTCAATATGTATTATTAAAACATTTTTTTTATTGTCACCGCTCCCGCTCTACGTAGACACCTCAGCACGCGTAGCATGACCACGCCATGTCTACGGAAGAATAGACATAGGGTGGTCATGCTACGCGTGCAGGAACGGTCTCAGATAAGTCACAGTATAAGTAGTAGTACTACCGTACAGTAGCGACACGCTCCGCCTCCTTCCGAAACTGTTCTTCACCTCCTCCCGCGTCGAACGACTGGTACTGGGAAACGGCGCGTACACACGCACGCATTTGTACAGTCTGTAATTTTGATAGTAGTGTAGGCAATTTTTATATGGAGTGTCGTGGGTGTGGATCAGCGGTCGGGCTATAGTCGCGATTTAATTCCAGCGACAATTAATATCCAAAATGTTTGTTTTTGACAGATCGTGACTTAATGGTTATGCGAGGAGCTCGTGGCTAAGTTAAAGCCGTACAGATCGATCGGTCAAAGGTTAAGCTACGCTAGCCGCCGTCGGTCTGTGGATGGGTGACCATCCCTTTCATACCGAGTTCTCTCCGTGCCTCGAATAGCACGTAAAGCCGTTGGTCCCGGCTGTCATTTGTAGATCTTTGGCAGTCGTTATGGGTAGTCAGAAACCAGAAAGTCTGACAACCAGTCTTACCAAGGTGTATCGTGTTACCCAGTAACTGATGATGGGTTGTGGAGGTCCGATAGGCAGTCGCTCCATGTAAAACACTGGTATTCAGCTGCATCCGGTTGGACTGGAGGCCGACCCCAATTTAGTTGGGAAAAAGGCTAGGCATGGTTATTAAAACCTTGGTAAAATTATCTGCCTGACCCTAGGGAGTAGCTGCTCATATCAAGCTCGCTACGATCCTCAAGAAGCCTGCCAAGCGTGGGGATTATGACATACTTTCCCTCCTTATGGGGGAGGCCTTTTTAGGGTACCGTACAAAAAAAACGGAACCCCTATAAGATCACTCGTGCATTTGTCTGTCCGTCCGTCTGTCACACCCAATTTGCTCCGAATCTACTGGACCAAACACAGACTGATGTGCAATATAATTTTTTTTTTAAATAAGGGTCATTTTCGGGGGACTAATTAGGAAATTGAAAAAAAAGTTTTGCAAACCTTTATGTGTCATATCAAATGTAAGGGCTCGTTGTTGTATTGTGAAATAAATAGTTTTGATTTTATTCATGAAAGAAGACGAAAAGTGACCATTCCCTCCTTCTGATCTCCGAAATTATTGAGCCTAAAATTTTGAAAAAAATACATAATATAGTACATTGCTTGTAGATTACAGAAAAGCCTTTATGAATTCTATCAATTGAAACTTTGGCATTGTACAGAACCCTCTCCACGCGAATTCAACTTGCACTAGGCCGGTTTTTTCAACATTTGACGACCAAGCTCACTTCACCGAAATCCACCGGAGAATATTTTTACAAAACAGACTAATAAATCCATATAGGTAGCTAAAATCATAAACCACATCATCATTCATTATCAAAAACATCAACCTATTACAAAAAATCCAACAAAAACCCAAAGATATTTTGGTCCTATAGGTACCGTCCTCTTATTAAAGTTACCGTGTGGGTAATCGTCACCTTTAGTCTGGCAACACCGCGGCTGTGTAATAATTAAATATTTTCATAACACGACAACACTGGCTCGTGCCTATAAATCACGAAGAGTGCGGGTTTTCACTGTTGAAATATATACGTTACGAGAAATTCATCATCTGCTCAGCCTTTTCCTAACTATGTTGGGATCGGCTTTCAGTCTATCCGGATGCAGCTGAATACCAGTGTTTTACATGGAGCGACTGCCTATCGGACCTCCACAACCCAGTTACTGGGTAACACGATACCCCTTGGTAAAACTGGTTGTTAGACTTTCTGGCTTCTGACTACCCTTGATTTTTCCTTGGTCTGAAATGTTGCCTGTAATATTATTATTAAAAAGGTGCAAAAGGTTAGCAAATACGCTACTTTTAACATTTGAGACCGGCGTAGGTTATGTATTGGAACGAAAATTTAATATAGAACGAATAATGTGATAAATTGTCGGTATGTTGCTAATTGATAATTGGTTGATAGAGTTGTAAACAACCAATCAAAGTTTCTTATTTGCGCCAGACAATTTGCCACATTAATTACGCGTTGATTTTAGTTCAAGAAATCGGGGGTTAGTTGCTTAATTTAAAATAAGACTGCCGTGCGAACCGTGGGTGAAACATTCAAATAATAGAGTAGAATATCAACCTGTTTTTGTCGCCATACCGAGGAATGTCTTCTTCTCATCCAAAGAAATCACAAGTCCAGGTTTTCTTACGAAGCTTTCCTTCACCGATGTCAATGACGTTAAAGGTAAACTTGGAAAGTACAGACTCCAGAACATCAAGCCATACCAAACTGTCAATTTTTCTCAATTAATTATAAACCTTATTATTTTATAATAAAGTTGAAAATATATCAAATATTTTTGACAGATTGTAGCTTGATGCTGGCCTGTGTTCGTTATTATTATTATGAATTTAAAAAGTCTCGCGGGTAGTTTAACCACTGGATTATCACTACGTTAATGACTAAAAACCGGATGACGTCACCGTACCGTGCAACAATGCAACCGCACATTAATAAGGGGTAAATTCATAACGCTACCGCTTTATAATACCGTTCTACGGCCTCTATTATATTAGAACAATGGCCATATAGCCGTATAGCCCTTAAATATTTTGAATATCTCCAAGCAATTTGTCAATGTCTCTTAAAAAAATCATTTTATATCGTGAGTCAGGGGTTGGCATTGTCATTCATAACTTTGTTTATAATATGTGATAAAAATGTTTGTATAGGTAGATAATTTGACGGTAGCATTCATGTACAAAAACCAATATAAACACTTCTTTCTATTACTAACACGTAATGTCCCACTACTGGGCAAAAATCTGACCTCAGTCTTTCCAGGTGTTCTTGTCATGCACCACTTCGTCGCAAGAAGGAAGCAGTTGCAAGATGACCTTGAGTTATCTTGCAACTGCTTCCTGGACCGGGCTTGACGACGCTTTAGGTACCCATTGAGTGGAGACTTTTCCAGCGGTTACTCTTTAAGTGCCTGACGTGACCCGCTTAATACGAATTCAACCAAGCAGCCTTTTAGCCCATGTCTAGAATACCCGTTTTGAAAATACGGACTTAGCGTTATCATTTCAGGTGTGAATAAAAAGGGGCAAGGTCGAAGTGGTTTTTAAATTAGAATGTTGTTTCATTGGAAACGCACACGACATTTGTAATTCAGTTATGTGTAAGTTGCTGTGCATCAATGTATTTTGTATATCAATGAGGCAAGGGCGTCGCCAGAGGGGGGCAAGTAAGGGCAGTTGCCCCCCCCCCCCCCCCTTAGAGATTCCAAAAGCTTCATATGCTTTTGACTGTATTTAAAATTCATACTTTTCTTATCTACCATCTATCAACTTGCCCTCCCCACAACTTGTCGCCAGTACTCGCCAGCTGATGGTCTACTATCAGCTAGCGAGTACTGGCGACGCTCTTGCAATGGGGTGAAGAAAAGTGGGTTTGTATTTTAGTTTTGGTTGGAAATACTCTGCCGAGACCCCTCCGTGTCTCGGAAAGCACGTGTAGCCATTGGTTCCGGCTGTCAAATGTAGATCTTGACAGTCGTTATGGGTAGTCAGAAGGCAGAAAGTCTGACAACCAGTCTTACCAAGAAGTACCGTGATGCCCAGTAACTGGATTGTGGAGGGCTGACAGGCAGTCGCTTCGTGTAAAACATAATACTTTCATATCAGTATTATAAACTATAGGAATGCCCGAATAATGTTTTTGTCTGTGAAATTCAGCCATTTAACACTGCATAGTGTGAGCAAAATTTCGAAGAATTTTAAACAATGTTGTATGTATATTATTATTTAATATTATAGGTTAGTTAGATAAGGCACATATATACTTTTTCTCTTTCTTTTCTCACACACTATTGTCTACGTTTCTTTTTCATTTCTCCTTTTGCAGGTTTGCTGGCAGAAATTTCTTAAGAAATAAGCAGTACCTTTGTACTCATATTTTATAATGTTTTTTTCATGTGTTGTCTACTGTGTGTACATAAATAGTAAAATAAATAAATGTTTTTTCCTTGTAGTCGCCACAAGTAAAGGCTATTTTTATTGTACCAAGCAAAGTATGTAAATCGTTTATTTACCTCACCGTCGATACCTGTCGCTCTGCCGTCCAGACATACGTACAAACATAATAACTTCTTCGCATTGTGTTGAAAACTGCGCAGGAGTCGCCATGCTGTGCGATATCCGCGCGATCGGCAGGGGTGGCACTGTTGAATTATTCATAAAAAAATATTTTATTTATAGTTAAAATATTTTTTTCATGTGCACATTTTTGCTGGGTCATGTGTTCGCATAAATGGTGGGTCTTATAGAAGTACACGACAATAAAAAGCGTTTTAGTAGTTTAGTTTGAATGTTTTAATAGACATTGGAAATTCCAAACTGTTATGTTAAATTGGCTGCTAACTGGTTGCAAAATGAGTGGTCAATAAAGCCCGGTTTCCACTGCGAAAGAGTAATGAGCCGAAAAGCCGAAAACGGAGCGGACTTTGTTTTCATGAAATAGTTTGTGTTTGCGTTTCTACCAAGGAAGAGTTTAGTCGTCCAATTCCCACCGCAAAAGAATGAAGCGAGAAATGATGAAGCGAGCTCATTTTTACTCTTTTTGCCCGCTGAGTCATTTCCACTCGACTCTTAGTTGGTGGAAATACATGTTTGCAGTTTACTCTTGCGAGTTAAACGGAGTCCTTAATGGGTCCGCTCCGCTCGCGGTGAAACCGGGCTTAAAGGGGGATACCACACCGAAGCGGAGCGAAGCGGTGGAAAATGGAGCACAAGAGGGTTGGTACTTTTTTATGGGACAGCCCGCCACACTATTCCCTAACCACTTTAACTGTAAGCCAGAATCAACAGTGGCGACCACCAGAAAAGCGCCAGAGCAATGAAGCTCGACGAGTCCCAGAGATTCGACTGTCTTGGATCCCGCAACGAAATTAATCAGAAAAGAACAGCGGAGGAGTAAGAAAAACATATTTTACACTTCCCTCCAAATCAAGCAGGAGACAGAACAGAACTAGGCCAATAGGACCAAAGGGACGTTTAGGGTTGGTACTGCAATTACTGATCAACTGGGTTCTTCTTCTTCTTTTCGAATCGATGGTTTTCCTTTATGCTAGACTACTTGGGCCCAGTAGGTAGCCACATTTATCGCAGCATCAGTGGCGTTTTTAATGTCCTCTAAGGTGCAGGTGTAGGGGCACTTTGGGCACTGTAATAAGTGGGCCATTGTCTGGTCAGGATCACCGTACTCACACTGGGTGTCGGTGGGATTTATTATGCCCCATTTTGCTAGATTGTATTTGCAGCGGCCTACCTGGGTGCGCAGCCTATTGAGCGCTAGTCTATCAACTGGGTTGTGATAACTGTACCATCACCTACCTTTTCTTTCTTTTTTCTTTTTTCCCAACTATGGTGGGGTTGGCTTCCAGTCTAACCAGAAGCAACTGAATACAAGAATTTTACATGGAGCGCCTGCCTATCTGACCTCCACAACACAGTCGCTGGGTAACACGATATTCCTTGGTAAGACTGGTTGTCAGATGTTATAGCTTCTGACTACCTATAACGACTGTCAAATATCTACGAATGACAGCCGGGACCAACGGCTTACGTTCTTTCCAAAGCACGGAGTGGTCTCAGTCTACTATGATTGATACACAATTTTCGTCATTTCTTATTTTTACTTTGAAACAAAGTTTATCTCATGGGAATAATAATATGTACTTATCGAATAAGGTTGAATGTTGCTTAACTAACCAGAGTCTACCGTACACAGTATACCGTACTTCATAACCTTAATAATAGAGTGACATAACTAATAGAAATACAGTTGTTTAGGAAATCGCAAAAATTGTTTTGGAAATCTGGATCTAACATAATGATTTATCGTTTATAATGTTATGACTCCGTCTAGGAACTAGGTACCTATCTCTTTCTCTGTCGAAGTCATATTGAACCAATCAGTCAGTTTATTATTACTATACTCTTACTGTACGGTAGTACTAATATTTATACTGTGATAAATATTAGTACTACCGTACAGTAGCGACACGCCCCGCCTCCCTCTGAAACACTGTTCCTCTCCTCTTCCCGCGTCGCACCTGCTCTTGCACCTGCTAGTGTAGGTAATTAAATCGTTTCGTTTGTATGCAGTGTCGTAGGTGTGTTATTACTAAGCGTGGTTCTTGTCCTTCAAACTCCTTTGTCTTAAACGTGTTTAAAAAAATCTGATTGTGACAACCCTAAGACTTTTGCGGTGGCTACCCGTGTAAGGCGTGTAGGGTGTTACATTTTCTTATTTATTTTTTAAGAATATAATATTTTTTTGATACTCTTTTTACCATACTTATCTGTTTCGGAGAGTTTTTATGATACATTATAAAAGGTGTTCTTTTTCGTCATACTATGGTTTTGGTCCTGGTTTTGCTTGGCATTAATACTCTTACATGGTTTTCACTCCTCTACTATTTTGCTACATCTCCGAATTGTAGTGGTCGTTTGATTTCACTTGGACGAAGATGCAGGCAAAAGCTATACATAAAATCGACCTGTATTTTCCAAAATATTTTAATTTTTTTTGAAACTTAATCTCAGGGCAAGGTATTTCATTTTTTTTTTTTTTGGGTCCCTCTTCTGGACAAAACCCTCCCTCCACACTCTATGCATCTCTCTATCATCAGAAATCGGTCCAGTGCATCCCACGAACCCCGCCTTACTTTGCTACTAAGAGTATTAAACAATCTGTAAAACTAACAAATGTCTGGTCCAAAAGATACAGTCCTATGATAGACGTTGACGAACGAACGAACAGACGTACCGAAGAATGGAAAGACGGAAGGATAGAAGGATGGACGGACGGACGGATAGATGGGCGGAAGGACTGAAGGACAGACGGATAGACGGACTTTATACATACGGAATAAATCGGACGGACCGACGAACGGACTGTCGCACGGATGTACAGACGAACAGACGGACAAATGGACACACAGACAGAGGTCCAGTCTTGCACCCTTGGGGTTCAGAATCCTGAAAAAATACCAACAAACTGACACGACAATTTCTTTCTTAATAAATATAAAGGTAAAAACATTGTTATTTCCCTCATTTCATTACGCCATTTTAAAATGGCGGATGGGTCGACGGGAATACCTTGTAAATAATATTATTACGAGTTTTTATCACTTTATAGACTATTATATGGTAATGAGAAGGGATTTTTACACTTCTTTTTGAATTCGTGTTTTTTCGGACACCTTAGGCGTCCATTTTGGACATTTGAATGCTAAGTCTTGTGCCAAAATATACCTATTGTGTGGCAGGATTATGTTAAAATTTTGTGTAAAGGAGTGTTAAAGGTGGGGTCTTGGCAATAAATACAGGATGGAAGAGACATCGTGACACAAACTTTTGCCGCAGATTATGTCCAGACACCAGCACTTGAAACCATACCAAACTGTCAAATTCTTCCAATTGAATAAGAACCTTACTATTTAGGAATAAAGTTAAAAATGGATCAAAGAAATTTGACAGATTATTGTAGCTTTATATGCTGGTCTCTGTACAAGATTCTGGACCCTACAGCGTTAACATTTTTCTTCATCATCTTCCTACCCTGGCTGGTCCCGTGTTATTTGATGTCGGCGCACCACGTCTCCTTCTTCCATTCCGTCCTGTCAACCGCCATGATCATCAACGTCAACGTTTAGACGCCCACCGCTGGAGATGGGTGTCCAAGGGACCCAGGCGTAATCGCCATGCTTGGCCGATGCATGTTGGTCATCGCAGTAGGTGTTATGGTACTCAGAAGGACGCTGCTGTCCATCCTCTAGTCAATATCTCTGTCGCCTTCTACGACACCCACGGGTAGAAATGGGGTGGTGCTATTCGCGGGCGGCACCACGTAGCTGAACCGTGATATCACTGACTCCTTTTTTTCATATCTTTCTATCTAATCTATCCATCTTTTCTTAGGCGTTCCTCGAATCTTCCTCTCCATTTATCCACATTTATATTCATAACTCTCAAACCATCCTATCCCATCGCTTATTTACAAAAAGTGCTGTTTCATACACTTTGACGGAGAACTGTAGATGTTGAATTGGATAATTGACTAAACCTTAATTTTAACGCTGGAATCTATACTATTTTTGAGTTGGCTCAAAAAATAGCATGGTATAATTTTTCTTTCTTTTTACCTGTTGATAGGCGTACGTTTGACCACTATCTCACTTGATGGGAAGCGATGATGTGGTATCTAAAATAAGCAAGTAACATGTGGAAATCACTACGTTTCCACATCGTACCTACATTCACTAAGTATACTGGAGTATCTAGATTCTGTATATAAAAGAAGCACGATTGTTAGTTTTCCCAAAAAATAAAAATTCGCTGACAGTAAGTACATAGAAAAGGCAAATTACAGAATGGAGTAAGTAGGTACCAAGAAATCGCAATCTTCAACAAATTCCATAAGATCTTGTAATGCCACCAAAATTACCGATACATAGTTTTACTCAGAATTAAACTTACCTATTTAGGTAAGACAACTCAAGTCAGTGAGTTATTTCCATACATACCCAGACCAGTAAATATTTCCATGTGTACATTAATTCTGGTTAATTAAACTTATTTTAACGATAAAAAACGCTTACAATTTATTAGTAGACAACTTATAATGGTACAGTTGTGAGGTGTAAGAGTGTATCTGTATTTTGTGTAAATAAAACCTGTAGACTATATTGGTCAAATGTTGGTGTGCTACATACCTACCCCTGTTTACTTGTTTGTACTACATACCTACCTCTGCCTACCTCTATGGGTATCACATCCTGTATGTGTATCACACACATGGGTATACATGCAGGTACAAAAAAAATGGTAATTGATGGGAAAAAATAGTACATTATAAGCCCACGTTTCCTCATAATGCTTTCATTCAACAATAACAGTGATGTTTAAGCTCATGTCAACCTCTAGTCAACCAAAGGGGGTTCAGCCATAATCAGTTTGACGATGCATGTTGGCGATCCCAGTAGGTGTTATGGTACTCAGAAGGACGCTGCTGCTCATCCTCTGGTCAATATCCATCTGTCGCCCTCTACGACACCCGAGGGTAGAAATGGGGTGGTGTTATTCGCGGCCGGCACCACGCAGCTGTACTTGCTTAATAACATTAAACAAATTTATGCTTAAACTAGCGGGCCCGGCAGACGTTGTCCTACCTGAAAATAAAATAAAACCCGACTACAGCGCCACCTACCGGGTCCAATTGTGAATCTAAACCATTCTGGAATCCACTGGAACACACACAAAAAATTTCATCAAAATCGGTCCAGGCGTTTAGGAGGAGTTCACTTTCATACACACGCACAGAAGATTTTTATACTCGTATTTAAGATAAAAACTGAACGCCTTAACAACTGGGCAATCAACATTTTGCACTTACGACGTTATTTTTCAGTACAGCCATATGTGCAGTAGAAAATATTCGACGCTCGCAGCTAGACCTTCCATAATTATACAGAAAAGCTTTCTTGAAACCACCGTTATTATTTATACGTTATAACTTATTTGCACGGGATTCTTTATGTACTTACAACACAATGAATTTCATTGAACAAACAATAAGTTGGCGTGTTCAAAATGTCCCGTAGAGTTCCCAACACGGGACGAATTGGCGATAATGCTAACTTTACGGTGTTGTAACGAAAAAAAATGCTTTCTTCTTCTAAATGGTGATCAGGGAAAGAGATGAAGAAAAAAGCGGCCAAGTGCGAGTCGGACTCGCCCATGAAGAGTTCCGTAGCAACAAGTAAGGTAAATTGCGGTTTACGATTTATGACTTTAATACGTCATAAATCGCTTACATTTTATTAGTAGACAACTTATAATAGTACAGTTGTGAGGTGTACGGGTGTATCTGTATTTTGTGCAAATAAAACCTGTAGACTATATTGGTCAAATGTTGGTGTGCTACATACCTACCCCTGTTTACTTGTTTGTACTACATACCTACCTCTGCCTACCTCTATGGGTATCACATCCTGTATGTGTATCACACACATGGGTATACATGCAGGTACAAAAAAAATGGTAATTGATGGGAAAAATAGTACATTATAAGCCCACGTTTCCTCATAACGCTTTCTTTCAACAATAACAGTGATGTTTAAGCTCATGTCAACCTCTAGTCAACCAAGGGGGGGTTCAGCCATAATCAGTTTGACGATGCATGTTGGCGATCCCAGTAGGTGTTATGGTACTCAGAAGGACGCTGCTGCTCATCCTCTGGTCAATATCCATCTGTCGCCCTCTACGACACCCAAGGGTAGAAATGGGGTGGTGTTATTCGCGGCCGGCACCACGCAGCTGTATTTGCTTAATAACATTAAACAAATTTATGCTTAAACTAGCGGGCCCGGCAGACGTTGTCCTACCTGAAAATAAAATAAAACCCCACTACAACGCCACCTACCGGGTCCAATTGTGAATCTAAACCATTCTGGAATCCACTGGAACACACACAAAAAATTTCATCAAAATCGGTCCAGGCGTTTAGGAGGAGTTCACTTTCATACACACGCACAGAAGATTTTTATACTCGTATATAAGATAAAAACTGAACGCCTTAACAACTGGGCAATCAACATTTTGCACTTACGACGTTATTTTTCAGTACAGCCATATGTGCAGTAGAAAATATTCGACGCTCGCAGCTAGACCTTCCATATACAGAAAACCTTTCTTGAAACCACCGTTATTATTTATACGTTATCACTTATTTGCACGGGGTTCTTTATGTACTTACAACACAATGAATTTCACTGAACAAACAATAAGTTGGCGTGTTCAAAATGTCCCGTAGAGTTGCCAACATGGGTTGAATTGGCGATAATGCCAACTTTACGGTGTTGTAACGAAAAAAAATGCTTTCTTCTTCTAAATGGTGATCAGGGAAAGAGATGAAGAAAAAAGCGACCAAGTGCAAGTCGGACTCGCCCATGAAGAGTTCCGTAGCAACAAGTAAGGTAAATTGCGGTTTACGATTTATGACGTATTAAAAAAAACTAGTCACTAGATCTCGTTCAAACCAATTTTCGGTGGAAGTTTACATATTAATGTACACCATATATTTTTTTTAGTTTTATCATTCTCTTATTTTAGAAGTTACAGGGGGGGGGGACATTTTACCACTTTGGAAGTGTCTCTCGCGCAAAAACTAGTCACTAGATCTCGTTCAAACCAATTTTCGGTGGAAGTTTACATATTAATGTACACCATATATTTTTTTTAGTTTTATCATTCTCTTATTTTAGAAGTTACAGGGGGGGGGGGGGGGAACATTTTACCACTTTGGAAGTGTCTCTCGACAAACTATTCAGTTTAGAAAAAAATGAAATTAGAAACCTCAATCTCATCTTTGCAGATCTATCCATAGATATGCCACACGTATGGGTTCGATTTGAAAAATGTTTGAGTTTCAGTTTTTATGTTTATTTATTGTTTTTTTCTATTTTTGTGTGAAAATCTTAATGCGGTTCACAGAATACATCTACTTACCAAGTTTTAACAGTATAGTTCTTATAGTTTCGGAAAAAAGTGGCTGTGACATACGGATGGACAGACAGACAGACATGACGAATCCATAAGGGTTCCATTTTTTGCCATTTGGCTACGGAACCCTAAAAAGGGGTTCGCGGAAATCTTGACAATTGTAGAGGCAAAGTTAACATATTATTCCAAATTCGCATTTAAAACTAGAACATAACACATACTAAAGTACTCAAGGACAACGTAACTACAGGAGAAATAAAATTAGAAATCGGATGAGCAGTTACTGTTTCTTAGATTACGGCGATAAAAACACACAAAAGGTTTAGTTTGTAATGCTTTTTTTTATTTTATATATCCTACTAGCTTTTGCCCGCGACTTCGTCCGCGTGAATGTCGGTTATAATGGTTACAGACGAAGTCGCAGAATAAAATGTAGCCTATGTCCTTCCCCAGGTTTCAACCTATTTTCATACCAAAATTTCATCAAAATCGGTTCAGCTGTTTCATCGCGAAAGCGTAACAGACAGAGTTACTTTCGCATTTATAATATTAGTATGGATTAGGCATGCGTTTGACCACTACTCAGATATTAAGTGATGATGCGTCTAAGGTGGAACACGCTTGCCTAGGATGAAGCGGTTCACTCGTGCCTTGAAGATACCCAGATTAATAATAATATGTATAATAATATAATATGTGGGGACATTTCACACACGGCCATCTGACCCCAAACTAGGGAGACCCTGTACTATGGGTGTCAGACAGCTGATATACATACACAAATATATTTTAAATACATACATATATAGATAAACAACACCCAGACACGATTATACTTATCGGGGAACAGAGAGGCGGGCAGTGAATTCCACAGTCTGACAGTTCGCACAATAAATGTGGAAGCAAAGCGCTTGTAATATTAGCTTTGCCTACGACTTTGTCCTCGTGATATTTCTTGATGTACAGTTAGCAAAAGTATCAGTATCCATGATCGTCAGATATAGTTAAAGTTTACTTAGAAACTGATGGACGCACTGAGTAAGCCGTTATACCTCATTGAGTCGAAAATCACCCGGAAGACTTTAAAGCATAACCTTTTGTTTTTGAATAAAATAAAATTAATAGAGAATAACATTTCAATGATTTAATTTCATTTTAAAACATCCATTAGTTTCTAAGTAAACTTCATCCATTTCCGATGACCTCATACCAATATCTTTTGCTGACTGTACATTAATATTTTAAAACTACAAGGCTAAAAAGTTCGTTTTTTAATTGTTTATATGCGTAAATCACCTGAATTACTGGTTCAATTTTGGTCAAATTTTTTAGCTAATAAGAATCTACGTTTTCTGTGAGTGCTGCAATATTTTATTATACAAAACTAGCTTCTGCCCGCGGCTTCGCCCGCGTGAAAAGAACGATTATCCCAAGGGAACATATTACCGGGATAAAAAGTATCCTATATGTTAATCCAGGAAATGGTCTATCTATGTGCCAATTTTCATGCAAATCTGTTTAACGGTTTGAGCGTGATTGAGAAACAAACATCCAAACAACTTCACAAACTTTCGCATTTATAATATTATATAGTAGGATAAGGTTTTGTAAGAAAATACACGGTTAAGAAACATAAACAACGGTCATTTTCATAACTTATTTCGTGAGTTTCATTTAATAATTTTGTTTAGTAGATAGTAAAGTATATAATAATATTATTTCAATATTTTCTATGAGTGCTTTATGCTTTTTATTATAAAAAAAATTGTAAGAAAATACACGGCTAAAAACATAAACAACGGTTATACTATTTTCATTGAATAATATTATTTAGTAGATAGTGAAGTAATATTATTTTAATACTAGCATTAGTGAGCAAAGTACGGACTTATTTGCATAGGTCAACCGTCGAAGAGATTCTCTAACTATGATGGCGGACCAAAGAATAAGAAGGCAGATGCGACATTTTTCTTTTAATTCGCTCTTTTAACTTGGGTGACTGTAAAAATCTTAAACTTAGGTGAAATGAGATCGAGGTGAGTTGTCAATCCCTCCAGAGCCTTGAACCCGCACAGTTATCGGTATTTTCATCATCATCATATCAACCTTCAGACGCCCACTACAGGGTATAGGTCTCCCCCAAAGACCTCTGTATTTGTGGATTCCATTGGGGGAGTTAAGCCGTAATCGCCATACTTGGCTGATGAATGTTGGCGATCGCAGAAGTGTTATGGTACTCAAAGGATGCTGCTGTCCATCCTCTGGTCGATATCACTTTGTCGTCTTCTACGACACCCACGGGTAGAAATGGGGTGGTGCTATTCTCGGCCGGCACTACACGGCGGTATTTTCGGTATTTTATCGAGTACATTTCGGAAGATTTATTCAGAAATTCAGTTCTTTAGAATTGCACAACTTAATTTCCCCATCCCCATTCCATCATCGGAAGAGCAGAGATACGGCGCGAAGCGTCACCACTATATGGTTGAAATTTCACGGTCTCAAACCAGGCGCTTAACTTCCACATTTATTGTGCGAACTGTCAGGCTGTGGAATTCACTGCCCGCTTCTCTGTTGCCCGATAAGTATAATCTGAGTTTCTCAAGGCACGAGTGAACCAGTTTATCTTAGACAAACGTGCTCCACCTTAGGCCGCATCATCACGAGAGATGCGGCCAAACGCACCTTCTCAGTTAACATAAATAAATAATTATATATAATAATATACATACCTAACGTACTATAATATAGGTACTACATACATTCATACATACCTAATGGACCAGCTACTGATCTCCCTTGGAGCAATCAATCCCTAGCAGATGGAATATGAGTTCTCTAAGTCAAGTGGTGGTAACCTAGACTGCCTAATGTAGTCTTGCGTTGTCTGACCTCTACAACCCTGGGTAGCACGATACCGTTTGGTAAGACTGGTTGTCAGACATTCTGACTACCTGTAACGACTATCAAAGATCTACGAATGACAGCCACGGTTAACATTAAATACCCTACTTCTATTTTACAGGAATGATGTTACTGATTTGTGTAAACCATAATTAAAATAATATCGCGTTATTATCATAGAAGCGATAGCACTATCGGTCAGTCGGTCTAACCTAACCTAAAATTGTAATTTAGCATTGATTTTAAAAGAGTGTTCATGAAGTTTCTTACTTGTTCTTCTCCATAGAAACCTAAAGTTTGGGACGAGCAACTAGCTTCAACTTTATAAGTGACTGACTCTCAAGTCAAAAGTACCTGGAAATAATTAATTTAAAATAAATGGTTCTGAGTTAGGTCAGTTTATGAAAATTAGTGGACCACTCTACAAAAATACTCTATGACGAAAATTCCGAAACGAATATTCCAGTAGTAAATGACTAATTTATTCCAAATCCCGTCCGCTATTGTTATGTTGGCAGCGCCAATCTCCAGCCAATGCCGCTATTAGGCTGCGAGATTGGACAAATATCCTAGTGTTTACTCTCGTTTTGTCTTCTCTGCATTAAATTATAGTTCATCGGACAATAGACACATTTGAGTAGAAGAGAAAAAAGTATTTCAAAATCTGTTTTAGCAGTAGTAGAAACTCTTTATGAAAGAGCTTGTCCGAGAAAGTACTTTAATCTTGCTGATCCAAGGTCGTAGCCAGGAATTGTATTCGGGAATTGGGCTCTGTGCTAGAAACAATAAGGAACATAATCAAGTGGGCGAAAAACGTGGAATTAAAATTATTATCATAAATCAAAGATCCGAAGAAAAGAGTTGAAAGTATTTTAGTTATTTATTCAACGACAACAAACAGTAGTGTAATAATAAGTATACAGTATAGATTAGAACTTAATAATAAATGTAACAAATACACTACTCACAACGTTATTTACTTTAAAGTGTTGTATTTTAGCAAATATGTATGCATAAAACGGTGAGTTGGCTAAGGGCATTTTGGGGAGGTTAAAATCTAGTAGCAAAATCTCATCATCATCACCATATCAGCCTATTGTCGTCCACTGCTGAACGTAGGCCTCCCCCAGAGATTGCCAACCAACCCGGTTTTGGGCAACCCGAATCCATCCGCTGCCAGCCACCTTCTTTAAATCGTCGGTCCATCGTGCCGCAGGGCGTCCCACACTACGCTTGCCCAATATTTCTGTGACAATCAATATCAAAATCTTGTTAAAAATGTACGTAAATAGAGACATTTTTGACAGGTTACGACTACGGGTTTGAATGTGAAAGTTCCTAAACGTAATTAGATATCCCCCTGATCCATTTGTATGAAACATCACCTGTCTTGCAAATAATTACTTAGAAAAAACTCAGATAATGAAACCAAAGGCAGATAGACCCTGGGGAACACTGAGTGTGAAGCCACAAAAGCAAATACAAATTCAAAATCGAATACCTTTAATTCGCTTCACGCTGTACTGACAAGTACCGTAGATAGACCGTGCGGAACACTGCGAGTGAAGCCACAAAAGCAAATACAAATTCAAAAACGAATACCTACAATTCGCTTCGCGCAGTACTGACAGTCAGTACAGCACGGAGCGAAGCATAGTTAAAAAAATAATACTAATACAAATAAAACTTCAAAATCGAATACAATCACGAGATTGTAGGTATTCGTTATTGAATTTATATTTGCTTTTGTGGCTTCACTCGCAGTGTTCCACACGGTCCACCTGCCTTTTGTTTGTAATCTGAGAGAACTACACAAGATGCAGCGATGACAAGTAAATCCGACTAGTAAGGAAATAATACCCTTTTATATCGCAGTTGGGGTCAAAAAGTGAGGAATTTGCCCCCTTCATTCGCTCCTGCTCCCTAAGGTTGTGTGTGTGGGTGTGAGGTATGTGTGTGTATATTATTATTATTTAGTCGTCGGCGGTACCGTGGGGAACTCGTTTCAAGACGGCTTTAGGCCGTGACCTCTAGGGAAGGGATCGGAGAACAGTTTGGGTGTCGATATCGATAGTTTTAGATTTATTTGTTGTTGTTGTTTTTGGGAGATTAAATGGTTGCTTTTGTGTTAAGTACTTGTTTTTTAACAGTATATAATAAATAACAGTTAAGAACAATGAAGTTTACATTAATTAATTTACTATTTTTTATTACTTACTTACTTTTGAATATGAATTTATAAACTTAATTTAGGGTTTTTTAAACATTAGCAATGATCATAAAATATAGTCCATTTTACGCAAATACCTATAAAATAATAATTATGTAAGTATTTTTATTTAATGTTGGATAAAGCATAGCTAGGTAGGTACAAAAATATTATTATATAATTCTTAAGCTTAGAAGAAAGGATTCTATCCTCTTATATCTTAAACTGCCTTACTATGTAGAAATACCACTTAAGTTCGTAACATTCACTTTAGCAAAACACATCGCATCCCCCTTAAAGTAAATTACTTTCATTATCATCCTCATCAAATTAAATAATTATACAGAGAAAAATAATTAAACAAAACAAAAAAGTTTGAAAAAAACAAAAATGTTTTTCATCGACAAATCCAATTCGCAATACGACCCCCATCACTAAAACACGCGTCACTTTCGTGTTTCATCTTTTACACCTTCCATGATGCAATCTTCTGTCTCCTTCACACTCTGGCCTCTCGCTCGCACACTCCTTGTTCCTTCGGAGACTATCGGCATAAGTTTATCGTAGTTTTACTTTTTTTTTTGTAATGGCATTTTTTATGTCACTTTGGTGGAGTATACTGTAACAGTTAGTGTGGTTTTGATCTTTTGATGTCCTAGGATCAATTACAGGTTGAAGACCTTTTTTTATTGCTAGGCGGCTGTCATTCGTAGATCTGTGACAGTTGTTATTGGTAGTCAGGTGTCGTGTTACCCAGTAACTGGGTTGTGGAGGTAAGACAGCTGCATCCAGTTCGACAGGACGTCGTCCCCAACATAGTTTGGAAAAGGCTAGGCAGATGATGAGTTAATTGATAAACCATTGAATTATTTTGTACCTACATCACTCTAATCATTATCATCTGCCTAGCCTTTTGAGGTCGGCTTTCAGTCTACCTACAGAATACCAGTGTTTTACATGGAGCGACTGCCTATCGCAACTCCACAACCCAGTTACTGGGTAACACGATACCCCTTAGTAAGACTGGTTGTCAGACTTTCTGGCATCTGACTACCCATAACGACTGCCAAAGATCTACAAATGACAGCTGGGACTAACGGCTTTACGTGCTTTCCGAGGCACGGAGGAAACTCGGTATGAAAGGAATGGTCACCCATCCACAGACCGACCGCGGCTAGCGTAGCTTAACCTATGACCGATCGATCTGTACGGCTTTAACTTAGCCACGTCACTCGAATATAGATTAAATCCTACCTTATGATTGACTGGAAGGTACTTTTTGATTATTTTTAGCAATGATACTGTCTATTTTAGACAAATGAATGCAAAAATGTCAATACAAAACCCATTAACTGAGAAAAAAATTAATTAAATTTATCTCTATTATATGGTCATTTATTACCATCTGGTGGAATTCTGATCAATTTTTAACAATAAAAAATTTTCCAAAACACCTTGTTCGAGCTCAGTTTTGACTTAACCGCCATAGAATAAAATAAATCGTACCCCAATTGTCTTTCACATAGATTGGACCAGCAGTGCTATTCTGTTATAATCTCTCTCGGTGAACACCTAGGTGAAGTGAGCTGTCATCCGTCCGTCTGCTTTGTCAATCCCTAGTATCGGGACGGATGACAGCTCACTTCACTTAGGTGTTCACCGAGGGAGATTGTAACAGAACAGATTTACAGGACCCATACATTTTTGCCCCTGGTCCTTTGTTTGTTTGTTTTTATCTCAGGAACTGCTCATATGATTTTAAATCATTAACCAATAGGATGATCCCTTTGCTATACTTTATTATAAAAAAAATATATAGATCTGTAACAAAAATCCTACAAACGGAGTCGCGTGCAAAAGCTTGTCATTTATAAAAATGAACTCAGTAAGCAGTTACACATTTAACTTCAAAATTCTCCGACAATTTTAATAATTTGAGATGATAGGTGTTACAGTCAGATTTAAAAGGTTCCCGACCCGGTTGTGACAGGTTAACTGTTAACCGTACAACGCGGTTAATATCCGTAATAATGTACCGTAACTTATCTTTTAGAGAGGAGTAGCGCTTGTCGCGGTCAGTTAGTGGATGGGTGACCATCCATTTCATACCGAGTTCCCTCCGTGCCTCGGAAAGTACGTAAAGCTGTTGGTCCCGGCTGTCATTCGTAGATCTTTGACAGTCGAATCGTTACAGGTAGTTAGGAGCCAGAAAATCTGACCACCAGTCTTAAGTACCAAGGAGTACCGTGTTACCCACTTCTAACCGACCCTGACGATGCTATTACTCTCCTCCAGGAGAGCAATAAGGCCACCAGTACAGTTAAGAAACACAGACACAGACCGCCGTCATTCCGTCCTCGCCGCCGAGGCCCGCCGCGACGACCCCGTACGTCCCCTCCCTGGCCCTTGCTCGTGCCAGCCCGCGCCGCTGAGCCTGTAGTTTTAAATTCGTCCCTAAATAATGGAAATCCGATCCAGCCTGTCCCTTTGCTGTCCTCTCCCAGCGACGCCCTAAGCCGAGGCTCGTACCCCACAGGGGGTGCCCTTAGCGTGTAGTCGCTTAGTTTGTAAGCTATTTTGCCCTGACTGGAGGCCCTAAAAATAATAATTTTTAAGGCACCACAGGAAAGTCCGGTTAAGCAGCCGACAACCTCCTAGGTTGACCTGCGAGATGCCAATCCGAAAAAAAAAAAAAATATGTTACCCACTTACTGGGTTATAGAGGTCACATAGGCAGTTGCTTCATGTAAAACACAGATACAGTTCCATCTGGTTAGATTGGAAGCCGTGTGGACTATTGGCTATTCATTTTGTTTAGATCATCTAGCTTCAGGTCTGCCACGACAGAATAGACCACCTGGAAGCTTTATGGCATAAAGTCAGATTCAGAGCATTTATTTCAATTAAACCAATAACAGGAAGTATTGAATCGCCAAGAATAAATAATAATAATAATAATATGTCCCATAGTACAGGGTCTACCTAGTTTGGGGCTTGGGGGAAGAAAATGTCCCCACAATTTCACACACTGCCATCCGACCCCAAACTAGGGAGACCCTGTACTATGGGTGTCAGACAGCTGATATACATACACAAATACATTTTTTTTTGTAAATACATACATATATAGATAAACAACACCCAGACACAAGGCAAACACAAGTGCTCATCACACAAATGTTTACCCTGGGCTGGAATCGAACCCGCAACACGCTGCGCAGCAGTCGATCGCTCAGCCACTGCGCCAACCGTGTCGTCAAAGTCAAAGAAGTCGATTAGTTATTCAGAAAGTTGATGATAGTTGCTCGTTCCAAAACATAAGTCTCTATGGAGAAGAACGAGCAAGAAACTCCACGGACATAAAGCATTGTAAGTAGTGCACAAAGTTCTTTTACTGCAAATCTACCTTATTGTATTCACATTACCAGTGCAACGAACGGGATTCATACTCACGACCTCTCGTTTCACACTCCTTAACCATTGGGCCATATAATTTGGCGTTTAATCATCATTTTGCGCAAAAATTGCCCATAATAGCCGTTTTGAGCAAAACTGCACAACCAGTTATATCGACCTCTGTACCAGTTATAAATTAACACCACACAATACGCTGACATTAAGGATTTTGCACAGTTAAGTAGGGTGAATGCACCAGTTGCCGGTGAAGTTTTACTGTAGTTTACGCATTTAAATCTTGCACAAACACTTGGGAATATTTGTGAGCATGCATTAAAAAAAATGTTAGCTACATTGAGTTATACTGTACTACATACAGTACGGTCAACGTATCTTGGCGCGTCTGAAGTTAGCCGATTAGCTGCGCAGTAGACAATTTCGTTCCTAAAAGTTCCATTGCGCAGCCAAACAGCTAACTTCAGACACGCCAAGTTACGTTGACCGCATAGTAGGTACGTTAGCTATACAATTTTTATCAATTTTAATTCTGTTCATCAGGCACCAAGCATAATATTCATTGTAAAGTTGGATATCTATATAGGTACCTAACAGAGATAAAAACCAAACAAAACAGAGTCCTGGCCGACAACAGGTGCATCCACCTCATAAGTCGGTATACTGCAAGTATGAAATGATTATTAACGCGCGTCCGACATGGCGCAAATATGAAAAGTTCACTTTAATATCACACACGGTACCTATATTATTTAATAAGTTAAGTTCGTGCGTAGTCGAATGTATAAGAGACTGCAAAATCATCAAATAAGGTACGACAATGTAGGAAGAATGTGTGTTTATAGATGCAGACGAAGTTCATCATCATCATTTCAGCCGAAAGACGTCCACTGCTGGGCATAGGCCTCCCCAAGGGGGGGTTTTGCCATAATCGCCACGCTTGGCAGGCGGGTTGGCGATCGCAGTATGGTTGTTACAAATGCACAGAGAACGCTGCTGCCCATTCTCTGATACGTCCCTTAGTCGCCTCTTACGACACCCACGGGAAGATATGGGATGGTGCTATTCTTTACATCCGACACCACACGGACATCCGAAGACGAAGTTAATTAATAATTATGTAAAGCCTGTGTTTTCTTGAGGTTCAAGTACCTAGTTGTAAGGTTATTACCTTACAACTCAAAGTCAAAGTCAAAGACAAATCATTTATTTCAATTAGACCATTAAAAAGGCACTTTTGAACGTCATAATAAAAAAAATATAAAGCTGATTCTAGTTGCCCATTCCAAAAGGTAGTTTCGTATGGAGAAGAATGGGCAAGAAACTCCATACTTACTCTTTTAAAAATAAATGTGTACAATATTTTGCATTTACAGTTTACAGTTATATAACTATACGTGAATACGATGGACCTTGCATAAAAACACTATATGTACAAAGTATTACAAGATAAAGAATGACAGCTAAGTTGTAACATAGTGTTCACATATTATTAGCTAGGTATGTATATTATTAGCTATTATTATATAGTATATATATTATTAGCTAGGTAATTAGCTAGGTATTATTAGCTAGCTAGGTATATATTAACTAGGTATTACGACCGTACCGTACCGTATTTGTAACTCCCATGAATATTTTTTTACGCACTTACAGAATTAGAATATATAAAATCATCCACATAACTCCACAAGTTAGGTAAAAGCTCTCTATTTAATGAAAATATGACAATACAATCGGTATGTCTATTCTGTTACAATCTCCTTCGGTGACACGTCTAAGATGAAGTGAGCTGTCATCACGCTAAATGATAATAATAATATAATAATAATAATAAGTTTTGAATGAAGTTCCACGCGGCGGTCTCGAACCAAGCACTTTGCTTCCACATTAATTGTGCGAACTGCCAGACTGTGGAATTCACTGCCCACCTCTCTATTCCCTGATAAGGATAATCTTGGCATCTTCAAGGTACGAGTGAACCGGTTCATCCTAGGCAAGCGTGCTCCACTTTAGGCCGCATCATCATTTAAGATCAGGTGAATTGCGGCTATACGCAAGCCTATTAGAATATTTAAAAATATTGTAGAATCACCCCTCTGTTAATTGTCACCTTGACCTGCCCTGCTAACAGTTCTGGGGGCCAAGTCTGCTATTTTTATAATTTCGTCATTCCAACACGATCCCATTGTCATTTTGCTAAAAGTTCGTAATCTGCTAAGTTCATAATGGTCGATCATTGGTCGGTCGAATTAAAAGCAATGACGTTCTAATGGTAGGTCACTGATCAAAGGAACTGTCAAAATTTTAGCAGATTACCGCTTAAGTCAGTAAGTCAGTCATTCATTTGTCATTTTGTACGAGATTACCATTTTATATATTTTTTTTCAATGGCGTGTCAGTGGTTGGCCAATGAAAAGTCATAATGACACGATTATATTAGTAGATTAACAAACTTGTCAAAATCAACAATTATGATATCAATGATAGACCATTCTGGCACTATTGTAATAGCAGACTTGAGGCCCTGGTAGAGTTCCTGAACCATACTGCTAAGTAAAATAAATAAATTGTGAACGCCAGGTCAAGTTTATGACTTAAGCCAAACAGAGAGATCGCATCAAGATTAAAAATGCCATCGCAGGACGCCTTCGCAACTTTAAATATTAGGTTGGATAAATCAATACGTTCACGAACCTTGTACCTATGTACAGACAGCGTCATCATCTGTTTACCCCCCACGCATTAAATGACAATGCCAGATCCTGCCCCTCCCATGTACAGAAAAAGTAACCCATGTACAGAAAAGTAAATTAATGAAAATAATTGTAATAAATATAGAACCTTTCTATAGTAAATTGTTTTTCTTTAAAACTTGCGGATTACGAAATACCTACCCACAAAATACAAACTCATTTTACCTAAAATACAATTTAACCTATAATCAATGTCATTATTGTTTTTAGATTTTAACGGAAACCGCAAGTTCTACAGTCACTAAGACTAATGTTTAGTTATCAGCAATAAATAAAAAGTAAGATATTGAGAGAGCTACATATTGCACATGACTTTTATTGAGTGGGGCAAAGTTCTACAGAGTTTCTGGCATTGTCCTTTCTTCGGATAGGGGGGTAAGCAGTTGATGACACTGTCTGTACGTAACTTATACTTGTAGATTTACTAAGTAGAAAATGTAAGTTGGAACCCTCGGGCCGTGGGGTCCGAGTGCTCGTCTTATTTTTAAGGAAATGTCTAAAACTTTGGTAGACACGTCCCGTGATCCAAGAAAAATACTGGTGTTCTACAGGAGACAGAACAGAACTAGGCCAATAGACAATAAAACAGTTCAGCTTGCTTATTCTGTGTGTTACCACACCTACGACATTCCATACAAACGAAACGATTTAATTACCTACACTACTACCGAAATAACAGACTTGTTCAAATACGTGCGTATGTGTGCGTGTCTACGCGCTGCAAGGCTCGCCTTGAACTAAAAGCAGTTTCGAGAGCAGGTTCGACGAGGGTAGAGTGAGGAACAGTGTCTCGGAGGTAGGCGGGGCGTGTCACTACTGTACGGTAGTACTAATACTTATACTGTGCTACCGTGTGCTAATTTGATTCGCAGCATCAGAAAACCTAACTTTAGCGAGGCAAATAATAAAAAGTGAAAAATAGTCCTCAAACAAGGTGAAAAACCACATCTTCATACCGCATAGACTCCAAAAGTGCTTGTAAAACAATGCCAGCGCTATTAACACATGCAAATGGCTTTTTGTCATGTCGTCTTTATTTGTCAAACAGAATCCGGGCGCCGCACTTCAACACCTCGAAAAAACCTTCTCAAAAGACAACACGCCGCTAAGTTTGGATAGGACAGACGGCTTTGGAGGAAAAAACTTAGAAAACGGATGGAATTTTGTATGTTATGTCGAAATGTGCGTTGGGTTAAGGGGTTTTGTATGATCATGATTGCTCTGCCAAACTTATTTCAAAGCCAAAGTCAAAGTCAAAGCATTTATTTCTACTGAGCCATTTACGACGACGATCGTCGCGACTTTGTCCGTGTGAAAGTCGATATACGATAAAACATAATTATCCTATGACACTCGACATTTACCTAAGTGCATCCTTCTACCGATTTTCTTTTTATCGGATGAGCAGTGTCGAAGAATACGCACTACATCCAAACATAAAAACTTAACCAAAAATCGAAGTCAAATCATTAGTTTCAATTAGACTATTAAAAGGCATTTTTTAACGTCATAAAGGTAAGGTCCGGAAGGCAGTTTCGTAAGGAGAAGAATGTGCCAGAAACTCAATATTTACTCTTTTAAAAAGATTCATATCAATATATTGTATAATTACACTACTTATATACCTAATTGTAAGTGAATACGATGCACATAATAATAATAAATTTCGTTTATTTTCTCCCTTAAAACATATTATTTACAATTTAAGTTAGTACAGAATAGGAAGAGAGACAGGAGCCCAAACTAAGCAAGGCTTGTAACTCAATATTTACTCTTTTAAAAAGATTCATATCAATATATTGTATAATTACACTACTTATATACCTAATTGTAAGTGAATACGATGCACATAATAATAATAAATTTCGTTTATTTTCTCCCTTAAAACATATTATTTACAATTTAAGTTAGTACAGAATAGGAAGAGAGACAGGAGCCCAAACTAAGCAAGGCTTGTATCTTGGGTCTCCTGGTAACATACTTTCCATAAGAACTATTATATTAGAGTATAATTATATACTTATAAAGTACTAGCGACCCGACCCAGCTTCGCATAGGCCTATAGCCTTCCTCGGTAAATGGACTATCCAACACAAAAATAATTTCTCAATTTGTACCAGTAGATCCTGAGATTAGCGCGTTCAACCAAACAAACAAACAAACTCTTCAGCTTCATAATATTAGTATAGATTATAAGTTAAGAAATGACAGCTACGTTAGGTTTATAGATACATGCTGTACATAGTCACAAATATTGAAACTGTAGACGACCGCTTATTCCAACAAACAATAAAAAAGTGTGTGAACCAGAGCAATCTATGATTTCAAAAGAAATATAAATAATATCAAATATTTAAAGAACACTGATTTAGCAATCAATTTGATTGTGTCTAGACCGCGTTTATAATAATTATTTAGATATAATTCTGATAGGTCTAACAGATTCAAAATGCAAAAATCAAAATAAATAACAGTCTATTCGTGCCGTAAACAGTAGTCCGACATTAAAATTCATGTCTCGGCGATCAGTTGTTATAGATAATTTAGCCCACCCAAAACTTCCAGCGATTTTGGATTATCAATAATGTTGTAACACTGTTTGAATGCTAAACAGCTGAACTAAGGTCTTTCCTGTAGTTTAATTACTTTACCAAGAAGTTTTAATTAAGGTTGACAGGAGAAGGCTTTTCTATCTTTTAATTGGGTTAATTTTTGGAGTTATCGAAAATCTATATCAATTTAAAAAAATGTTTGAAAAGTAAAAAACCCAGCGGCGTAAAAAGTGTTCTTTAAAAAAAACTGAAAACATTACCTACTAAACACAATTCTAGATGTCTATTCTGTTACAACCTCCCTCGGTGAACACCTATACCATAACCACAAACCTTTTTTACAGTCCCTTCAACCGATTTTGACTTCTATTCCGTAGACTTAAGGATGACATTAGAGGCGAAAAAAGTGGTTACAATACAACTGTTTACTGCAGTTGCCATTTGTCATGCTACCAACGCAATAGAAGTCAAAATCGATTGAACGGATGGTAAAAAATGTTTGAGTGAATGTCTAATCTTATTGTGAACAGGGTATAGGTGAAGTGAGCTGTCATACGATTGTAGTGTGTGAGATATGGAATGCATCCTTAGGATTACTTTACTCTCTCGCACTTATATTTCTCTCCCTAGCATGAGCCGTGCAGGAGATACCCCAGTCGTACGCTGTGGTGTACTTCTGTAATCAAACAGGAACAAGTTGATGGCGGAATTCAGGCTACAGCCATTTTCTTTTATTTGTAGCGTCGTGACAGGTGACAGCTCACTTCACCTAGGTGTTCACCGAGGGAGAGTGTAATAGAATAGACATCTAGAATTCAGTGGCGTACCTAGGGGTCAAAGTTAGGGCAAGCCCAACAGATTTAAGAATAAAAACCCGATAAATTTTCAATACTATATAGGTAAAGGTAGTTTCATTTTGTTCTTTTTTGTATTGTCTCGCTTTATTCATAGCAAACCAGGCTTTTCGGCTTTAATGGAAAGCACGCCACTGCTGGAATTATGTTTAGTAATATTGAATAACCCTCAGATTATCTCGGCAGATAGACCGTGCGGAACACTGCGAGTGAAGCCAAAAAAGCAAATACAAATTCAAAAACGAATACCTACAATTCGCTTCGCGCTGTACAGCATTGTTAAAAAAACAAATATACAAATAAAAATTCAAAAGCGAATACAATCACGAGATTGTAGGTATTCGTTATTAAATGACAATGCCAGATCCTGCCCCACCCATGTACAGAAAAGTAAATTAATGAAAATAATTGTAATGAATATAGAACCTTTCTATACTAAATTGTTTTTCTTTAGAACTTGCGGATTACGAAATACCTACCCACAAAATACAAACTCATTTTATCTAAAATACAATTTAACCTATAATCAATGTCATTATTGTTTTTAGATTTAAACGGAAACCGCAAGTTCTACAGTCACTAAGACTAATGTTTAGTTATCAGCAATAAATAAACAGTAGGTAAGATGCTACATATTGCACATGACTTTTATTGAGTGGGGCAAAGTTCTATAGAGTTTCTGGCATTGTCCTTTGTATTTGCTTTTGTGGCTTCACTCGCAGTGTTCCGTACGGTCTATCTGCCTTTTGTTTGATAATCTGAGGAATAACTATTGAAATTAAAACCACGCCATTAACGATTTGATCAGTCGGGACCCATTATAGGGAAGATTTGAGCCGGTGTAGAGTTTTATGACTGACCCTTTCCTTGCAGTCGCGCTTCTGTTGGACACGAGGTAGTCAGCATTATAAGAGACGGAAGGAACACTAAGACCTAGACTTTTATCATAGATTCAATTCATGATTCTAGATTCCGCAACGATAAAATTTTACATCACAAAAGTAACCGTGGAGTTTCTTGCTCGTTCTTCTCCATAGAGACCTACCCTACGTTTTGAAACGAGCAACTAGCTTCAACTTTCTGACTAACTGACCGGCTCCTTGACGATTCAAAAGTGCCTGTAAATTTTTTAATTGAATTAAATGCTTTAATTTTGACTTTGATCGGTAAAATGTACGGTAATTCCGTGTTCCATACAAAAGTACAGGCAGTATGGAACCATAGTTTTTTTTTTAAATACACGTGTTGCGACGTCTTCCATCGTGCATTTTAGCAAAACTTAATAATATAACATTCTACAAGAGAATTGACCTCTGTTAACACAAAACCTTGAACGTAAAATAACAAAAGATTTTTTGTCCGTTTTTATGTGTCCGACGCGACTCAGGAAACGAACCCGGGACTTCGAATTAGTATGCAATGTTTATGTTATTGCGTCACGCAATATTTGAACATAGAGGGTGTTGTTCTATCCATACTAATATTATAAATGCGAAAGTAACTCTGTCTGTTACGCTTTCACGATAAAACGGCTGAACCGATTTTGATGAAATTTGGCATGAAGATAGATTTAACCCTGGGGAAGGACATAGGCTACTTTTTTTCCGCGATTTCGTCTGCATCCACTATAACAGACATTCACGCGGACGAAGTCGCGGGCAAAAGCTAGTCTAATATAAATAAAGATATTTATTCATAATAATTAGTACCATATTTACACGTACAATAAATAAACAGAAACCTATAACCATTAAACAAAAAAAAATAATAATAATATAATAAGGCAATAAAAAAATCCTCCACATCGCCTTCTTCTGGGCCCAAGAGACTGGCTGCATTGCCACGTTGAATGGCAATGCTTAACCTCTGCCCAAAGTAAAAACCAGCTCTTGGATCACGAGAAGTGTCAACTAACCTTTTGGAAATTTCCTTAAAAAGGAGATGAGCACTCGGACCCCACGGCCCGAGGGTTTCAATCCCAAACGGCTCGAAAATAAAGTTATCACCAAGGATACTATACTTTCGCCGTTTGAGGTTTTCTGCAGCCGCAGCAGCAGCACCAGCACAACACGCTGAGCTAGGAAGATGGGATGGCGCAAGAGTATCGACGCACGTATATAAATAAATGTCTATTTATTTTAAGAATACATTAATTAGCTTCTTCTTCTTTTCGAATTGATGGTTTAGTTAGCTTAAAAACCAGAGAAAATTGAATCGCATAAAATACAGGGCAATCATATTTTGTTAGCCGTTTTTTTTACTTTTTTATTATTATCATTTAGTCATTCTATAACTACATTTCATGCCGTGTTCCTTTCAAGCCTCGGAAAGCACGTAAAACTTTGGGTCTTGGCTGTCATTCGTAGATCTTTGGCAGTCCTTATGGCTAGGCAGAAGCCAGAAAGTCTGACAACCAGTTTTACCATTCTTAAAGAGTACTCTGACAGCGCCAGGTCACACAATGCCTAGATATAAAAAAAATCGGACAAGTGCGAGTCGGACTCGCTCACCGAGGGTTCCGTACAAAGGACAATGCCAGAAACTCTATAGAACTTTGCCCCACTCAATAAAAGTCATGTGCAATATGTAGCATCTTACTGTTTATTTATTGCTGATAACTAAACATTAGTCTTAGTGACTGTAGAACTTGCGGTTTCCGTTTAAATCTGAAAACAATAATGACATTGATTATAGGTTAAATTGTATTTTAGGTAAAATGAGTTTGTATTTTGTGGGTAGGTATTTCGTAATGCGCAAGTTCTAAAGAAAAACAATATAGTATAAAAAGGTTCTATATTCATTACAATTATTTTCATTAATTTACTTTTTCTGTACATGTGTTACTTTTCCTGTATATAGGTGGGGCAGGATCTATCATAGTCATTTGTAGGTTTATATCCATAATATCCATACTAATATTATTAATGAGAAACTCTGTCTGTTACGATTCCACGATGAAACGGCTGAACCGTTTTTGATGAAATTTTGTATGAAAATAGCTTGAACCCTGGGAAAGCACATAGGGTACTTTTTAATCCGAGAATTCGTCTGCATCCGCAATAACTGACATTCACATGGACCATATCGCAGATAAAAGCTCGTTATAAATAAATAATATATTTTTTATGTTTTAATTACAAATATATAGATTTCAGACTTTTTCCTGTATTTACAGTATAAGATGATGTTACTTGCCAAATTTCATAGTTCTAGGTCAACGGAAAGTACCCTTTAAATGTTGATTCCCTTGAGAGTGGTCGAAATGTATTTTTTTGCGACATAAACGCCCGTATCTTTTTTTCACGTTAACTTAGAAGTTTGATTTTTGTACAGCTTCAAGGGGCCGTGGACCTTTAGTATATGGTTTTAATTTCAACTCGATATCTCTTCGTGTTCCTGATATTAAAGGTCTTGACTAACAGACGGACAGACAGACAGACAGACCGACGGAAAACAAAGTGATCCTATCACGAAAGTGGTTCATTCATTCATTTCATTCTTTTATACTTCATGCACAAACGTACAAAGGCGGACTTAATGCCTTAGGCATTCTCTACCAGTCAACCAAGGTTCCAACGACCCAACCAAGGTTCCGTTTTTTCCTTTTGAGGTACAGAACCCTAATAAGCCTATAACGTTTCTAAATTCAAAATACTTTCTAAATCAAATCTAGAGTGTTTGACGAAACATTTAGTCAAATACTTTCTACCTGCATGCACTAATGCATGTAACCTTTACAGTACCTACAATAAGAAACAAAACATTAGTACCTATAGATCGACGAACCACCATTTTGAAATACGGCTTTCACAAAATATAACACAAAATTACACCCTCACAAAGTATCCTTGTTCATTTTCTTAACAATGTCATGAATTATTACGAGTACGGAACCGCAAACGTTTGCGGTTGGCTTCACTGCCGCCACCGCAATGATTGCGGTACCCTAATATTATGTTGTCACAGTTTTTGTGTGATGAGTGTGTGTGTGAGTGTGGTGAGAGTGACGTTGAAATAAAGATTTTGTTTCATACATTTTATTGTGAGTGAGCTCAAAATTACATTAAAAAATGTAAGTACTTCATAATATCCTCCAGCCTCAGCTCCAGCGGCTGAAGCCAACCCACTCCCGCGGGCCTCTTCTCAACCACCTCCTAGGCTGACCTGCGAGATGCCATAACGAAAAACCGGACAAGTGCGAGACGGACTCGCCCACCTAGGGTTCCGTACACACTTCAGCCGAAAGACGTCCACTGTTGGACATAGACCTCCCCCAAAAGGGAGGGTTTTGACATAATCGCCACGCTTGGCAGGCGGATTGGCGATCGCAGTATGGTTGTTACAAAGGCACAGAGAACGCTGCTGCCCATTCTCTGGTCCTTAGTCGCCTCTTACGACACCCACGGGAAGATATGAGATGGTGCTATTCTTTACGTCCGACACCATACAGATGGGTTCCGTACATATTTTTATATACTATACATATCCATATTCCATACTTTAATCTACTTATTTATGAATGCGTTTTTTGCGACATAAACGGCCGTATCTTTTTTTCAAATTAACATAGAGGGTTTGTTTTTTACAGCATCAAGGGACCGTTGACTTAAGTCTATGGTTTTAATTTCAACTCGATACCTCCACCCGTTCCCGAGATAAAGGGTCTTAATAGACAAACGGACAACAAAGTGATCCTATAAGGATTCTGTTTTTTCCTTTTGAGGTACGGAACCCTAAAAATATATACGTATATCTACTATACAGAAGAATTTCTTAGTGTAGGGCAAAGAAAAAAAAAAGCCTACAAATCAAATATGAAACATCCTGTATGCACGTAAAGCCATAATCCTGTGTAGTGATTAGCACATAATAAAAGAGGTTAGGATTTTCGGCGCCTGCGCCGTCTCTATGCAAATAATATTCCTTTCTAACCGAATCTATGGGAAATCGTAAAAATCGACCTTGAATAGACAATGACGAAGAATCTTTATGTTATGTATTCAAATGGTGTTCTTTTATTACACGAAAATTATATAATATGTAGGTATTCATACTGATATTATAAATGCGAAAGCAAAACTCTCTCTGTCAATCTATTATGGTTTCACATCGAAACGGCTGAAACGATTATGATGAAATTGGGTATGAAGATTGCTTGCACCTTTACGCATAATGTTGTTTTTCCTAATATACTTTTGCACAGCTATTTTTTATATTTTATGGCATTATAATACTTTGCCATGATTGTTTTTAGCATACAGTTTATGTTTTGTAGCATAATTTGTTTTGGCATAATTTTAATTGGCATAATACCGCACTGAAGTGTCACAACGGAGGGGTCTCGGGGGCATTTCTATCATCAAGATTTAGTTTAAATTTAGTTTAGTTCAATAACTTATACTGAAACAGTTGCATTTGTTATCATATCTTATATAATTCACATTATCTGTCGAAAGAGACTGGATCCTGCGACACAGGGTATCCTAGTGCGGGATCCAGTGTCCTACCTAAATATTGTAACACCTGTTTTTTTGAATCAATAAACTTATCACTTTACAAAAAAAAAATGCCAACCTTTTTTTACAAAATGCCTTTTCATTATTCACTACAACTGTGATAAGTAAATTGAAAAGTGCATACAGAGCTTGCAACTTCATTTTACTTTCCATATTTTCGTAAAATGTCCGTTTGATAGTCATTTTTATTTTATTTTATTTGCATTCGCGGATGATATTTGCTTTCAAAACAGTCAGTTGATTGGTTGCCGACGGTCCTGCATATTTATTTGTTTTACATATACCTACATAATATATTATGTGTGGCAACATTGTTTTATGTGTAACGAAATGTTATGGGAAATGGTCGTTATTATGTTATTTATAGATTTTTGTGTACCATTTTGTTTTTTTTTGTGTCAAATGATGTTCTACCAAACTTTTATTGTCTCAATAATTAAATTAGGTTAGGAGAAATTATTCAATAATTATGTAAAATGTGTTACATTACTATCTAAGTAACAGGAATAACGTTTAACGACCTACATCTCACACTTCAAATAAAGGTAGGTATAATATAATATGAATAAAATAATACAATAAATCCTTGTCAATACATCTATGAAAACATAATGTACGCTAGAAAAAATCTGCATCTTTTTAGTAAAAGGGGTGAAAGACATAATTATAACACTAGAAATAGGGACCAACTAGTTCAACCGAGTTTCAGACTGGCTAAAGTAGATACTTCTTTCATGGGGTACTGTTTAAAATGTTACAATAAAATACCTCCCCACATTGTTCAACTAAATGAGACAAAATTTAAGTCTTATATAAAACGCACACTATGCAGCCGAGCATATTATTCATTGGGTGAATACATCACTGATAAAAATGCTTGGCTGGATGCTGGTCTAGCTCCACAGCCATAAGGGTTCATAGATTCATTGATTAGCATTTTTAATTATTTTTGGAGCTGCTGAAGATATAGATCTACATTATCTTTGCATTGTATAAACTCAATGTGTTAGTATTATATAAATTTTTCATAGCACATACATGTGAGCACTATGTTATTTAAAGCTACCATTTACGAGGTATGTCTTTCATTGACTTGAATGTGCCCTGGCGGTTGGGAGTATGTCATGCTCACTGGAATGTCTCGCTGACGGTGGCGCGCGTGTTGGATCATTCGGTTCCCTTCAAAATGGTTGAGTCAAATGATGCCGATCCGTGCGTCATGTTCGTGAACGGGCGCCGTTAGTTGGGACTGGTCATCTCTTAGCTGCCTCGGTTATTCTAATTTTATTTTGAATTGTTTATTATGATTATATTTTTATCTAAACCTCTTTTAACGTACACGACTTGTTACATTGTTCTCACATTGAACCCTAGATTCAATATGAATGATGTAACCGAAATTTGTAACATATTATTGATTTTAAAAGAGTGTTGTTCATGGAGTTTCTTGCTCGTTCTTCTCCATAGAAACCTACTGTTTGGAACGAGCAACTAGCTTCAACTTTCTGACTGACTGACTCTGACAATTCAAAAGTACCTGTAAATGGTTTATTTGAAATAAATGATTTTGAGTTTGAGTTTGAGTTTGAATCATCAGCCGTGTGTTCCCTTGACGGCCGCGAATACCGCATTTCTGGGGGGGGAGGGGGATCGTCGAAGAGTACCATAACACATACTGCAATCGCCAACATGCATCGGCCAAGCATTGCGATTACGGCTAAGTGGGCGTCTAAAGATTTACATGATGATGACGATAATGAATACAAAATAAATAAAAAAGTTTCTGCAAAAAAAAAGAAAACCGCCTTCAAAAACTAAAAAGTGTTATATAACTTTAGCACGGAACACAGAATACTTTAGTGTCGGTAGTCGGTGGCGGTGGCTTTGTTCTGTTTGTTGTTTTGTATTGCAACCGACTTCCGAAACTAAAGTAATCTGTGTTCCGTGCTAAAGTTATTTTATCACTTTTTAGATTTTGAAGGCGGTTTTCTTTTTTTTTGAAAACACTTTTTATTTTCCGCTTTTTAGCCTTAACATCCAAATCCATTAAAAAACAGCGACACACTTAAAACAGAGATTGTCAGTCCTCCAAAGATTGAAGAAACTAAAAGGTCGTATGTAATTATTTTTTTGATTCTGTTGATTTTCTCAAAAAGTGCTGAATCAATTTTGATAAAATTTATATGGGACCATTTCGGAATAAACCCCTTTCGAACAAAAAAAGAATTTTGCAAATCCGTCTATACATACATATATGACAGACGCATGCCCGAACATACATAAAAAAAAAACATCCGAATTGATAACCTCCTCCCTTTTTGAAGTCGGTTAAAAACACTAGGAGATTTTTTTTGTGGGTTGGTTTCGTTTCGTAGAATTAACGCCAAACCCCCGTCTAAATATAAAATGAATTAAAAAACAACAAGTCATTTTTGCTGTCGGTTCTTATCATTATTATTATAGTGGCGGGGGGAACAATTAATAGAAGTACTTTTTGATAAGAGTAACCTAAAAAACTAGAGTCTATTCTGTAAAAATCATATTCAGTAAATTTAGGTTAAGTGAGTTTAAAATGAGTTGTCATCTCATAATATCACATATTTCAATCTCTCATTTCAAATTCCAGAACTTAAACGCAAAAAATATAATTCATTCTACCCGATGAAAGGTTCTGTTTTAAATATTTACACTCGTTACTCCAAAACTGATTAAAGAAATACATTTTGAAGTTTCAAAGATAAAAGATCGCGAAAGAAATCGCCCGTTTGTTTTAAATATTTTCTCGTGAGTGTTGAGCGAATTTGAACTTTATGTGATTGAGTTAAAGAGGTTGATTGGTGATGATTCCAATCTAAATTTTGGGCGGGCCAGCTGCTGAAATATAAGCCGTGATCACGAATGTAGTCGCGGCGCTAGAGTGAAAGAAAAATTAATGATCTATTGTTTTTCTACGCTTACTTGTTTTTTTTTTCATCTACACGGGATTACACAGAACAACCATCCAAAGTTTTATCACAATCGGATGATTGGTTTAGGAACGCAAGTAGGATAAACGAACAAACATTTATTATTATTAAGTAACTTTTTAAAAAGAAGATTTTTTTAGTTTAAGATATTTGTTAAGTGTGCTTTTCAATGTTATTATTATTGTTTTATTATTTAATTACATAAAAATAAAAATTATATACTGCATAACGGTCAAAACTCTTTCCCCGCGATTTCGTTCGCGTAATTTTTTTTCCCTAAATAAATTGTTTGATAGTTAAATATAGCGTTTAGTATTCCGTGATAACGTAGTTTCCAATTGGCCAAAGATTTTTTAGGGTTGGACCAGTAGCTTCAGTAGTAGCTACAGATCCCTAACTTTTTGATAAATCCATATTCATAACTAATATTATAGATGCGAAAGTAACTCTGTCTGTTACGCTTTCACGATGAAAATTTTGATGGGTATGAAAATGGCTTGAACCCTGGGGAAGGACATAGGCTTCTTTTTAATCAGCGACTTCGTCTGCATCCTCTATAACCGACATTTACGCGGATGAAGTCGCGGGCAAAAGCTAGTATTCAATCAAATAATTGGGTACTTGACACCACCAATCAATTGACATACTTTTTATGAGCTGTCAAAACGAGATTCCTCCATACATTTTGTATGACAATAGCGGCCTGTGACGTCACTTATTTACCAACTCTATTCTTATTGACTAACTAGATATTAATTGAATTTAAAGCAACTTAAAATCGAATTTTACAGTTAATTGAAAATTAATCGGGTTATTGGGGCTAAAATAAGGTGTATTTTAAGATAAGTTGCATTTTGGAATCATTGGTTATGGTGTCAACAACTCAATTCCAGATCATGTAAAAAACCTGCTATCTACCTCCCGGCCTAACCTGGCAGTTAATAGCAAGCAACGAGTTGATTCGTATTGATGGTTCCGTACGGTGGCGACTGCCAACTTAATTGGTTTTCGCTTCGTGTTTATGCGTGTAGATTTTTTGGTTAGGGTTCCGTAAACATTTAGGAGTGACTATTGGAATGGCACCCTCCTAATAGTAATGAATGGGTCAGATTCGAGTAACATTGGGTTTGAAGGAGAGTGGTCTTTAAGTACGGCAACTGTACGTATTTATTTATTTCTCAGTGATAGATACATTAAGATCTTACATTCAATATGGTTTCACATAATGTACTACCATTGCTGGTGTAGAAATATTAAATAATAAGCAAAAATAAATGAAAAAGACATGCAAATCTAAACTGGTACAATAAATGAAATTATAATTTTAATGGCAAATTAATTGATTAGGTAATAGACTGGTTAAGATTCATCAAAAATGCATTATTTATAATGCCAAAAATATTAATAGCTAAATCAAAAATATTAATCACAGTGTCAAAATATAAATCATAATGTCAAAATAAAAATGTCAAAAAATTTGCTAAGGATTGGATCCTATGTTTGATATTCAGGTAGTGTTTTTGGAGCTTATTTGCTTAGTTTCCCATTAATGGTCTGGCTGGAACTATTTCGTGACCGGTTTATGACAATAGATTCATCTAAATTACCTAATAGAATTATCACAAAGTACGTAAGGCGGCGTCGCGCCCGAGCAGAGAGACCACTCAGAACAAACCTCTATGTTTAGCACGCACACATTGACATTACGTTTATAGGCATTCTCAAGCAGTTTCAAGCAGATTTCAGTCTCGACTGTCACGTGTTGTCAAAATGAATAAATGATGTAATCGACATTTCACGAGGTAGGTACCTACAAGAAAATTTTGTTATAAAAAACTGCAAAGAGTTCCAACCAGTGTCAATAAAATTTCATATTGTCACAAATAAAACCTACAGAGTCAATACAGTAGCAGCCAAAGAGAATAATCTTTGGTAGCAGCCCTAGTGAGTTTGGCAAGTTTAGGTAATTATTTTTGAAGATGGCGGGAGCGGTCCTTCTGTACCCTTTATATTTGTAGAATTATTATTACATAGCAGGACTGTCATATTATTCATCGTCATCTGCCTAGCCTTGTTCCAAGTATGTTGGGGGCGTATTCTAGTTTAACGGGATGCAGTTGAATACCAGTGTTTTACATGGAGCTACTGCCTATCTGACCTCCACAACCCAGTTACTGGGTTAGGTATACGATACCCCTTGGTAAGATTGCTTGTCAGACTTTCTGCCTTCTGACTACCCATAACGACTTCCAAAAATCGACGAAAGACAGCCGCGCTCAACAACTTTGAACTTTACACAAAGTCAAATCGTTTTGGTATTAGATCATTAAGCACTTTTGAAAGTCATTTACAAGAAAATAATAGATTCGAATCTAGTTAGATACCCTTCCATAAGTTAGTGTCGTAGGTAGAAGAGATGACAAGAAATTCCATGATTCTTAAAAAAAAATAGTTATACAACCAATCCCTTAAGATAATGCAAGCCTACCTATTTATTTATTAAAACTTTATGCACAAAATGTAAAAAACACTGTACAAAGGCGGACTTAATGCCTTGGGCATTTTCTACCAGTCTACCTTAGGGTGACGCAGAGACAAAACATGGTAAAATTATGACCAACGGTCAACCAGCGAAGATTTATCACCTGCAGAACCCTCAATATTGAACCAATTTAAGTTTTTTTCTTACAATATTTCATGTAACCTAATCAAATACTTGTATTCCTTGCTCCAAGAAACCAATCCAAATAAATGTACATCGAAAAGGAAAAAAATAATCGAAAACAAACATTTAGTTTTACAACCAAATCTTTTTGATAATAAATGATATTACATTAATCGTCTGGTTTAATAATTGTTGTGAGTTTTAGGTAGGTAGTAATTAAATAGGTACTTCAGTTGTTTCATTTTTATGATTATTGCTATGTAAGTACCTATAACAAGTTAAGAACTAATGATTTCGCGAAAAGCGTAATGATCAATCAAATCATAATCAAAATAATTTATTTGTGATAAAGGTGGTAGGCACAGAGAGGGCACATAATAATATTGAGTTCAATGACATTTCGCCATTAGGTGTTGACATACAAATGCAAATATGTAATAAAATGTGTAGAAATTTAAAAATTCTAAAACGGATACCTACACTTGTCTTTTATATTAAACACACATTACTATGTTAGTGGTGGTGAAACGGCACACCTATTTTATCACTTTATATTATTTTAAAGAGCTCGTCGACCAATGATGGCTCAGTCAAATAATACTTTGTCATATAAAAAATAAGACTAACGTTCTAAATACGAAGACCTACAACGAATCCAGAGTGTTTAGACGAAACATTTAGTCAATGGTTTCGACCGGCATGTCATATCAACCTTTTACAGTACCTATGATTTATGGAAACTGCGAAGTTCATTACCGCGATGTGTACGTTACCGCGAAAGTTTACCATCGTGACGTTTGCTATTGCGAAAGTTCTTTACTGAAATGTACGTAACCGCGAAAGTTTACTATCGCGACGTACGTTGTCGCGATAGTTGAACCATGTCGGATCCACCCTAAAAGGATTACCTACACAATCATCGCAGAACTTTACCGACAACGTTCGTCCCAAAGTTTTACTTTCGCAGTAACGTACAACGCGGTAACGACCTTCGCAACTATGATTTACACCTGATAACTAGGTACGCTGAGATGCTCTGCTAAGGTGATATTCTACAAACTGCTGCAAGATGCTGCCTGCGATCTCCTTACTATTCTAATTACCAAATACGGAAATGCTACTCAATTTTAAGAGGCCGTTAAGTCACGCGCTATCACAGTCACTTTGACATAAAGTGAAAGAGACAGCACTCAATTTTAAGATGCCGTTAAGGGCATCTTAATATTGCCTAGCAGTAGCCTTTCAGTATTTGGCCATATGATCACAATGGAAACTTCCCAAAATAACAGACGTATTTCAAATGTAAAATTATGTAAAACTAAAATCTTCATACTTTAAAGGGAAACTGATTAGTGATCAATACAATTGGTGCGCCGGAGTGGGTCGGACAGCATCGGAAGCTAGTATTGTCATGCGTACGCGCATAATTTAGTTGCATAGTATGGATAAGGACCTTTTTTGTTTTTAGTTTCCGAGGGAAATCTTCAAGAAGCGCCCGGTTTTTGGGGATAAAGTCAAAGTCAAAGTCAAAGCATTTATTTCAATTAAACCATTTACAGGCACTTTTGAATTGTCAAGGAGTCGGTCAGTTAGTCAGAGAGTTGAAGCTAGTTGCTCGTTCCAAAACATAGGTAGGTCTCTATGGAGAAGAACGAGCAAGAAACTCCACGGACACTCTTTTAAATCAAGTTTTTACAAAGTTTGGTTACATTCTTGTTGCTTCTATATGTGAAAACGATGAAGGTAATCTAACAATACAAAACACAAGATAAAAGCAGGGGGGTGTGGATTTTTTCTAGATATGTGCCGATTATGACTTCGGCCGACTAGCCGATTAGTCAATTGTAAAGAGGCCGACTAGTCGGCTAAGCCGATCATGGTTTCGGGGATTTCCGTGACGCTTCGTTTACAGCTGATTCGCGCGCATGTCGCAACCGCTGCCTGCGAGCGTGTCGGATTTTTATTAGACCGAGTACTTTGTATTGATAATAATAATAATAATTTATTTCCATAAATTGCATACCACAAAACACAATTACATAATCAAATTAAGCTTAGTCTAGTACAAATCAACAAGCCATCTGTGCCCGAACTTAATAACCAGATAAATTAATATCTGTAACTCAGGCAGCAGCGCTCTTCCCTAAGAGAATACACATTTTAAAACTAGTCAGTTCTTTAGATCACACAAAAAAGACAAAAAAATAGGTTAAATTAAATTAAAAATATAAGTTGAAATAGGGAACTGGCCTCCTTGTGTGTAGAATGTAGGTACGTGAATGTGTGTGTGTAGGGAGTTTGTATTGAGGAGATTACAAGCAAGTAATTTTAGAAATGATTAGCAAAGGAAAGGTTGCTTTGCTTTACATTTTGAATTATGTAAGACTAATTGAAGACATGAGTGGATGAAAGTGATATGTAACATTTTATTATTTTTTTACTTTATATCATAAATGAAGGAACTATGTCCTTACACACATTTTGTTCTTTCAAACATTGTTAAAATATGTCTAAAAATGACGATAACCGGTGTATGAAAGTGTTATGTGCAGGAGGTCGGTAGTCACAAAAATGTATGAAAGTGTTAAGAGCACTTGACCATAGACCCGTACTTATAACGAATAAATTCATTTAATTGCGCAATGAATGAAAGAGTCATGTGCGCACATAACTCTTTCTTTCGTGAAGGTGTAAGCGAGAGAGAGAATTTTTAAAAAAAGCTAATATAAAGGATCAACTTCCATTTATTAAGCCTGAATACCGCTATTATTATGAAACAATACTTGCGCAATGCGATTAAACCTATTTCATACCAATAAACAGGCACTTTGAAGGTTTTTATGTTACTCACTACGCTCATTAATTTTCTATTTGTTATTTTTTTCGTAAACTCACCTATGGAAAAAGGTGTTATGTTCCTATTTTTTTAAATATGTTCCTATTTCTAACTTTGTATTATTTTTTACCGACTACATAAAAATACACAACATTATTTAGTATATAGTCCAGTATTACTAACTAAAAGTTACTCATATAAACAAATATCCACAAAATAATAATGAGAACTTTAAAACTTGTTCCTGATAAATTATGAACCAGTGACATATCACCTTCATCAACTCATGTCTTCAATTATAAAATGACCATATTAATAAACAATCATAGTTTATATTTGATGTTCCCCTTGCATACTCTTTATTGAGAAATACATACAAAGTAAAAAGCCAGATAGTCGGCTTTATCGACTAGTCGGCAGTTCGGCACATCTCTTTTCCTCACTAAAACCTTCCTGGTGGGGTAGCTACCAGGGTGGTTTTAATGCTTCGGAAAGCATGTAAATCCATTGGTCGTGCTTTTGATATCTCCCCGATCATCCCGGAATGCCGTTTCATCGGACTATGAGAGTGAGGGCAGAGGATGTACACCTTAATTTGCACACACTTTTGTTCACTATAATTAGTCTCCTGCGTACTTGGCTTGGCTTGAAAATTGGTTAGGAGAAAATGTTTATAAAATCATTGTCTGATAACTACTTACCGTGCTGAATAGCATTCTTTTTACAACAAGATATGAGTTGTTGTCGAATATAGGTCGTGCCTCTCGCACCGACACGAAAGCAGAAGTATTTCCTAGTCTATTCCACTCTAATATAGCTGGTGTTTACATAATAATAAAGTGCACAATGGTGCCGCATTGTAATGAGTTACACCCACGCGTGCGCAACGCTACAGTTTGAGGTGTGGGTTAATATATAAACGAAAGCGATTTTTCATAAAACCTGTCAGTTTTTGAAATCTAAAGTTAAAAAAAAGTTTTTAAAAAAATATTGTAAAACGTTCTATAATTTTTCTTAAGAGACCGAAGGTATTAACAGATGTAAAAACAAAAGTAAGCATATTTTAAAAAACATATTTACAAATTTAGTTTATTTGGAACAACTAACAATAATATTATAATACAACACAATATAATGACATACAAACAGTGAAACTTAACAACAAATATAGAACACTAGCTTTTGCCCGCGAATTCGTCCACGTGAATGTCGGTTATCGCGGATGCAGACAAAGTCGTGGATTAAAAAGTAGCCTATGTCCTTCCCGGGGTCTTTAGCTATATTCATACCAAATTTCATCAAAATCGGTTCAGCCGTTTAATCGTTAAAGCGTAACAGACAAAGTTACTTACACATTTATAATATTAGTATGGATGTCAGTGGTTTGATTAGTTGATACCTGGGCCTCAAGTCTGCTATTACAATAGTGTCAGAATGGTCTATCATTGATTTCATAATTGTTGATTTTGACAAGTTTGGTAATCTACTAATATAATGGCGTCATTATGACTTTCCAATGGTCAACCACTGACACGCCATTGAAAGAAATGATATAGAATGCATGGTAATCTCGTGCAAAATGACAACTGAATGACTGACTTAGGCGGTAATCTGCTAAAATTTTGACAGTTTCTTTGATCAGTGACCTACCCTTAGAACGTCGTTGTGCAGTCAATGATCGACCATTATGAATTTAGCACATTACGAACTTTTAGCAAAATGACAATGGGATTGTGTTGGAATGACGAAATTATAAAAATAGCAGACTTGGCCCCTGAGTAATTGTCTCCGTAGATTCCGCTGGACTCTACACATAGAGGTATTTGTGTGACAAATATATTATTTTGCTGGCTTGTTTATTCTTGTGTTTAGGCTACGAAATAGCTTTACACAGTTGGTCAGTCAATCTACTTTAACCAGACGCTGAGTCCGTAGTACTAGACTGGCTCAGATGTGATGATGAGGACTCCCCCTACCCACAGTTGAACATGATTTTTGCGCAAGGAGTCACATGGACTCTATGGGTTAAATTAAGTGACTGGGGGTAACCAGGTAAACTAAGAGTCAAATCGGAAAACAGCAACGCTACTTTGTGACTGATAGGCACCTATGGTTGTAGTATTTCACCAGACGAGCTTTTAGAGGCATGAAGAACAAAGTGGAAAGTTCTTCATCCTGCATAGAAAAGGGAGGATCCTCCGACCAGACGGAGTGTTGTGTCTGGTGGGCTACTGCCCGACGGTTGTAGCCGGGATTTTGTATATATTCTAATGTCGCGGAGAACTTTACTTGCCCTCCCCGACCCTTGCTCGTGCCAGCCCGCGCCGCTGAGCCTGTAGTTTTAAATTCGTCCCTAAATAATGGAAATCCGATCCAGCCTGTCCCTTTGCTGTCCTCTCCCAGCGACGCCCTAAGCCGAGGCTCGTACCCCACAGGGGGTGCCCTTAGCGTGTAGTCGCTTAGTTTGTAAGCTATTTTGCCCTGGCTGGAGGCCCTAAAAATAATATTTTTTAAGGCACCACAGGAAAGTCCGGTTAAGCAGCCGACAACCTCCTAGGTTGACCTGCGAGATGCCAATCCGAAAAAAAAAAAAATAATAATAACTTGCGCGATCTAGGAATCGTTAGTTAGTAGTACGTAGCTTGTGCGATAGATGTCGCCACAAGCTCCTTCACATAATATAAAAGTTCCACTACTACTATATCCATGGATGGGCTTATAGGTCATAAATCTTTTAACTTGTACCACACAAAGTCAGTCCAAATAATAGTAACTTACTATCTCCTAAAGTTCATAAAGGCGAAACATTTTGGTCATTCCACTGAAGTGACTCGACATGTTTTACTAGAGAACGGGCTATTTTGGAAGTTTTTGGCCCTTTTAAGAATAGTATTATAGATACCATGTTACCTACTGAGGCGGTAGTAGCAGTTTTTGTAGACAAGAAAAAAGGCCTCCAGAATCATACAGTCAGACTTTGAGGGCTTAATGAAAATAAAAACTCCATACCAATTATTTCAAATAAACCATTTCCAGGCACTTTTCAGCCATGAAGTTGTATATAGCTAGTTGCTCGTTCCAAACAGTAGATTCCTATGGAGAAGAATGAGTTAGAAACTCTTAACACTCTTTTACAATCAACAATATATTAGTTTAAGTTACATCATTCATGTTGAATCTACGAGTAGAGGTTGGTATAGGATTGCGCAATTTTCAAAAAAGAGTTCATAAACTAAAAAGTACAAAAGCTATCTGAATAACTAATCCGACCACTTGAACTATACTTCTTCTTCTCAAAATTTATTATAAAATATAAATAATTTAATAACTTTTATAGGAAAAACACATTTAATTGGTTGAAAAATAAGATAATAGGTATTAAAAAAACTTTAAACTATCTGCTATATTTTCCTAGGAATTCCAATTTTTTTTTGGAGTAAGTAGGTACGTAGTGACTTGTGTAAGAAGTAAGTAAAACACAACTGAAGTTGGTTAATAACTCCAACCCAGGGCTTTGACGTGTGCGCAGTCTTATCGACAGCGCAATCTTACACCAACCTACCCTACAATGTGAGAACAATGTAACGTCTTTTTTTTTGTGTTAAGCATTGCCATCCAACGTGGCAATGCCGCCAGTCTCTTGGGCACATTTTCAGATGACGACCATGTGGAGGAATTATTAGATGCCTTTTTGTATTCGTTTTTTATTTTAATAGCTATAGATTTTCTTTTTTACCTTATTTAGTTTGAAGGCTTCATATTAATAGGTGATATCTACTAATTGTGTTTTCATGATGATCACAAAAATTTCGTGTTTTATTAAACGCTGAGGTCTCTACCTAAAGCATGCCCACCCATCCAGGAACTAACCATAACAAACGCAGCTTAACCTCACAAACCAAACCTCTTTTGCATACGTTAAAATTTTATTTTAAAAATAAAACACGGCAATGTTTGCCAAGGTAGTCAAAATTAATCCAATATGATACGCAGATCATAAATTTGAGAGGGAACGCCCCCTGTTCGGAAGAAAGAATTATTTATATTTTTTACCTGTTTGTATGTTTGCACCTTGAATTTTTTGTAATATCAGTCTCAGGTAGCCGAGCACAATGGTGTACGGTTTTTATAACTTTGTCGACCATTTCTAGATATTCTGTTGGTCAGTCCTGTAGGTCTAGCCAAGAAGCTTATAGATAAAAGTGGAGGCAACGCTCCTAAATACCTAAGTGAAACCAACTGTGGGCAGACGCTCTCTTTCTGAATGCATACATAAGATAAAGAAAACACATATCACTGTCTCGTTCTTATGTATGCATTCAGAAAGAGAGCGTCAGGCCACATTTGGTTTCACTTGGGTATTTGAGTGTTGCCTCCACTTTTATCTATAAGCTTCTTGGGTCTAGCACACGAGCGCGCTTGTCAGTGTCGATTCAAGTCGATAATCAAATTACAAATGGGTACCATTATTGTATAGCTTTTTGGTTTAGTTGTCGATAACACCATCTGCATAGCCTTTCCTCAATTGTATTGAGGTCGGTTTCCAGTCTATCCGGATGCAGCTGAATACCAGTGTTTCACATGGAGCGACTGCCTATCTGACCTTCACAACCCAGTTACTGGGTAATATGAGACTCAATGGTAAGACTGGTTGTCTTTTAGGCTTAATGTCTAACGTAACAACCATATTGACTGTCAAAGATCTTTGAATGACAGCCGGGACCAATGGCTTAGAACTAAATAATGATTTTGTGTAAAACGGGGTAGGTATTTCCAATTTATGATACTAAATACTCAATCATCATCATAATCATCATTTCAACCGTAAGATGTTCACTGCTGGACCTATGTCCAGCAGTGGACTTGGGGGAGGCCTATGCCTCCCCCAAGTGTCGCCACATTGACCGGTTCCGTGCGACTCGCATCCAGCGGATCCCCGCAACCTTTACCAGGTCATCGGTCCACATAGTGGGAGGCCGTCCAACGCAACGTCTTCCGGTTCGCGGTCGCCACTCCAGAACTTTTCGGCCCCATCGGCCATTCGTTCTGCGAGCAATGTGCCCTGCCCACATACAATACTTTATTACATTCCACAATGTGAGTTTAGGTGGTAACTTAGATAGGTAGTAGATCATTAAGGATCCTGTTGGGAACAGTAAAAAAAGCTTTTTACAAAAAAGACAACCGCCTTCAAAAAGTGAAAAATAACTTTAGCACAGAACACACATTGACTTTAGTTTCGAAATTCAGTGGCTTTGTTCTGTTTGTTGTTTTGTATTGCCACCGACTTCCGAAACTAAAGTCACTGTGTGTTCTGTGCTAGTTATTTTTCACTTTTTGAAGGCGGTTGTCTTTTTTGTAAAAAGCTTTTTATTTTCTGATTTTTAGTACCTCCTTCTCATTCAAATCTATTAAGAAGAGATTGAAAGTTAACTACTACAAAGATTGATGAAACTAAAACGTCGTCTATGTAAAATTTTTGGGTATTTGTTGATTTTTCAAAAAGTGCTGAATCAATTTCGATAAAATATATATGGGACCACCCCTGAAGCATACCCTATCTATAAAAAAAAAGAATTTTCAAAATCGGTTTACGTTTGCCGGAGAAATCGCGTAACAAATCGCGCTCATACTTAATGCAATTTTAAGACTTATACGGTTTTCTCATGGATGCCATTGTCAGAACTAGACCAAATGGGACCACACGGGAAGCACTAGCTTTCAAATAAAAAAAGAATCATCAAAATCGGTTCACCCAGTCCAAAGAAATCAGGTAAAAACCTTAAAAAAAAAATAAAAAAAAAAAAAAAAAATACAGACGGATTCATAACCTTCTCCTTTTTTGAAGTCGGTTGAAAAGATTTAGCTTTTTGCTTTTTTTTGTTTTGTTGTGTGCGTAGAAGTTATGTTCTGTGTATGTACACTCCGCTTCTTCGAGCTAGGCTCTCCGTTAGGCTAATTCCTGATGGATTTATCCAATAACACTTTGCCCGACCCGGAAATCGAACCCCACACTCAGCAGTCGCGGATACAACTACGAGATCAACGGAACAGTTACTACTGATATAATGGTTATGTCTTAATATCTCGTTTAGTTCTACATAAAAGACTTAAGTTCCCTAGCACATACCTAGGTAATGAAAGATTTTCATAATTGACCATATAATTTATGCTTAAGCTCATATATTTTGCTGGCTTATATTATTTTGCACATTCAAAACCAAATGAAACGTCAGTTCAACAGATGTACTTACTAAAGGATTCTTAGAACGGGAGAGCTACTATTGTGTGGTAAGTCGAATGGTTCTCGATTTTGGATGCGGAGTGAGAAATGATGAATAAGTTTTATAATTTACGGTCTGGTATACTGAAGCTAGAACTCAACTCGTGAAGGGAGTCGACTGGTCATGGTTTAGGTACACTTGCCGTGGTCGGTTTGTGGATGGGTGACCATCTACTATATACCGAGTCTCGGAAAGTACGTAATACGGTTGGTCTCTGTCATTCGTAGATCTTTGACAGTCAGAATCAGTCAGAATCAGAATCAGTCAGTCTTTTTTATTTATAAAACATAGGTATTACAAAGCTGTTAGGTTAATATAATTGGCGCTATGCTTTGCCGTGAAGGCGTGCAAATATAGGATAAAATGTATATATAAAAAAAAACTAAACTAAACTAGTAATCCTTTAAAACTTAATAAAACAAACAATACAACAAAACTAAAAATAGACTAAAACAATATTAAAGGTTATCATTTATAAAATCTTGAACACTATAATAACATTTTTCAATTAGTAGCGAAGCGAGAGCTTTCTTAAATTTTGATAGGGTAGGATAATTTTTATAGTCATTATTGGATGGGAAGCTAGAAAGTCTGAGTACCAATCTCACCAATGGGTGTAGTGTTACCCAGTTACTGGGTTGTGGAAGTCCGATACTGGTGTCAGCTGCATCCGGTCAGACCGGAAGCCGACTCTAACATAGTTCGTAAATACATCATCAATTCATTTGCCCTCGATAATTAGAAGAAAATAATGAAATAAAAGCGGAGTGTCACATGACACCCGGCAGATGTCAAACATTTCAGTGAATATTCAAATTACGAATTAATGAAAAATAACGAAAAATGACGGCACGAGAGAGCGTCATACCGATTGCCGTGACGGCACTACTCGATTTTTTTGCCGAAATGCGCCAATAGATGTTTCACATAAAAATAGTAATAATTACCTATAAATGTCAATAATTCATTGACAAATAAACTATAAACCTATAAACTTCTATAAACTCACAAAAACCAAATCGAGTCACTACCAGCAACTGACGATATTTAAATCTTTAGTATGAGCTACCACCTTCATAATTTACGACATAAGAAATAAAATATCTTGAAAATATAATTGTAGGTGTCGACTTGGACGCACAAAATGGCGCTCGTTCGTTTTTTAAAAAATTGAGTTATGATTATTGTAGCATTGGGTGCAGCTTGTATTTTTTTTAAGTCAGTTTCCATTTTCAAAATTATATTTATAGTACGTTCTTTACTAATGAAGGCGTTCGGATTTTGAATTGGTTGATTTGCAATTCGAATAGTTTTAAATTCACTGACAGATCGTTATACCGTTGGTGCGTAGTACATCGATACCGTTGGGTTTGTATGGATGAAATTTTTCTCAAGATTTCCTTATTGTATTATAGCTCTTTGTAAAGGAGCTGCCTCCCTACACATTTTTGTTTGGCTTCAAAGCTAAGGGTATGAGTTCCGCTTTCATTACAGGAGCAAGAGACTTTTCAGCAACAACTATGGGCCATTATAAAAAAAAAAAATTACATGAAATCCTTCTTAGTGGGTGGCCTACTTAAACCTACAAGGTAAACAACAGACACATAGACTTCTATATAAACCTAGTAGTATGAAGTCATTAACCGGGAGTCAAACCCGCACCTCAAACGGTGGCTGACACATGAATATGCGTTTGTCGCCTTTTAATGTGGCTGGTATGTAAATAAGTACTTAAGGATGTTGGTACATTGATGAGTGGAAGCGATTTAATAAGCGGAGCGAATTATTCTCTCCGCTAGTCGTATAACAGAAATATGTATGTCATCATCCTACCAGCCTATTGCCGTCCACGGCTGAACTTAGGCATCCCCAGAGATCGCCAACCAACCCAGTGTTGGGCAGCGCGCATTCATCCGTTGCCAGCCACCTTCTCTAATCGTCGATTTTTCGCAGGGCGTCCCACACTACGCTTGCCCAACGGCGGTCTCCAGTCCAAAGCGTGTCTGCTCCATCTGCCGTCTGCCCGTGCCCACTTGCACTTCACCGTTTGTACTTTTTTTGTACTTTGTGTTAAGGGTCTTTGAAATAAACGATATACTATTATTCTCATTCATAAAATAAAAATATTTAAAAAATATAAAAATAGTAGCCCACCAGTATCGGGAACAGGGGTCTCGCGTCAAGTTCGCGTAACGCGGGCGCAATAACGGCATTCTACTGTTGTGCGTCTTTGGTGCGTGCTTCGGAATGCAACATGATCGGTATTCTACTACTATTCGTTTGACATCTCAAAATGATAGTTAAAAAACACTAAAATCTGTACCGGGGTATTATTTTAATATTATAATAACGTCATATTCATTGAAATGTAATTGATTCTATTTAATTATTTAGTGAGTAATATTTTTTCTTTCATGTGGCTACACCATAAGTAAATTTGGTAGAGTTTGGTTGTCGTACAGTTGACGTGTAGTTCACGCGCAGCTTACGCGCAGTTCAAAGATAACAAGAATAGCGTTTATCACTCAAACTTAAACTTAACTGCAACTGCACTACAACTTCATCGGCGTGTCATAAAATTACATGAATTAGCCCTCAGGACTCCTGAGAGAGGAATCTCCTTACAATAAGCGCCGTGTCCAGGAGTACCGCTTTCAGAATCAAGCCGAGCAGGTAGCCCAGCCCAGCCCAACCCAGCCCAGGCCAGCAGGTAGCTGCGCGGTGAGGGAGGGCCTCATCGCACAGCTACCTCAGGAACGGTCTCGGGGATATAGTAGAATTGGCGTTCTGGAATCTACGCAGACAACATCGCGGGCAGAAGCAAGTATGTACCTAAAATCAAAGGAAATTTGTAGAATGCATATGAGCTCCACTGTCCAATTATAGACAAGGACAACAAGACTACATCAGTCATGTTTACAGACAAGGGGAATAAGCAATAATATCTAGGCTTTTAGATAACTCAATATCTCCTAAGAGTTTTTGAAATTCAGTTATTTGACGGAAAGCTGACTCACATGGCAATTATCATCTCAAAATATAATTGGTAGGTACTTACCTTCCTAAATATAGACTTCTTACATTCTTTTGTCAACCTTTTACAATAGTAGGTAGGTACCTGTTGGCAAAAATGTATTATAATATTCTGTTATCAAAAGATATACGTCGCTAACGAGCATGATAATGGTTCCTTTCATATAAAACTAGCATTTTCCCTGCGATTTCGTTCGCGTATTTTTTTATACGGGTCCTAATTTTTTTGGCTTTATAATAGGTATGGCGAATGCCATTCAGGGATAACGTAACTTCCTATAAGTGAAAGAATGAATAGAATAGAACCAGTAGTTCTGCAGATTAGCCCAAACGAAGACAAAGTTAATTTTTATCATATCAGCCTATTGCCGTCCACTGTCAAAGTCAAAGTCAAAGTCAAATCATTTATTTCAATTAGACCATTAAAGGCACTTTTGAACGTCATAAAAAAAAAGTTGATTCTAGTTGCCCCTTCCAAAAGGTAGTTTCGTATGGAGAAGAATGGGCAAGAAACTCCATATTTACTCTTTAAAAAAAAAATGTGTACAATATTTTGCATTTACAGTTTATAGTTATATAACTATACGTGAACACGGTGGACCCTGCATTAAAAACACTATATTGAAGTATGTACAAAGTATTACAAGATTAAAAACGATAGCCAAGTTGAATACATAGATACATAGTGTTCACATATTATTATTTACAATTATTGAAAAAGTAGACAACAACTCTTTACATTTCAACAAACTATGAACTAGTGTGTGAACCAGAGTAAGAATTAAATATAATATTTATATATATATATATTAAGTATAGTTTGAGTAGTTTTGATTAGCAATCAGTTTGATTTTGTCTAGACTGTAAATTGTCTTATGGAGCCCGGACCAGCCCTGTTGAACGTAGGCCTCCCCCAAAGATCACCAACCAACCCGGTCTTTGTCAACCCGCATCCATCCGCTGCCAGCCATCTTCTTCAAATCGTCGGTCCATCGTGCCGCAGGGCGTCCCACACTACGCTTGCCCAAACACGGTCTCCACTCAGAACGTGTCTGGTCCATCTACCGTCTGTACGTCTGCAGCGTGGCTGGACCACTTCTATTTCTGCATGCTGACGCGTAATGTCGGTGACTTTACAAAAGTCAACTTTAGCCCTTTATAAGGCAGAAGGTTCCAGAGAAATGAAACCACTTTTGTTAACATTTTATGGCGTGTTTTTAATTGTGTAAAAAAAAGACTGACATTAATTTTTTTTTTTATTTGGAAAATTTATAAATTATGGTGGTAACAATGTTCCCACTGCCCGTCAACGACTACGTATACTAGCGAAGTACAGGATGTTTTATAAGATGAAAGTTAGCTCATCAGACTCGAATCCGTCTTCTGTCGGTATGCCGAGAATCTCCTACAATGTCTTCTCTATGTCGCCGTCATTCAAATTGTGCTGCATTTTTCACGAATATCTAGAACAAGGAGGTACTAATTCAACTAGCATACATTACACGTCACGGGCGGTGGGAATATTTTTCCCACCAAATAAATTGTCCTTACTAATAAAAATACGATAGTGATTTCTAAAACATCGCAATAATTTGCAATAATAAACATAAATACGTAAAAAAATCAAATACTTACTTCTTTTCCAGTATAAAAATGCAAAAATTCACGGAGATAAAAATTTTATTCAAAAATGGCGCAATTTTTTTGACAACTAGTGCCGCCAAAAAAATATAACATTTAACGTCAGTTTTTTTTTCATGATTGACAATATAGGTATTTCCTGTTGCCTATGCAAACAAAAGTAGGAATCCTACTATGATTCTTGCAAGAGGAAAAATAGAAAATGTTGGTGGTAAAAATCTAAAAAGGGTTAGTTTATAATAATTATGTAGCGAATTATAACATTATTACATACATTGTAAGTTTCTGCCCTTTTAATTGTTATAATTAATCGAATTATTTATTGTTAAAGAAGGGTTAAGTAAAAGCCGAACGAATTCGGTCATGGTTAAGCTACACTTACCGCGGTCCGTCGGTGGATGGGTGATCATCCATTTCATACCAAGACCCCTCTGTGCCTCGGAAAGCACGTAAAGCCGTTGGTATCAATTGTCAGTCGTAGATCTTTGGCAGTCGTTATGGGTAGACAGAAGCCAGAATGTCTGACAACCAGGCAGACAGGCAGTCGCAGTCGCTCTATGTAAAACATATTCAAATGGTAATCAGCTGAATCCGGATTTATTTAAAGCCGACCTCATTCTCATCAGCCGCACTTGCTTGCTAGCTTGGTTAAAACCAAACGAAGCAGTCAGTCAGATAAGCACAGAGTATTTAAAAATAAAAATAAAAACTATGCTCCACACTAGGATTTTTTTCTGTATCGTAACATACACAACATATAAACTCACACAAACAGCCAGACCTGGAACAACTATCAGTAGATCATACAAATATTTGTTCCATGCAGAAATCGAACCCGCGACACGCAGCATAGCAGTGAATGGCTCAACCACTGCGCCTCTTTTTCGGAATGGCATCTCGCAGGTCAACTTAGGAGGTTGTCGGCCGGTGGCGGCAGGGCCTAAGAAGCCCAGTAAGGCGGCGGATAAAACCGCATCCCAAAATCAACCGGGTTGCAGAGAGAGCGAAGCTGCTGCACCCCAGGGTTATGCGGTGCTTCCGCTGCCTTGACATTGGGCATGTCAAGGCTCGGTGCACCGGCCAGGTCGACCGCAGCGATCAGTGTTATCGCTGCGGTCAGCCCGGACACAAGGCGGCCCAGTGCTCCGCGGCGCCAAACTGCAGCCTCTGTACAGCTGCCCGCTGTGTGCCCACACAGCGGGTGGAAAGGCCTGTGCGCCCCCCAGGAAGAGACGGGGCGCCAAGGCTGCTGGGGGCCCTTTACCCCCCTCGCAGGCTGGCGCCTCATCGGCCGACTCCCGGCCTAGGAATGGTGTGAACCCGGAGGGAATGGACTGCGCATAAATGGCGCTGTACCATTTCCTCCAGGGCAACATCAACCACTCTGCCAGAGCTCAGGACCTCTTCCTCCAGAGCATGGCAGAGTGGTCGATTGACGTGGCTGTGGTCGCCGAGCCGTACTTCGTCCCCTCCAGGGATAACTGGGTGGGAGACTTGGACGGGTTGGTGGCTATCATTGGCGGGGCTCTGGTCAGAGGTTGGGTGAGGTTCACACGTGCGTGCGGCAGCGGGGCGGGTCAATAGTGGACGTCTCGTTCGCTAGCCCTGCTGTCGCGAGCCGTGTCCGCGACTGGCGTGTCGCCGTGGAGGTGGAGACTTTGTCGGATCATCGTTACATCCGTTTCGACGTCTCCGCCCAGACCGCGGGCGGCCGCAGTCCATCGGCCCCACGAACGAACGGTCCGCGCGGGGCTCGTAAGCGCATGAACAGGGAACTTCTCGAGGAGGCCGCCATTGTCCAGGCCTGGTTCCGGGAGTCGGAGACGAACGGACCCGTCGACGTCGAACTGGAGGCGCTGTGGTTCTGCGGGGCGATGACGCAAATCTGCGACGCGTCCATGCCCCGGGTCCACGCACAGTCAGCGGGGCGCCAGGTGTACTGGTGGTCGGCCGAGATCGCTCGTATGCGCATTGAGTGCGTAGCGGTCAGACGCCGGTACACCCGATACCGGAGGCGACGTCGTCGGGTCCCGGATGAAGAAGCCGCGCTGTATGAGGTGTACCGCGCGGCTAAGAGGACTCTGTGTCTGGCCATCGGCGATGCGAAGACGCAAGCCAGGGAGGAGATGTTGGAGACTCTAAGCCGGGATCCGTGGGGGCGCCCATATCAAGCGGTTCGAGGGAAACTTCGGTCTGCAGCGCCTCCACTCACGGGGAGTCTCCAACCAGAGCTGCTGGAGGAGGTTGTCTCAGCCCTCTTCCCGGCATGAGCGGAGCATACTCCGCCGCCGATGGCTTTGCCCACAGACGCAGAGTAGAAGAGGGGCCGGACCTAGACGAGAGCCAGTATGGCTTTCGGCATGGGCGCTCCACCATACACGCTGTATCGAGGGTGAGAGTCCTGGCGGAGGAAGCGGTGTCCCGGGGCGGGGTGATGTTGGCGGTGTCCTTGGACATCTCCAACGCGTTCAACACCCTGCCCTGGAGTTGTGTACGGGAGGCACTGCGCTATCATCGTGTGCCTTCCTACCTCCGCCGCATAGTTGGGGCTTATTTGTCCGAGAGGTGTGTCACCTACGTGGGACGTGATGGCGAGCACCAGCGCCGCATGTCGTGCGGTGTTCCGCTGGGTTCCGTCTTAGGACCGCCCCTGTGGAACATCGGGTACGACTGGGTGCTGAGGGGCGAGCTCCAGCCTGGCGTGGACCTGACGTGTTACGCTGACGACACGCTGGTCACGGCCCGGGGGAGCTCGTACAGGGAGGTAGCGTTGCTGGCGACGGCTGCGGTCTCACAGGTGGTGAGCCACATCCGGCACCTCGGCCTGGAGGTGGCCCTCAAAAAGTCGGAGGCCGTGATCTTTCACGGTCCTCGGCGGGCGCCGCCGCCGGGATCACACATCGTGGTCGGGGGGGCCAGAATAGCGGTTGAGTCCACCATGAAGTACCTTGGATTGGTGCTCGACAGCCGATGGGATTTTGGCCCTCACTTCCAGCGGCTGGCGCCCAAGTTGTTGGGCGCGGCGGGGCGCTTTCAACGCTGCTTCCCAATCTGGGGGGCCCGAGCGCCGTCTGCAGGCGGCTATACGTGGGGATCGTGCGATCGATGGCCCTTTATGGGGCCCCGATATGGGCGGCAGACCTGACGGCCGGAAGCATCGCCGTGCTGCGAAAGCCGCAACGAGCGATGGCCGTCAGAGTCATCAGGGGATATCGCACGATCTCCTACGAGGCGGCTTGTGCACTGGCCGGATCCCCGCCCTGGGACCTGGAGGCGAAGGTACTCGCGTCACTGTTCCGGTGGCGCGAGGAAGCGCGGGCGCGGGGCGAGCGACCGATGCAGCGACACATGGAGCTGCGTCGGTCTCAGCTTCGCGAGGTCCTGGTGGCGGAATGGCGGGACAGGCTTTCACGCCCTACCGCCGGCCTCGCCATCATCGAGGCGGTCCGGCCAGTGCTCGAGCGCTGGCTCGGGAGAAGGCACGGCTCCCTGTCGTTTCGGGTGACGCAGGTGCTCTCGGGGCATGGTTGCTTCGGGAAGTACCTGTGTCGCATAAACAGGGAGCCGGACGCCCGGTGTCACCACTGCGTCGACTGCCGGGAGGACACGGCGCGGCATACGCAGGCAGAGTGTGCCGCTTGGGAGGAGCCGCGCCGTGCCCTCGTCTCAGAAGTAGGGAGTGACCTGTCGCTGTCGGCCGTGGTCGAGTCGATGGTCGACAGCGCAGAGTCCTGGGACGCGGTGTTTTCCTTCTGCGAAAGTGTCATGTCGCAGAAGGAGGCTGCGGAAAGGGAGAGGGAGATCACAACCTCCCACCCTGCCCGCAGCAGGCGCACCGGGCGTAGGCAGAGGGCAGACAACGCCCTCTTCCGGCCCCCCTAAATGGGTCCAGGGGCGGCAGACTCGGGGACGTCTGTCGCTCCCCACATACATCAGGACCCGAGGTGGCGGCGCGTAGTGTTCCACGCGCGCCCCTCTAAGACGTCCGGGGGGGAGTCTAACACCTCACTCCCCCCCTGACCCGAGAAGTGGCCCGCTGCAGCGGGCCGGCACCAGCCGGGGGGTTGCTTAACCGGACTTTCATTTGGTGCCTTAAAGTGATTTTTGGGCCTCCAGGCAGGGCAAAAAACTTATAAACTTAGCTACTATAATACACGCTAAGGGCACCCCCTGTAGGGTACGGGCCTCGACTTAGGGCATCGCTGGGGGATGACAGCAAAGGGACACGCTGGATCGGATTTTCCAACTACTGCGTCTTTATTATAATATACCCGCTCTTCGTTCCACTACCCGCTCCGCCTTCCACCAACACACCCACCCAAACCCACACATTGTTCATACGACAAAACAATTGCTAATTAAGTCGAACAATTATCCAGCAGATTGTATAATAATTACCTGTTCTGTCCCATGAGCTTTATGGTGGGTTAACGAGTTCTTAAGTGGTATATGGGGACCCTAATTAGAGGGTAGGTACTGCATGAGAATTTTGGCAAGATTCACATTATGAATGTAGTGTAGAGTTTTTGACTGAAATGTGGGTTTGGGTCGAATGGAGCTTCGAGGTTCGAGGATATGGTAAAATTGAGGCCAAGTTGTGAAAAGACTGCCAAGTTTGGGTCGGACTGACGAACCAAGAGATCCGTACCATCATATATTATTTGAATTAATTTTGAATTTTTGAATTTAACATAGTGTGATAGTCCAGTAGTTCATCCCATATCTTCCCGTGGGTGTCATAAGAGGCGACTAAGGGACTCACCAGTGAATGGGCAGCAGCGTTCTCTGTGCCTTTGTAACAACCATACTGCGATCGCCTACCCGCCTGCCAAGCGTGGCCATTATGGCAAAACCCCCCTTTGGGGGAGGCCTACGTCCAGCAGTGGACGTCTTTCGGCTGAAATGATGATGATGATGATGATGGTCCTGTGGATATGGTGCCCTGCCTCTTATGCACGAGTTGGGGGTTTGCAACCGAGCACGAGCAAGTACCAAAATGACTTTTTAATGGAGTTGTTTCAAAATGTATGGAGCCTGGGCCCACTCCTTGAACATCATACTTAAAAAAAATAAGTTTAAAAACTAAAACCCGACTACAACAAAAAGTGATCTAAAAAGTACGAAACAAGAAAATATTTCACACAGAAATCAAGACATAGGTACATTTAAAATGGTCAAGGTAAGCCATTATAATTCATGCCGTGGTTGCATGCCATTTTAATTCATGTTCATCGCACTCTTATGGGATGGTCAAGGTAAGCCGTGGTTGCATGCCATTATAATTCATGTTCATCGCACTCTTATGGGATACAGGCATGCAACCACGGCTTACCTTGACCATTTTGTACCTATGTCTTGATTTCTGTGTGAAATATTTTCTTGTTTCGTACTTTTTAGATCACTTTTTGTTGTAGTCGGGTTTTAGTCTTTAAACTTATTTTTTTTATTTAAACCATTTTGGAGTCACAGCTAAGTATTATATAATTATTTAAAAGGTACTAGTGAACCCCTTTCTAATGATACTAAACACGGTATGCGTATCTTAATTTAGTTGATAATCTTTCCTTTTTTTAAATAATTTCAGACAAGTCACAACTAAATATTATATATTTGAACAGTACTAGTGAACCCCTTTCCAATGATACCAAACACGGTATGCTTGTCTTCATTTTTTTTTTAAATCTATGTTTTTTTGTCTGCCAGAGGGCGCCACATTGGATTCGGTGACACGTCATATAGCCTATAACCAGCGGACAATCAAGACGCTTCTAACGATACCTCATTTGTTCAGTTCTGATAAGTGGTTTAGGAGCTATGAGCGAACAGATGAACATACATACATACATACATACATACATACATACATAGCCTGTCAAAATCATAACCCTCCTTTGGCTTTGCCGTAGTCGGGTAAAAATAAGGAAACACGGTTTAAATAGTTCTCAATTGTCCAATTACTTTAAAATGGCATTGTGAGCAGGTAAAATACAAGAAATTGAAACACACTACAAAAAAACAGTAGTGGCGGTAAGCTGTCATTTTGACACTAATGACGTTTCACATTTATAATTCTGATTTTTGGCGTCGGTTTGTGGATAGCGGGGTAAACAGATGGGAAAGAAACAGTGTTTAATTCAAGAAAGCAATGTTGTTAAAACGAACTCCAGAAACTAGAAACAAAACGAGACGAAAGCATAGCACAGCAGCTTCATGCACAGAATATACTGACGGAAGTGACTGAAGTGACACTGTTGACGGCTGACAGTTCTCTTCCTATGATCAATGGTCGATCTATGGTTTATAGAGTAGCTAAATGTGAGTGACGCCATGTTGAAACTCCATAAAAATAATTGTTAAATATCAAATTACTACCACAACAGTATACATTGAAATGAATTATCTGTATTTTTCCCGGATTCTACGGATTTTTCTCTTTTTTTTGAAGTGGTGTACTATAGACTGGGCCCATTATGAAACATGTTCTTTCACATTACTTTCTAAGTTTATCTTGTATTTCACTGACATCGATTGACTTATCTATACTAATATTATAAAGCTGAAGAGATTGTTTGCTTGTTTGTATGTTTGTTTGTTTGTTTGGTTGATCACGTTACTCTCAGGATCTACTGGTTCGAATTGAAAAAATCTTTTGTGTTGGATATTCAATGGACTATCTATATAAGTGTATCGAGGAAGGCTATAGGCCCATGCGAAGCCGGGTCGGGTTGCTAGTAATGAATATAAGTGTGAAATCGCCAATCCTTGAGTAAGCGTGGTGATCAGTTCTTGTGGCTTGAATGAGAAGAGGCTAGCTCTGCAGTGGGACGTTAATAGAAGAGGCTAGCTCTGCAGTGGGACGTTAATAGAAGAGGCTAGCTCTGCAGTGGGACGTTAATAGGCTGGCTAATAACAAACAATGCATTCCTTGTGACTTCACTCAGAGAACAACTACTCCAACTACTATTTTCCTTTATTTATATTTATATACATACTAGCGGGCCTGGCAGACGTTGTCCTGCAAGTCCTGCAGCCCGACTATAGCGCCACCTGCCGGGTCCATTTGTGAATCTAAACCATTCTCGAATCCACTGGAACACACCCAAACAAATTCAGCAAAATCGATCTAGCCGTTTAGGAGGAGTTCACTTTCATACACACGGATAGAAGATTTTTATACATGTTTAGATATATATACATGTTTATATATATTTTTTTTTTTAATTTTTTTTTTTTTTATATGCTCCTGCCATGTTTATCTCTTCATCACCCTTGGTTGACTGGTAGAGAATGCCTAAGGCATTAAGTCCGCCTTTGTACCTTTGTTCATGAAGTATAAATAAATAAATAAACAACAGAATAGGTCCGTAATTATGTCGTACTGTACTTTGAATTGGTGATAAAACGCACTCTTATCTCGTAAACTAATAAACTTAAAAGCTCACCCATCTAATTCCAAGCCTCGCTTGGTTACTGCAGTCACATGGCGTTATTTACGACCACACAATGATCTGTCCAACCTGAATGAACTCGCACTGACTATCTGAACAATTTATTGTTCATAAAACTTGTTTTAAGAAAGTATATAGTTGAAAGTGTGAGTTTAATTTCGAGGTTCCGTACATATGCAAACTATTGTTCCCTAAAGCTTGCTTAAAAACACGTGTAAATAAATGTGTCAATAAAAAAACAGGCGACCCAAATTAAGAACCTACTTCTTCATAAAAAATGCGTCAACGTGATTTAAACAGGTATAGTGATTTACTCTCGGATAGATACCTAGTTATTTCGGGACTAAATTTAGTAAAACGTAAAGTTCTCTAATACTGACAGATTTTTTTTATTCCTAGGATAAGACTTAAATCAGTTTGGTCGGATTGCAGGCATTGAAGACAGTTTTAAAAATATCTAAAAGAATATCCCTTGATTTAATGTCTGTAATGTAACCACGGAACCCCAAAAATCTTATCACCCGAAACTTGGCATAACTTTTTAAGTGTTAAGTATAGAAAAAAATATGCAATAAAAACACCGTCAAAGTCTGAAAGGAAATTAGTTTTTTATCAACTTTAAGTGGAAACTTTATTTTTATAGCAATAGAGATGAAATTCCCTTGACTATAAAATGGGAGTAAAAACTTTATGTAGCAATTATTTGAACAAAATGTGGTTTAATATTGTCTTTTAAAGTATTTTCTTGAGTAAATTAAGATTATTTTTTATTAAACTTTTTGTGTTAAATGTGTGGAATTTTGATTCTTTTTAAATGACAGTGATAGTTTTTTGATGATATCTTAATTAGGATTATTTTCATTAATTAAACGGTAAAATAAATATTACTGTGCCAGTAATATTAAGCTATTTGACCCTAAAAGCGTTGACCAAATTTCTTTCAAAGACAAAACATTTATTTCAACTAACCATTTACAGGCACTTTTGAATTGTCAAGGAGTCGGTCAGTTAGTCAGAAGTTGAAGTTGCTCGTTCATAACGTACGTAGGTCTCAGAAAGAGCTAGAAACTTCATAGTCACTAGGAATCTTCTGTGCGTGTGTATGAAAGTGAACTCCTCCTAAATGGCTGGACTGATTTTGATGAACATTTTTGTGTGTTCCAGTGGATTCGAGAATGGTTTAGATTCACAATTGCACCCGGTAGGTGGCGCTGCAGTCTAGTGGTAGGACTCTTTTATTTTAAGGGCAGGACAAGGTCAACATCTGCCAGGTCCGCTAGTTATAAAATAAATTAGGAATTCATAAAAAAATAACAGGGTAAAAGCTAGTAGAATATATTATTATAAAAAATCAGGTTTCGCTATGTTTCTGGCCGCAAAACACGAAAAGTAGTCGATGGTGACTTGAAATTTTGTGCGCAACATTGCATTTTTACAGAAAATTGTTTGTGAATGAATGAATGTGTGAAAGTCGAAAAAAATAACAATGCCAGAATATCTTTTCTGTTACAATCTCCCTCGGCGAACACCTAGGTGAAGTGAGCTGTCTAATAATAATGCATTATGTTTAATTTGTATGTCATTATTGGCAAAACATGGCGCATTGTCTACTTTTTATCCAAGAAATTATTTATAACAAATTAATGATTTCTGATTTTTACTCCTTTGACTTCATCGACATTCAATCAAAAACGACATAAATTATTTTCTGAAGCATCCATTTTCAACAAAAGAACATTTAACGTATAATTTCGAAAATCGAACATCAACCATATCGTCGGCCTAATTCGTTAACCCGCTAAATCCATTTTTTGGCAAAATTTACTTTTTATGCCAGTCAAAAAGTTCAGTCTAATATCTACCGTAACGTTTAAGGAATAACAGCGATATTAGCCTAAAAAGGTGACAAATGCTATGCCCGAAAAACTGCTTTCTGACCACCAGCCAATCGAGCCACAATGCAAACCTGCTAAATCCTATTGGGGCCTCAGTTATTCAATTTTGGCAAAATTAACTTTTTATGCCAGTCAAAAAGTTCAGTCTAATATCTACCGTAACGTTTAAGGAATAACAGCGATATTAGCCTAAAAAGGTGACAAATGCTATGCCCGAAAAACTGCTTTCTGACCACCAGCCAATCTCCACAATGCAAACCTGCTATCAATTAATTAATCTATACACCATACTAAATTTAAGTCAAAAACTGCTATGTCCTCAAGCAAATTGAATCTTCACCTTGAAAAGCTGCTAAATAATTGTTTTATCGAATTCTATAAAATGTGTATAAGTTATGCTACTAATTATATTGATAAAATATCAAGAAAAATTATAGAAACCAACGGGATTTTCAGAATTTTGATTGCTAAATTAATATAGATATTATTCAGTTTTTTCTTCGTCCTGTAAACTATGAAAAAATGGACTTAGGAGGTTAACGAATTAGGCCGACGATATTGGACATCAAAAAAGCAATTTCATTGGACAATAACTACGTCATTCACCTTCAAAAACCGTAAAACCGTATACTGACGCGGCAATCGGTAAAATTCATTGTCGGTTTTTATGCTGCCACTCTATTTTACAGCCCTGCGTTCCATTCCATGTTTGAAAATTCGAACGTTTTTAAAATTCTGTGATATGAAATGTTCGATTATCTGATATTGGTAACGTTTTGATGAATTATTGGTGATGTGTAAGGTTACATAGAACTAAACACCAACTCATAAAATAAATATTTCATAGACTAATAAGATAACGATATAACGACATTAGTGTTGGTACCCCATGCAATAAGCTTCGTCATTTCGCAATAAATTTAAACCAATTAGACATTACAAAATATAAACATTAAAAATATATAATTACATTCTATAACATAATAACTAACGTTATGAAACCGCTTTTTATCTAATGCTATAATTATAAAAATATAACATATTATTGCACAATTTAATTCCCCCATCCCCGTTCCATCATCGGACGAACAGAGATACGGCGAAGCGTCACCGCTATATGATTGAAGTTCCACGGTCTCGAACCAAGCGTTTTGACTCCACATTAATTGTGCGAACTGCCAGACTGTGGAATTCCCTGCCCGCCTCTCTGTTCCCTGATAAGTATAATCTGGGTATCTTTAAGGCACGAGTGAACCGGTTCATCTTAGGCAAACGTGTTCCAACTTAGGCCGCATTATCACTTACGATCAGGTGAATTGCGGTCAAACGCAAGCCTATTTGATTGTAAAAAAAAAAACTAATATAAAGATCATTGCCGCCATCAGGTGCCCAAGAGACTGGCGGTATTGCCACGTTGGATGGCAATGCTAATCCTCCGACGAAGGTAAAAACCAGCTCTTGGATCACGGGAAGTGTCCTTAAAACTCTCCTTAAAAAGGATATGGGCACTCGACGGACCTCATGACCCGAGAGTTTCAGTATGCTATAATGACGAGATTAAAAGTATTTAAGGCTTGTACACATGCTAATAACATTGAGCATTTAATAAAAATAATACATATTTGTAAAAAGTAACAAAACCAAATCATTTTCCTTTGTATTGCAAAGCAGTAGATATTTCTTTTATACTCTTTTGATAAGAAATTAAGGAGTAAAATGGTTTCAACTCAATGATTTGGAGGTGATTTGACATTTTTTTTTCTTATTATGTGGAACCGATAGAAAAATTGTGACTAAACTAAATTACGTATCATATCATGTAGATTACTAACATTTTTTTTCATATGTAATTTCTCTGTAAATGCCGACGATAAGTTGCTTCATCTGCATGCTTCTTTCAAGCTTTTTACGAGAGAGCAGCCTTAACTTTTCCACGAGAAAATTTCCTAAAAAGTAATTGGGTAAGTAGATGACACCCACCCACCAATTTTCATACTTTTAACGAGCTGTCAAAATGCGATTTCCTATAGATTTTGTATAGCAGTTTATAATAATATAATAATAATAATAATTCATTTATTTTAGGCTGCATTGGCCCATAGATAAATACCTTAAACTAAACATACATATTTTATAATTTCTAACTTGTGTTAATAGGGAAGACTTATGACTATGTTAGTAGCACTTCACTAAATTGCACTAAATTGTCTGTGTGCTGTCCTGTGGCACTTGTCCGCGAAAGCGACGGAACACCACGTCCTGCGGCCAAAAATCTTCCATGACGAGGGGCAGGAAACAATTCCGTACTCGCACCACGATCGCCTTGAAGTTGACGTTGCACCACGACTCCAGTAACTGCACCCTCGGCGTGTACTTTGTCTTTCGGCGCACGTACTCTGCGATGTCCTCCGCCTTAGTGGTGTAGTGCAGGCGGGAGATATACACCGGTGTGTTCGGCTTAGCGGCACGCAGACTTACGTCGGACTCCGTTGGTGCTTTGCCGCAGCGGTTCTCGATCTTCCGTGATCGGCGCTTCCTCCTCTGCACCGTCACAAAACCATCCCTATTTCATATATTCAGCACTGCGGTTTGCGTCACTAGTTTATTTTGTTTTTTATTTATTGAGTTTAGTTCGGTTATAAAAAACTTACCCACATGAAAATGTCTACCATTTTTTAAAGTAATAATTTTGAATATTTAGCACTGATAAATTATAAATATAGTCTAAGCATAATTTATTGATTTTCTTGAATTGTTGCTGGACTGTACTAAACATTTGGCATATTGAATTCATATCAGCCTACTGCCGTCTACTGTTGAACATAGGCCTCTTCCAGAGATCGCTAACCAACCCGGTCTTGGGCAGATCGCATCCATCCGCAGCCAGACACCTTCTTCAAATCGTCGTCCATCGTGCCGCAGGGCGTCTCACACTACGGCTTTATGGCTTTGCGGCTTTACGACTTTTGCTCAAACGCGGTCTCCACTCTAAGACATATCTGCTCCATCTACCGTCTGTCCATCAGCAGACAAGGCCGGTCCATTTCCAATGAGCGTGCTGAATCTACGCGCACTGTCGGTGTCTTCAGTTATCTAGCAAATGACTTCATTGCCAATCAATCCAACCGAGAAACCTCGGATACCAATACTTATACGGTGCCTCGGGCATCGCTCTTTCCATAGCATGCTGAGCCACCTTGAGTTTTTGGACCAGGCCCACGGTGGGTGTCATATTGAATTAGTTTCACGAAATTTATTAAATTATTACTTGACTAGCTTTTGATGGTGACTTCTCTGACCAAATTGGTCTGAGATTCTAAATATTAAAAGTATAAATCCAACCAATCACGTCTGATTCCCGAGAAAGTAAAAAGTAGTAGGGCAGCCCTGTATTTCAGGACTCCAATTCTTCCTCACGCGGCGAGTGAGTACAATTTATTAATGAATGATATCTATTCCCATATATTCTAAATTGTTAAAGCACTTTTTTGAAGTTATACTTCTTTAGGCGCGTTATGAAAAAATGATGAGAGTGAAATTTTACGATTCGCGCATGCGCGCGCACAGCGTCACACAAAATTCTCACGGGAGTAATTGTGCTTATATACTTTTTTAATAATGCCAAAGAAGTATAACTTCTCACGCTCGTACATAAGTACACGCACCCATTTTTTTCTATAGAAATGTATCTAGCTGCCAGAGGGTGGAGACCTGGTGACCTGAACCACAGGCCCTTAAAGCCCAGCTTAGGCACCAGTCTCCCACAGTAAACTAAACTATTACGTATGAATGCATTCGAATTGAAATTGTAACAATGTATGCAATGTTTATTGTGGTGAGAAATAAATACTTATTATTATTTATCTAGAGGTGTAATTAATATAATTATATTGTGTGTGTTTGAGTGAGTGAGTATGTTTGTGTGTGCATGCGTGTGTGTGTTGTGTGTGTGATGAGTGATAGTACGAGACAAAGGGTTCGGCAGAGGTGGTGAATAATGTTCATACCAACTCACTCACACATTTATAACCAAAATATCATACAAATAGTAACTCCGATAACATGTAGTGATGTGGCCACGTACACGCGTAACTTAGTGGTCGTAGTCGCAGGCGCAGTAGCCAGTCGCAGTCGCGCAGTTAATATGCTAAGTGTATTGCCGGTTTTAGATGTATAGTCAGGTTGACGTGAATTGGTCGTTGTTATTGCACTTTAAGCCGGGTCACAGCCAGTTTGTTTAAATGAAACTTTAGTGATTTGGATATATGTACATATTTAGCTGAATAGTGAGTTACACGTAGCGATCGACTGCTGCGCAGCGTGTTGCGGGTTCGATTCCCGCCCAGGGTAAATATTTGTGTGATGACCACTTGTGTTTGCCTTGTGTCTGGGTGTTGTTTATATGTATGTATTTAAAATGTATTTGTGTATGTATATCAGTTGTCTGACACCCATAGTACAGGGTCTCTCTAATTTGGGGTCAGATGGCCATGTGTGAAAATGTCCCCACATATTATTATTATTATTGATTTATTATACCTACCTACATTTAGAGCGACTGTAAAAAAAAACAATCAAAATAAATTTCTTGGTATCAATTTCATCAAATAGCCCTTGTGTATTAGACAATACAATAGTTTTGCTCTGGCAATAATAATATGAGTGCCTGTAGTTACTTTTAGTAAGAAAAGAAGCGCTATTTTACTGATCAGCATCAGCATGGTAACCTTTAGATGAAGAGTGCTGGGCAAGATTGTATTTGTTGCCAGCATAGGTGGATGCCCAGCAGTTTTCATCTAAAGGTTGACATGATGAATCTTCCCTTGGGAGAGCTCATGGGGAGGTTCAGCCATAATTGCCATGATTGTCCGATGCATGTTGGCGACCGCAGCTATGGTACTCAGAAGGATGCTGCTACCCATTCTCTGGTCAATATCCCTCTGTCGCTTACCGGCACCACACGACATTTTTAGTGTAGAATGTAATAGCATTTATTTGCAAATATGGGTAATACCTAAGTAGATAGTAGTAGGTATACATCAGAGTTCTGCCACATTTCACCATTCGGCTTGCAAACATTTTCATTATACAAAATTGTTAAAATTTAAATTCTAATTAAAACATTAAATTAATTATTACATTCAATAAATAAAATTATTAAAATTCAAATTGTCATTAAAACATTAAACTTAATTATAACAATATACCGACATTCAATAATAATATAATATAATAATAATAAAATATAATATATAATAATATAATATAATAATAATAAAATATAATATATAATAATATAATATAATAATAATATATATAATATAATAATATAATATGTGGGGACATTTTCATACACGGCCATCTGACCCCAAACTAGGGAGACCCTGTACTATGGGTGTCAGACAGCTGATATACATACACAAATACATTTTTTTTTGTAAATACATACATATATAGATAAACAACACCCAGACACAAGGCAAATACAAGTGCTCATCACACAAATGTTTACCCTGGGCGGGAATCGAACCCGCAATACGCTGCGCAGCAGTCGATCGCTCAGCCACTGAGCAAACCGTGTCGTCAATAAAATGATTAAAAAATTAAATTGTCATTAACAGTATAGTTATATGTCGGATCAGTCAGGATTTAGTCCGTTAGATTCAGTCATCATGTGGGCAGAATATGGGTATAGTGCAATGAAAACACACTGGGTATAGGGTACAATACACGGCATTTATTAAAACCATAGTTTAGCATTAAAATAAACATTTTCAAAAGTATCGGCACTGGTCTACACATTAACATACTTCAATATAGTGTTTTTATGCAAGGTCCATCGTATTCACGTATAGTTATATAACTGTAAACTTTAAATGCAAAATATTGTACACATTTGTTTTTAAAAGAGTAAGTATGGAGTTTCTTGCCCATACTTCTCCATACGAAACTACCTTTTGGAATCGGCAACTAGAATCAACTTTATATTTTTTTATTATGACGTTCAAAAGTGCCCTTTTAATGGTCTAATTGAAATAAATGATTTGACTTTGACTTTGATGTAACAATGTTTGTTGTCCGTTAATAACTCAGTCACACTGTAGTACGTTTTATGTATTCATAATTTTCGAAGTCTACTTTTGAAGTGGACCGTTTTCAAATCTTTCCAAGCACTTGGCAATTTATTATAAACAATTGGAGCCATGTATTAAATACTTTTGAGCATCATAGTTGTTTGACACGATACCTCATTTAATTTTAGTGTGATAGCGATAATTTATAAAACAATTTTTTGATCAAATGCCGCGAAAAGCTGCAGGATCACAAAATATCACTACAAAAACATAATCCTTCTTCTAGCGCAGTCAGGTAACATAATCCAAATGTGATCCAGCTAATTTATTTTTTCATACCCCATAATAAAAGTTGTTCACATTCATGAATAGTTTTAGCCCTGAAAGACAGAAAGTAAATCAAAATTCAGAATGTATAATAATTATGTCAAATTAACGTATTGTGACTGTCTAATTTTTGCCTGATAAATAAATCAAGACCTACGTTCAGCAGTGGAGGCAATCGGCTGATATGATGATGATGATGATAATGAAATAAATCAAGAGCAACCAGTTTTAAAGGTTTCTTACACTATTTCATACAAACAACAGTCCCAATTTTCTTAGCTTGTATTATCTTTCAATGGCCACTCCACATCACACACACTACAGCATTAAGTATGCACAGAAGAGAAGGTCCAAAATTCGGCCGACCCGATGTTAATGCTTTATAGTTTCCTCTATGGATGACGTCATTTCCTCCCCCTCACCCCCTCCCCTATTATACACCGATCTACAATGCACGTATCGAATAAAAATGGCGGATTAAAATATAGGTTAAATGTTACGAATTTGAAATTTGTTGCAATTGGTTTTAGGTCAAAATGTGAGGTTTTCTGTGCCAATATTGAGGCATTACACTGCTTCGTTGGTTTTATGGTCGCAATTACGACTGCTGAGGTATTGGTTAAATTGTTGGGTAAAGTGTTATTGGGTTTACCACTAGGACATTTTCTCCCTAGGAAAGTACTTAAAGTCGTTGCTCCCGGCTGTCATACGTAGATCTTTGACACTCGTAACGGGAAGTCAGAAGCCCGAAAGTCTGATAACCAGTCTTACTAAGGCGTTTCGTGTTTTCTAGTAACTAGGGTGTGGATATCAGATAGGCAGTCAGCTTTTCTTTTTACTCCTCCACTGTTCTTTTCTGATTAATTTCGTTGCGGGATCCAAGACAGTTGAATTGTTTCTCTGGGACTCGTCGAGCTTCATTGCTCTGGCGCTTTTCTGGTGGTCGCCACTGTTGATTCTGGGTTACAGAAGTTGCAGTGGTCTAGGAATACTGTAGCGGGCTTATCACAAAAATCTCATAGGAATCTTATACTCATAGGAAGCAACATGTCGCAGCTATTTTAGTACCTATAGTTTAGAAAAAAAATTATTTTTTTTTTGGTGATGATCGACCCTACATGTGTACATCTTATTTTATTGGTTTTATTCGGCAGTTGTATATTTTGTTCCACAGCACTTTTTATACTATACAAGTTCTAGACGTGGAGACTTGTAATTGGCTGTCAGATCATCATACTGTTATTTATCATCAATGTATATAGCTGTAAGTCTTCCAGTCTTTAAAAAAAAAAAAAAAAAAACACTCCTTTTTTTTTCTTACTCTCCGCTGTTCTGTTCTGATTAATTTCGTTGCGGGATCCAAGACAGTTGAATAGTTTCTCTGGGACTCGTCGAGCTTCATTGCTTCAGCGCTTTTCTGGTTGTCGCCACTGTTGAATCTGGCTTCCAGGAGTTACAGAGTGATTTGGGAATAGAGTGGCGATCTAATCCCAAAATAGAAAAAAATGCTTCATGTAAAATACTGGTATTCAGCTGCATTCAGTAAGACTGGAAGCCGACCCCAACATAGTGGGTAAAATGCTTCATGTAAAACACTGGTATTCAGCTGCATTCAGTAAGACTGGAAGCCGACCCCAACATAATGGGTAAAATGCTTCATGTAAAACACTGGTATTCAGCTGCATTCAGTAAGACTGGAAGCCGACCCCAACATAATGGGTAAAATGCTTCATGTAAAACACTGGTATTCAGCTGCATTCAGTAAGACTGGAAGCCGACCCCAACATAATGGGTAAAATGCTTCATGTAAAACACTGGTATTCAGCTGCATTCAGTAAGACTGGAAGCCGACCCCAACATAATGGGTAAAATGCTTCATGTAAAACACTGGTATTCAGCTGCATTCAGTAAGACTGGAAGCCGACCCCAACATAATGGGTAAAATGCTTCATGTAAAACACTGGTATTCAGCTGCATTCAGTAAGACTAGAAGCCGACCTCAACATAATGGGTAAAATGCTTCATGTAAAACACTGGTATTCAGCTGCATTTAGTAAGACTGGAAGCCGACCCCAACATAATGGGTAAAATGCTTCATGTAAAACACTGGTATTCAGCTGCATTCAGTAAGACTGGAAGCCGACCCGAACATAGTGGGTAAAATGCTTCATGTAAAACACTGGTATTCAGCTGCATTCAGTAAGACTGGAAGCCGACCCGAACATAGTGGGTAAAATGCTTCATGTAAAACACTGGTATTCAGCTGCATTCAGTAAGACTGGAAGCCGACCCCAACATAGTGGGTAAAATGCTTCATGTAAAACACTGGTATTCAGCTGCATTCAGTAAGACTGGAAGCCGACCCCAACATAGTGGGTAAAATGCTTCATGTAAAACACTGGTATTCAGCTGCATTCAGTAAGACTGGAAGCCGACCCCAACATAGTGGGTAAAATGCTTCATGTAAAACACTGGTATTCAGCTGCATTCAGTAAGACTGGAAGCCGACCCCAACATAGTGGGTAAAATGCTTCATGTAAAACACTGGTATTCAGCTGCATTCAGTAAGACTGGAAGCCGACCCCAACATAATGGGTAAAATGCTTCATGTAAAACACTGGTATTCAGCTGCATTCAGTAAGACTAGAAGCCGACCTCAACATAATGGGTAAAATGCTTCATGTAAAACACTGGTATTCAGCTGCATTTAGTAAGACTGGAAGCCGACCCCAACATAATGGGTAAAATGCTTCATGTAAAACACTGGTATTCAGCTGCATTCAGTAAGACTGGAAGCCGACCCGAACATAGTGGGTAAAATGCTTCATGTAAAACACTGGTATTCAGCTGCATTCAGTAAGACTGGAAGCCGACCCGAACATAGTGGGTAAAATGCTTCATGTAAAACACTGGTATTCAGCTGCATTCAGTAAGACTGGAAGCCGACCCCAACATAGTGGGTAAAATGCTTCATGTAAAACACTGGTATTCAGCTGCATTCAGTAAGACTGGAAGCCGACCCGAACATAGTGGTTAAAAGGCTAGGCAGATGATCACAGTCGCTATACAGGGTGGGGACGACGATACGACAAAAAATTAAAATACTGGTTAAACTAGTTCATAAGAATATTTTAAAACTATCAAATAAAACCTAAATACGAAATTAAAAAATAAGTTCAGATATACTAAAGAGCTTATAAATGTAACCAAAATAAAACACCGTATGAAATATTGGTTTTCTAACTTGTGAGAAGAGCGGCAACTTGTGTCGCCATAATTTAATATTATTAATGCTCAATAAAAACAATTACACCCAATTATCAAAATAATCCTACCATGATCCTTTTTTGTGCTATTGCCATCCCCACTCTGTATATATAAATAAAAAAATACTCTTCTTTTCAAAAATTTAAATAGAAACATTTTCATAACGGGATAATAGAAATAGACATGCATTATAAATATGTATTATTCCTTAATTAACGATCTGACAATAGATAAATAACTTCAAATTAATAATGTATGTATGTTATGTATGTATTGTGAAAACAATAAGTCTTTGAGAACGAACGGACCACGGTCGCCGGTCGGGATAAACACTGATTTACATGTACAGTTGATGACAAAAGTGTTAAGTGAGTGAGAGACTTTAAAAATTGTACAGTTTTTTTTAGGCTTGCGTTTGGCCGCAACTCACCCAATCTGATAAAAAAGCTTTTTAAAAAAAAAGAAAACCGGCGTCAAAAACTAAAAAGTGTTAAATAACTATAGCACAGAACACACATTACTTTACTTTCGGAAGTAGGTGGCGGTGGCCTTGTGTTTGTTGTTTTGTATTGCCACCGACTTCCGAAAGTAAAGTAATGTGTGTTCTGTGCAAAAGTTATTTATCACTTTTTAGTTTCTGAAGGCAGTTTTCTTTTTTTTGAAAAACTTTTTATTTTTCGCTTTTTAGTATTATTAGCCTTAACATTCAAATTCATTAAGAAACTGCTACACACTTAAAAGAGATTGTAAGCCCTCTAAAGGATTGAAGAAACTAAAACGTCGTCTAAGTCTAAGGAGTACAAAGTAGGTGTTATGAATAAATATAATACAAGAAGTATGAGAGAGAAAAGACTAGTCCAACCTAAAGTAACAAACTACTACGGAAAAAGAACGTCCAGATATTTAGTGCCAAAAGTATTTAATAAAATAGACATTTTAAGAAACAATTGTACTCTAAGTAAAGGTATTTTAAAATGTAAATTAAGAAATTGTCTTCTCGACAACGAGAATGCGTCATCGGGTGCCTAATTGGTTCGGAATGTATTGTTTATATAATACGTTGTAAGTTTACATCAAAAATGTTAATTTTAAGATAGTAATAGGTATATTAGTTATAGTTTAATAAATTTTGTTGTGAAAACATACGAGCGCTTCTTGCCATCAAACTGAAAAGTTTCGCGAGATACAATATTGTAAAATAAAATTAAATAAATAAAATAAAATATGAAAAAAAAAGAAAAAGTTTTTTTTTGGGATTTCGTTGATTTTCTCAAAAAGGGCTGGATCAATTTTGGTAAAATTTATATGGGACCATTTTGGAATAAACCCCTTTCGAAAAAAAAAATTTTGCATATCCGTCTATATATGACAGAGTTATGCCCGAACATACATAAAAATACAAACATTCGAATTGATAACCTTTGAAGTCGGTTAAAAATGGAGCACGCTTGTCTAGGATAACCCGGTTCACTCGTGCCATGAAGATACCTAGAACATATTTGCTTATGTATCGGGGAACAGTATGTAGAGGTGGATATATTCCACAGTCTGACAGCTCGCATAATAAATGTGGAAGCAAATCGCTTAATTTGAAACCGTGGACCTTCAACCATATAGGTTTTAATAATAACTCAATAGTGTCCTGCATTTAAGTCGATGAAGCACAACTAATTTTAGAAAAAGTTCCGTTTTGTATGTACAGTCAACAGCAAAAGTAGATAATCAAAATCAGAAATTCAATACTAATGAACGAAGTTCGCGTCAGAACTGTGTGGCGTCGAAGTGATTCTAAAGTATGTGTATGACAATCACATACTTTTAATAAATAAACTAGTAATAAATTATATAAATTAGTGTTAGTAAATTAGTATTGAATTTCTGATTTTGATCATCTACTTTTGCTGTTGACTGTACAACATCGTCTCAGGAAATCATGAACCTGTGTTCCAAAACTCAAAAATGTCATAGTACTTAAGATGTTATTGTATATTGTCATAAATTATATGAATGTTAACATTCACACACTTATTACAGCTGTTTTAAGCAAAAAATAAATAAGCTTTTGACTGTATTTTACCATCTTTTTGTACAAATATCTTCATATTATGTGGAGGCTTGTAATTAGCTATTATGTTTATATTATATTCTTGGTTTATTAATCTGAAAGCCTTTTGTAAAATATAAATCAAATAAATATTACTATTAAATTAACATTACTCAATTCTATTCTATTTTATTCATAAACACTTCTGCACGCGTCAGTACAAGCCGTCATCCACAATATAAAGACAGCATCCCACACACGACTGACTGTTATCAATCATACATTATCACGTGATACAGTTACCGTATGCATTACTTATAATTATATTAGAACGAACATTAACATACAAGGTACATGGGAAAATAATTTGTTGGGAATCAATTCGATAACGTTTAACTAATAATTTGGTAGGTTGAATTTCGATTACTATGGTGGGGGCTATCAGAGGAAATCTATACCTACTAATATAAACAAATAAATAACATTGAAGTGTCTGTTTGTAAAATAACTGCTTTTTACTAAATGCATATGAAAGTAAGTATATACTTACGGGACTTATGTCAAAAAAAAAAAACATTTTTTGTCTGTTTGTTCCGGCATATCTTTGAAACGGCTGGACCGATTTTGACTGGAGTTTGACTGGCAGATAGCTGATATTATAAGGAGTAACTCTAAGGCTACTTATTTTACAAAAAAAATTCGCTTCACCTATGTTCTCACTTAGTGGCGCTAGTGTAGTTTTCATCGAGTTACAGATTACCTAAAACAGTTTCCACTGCGGAATTAGAAGTGAGAACTGGAGTGAGTTCTTACAGAATAACATAGCTGGTTCTGGCGATTTTAAAGGCCATTTTATTATTTTTTAACAAATTAGTGTCATAACTAAACCTTTCTCAAAGAAACGTAATCGAAATTTTCTATTTTTCTTAATAAATTACGCTTTGTTTTTACAAAAACGCAATAAATATTATCAAACGCGCGGTACATATCAGCTGAGCGAATAATATTTGTTCAATATCGTTATGTTATATGTTTTATTTATTTATTTAAGTACCTATGTTTCGTAATAAAGCTGGTTTACATCCGTACTACGTCTTTTTTTTTACTATTGACAGAGATACGATTGACCACTATCTGACCTGTGGGCTAATTCACGTAACTAAAAAAGTGCTAGTGCAGTGCAGTTGCAGTTAAGTTTCGATCAAAACAACGCTTTTCGTATTCTCTACCGCTGTCAGACACGCTCGCGTCAAGTTCGCGTCACGCGAGCGCAATAACGGCATTCTACTGTTGCGCGTCTTTGGTGCGTGCTTCGGAACGCATCATGATCGGTATTCTACTATTCGTTATACGTCTCAAAATGACAGTCAAAAGCACTAAAATCTGTACTGGGGTATTATTTTAATATTATAATAACGTCATATTCATTGAAATGTAATCGATCGATATTTTTTCCCATGTGGGTACACCATAAGTAAGTTTGGTAGAGTTTGGTTGTCGTACAGTTGACGTGCAGTTCACGCGCAGCTTAAGCGCAGTTTAAAGATTACAATAATACCGTTTATCACTCAAACTTGAACTTAACTTCAACTGCACTACAACTTCATCGGCGCGTCATAAAATTACGTGAATTAGCCCTCTGATGGGAAGCGATGATGCGGTCTAAGATGGAGCACGCTTGCCTAGAAGTAACCTATTCACTCTTGACTTAAAGACTATCAGGTTGTAGCTATCAGGAAACACTCACACAAAGGTCCAGTTGTAAACCAACGTTAGGCACAAGCGGCATTTATATATTTATATATATATATATATAATTTCATTTATTCGGACAACAAAGATCCATTGGGTTAGTAATAATAATACTTAACCTATGTTAGTACTTAAGAGGAAATACCACGGGCTAGAGAATTGAAAATTAGGTATTTGTAAAATCTATTGCTGTCGCGCGATGCCCGAACACGAACCGCAGAGCGCGATAGAGACAACTGCAGCGTTGACCGAAAATACCTATTAAAAGTACACAAAATCAATGATTCATAGTCCCCTGATTTCTTCTCCAAAACTTAACCGATTTAACTGCTTTTTTCATAAAAAAATAAAGAAAGGCTTTTGCCGTGTTCCTATGTTTTCTATTTTTTATATAATCAAGTCAAATTTGTTTTCTGAATGTTTGAACACAGCGGAAAATCATGCCAATTTTTTAGGTTTTTGAATATTCATATCTCTTTTAATAATAAATTTATGAGAAAAAGGAAAACATAGGGACATGCCAATAGTAGCCATGGATATTTAAAAAAAAAAATTGATCTACTGGCATTATCCAGGGAGGAAACAGGGGACTAAGTTTATATGGAAAAACGGCTCTTGTGTTTCCTCTTAACTAATAACACAGACAGTGTGCAGGTTACTTGAGTGACCTCACCAACGGGCTGTCATGTCTCCCGGCTATAGCTCGTAGAATGCTACTGGGGCTGCCACGGAGCCTGTTCAGCAGCGAGGCCGCTTTCTTACGCCGTACAGCATTGAAGCAGTCGGTACGTGCCTCAGCGAACATAGATGACGCGCTACAGTACCGAAGCAGCCGCAGCAGCACTCTAAATCCGTTGTTATACTGGATCCGCAGAGCATTGTAGGCCTTTTGGGTGTAGCTGAACCACAGGCATTTATGCTAAACTGGGCCTGTTAGGCGCAGCCGTGGAGCACACAATAATGTTTTTTTTTTAAGTTGAATAATCCTTTTTTTGTTATTATTTTGGTGTGCACATGGTCTGTGTCAATAAACATTTTTTCTTTCTTTCATCTCCAAAGCCAGTGGATTCCCATGTGTGTCCTAGTAGAAATGGTTCTAATAAATTGGTACAATGTGGTTTAAGTTCACTAATTACCAGCTTAAGCTAAGCTTCAATCACTCAAATATTCCTTCAAAAACCATTTAAAATTTCCAATACAATTTTAACCACAAACCCTTCCCAAAAACGAACCATCCAATTATCATCCAAAAAGGTACAAAACAAACATTCATTTGCCTCATCCATCAAACATGTGACGTCAGCAAGGTACACAGGAAGACACAGGATAACGTTATCAATGTTGATAAGGAGATGGCTGTAAGTCTTTGTGGTGCCGATAAAGTGCAGCACAGTTAGATAAGGGGAAAGATTGATTGAAAAGGATGGGCTAAGTAGGTTAATTTGTTAGCCGATTTGAAGGGGAAAAGAGGGTTCTGTGTTTGAATAGAATGTGTTTCTTTTATAGTCTTATGCTTGCGTTTGGCCGCAACTCATGATGCGGCCTAAGGTTCGCTCGTGCCTTGAAGATATCCAGTAGTTGTGTGTGATTTTTTTTTTCACACCACCTGCTCTACAATGTCAAATTATATGTCATGCAAACCTAACCTAAAGTAAGTCATCTAAGACCTGACGTCTAGCAGGGCATTAATATTGTACTGAATTTCATTATGACCCGCCGCTGGTCATTAATGTGATTTGAATTTGGAACATAAAGTAGAAATCGCATACGAACATTTACGATAGGTACATACTAATTCCATGCATTCACCATCCCTCTAAAATCTGCACTAAAAATTAATTGTTCGAAAATCGAACTGGCCACCACAAATATAAAAAATAAAAAATACTTTGATTCTAGTGCTATTGTTTTTTATTGTCTCGTAGATGGTGTGAAGAGTAGAGTATGTTCCTCGGGGATAAAGGTGTCTTCGTCTTGGGCGACATTGAATCCCACACTACACTCAGGATTCTTGTCTTAACTCCCTGTCTTTGCTCGGAAGTTAACTCTAAACTCGGGAGTTAACGCGCTAGAATCCTTCCGGGATTCAATACGGCGCCTGTTACATAACACACTACTTTATCCCCTAGGTGCATAATCTACTATTATTCAATCTCTGGGGAAGACTTACGCTTAGGTAGTACTATAAGTATTCTGTGGCTTAGCAGTGGACGAATAGGCTGATATGATATTGATTATGATTCATAGCCAATGACATACGTAGGTACCTATTAAACTATTTTATAGGGTTTCAAAATGTGAAAAGTTTCTACTATAATCGACCCTACTTCTGCCAAAACATGCGTACCCAAAATCTTTCAATAATTCAATATAGGGCAGATTCGACTAAATGCCATGTTTTTCCAGAGTAACTTACCCTTGAATAATTTATCTACTCTTAGATAACGTTTGCGTTTTTCCATCACAATATTAATAATATTAAAGATTGGTATGAATTCAAGTTTGTGAAAGAAAAATACAGTTTACTATCGAGACTCAACTAAATACGGGATTTTTTTAAAGATTTTGGTGCAGCTTTGCGTATTTATGTTTATTAAATAAAACAGTATTCTTATTTTTTGCGAACCATAATCGGTTAACACATTCATTGTGGTATTCATTACATATTTTTTATGGTAATTATGATAAAAGTATTGATTATATCACTTTAACAGTGACGACTGTTTTGAATTATTTTGCTCGGCGCAGTCTTAAGTGGAAGAGCGGAGGCACCTAACACAAGCATCTTCTCGCTTAATTAAAAGGTGATCTCCAATTCTCCACTACTCTCTCACATGTTAAAGCTTTTGAAATTGAAATAAACATTTTTTTATATTGTTAAAACGTTAATTAAAGGTTTGGTTGTACCTCTGTGCCGCACTCAGGAAGGTTAATTAAATTAGGCGTAATGAGTTGTAACGAGACCTTTTAATTCGTTTCATTTTATATTTTTTACAATCGCAGAGTAGCCGATACGAGGTATTGTTACTCTTGAGTTGATGAATGAATGATCAATGACAAGTGTAATCCAAATAAAATAGAAATACAATTGTTTATAAAGCGTAAGGCAAGATTTTATGTCTTCTTAATTTTGTCGGTTTATAATGGTGACAACTGTCAATGATATTTACATGAGTTGTCGCATTTTCAGCTGATTATGTTGCGGCCGCCATTATTTTAATCTCGGATAACTTATTCACTCGATGCATTGGCGGTTTAGCGATTTACTCTCGGATATTACGGGACTGAAATTTGGTAAAACAAAAAGTTCTCTAACTCGTAATGAGTAATTTTATTCCCAGGATAAGTTTTTATCAAGTTTGGTCAAATCATGAATATGAATTTGACTTCCAAAGATAGTTTAATACACTCTAAATAACTTCAGGGCGTCGTAGTAACTAAACCTAAAACTACTCTATCTATGTACAATATTAAAAACCTTTAATTTACTCGTTGCGTGAAGGGTAGACATCAAGTCGTGCGCGTTAGCGACATCTGCCAGCTAAGTGGAAACTCGCATAACACCGCGCGTCATAGTCGCGGTAAAAGCAGTAATTTACTGACAAGGAGGCTGGTTTTACTGGATGTGACTTACGAAACGACATAAGGTAGCTCTTTGGAATAAGGGTGTTTATAGCGACTGCTGAGTATTTATACTTTAAGCATGTTTTTGCCTAATTGCAGAGCCTCAATTATCGTACTAACGAATAGTGTTTGTACAGTCAGCAAAGGAGATGGGTATGCAGGGTCATCATATATAGTCAATGTTTACTTAGAAACCGATGGATGTTTTTGAATAAAATAAAATAAAATTAATAGAGAATAAACATTTCAATGATTTAATTAAATTTCATTCGAAAATATCCATCGGTTTCTAAGTAAACTTACACCATTTCCGACGACCTGCATACCTATCTCTTTTGCTGACTTTACATTATACCTACACCTACATTTCAATAGTAAGAAATAGACCTGTTAAATTACAAGTCACAATTTCCGATGAATATACACAAAAAAATACAAACGAATATAAAACGTCCTCTTTTTGAAGTCAGATATAAAGAGGTGTGTCTCAGCTTACCACTTCCGAAGAATGCTTAAGTGGTGCAATGTCATTGAAGTACAAATTATACACTTAAATTAAGATAAAAACTCTAGCTACGTGTTCTAAATAGACCACAGGACCCCACTGGCATGAGCACGCTCATATAATGGAGCAGTAACACATCCAGTATCTCTCTATATCCATGTAACATACTGCAAATGAGGCTGAACTCGTTACGTACAATGAGCATACACTTTCTAGGCACATCTAGTCATCGTATGCTCTGTGTGTTGTGATAGTACATTGCTACATGTGTCCTGGGGGCCAAGTCTGCTATTTTTATAATTTCGTCATTCCAACACGATCCCATTGTCATTTTGCTAAAAGTTCGTAATCTGCTAAATTCATAATGGTCGATCATTGGTCAATGGTCGGTCGAATTAAATTCAATGACTGCACAATGACGTTCTAATGGTAGGTCACTGATTAAAGAAACTGTCAAAATTTTAGCAGATTACCGCCTAACCTAAGTCAGTCATTCATTTGTCATTTTGTACGAGATTACCATTCTATATCATTTCTTTTAATGGCGTGTCAGTGGTGGGCCATTGGAAAGTCATAATGACGCCATTATATTAGTAGATTACCAAACTTGAGGCCCAGGGGCTCAAGTTTGCTATTACAATAGTGTCAGAATGGTCTATCATTGATTTCATAATTGTTGATTTTGACAAGTTGGGTAATCTACTAATATAATGGCGTCATTATGACTTTCCAATGGTCAACCACTGACACGCCATTGAAAGAAATGATAAAGAATGGTAATCGCGTACAAAACGACAACTGAATGTCTGACTTAGGCGGTAATCTGCTAAAATGTTGACAGTTCCTTTGATCAGTGACCTACCATTAGAACGTCATTGTGCAGTCATTGCTTTTAATTCGACCGACCAATGATCGACCATTATGAATTTAGCAGATTACGAACTTTTTGCAAAATGACAATGGGATCGTGTTGGAATGACGAAATTATAGAAATAGCAGACTTGGCCCCCTGGTGTAATAGAGTGATGGTAGCATTATAACTATCTATATCTCTGCTAATATTATGAAGCTGAAGAGTTTGTTTATTTTTTCTTTGAACGCGGTTATCTCCAGAACTACTGGTCCGTTTCTAAAAGTTCTGATCTAATTCTATCGCTACTACTAAGACAAAAAATTGGGAAAAAGGCTGTAAATAGCAGGCAAAAGTTGGTGTAGATTTTGATTGGTGTATGCTTATATTGTAAAGAGGTATAATATGTTTGTTTTACTTATTATTTTTTTATGTGATACTAGCTGATGCCCGAGACTTATTCCGCGTGATAATCAGCAGTTTTTTTTTCGCGGAACCTTATTTTTTTTAAGATACGTATAACATCAGCTTCTTACCAGTGAAAGTCCGATCACAATCGATCCAGCTGTTTCAGGGATCAGCCGGAACAAACAGACCAACAGACAAACAAAATTTTAAAAATTGATTTTGTTATTATGTGTGCCACAAATTATAAATACCTACTTTCATGATGCATTAAGTAAAAAACAGTTATTTCGCCATTACAAACAAAAACTTCAATTTTATTAATTTATTTATAAGTTTAACATACAATATACAATTTACATTTATTTGATTTTTTTAAACTTTATTGGTCTGTAGATAATATATAAGTATTTTTGATACCTCGTCGTATTCCTGAGAAAAGGGTCCTGACAGTCAGACAGGCAGACAGGCGGACAACGAAGTGATCCTATAAAAGTTCAATTTTTATTTAGAGGCATAGATCCCTGAATACGATAGTCGCGTATCAAAATGGTTGATTCCAGAGTTGTTGTCAAGTGAATAACTCATCATCTGCCTAGCCTTTTCCCAACTGTTTTAAGGTCGGCTTCCAGTCTAACCGGATGCAGCTGAATACCAGTGTTTTACACGGAGCGACTGCCTATCGGACCTACACAACCCAGTTACTGGGCAACACGATAACCTTTAATAAGACTGGTTGTCAGACTTTCTGGCTTCTGACTACCCATCCACGAATGACAGCCGGCACCAACGGCTTTACATGCTTTCCGAAACACGGAGGGGACTCGGTTTGAAATGGATGGTCACCCATCCACAGAATGACCGCGGCAAGCGTAGCTTAACCTTGACCGATCCTTCGTTTTTTACTTAGTCACAAGCTCCTCGTATAGTGGAAACTAATGATAAGGCATTCCTTACCTAACTAGGCGTTGCTTACCTGAAAGTTAGTGAAAAAAGGGCACTAGATTCCCCAAAGATATCTTCTTAAACGTAGAGGGTAAACCTTTTAGAAGCTATTATTGTTGGTGTCAAATTATTTGTCAGTATTGGACGGTACACAGGCGACAGAGCACTACTGTAGAGTCAATAGAAGTCTTGAGCACTCTACTTGTAGAGCTGAGTTGTTGTAGAGGTGGCAGGTTATATTTTGGTAGGGTTGTGTAAAGTGAAAGTCAGAATGATTAAATAATAACTAAAGTCAAAATCAAAGTCAGAGTCAAAGGTTTATTAGTAAAGCATTGGGTACAATAGATTGTAAGTAGAGTAAGTATGGATCAAACTTGTCTTGCGGTCAGCGGCGTACAAATTTTACTTCACATTCGTATTCCGCGATCTCCTTGTATCTGTAAAAATCTTTCTCTGTGAATTTAGGTAAAGCGAGCTGTTATTCCATTTAATGTTAGAGATTGACGGCTCACTTCAAGCTCACTTCAACGGGGGAGGTTTTTACAGGGCTAGCTTCTGCTAGCGACTTTAGGATTAAGCCAAAGTTCCACGGAAATACTAAACTGGATAAAGATATATCCTACTTGCTCTTGCCCGCGACTTCGTCCACCTACCTGATTATCGGTTATAGCAGACAAAATCACAGATCAAAAGTAACTTATATCCTTCGGGTTTAAACTATCTTCATACCAAATCTCATCAAAATCGATTTAGCTGTTTTTTTGTTGAAACGTAGCAGATAGATAGAGAAAATAACTTTCGCATTTATAATATTAAGTAATAGCTATTGCCCGCATCTTCATTCGCGTAAATGTCGGTTATTGCGGATGCAGTCTTAGTTGTGGATTAAAAAAAGTAGCCTATGTCCTTCCCCAGGGTTCAATCTATCTTCATGCCAAATTTCATAAAAATCAGTTCAGCCATTTCATCGTTAAAGCGTAACAGACAGAGTTACTTTCGCATTTATAATAATTAATTATTAGAATGGAAGTATGGATAAATGTAGATTAATATTACATATGTCTGCCAAGTAACAAACATACAAACTTTCACAAAAACTATAGTAAAATAGAATAAAATTACTGGAGTATATGGTAAGTGCCCAGTCTAAAAGTTCTTAACTCTGTGCTCACGCACGGCTACTCAATATAAATATACGTAAATGTATTTATACAGCCACATTGCCGCATCTCCGAAGGTGGTCCATCGAGTGCCTCCGTGTTGACCCATCCACTTTCATACAGGGCTATCACAGTAAGAGGTGGATGGAGACATTTGACGGGTGGATGGGATGATTTTAGCTAATTTATAGTTGTTAGTTTTGCTAGTGTTTGGTCTTTTTCTTGTTTTAGATATAGACGGGGGACGGAGGAGTTTCTGTCACGAAAAAGCGTTACGGCCGCGTGGAGGGATAGACGATACATCTCGTGGTGAGAGGCGGCAGCGGTTGCACTTGTTCGTTGAAGTTTCACTTCTACTATGTGTCCCACACATTTTGGTGTTTTTTTTGTTATACTACTTGGGCCTAGTTATATAGGTAGCAACATTTATCGCAGCATAAGTGGCGTTTAAATGCCCGGTTCGGTAAAATTAGAAACATTGGAAAAGTTTTCTTTGCAGCACTCAGGCCATCCAGGTCCTACCACGCTTGAAAAGACGTTTTGGGAGGAACACCACCCAACACCTGCCATTCGGAAGTAATTTGCACTGGCCTATATGGAAAGCGCTCAATAGACTGCGCTCCCAAGTAGGCCACAACCTAGCAAAATGGGGAATTATAGATCGCACCAATACCCAGAGTGAGTGCGGTGCTACTGGTTTTGTTTTATAAGAGTGATGGAGCGCAACATTCTTGGAGTTAGATTAACGGACCACGTTAGGGGTATCCCTACGGGTAACGCAGTATTGCGTTCCAAAACACAAATCGCCGACGTCACTCAAACACCTGAGCCAGCCACATCTGCCGCATGTTGAACGTATCATGAGCCAAAACACAATATGGGTCCTGGAAAAAGTCCAGCGACATAGTGGTAGACCCAGACCAAGATGGCGGAATGAGCTTTATGCTTACAGGAAGGATTGGTTCACACTGGCTCTAGACAGAGAATGTTGGAAAGGCGAAAAGGACCTTAGCCCTGGAATGCAGGCCCTGCCCTGCAGTGAGACAATACAGGCTAAAAATAATACATAATTTATTAGCCAAGCATATTAGTGTCACCTATTGTCCTTTAGGGGAGACCTATGCCCAGCAGTGGGAGTCTAAAGGTTGACATGATTGCAATGAATAAACCCTCCAAACTAAATACATATTATGTGCGAAACGAGTATTTGTTAATGATTGTGTCTTATCCGTTTTCCCCTGTTTTGATATCCTTGAAGAGAAGAAAGGACATTGTGATAATCTGCATTGTAGAACAATATGTGCGAAACGCATATTTTTATGTTAGGGTCTCTGTGGGCGTAACTTTCCGCAAATCAACAAAAAAAATGCTTGGATGGTGTGCAAAGAAATGTTCAAATATTTGTCATAGAGTTGCAAATAGCCGGAAGGCATTTGCGCGACGAAGAAAGGCTCTTGAGTTATCTACATAGGCAGGTATGTAACTTCCATGGTCGACTGCGGAGTGGCTAGAAAGGCACAATGAACCGCACGATAAGAAAAAAAAATGAACTAAAATGCAACACAAGTAGAGTAGAAAATTCCATAATTGTTTACAAGATAAATAAATGACCATCATCAACAACTACCTAGCCTTTTCCCAACAATGTTGGAGTCGGCTTCCAGTGTAACCGACTGCAGCTGAATACCAGTGTTTTACATGGAGTGACTGCCTATCTGACCTCCACAACCCAGTCACTGGGTAACACGATACTCCTTGGTAAGACTAGTAGTCAGACTTTCTGGTTTCTGACTATCGCTGATAAGATACCGCAGATAAGCTGTTGATCCCGGCTGTCATTAGTACATCTTTGACAGTCGTTATGCTGTCAAAGATATACGAATGACAGCCGGGATCAACGGCTTAATGTATTTTCCAAATATCCGAGTATTCTGGGTAGGTGACCATAACCAATGAATCCGAACGACTTTAACTTAGCCACGATTCGAGCCCCTTCTTTGCAATATAAATAAATGCTGAGCGAATTATTTTTTGTACACAATTTTCTAGTCTTTTTGTAATGTATTTTAACTGAGACCGGTCCTGAGGTAGCTGCGGGAGAGGTGACAGTTGTCACAAGTTGACGTATCAGTGAGCTCTCTCGTCACGTCACCACACAGCTAACACCGCACAGTAGGTCGATTCTGTAAAATTCAAACAATAACTAGCATCTGACGTCGCTATTCACTCTCACTCACTCTCTCTTGTTTAAAATGACCTTGATATATTTGACACTTAGAATCGAGTTCGAGTGCGAAGTAAGAAGAAGTGACGGGGACATTACCTTACAGAATGCCACTTCTTACGTCATCTCATACTTTATCTGTCAAAATCTCGTTGTCAATTTAGTTCAACTCGCTGACATGCTTTTAGAATGCCAATCAAGAAACTCACAGCGGATTCAGATTCGAAGTTTAGAATGGGGTCTTACAGAATCACTCCCCAGCTATCTCAGAAACGGGCTCAGTTAAGCGGTCGAGCTACAGCTTCTGTAAGTTCAGACCAACTTTGTAAAAAATGTTGGAAGTCGAATTTAACCAACTGCTGGCTAGGCTGTAATAAAAGTGTGTTGATGTAATCGCCGACCGAACTTCGGTTACGGCGGCCAATCTCAATGGAGATCAGCCAAGTACGCAGAAGATATTATAGTGCACAAGTGTGTGAGCAAACACAGATGCACTCCCTCTTCCCTCACTCCCATAGTCCGGTGGGACGACAATCCGACACGACCGGAGAGAGATCAGGCGCAGGACCAACGGCTTTACGTGAGGCACGGGGGTGTTACACCGCCAACTTCCAAACTCCGGGCTACTGAGAAACTGTTACTGAGAAATTCTTAATAGAAAAACCCAAGAACACTATGCCCGACCTGGGAATCGAACCCAGGACCCCACGCTCAGCAGTCGCGCTTGCAACCACGAGACCAACGAGGCAGTTAACGAGGCAATAAAAGTGTGTTAATAAGAACTGCTCAAACACGTCATATTATGAGGTTTCCACTGACATATTTGGATTCGGAAATAAAGTGTGTCAATAATCTCTACGAGCACACTTAATAGTTGAGTCCCCGCTAACATTAGGATGGGAAATCTTACTTAAGGCGCTAACAAGCGACTTTTGCAGATTTTAAACTGACGATCAATTCAAAATATGTTGTGTAAATGATTTGAAAAAAATATATGTTAAACTAGAACATTCTCTTAATAATTAAGTAAATAATAAATAAGTAAGTGATTCGGTTCATATAAATAGTTTAATTAAATCGTGAAGTTGTGTCTGACGCGGACAAAACATTGATAATCACACAAAATCTACCAGGAATATTTATACGATTTTTTTACTATCTTACAGACAATTTTATTATATATCTTTTAGTATACGTCTTTTTTTAAGTTAAAGAATAGGTACTATATTTTATTTAATTTTTTCGACTAAACTTTGAAAGTTTTAGACATACGATTCTCTGGTCGCTCAAGGTTGCCGGCGTATATCATCGCCTTAACAACTTACCTAACTTACTTAACCCTGAAAAAACTTTCAACGCAAAATTACCACCCACATAAAGAGACGCGCTGGTCTATACTACATCGGGAACCGCGCTACTTAGCCGTGTCGTGATTAGCATGTAATAGTAACGATAAGGTTTCACGAAGCGTTTCGTAAACGCCTGTCAAAACACGCATACGAGTAATATGATGCGTTGTATACGGGGTGTGTGTGAAAACGTACATCTATAGGTATAAATAAAAATGAAACCACAAAAAGTAAGTAAACGCATAACTTCGGAACGGCTGAATCAAACTGGATAATTCATTTTTTTTTTGTTTTTTATAGTCAGGAGAAGGTTTGTATAAAATAAAATTTTAAGTAGGGTAGGGTAGGTAGGTAGGTGGGTAGGGTAAGTAGGTAGGTAGGTAGGGTACCTACCCTAACCACCACCCTACACCTACCCTAGGTAGTATAACGAAAAATTAGGACACATTTTTTTATTACACTACCCGCGCAGATTCGGCCGGGCAGCTTGTGATATACCTATTTTTTTTAGCCATGTGGTGCCGGCCGCGAATAGCCCGTGGGTGTCGTAAAAGGCGACAGAGGGAAATAGACCAGAGGATGGGCAGCAGCGTCCTTCTAAGTACCTACCATAACACACCTACTGCGGTCGCCAACATGCATCGGCAAAGCATAGCCATTACGGCTGAACTCCCCTTTGGGGAAGACCTACTCACAGCAGTGGGAGTCTAAAAGTTGCCATGGTGGTGGTGAATATTTTTTTAACCCACTAGATTCTGCCCGCGACTTACCGAAAGTAATATAAGCCAGTAAGGCTCTTCTTAACGTGTCGATGGCAAACACAGATTTGAATTACGTGTGTATGTGTAAGAATGTGTAAGTAGTGTAACATAATGCCTATAGCACTCAAGGATACCGCAGCTTCCTATTGGTGGAAGAATTTTTGTAATCGGATGAGCAGTTACGGACATACAAACTGATAAACTTACAAACTAACAAACCAATATTGTTACTTCTTTATAATATTCATGTAGAAGTATAGGTAAAAAAACACTCAGCTTTGTTATACTTTTGCAGCACGTGTTTTCAATTTTATTGTAATTTACTCACCTATTTGTAATTTAATTTTAGCTGGTCCACAGAAATCTATACTACTATAAAAAATGAAAAAATGAGTTTGTTTGTTAGATCATCACGGATAAATTACAGAACCAATGTTGATGAAAGCTATAGACTAAGCTCGGAGCCTCATCATCAACATCATCAGCGTGAAGAAAGAAAGAAAGAAAAACCTTTTATTCTCGCGAAAAGTGACGCATATATTAGGTACCTACATAGGTACACATAGTTACAAAAAATCTAAAAACAGAAACCAGTGAACCAAGGCGCTGGACGTCCATTGCTGAACAAAGGCCTCCCCATAAGGGGGGGGGGGGGTTGCCATAATCCCCACACTTGGCAGGCGTCTTGGGGATCGCAGTGAAGTTATTAAGTACAAGGAAGCCGCTGCTGCCCGACTTCCGGATTTTCCCTTAGTCGCCTTCGACGACACCCTCAGGATGAAATGGGGGTGCTATTCTAGCCCTGACACCCCACGGGCACGGGCAGCCTAAGAAAAAAAAAGAAGAAGCCTACAATTTTTAATCCGCGACTTCTTTTATATCTCCGATAACAGACATTCACTCGGACGAAGTCGCGGGCAAAAGCTGGTAGAGCTCAATTTACATTATTTGCCGTTTCGTAATAAATGTTCCAGGAAAATGGCTTTTAGATAAAGGCCAAAATATTATGATGAAACCCCGAGGTTTTAGTATAAATATTGGGTTTTTTTAATTAGGAATTCTCTTTAATAGCCCAATGCCTAGATTTGTACCTATATAAGATAAGTCAACGGTAAAAGGATCGTCCATTGTTAGGACTTTCAATAACATGGCCTCAAGTCTGCTATTACAATAGTGTCAGAATGGTCTATCATTGATTTCATAATTGTTGATTTTGACAAGTTTGGTAATGTACTAATATAACCGCGTCATTATGAAAATCAATGATAGACCATTCTGACACTATTGTAATAGCAGACTTGAGGCCCTGGAAATATGTAGATGTACAGGAGAGGCCAGTACATCAAACAACAACAATCCGTCAAATTTATTTAATAGAATTCCAATATTAATGAAATAAAATAAGGGTTATATTTAATTGGGACAATTTGACACACACCTTAGAAATTTATCGAAAAAAATCTTATAATAATTATTTTTAAGATTTCTTAGTACTTAGTGGGTGAAGTATGTTTATTATATCTAAGATGCAAAGTCCACAAACATAGTTGTTCAATTTTAGTTGATCAGCGGGTATTACCCACTGCTCAACTATTTATAGTTGAGCAGTTGGTATTACCCACTGCTCAACTTTGTGCAGTAGAGCAATCTAGTTGAGCAGTGGGGAAGTTTGCGAATGAAGTGAAGTGCGGAATTACAGTCAATCAGTACGTCATAAATCTAAAAATATTCAATACTCAATTATTTATTGCATTCCACAATATACGCTTAGGTGGTAAACATTTGCGAAAAGAATCAATCATGGACCCTGTCGGGCACAGCAAAAGAAAGATATCTGGAGACGAGGACTTAACATTTAAAAATCTTATAATGTAAACACATTTTCGTTTAATTTATGCTTCTAATTTTAAGCATTTATCATAAAAAAATTCATTGACGCTGTGATAACATTTGCTTATTAATAGCTTTTTTAATTTGTTTGTGAATAGATGAAGTTTTTTTCTTCTCGTATTGATTCGGGCAACATATTATATATTTTTATTGACATAACCAGAGGGCTTGTTGAATGTATTTTTAAGCGGGATGTGAATAGGTTGAGTCGTGTTTTGTAACGGAAAATCTAGACCCTCCAGACCATTCTTTATGAATTATAACTAAATAATCATATGTTCAGTACACGTAACGGGTATTATGTGCGTACTCTATCTATACCTATTTCTATCTCATACCATGGGAAATACAGATTGTTATTAAAATGTAAAAAAAAAATAAAGAATGTTTTCCGAACACCCTGTTGTAAAAGAATGTGCCGGTTACACCACGTATCCTGTGGGCTGAGCAAGACGCCACCGCTCGCTTAGGAGCTGTGGAGTAGACTTTTACGAATAAAATCTCACCTACCTAGTTGTCATCATCATCTGCCTAGCATGTTCTCAACTATCTTGGGGTCTGCTATCTTCCTCCCGGATGCAGCTGAATACTAATATTTTTTATGGAGCGCCTACCTCCACATCCCAGTCACAGGTAACACGGTACCCTTTGGTAAGACTGGTTGTTAGACTTTCGGGCTTCTGACTACCTATGACAACTGTCATAGGTAGTCAGAATATAATCGTAGATAGTATAGTAGAATCATAAAACACGGGGGGTGTCTTATCTCCCCACCAACTTCCGCACTCCGGGTTGCTAGTGAGACACTAACCTATTTGTCTTGTTATGTATTTTACATCGATTTGCAATTCCACATTTGAGCACGTATTTATCCACCTAGTATTTTGTAGATTTTATTACATATATTAAATATTTCTAAATAAAAATTCTGTTATCTTGCGTTTTTAAAACCGTGTCGTTCGCAACGTTTTAGGCTATTTTTATGACAGGCTGTCATTGTAGTCATAATGTGGCGGCAAAGCAAAATACAGGTAGTAGAGTTTCTTAACTTATATTGGAACTATCATCATGCTTCTACTCCATATTTAATTTTTTGTAAGTACTTCTTCTATAATTCATGTATCATATACATAATCTCTCCCACGCTATTATAGTTGACTGGTAGAGAATGCCTAAGGAATTAGTGACGTCTCTTCCACAAAAGACATAAAATAAGTGTGTGTGGTCATTGAGTTCGTCATTGTAACTTTTTGTTGCAATTTAAATAAATAGTATAGTAACTTTCTATCTTGCCAGCTGGCAAAAATAAAATAATTCCAACAAATTCAGTTGTCATATAAACTGTTCCGATCTTTTTTTAAATTAAGAACGAATGATCTTAAATTATTGATAATTTAAATGTTTTATTTAAATAATTAACCAGAACAACAAAAAAAAATACATCAGCGAATTTAAATTTCGACGCAATCCTTCTCCACACTAGCCGCACTAAACCATCGCGTGTACGTACTTATGGCTTCGCAAGTACGTAGCTAAAGAGAGTCGAAACAACCAGTACTGGCCGGTATCTTAGGTCTACTTACGAAGTTACGACCTAATACAATCGCGTAGACTAATCGTCAAATATTTAATCGATTTTTAAATCGAACATTTTTGTTTCGAGCATAATGGCGCCGACACTCTTGTTCACAAGAATAATGTAACCAGGATTTTGTAAAAACTTGATTATAAAGAGTGTCCGGGGAGTTTCTTGCTCTTTCTTCTCCATAGAGAACTACCCTACGCTTTGTAACGAGCAACTAGTTTTTTTTCTAACTAACTGACTCTTCTATAATTCATTTATCATATACATAATCTCTCCCACGCTATTATAGACTGGTAGAGAATGCCTAAGGAATTAGTGACGTCTCTTCCACAAAAGTCATAAATTAAGTGTGTGGTGGCATTGAGTTAGAATAGAATAGAATAGAATAGAATTTATTTATCTTAGAAACAGTACACCAGTAGTAAACATTAAAACGTAGTTATAATTAAAGTACTTACATAGTTTTTAACCTTCCTATACTCGCGCCAAATTTTGTAACACCTATACTCGCGCACGGTGTCACAGACCGATAGTTCGTACCCCTACAACATATTTTCGTATTATGAAGCCCAAAAAATATCATTAATATTTCAAAGTATAGGATATAATGAAACAAAATAGTATAAATAATACTTAATTTAATAATTATTTTATTGACTTTCAATCTATCACAAATAAGTCTTCGAAATTGAGATTTTTTACTTAAGTACTAGGAAAACAAAAATAAAATCTGTAATTCTTTTGAAAAACAAAATAAACTTCTAAATAGTAATAAACAACATATCAAAGGACATATTTATCTATGTTTGGCTTAGTTTTGACCCTCACCATAACAATCAGGGCATATGGTTACAGCATGTTCCAAACAAAAGTATTTTTTTTTTCTTCACTACCTTTTACCTCATATAACTCGTCATTATTGTCTTCTTGCTCGGTGTAGTATGTCTCTTCTTGTACCTCCACATAATCCTTCACCTCACTGTAATTTTCGTCTTCATAGCTAGAACCAAAACTTTTTTCAGCCAGCAGCAATCTGATTCGATCATCATCCATTTTGATATGAGGTATAATCTAAAAAGAATAACAAAATTGTTCAAAATATAATATAGAGCAACAAACATACATACATTTTACTATACAAACGTCATAAAATATTCAAAGTTTGTAAAAAATATATAAATGCACTAAACATATTACATTAATACTTACATAAAAAGTTGCACCTGTACTCACGTCGGTCTCACGGACCGATTTTCGCCAAATACTACAACACTGGCACTTCGCAAGAACGCGCAACGTGCACTAAAATGAACTTAGCAACAAATCCGGCAGCTAGCAAGGAATTCGACTTCTTAGAATTTTCGTGCATAAAAATAATTACGAAAATGTGTTTCGTCGGTCTCACAGACCAACGCGCGAGTATAGGAAGGTTAATGTACACTCACTAAGTTTATATGGTACCTACACTTGCACAAATACACAAGTTCGTCATGCATCAATTGTGAATATTCAAAAGTGTTTGTAAATGGTTTAATTGAAATAAATGCTTTGAAATTGAGACAATTGGCATCTCTTGCTGCCAGGCAGCTGAAGAAGAGGACGGCGACAGATGAGAACTAAGTTAGAGATGCCAAATTAGTTTTCTCTTGAACTTCGCCTTTCTTTTTAATCAATATGTTCTAACTTGGCAACTATAATTGTATGAACATTTAAGATCAACTTAAATTGACAGCTCGTATTAATATATGTCTCTTTCTTTTGTTATTGGAGAGATAGAGATACAAAAATAATTTTAGCTCGTACACAAGAGCTATGTTATTCTATAAGAACTCACTTCAGTTCTCACTTCTGATTCCGCGGTGAAAACTGTTTTAGGTATTCTGTAACTCGATAAAAACTGCGCTAGCGCCACTGAGTGACAACATAGGTGAACCGAAATATTATTACGTTACTATTTTAGCGAATACCAAATACTTTTCACTTCAGGTAAGTGAAATCGGAAATGAGATAGGATTCGAATTCACGGTTGAATTCTTACAGAATTACACTGCTGAATTGGTACCACTGTCTATCTAGTTTGAAGGCTCTATGCCTATCAATAGCTGATACTAATTGTGCTGGTCATATGAAACCAAATGTGCAAAATGAAAGAACCCGTGGCTAAGTAATATGCGTGCCACTGTCGGTCTGTCCGTAGGTCCTACCGTGCCTCGGAAAGCACGTAAAGCCGTTGGTCCCGGCTATCATTCGTAGATCTTTGGCAGTCGTTATGGGTAATCAGAAGCCAGAAAGTCTAACAACCAGTCTTACCAAGGGGTATCGTGTTACTCAGTAACTAGGTTGTCGAGGTCATACAGGCAGTTGCTCCATGTAAAACACTGGTATTAAGCAGCATCCGGTTATACTGGAAGCTAACCGCAATATAGTTGGGAAAAGGCCAGGCAGATGATGATATAAAACCAAATGCTATAATGATAGTCGTGTTTGCAATTCGAAGATCGTCTGTAGGTAATCCAACGCTTTTAGCGTTCAATATCCTTCTACGCTTTTAGCGTTCGATTACAGATGATCTTCAGTGAACTTGTGCTAGGCCTATAGTGTATTGCTCGATAACCTTACATGACGTATTACCGGAACAATTCGATAACGTGAAGGTACATCTTTAGCTTGGATATTGGAACTCTTATCTTCGAGTACAAAATGGCAGATGATGAAAGGAAGAAAAATCTTTAAACGTTGATAACATAAGCCGTGTGATGCCAGCCGCGAATAGCACCTCCTCATTTCTTCCCGTGGGTGTCGTAGAAGGCGACAGAGATATATTGACCAGAGGATGGGAGCAGCGTCCTTCTGAGTAACTTATCACCTACTGCGATCGCCAACATGCATCGGCCAAGCATAGCGATTACGGCTGAACCCCTCTTGAGGGGGATCAGTTCCTAAGCCCAGCCAGCCCAGCAGTGGGTGCCCAGCAGTAGGCCCAGCAGTGGGCGTCTGAAGGTGACATGATGATGATGAACATAAACACAAACTTCTGTCCACGACTTTGCCCGCGTAGTAATCAAGTACTTATACCATAAAATATATCTGTTGGTACTAAGCAATAGTGAAGCTTTCTAACAGTGAAAGAAATTTTGTAATCGGGCCAGCAATTCTAGAGATAATCTCTTACAAACAAACAAAGAATCTTACATTTTTTTAGCACTTACCCCGCAACTTCGCGTGTTAAAGCACTCAGGACTAAAGAAGATTTTTACTGGCTCTTGAGATCACCCCATACATACAAAAAAAAATTGTACTTTATAATAATAGTATAAATAGATACAGATGACAAAAAACATGTCTGTATATCCCAAAAGGGTGTTTTGTCTAAACACATATTTGGCCACACACAAACTTAGATTTTATTTACCATACACTTGAAATGGTGTCAATGTACTCATCATTATGAAGAACTTTTACTATGAAACCGACCTTGAAATCTCGAAATTAAAATCATTTGATCCATTCATTTTGTCGAGCATAAAATGTGTGAATCGGCCATTTTTGTTTTTTTCAGTCAGTCATAGAGGTCAGCTACGCAGACCGGGACGGCATGGCAAGGGATTTAAATCTTTACTAATGGACATCAAACGTATCGATATAGAAATACGATATAAATTGTTATGCTTTAAAATGTTGCCGTGGCATCGAAAAGGATTCCACTGCACGGCATTGAAAGACATGCCACGGGCCCGAAGACATGCCACGGGCGGGCCCGTGGCATGTCTTTCATTGCGGGATGCCGTAGCGTACTGCGGTAGGCAACGGCATGTTAAGGACTCCGGCGCTCGTTGTGACATACCGCTGAGTGAGGCGGGGGTAGACTGAAGACTAAAAGTGTGTCGAGTAGCAGGAGCTGCCAAGGCGTGCTTTGTCATGCCGCAGCACGCCGTGGCATGTCGTGGCAAGGCGCTGGAATGCCGTGGTATCTAAGCGGCTAGTGTGCGCTGAGTGACGGCAAGATCCCTTGCCATGCCGTCTCGGTCTGCGTAGGCCTTTATTCTTACCAAATGGGCACAAATCAGGCTCAAGGCTTCTATAAGTAGACGACACGGTTGGCGCAGTGGCTGAGCGATCGACTGCTGCGCAGCGTGTTGCGGGTTCGATTCCCGCCCAGGGCAAACATTTGTGTAATGAGCACTTGTGTTTGCCTTGTGTCTGAGTGTTGTTTATCTATATATGTAAGTATTTAAACAAAAATGTATTTGTGCATTTATATCAGCTGTCTGACACCCATAGTACAGGGTCTCCCTAGTTTGGGGTCAGATGGCCGTGTGTGAAAAATGTCCCCACATATTATTATTATTATAGAGAAATTCCTAATGGAAAAATGTCCGACCTAGAAATGAGGTCTGAGTTTTACATGGATAAGAGGCAGAAAACCGTTTGGTTGCGGGATCAAAGACAGTTGCATGGTTTCTCCGGGACACGAAGCTTCATTGCTCCGGCGCTTTTCTGGTGGTCACACAGCACATACTGGCTTACAGGATTTGCAGGTTGCAGTTGGTTTGGAAATAGTTTGGCGGGCTTGAGTCATAGGTATAACAAAAAAGAGGCAGAAAGTTAAAAATCGGTATAAAGCAGGCTCATAAAGAAAGAATTATGGCGAGATTCATACATTCATTTGTATGAAAAAAAAAGATAATTTAGAGGGTTTTAAATATTTTCCAATGTGAACAATGCCAGGAGTAGATTGACATACTTACCGTATTGTTAAACCACCGCATAATTAAAATATTACGAAATGAAAATAACACTTTTTCGTTTCATCTCGATGCCCATTTTGTGTTATTAAAAAATGAAAGTGACAAACGACGATTACGGATCTATCAAATTGGCAGACAAGTGATGTAACAAGTGTGTGGAAAAAAAGAATCATTATTTGAGATATTATTTCCCATAAATCAATGCAATTTCAGAGTAAGAACTGCGAAACGGCGGCTGTCAGTGTTAACAACCGTTTCGCCATTTCTGAAATAATAAGCTTTTCGTAGAACTATTCACTTTGTTTTTGCGGGGTTTTAAAAATATTGTAACTGTGTACTCTTTAGGTACTCAAGAATACATAAGAATTAGAATTTGAACTTCTCTAAACATCTTTATTTTTTTTTGTACAAATACTGCCATGATTCTTTATGAAATAAAAAATAATGCATTATTTAAGCATTATATTAGTACTTTCTGAGAAAAAACGCGGTAGAAGTCGACAACTCGCACAATGGCTCTTTATTATGACCCTGGCACCTGGCACCGTCGAGTGACGAGGATAGCCGATCCCAAATGATGGGAAGAATCAAAGAAAAGAAGACTTAAATCAGACCGAACATTTTGGAGAAATCGGTATCGATACAAACAAATACACGCCGAATACATTAATTACGTCCTCCTCTTTTGAAGTCGGTCAAAAATTGGTGGTCTAATCCACGGAACAGATAAATAGAGTGTCTAATCTAACAGAAAAGATTATCATATCATTTCACTCGCACAGTACCTATGTCCACCAACCATAGAAGCGCCGCCATTTTTAATTTGTTTCCGTCACGACGGGTCGTAAGTTTCTCTATGATTATTTGAGTTAATTATTAAGTTAAACGTGTTTAAACGCCTGTCAGTCACTGTAAGTTTAACACTTCATCGGCATAAATAATGTTTTGACTCATAAAACAAATTATATGAGCGCAAAAATAAAAGTCACACATCGTGCCAAGAACCAATTACTGACAAAAACCATTTTTGAAACAAACATGTGAAAGATCTGTTTTATTTCAATAATATACCTTATTTGAAAGAGTTCAAAGTCGAAATTGTAGTGAATTGAATTGTGAATTAACATTTTTTAGTTTTACTTCATCACAAAACACGTATCCAACAATTTCGCACAATTAAACTTGAGAATAAAAACTTGTAACACAACCAAAGTTATTTTACCGTTTATAAACGTATATCCTAAAAAATACATTCAAAATTCACCCATATCTTGTGGCTATACGAACCGTCATGAAATCAGGATTATTATACAGTTGTATTTTAGTGTGGTAAGTGTGTGGCGCAGAAAAGCGTAAGAAATTTGTCCTCCGAACGTTTTTGCTTTATCTGTACTTATTTTATTTTGCACTGGCAACTGTTAACGCAAAAAGATTTTGACATTGTTTCGGAACGCTCGCACGATTTGGGCGCCAATTAATTTTTCGATAAACACAGAGTAGTTTTCGACAGAGGGTTTTATCTTAAGTGTTGCTACTATGCATCTGTGCATCTTTTTATACCTGCAGCCTGTGGGCAGTCTATACTCAGAAAGCGTACAGTGCCCTGCGGGTACAGTACAATAATGCGCTTAGAACGATGTTGCGACTGCCCCGCCACTGTAGTGCATCGCGTATGTTTGCGGAGGCGCGCATCGATTGCTTCTACGCTACTCTGCGCAAGCGGTGCGCGTCAATGCTGAGCAGAGTGCGGGCTAGTCGCAACAGCGTTTTAGGTATGATAGCCAGTAGGCTTGACTGTCTGTACATGAATCGATGTATTAATGCTCACATGAGTATTGATACCTCGATTCGTGGGTCAGGCAGGGGGCGAATAGGTTAAGGTTGTATGTACATACGTATGTGTTACTAACATTAGTTATAAGTTATTGTACTACTAACAAATTGGATCTTCGTTATCCTAAATAAAAGGTTATTATTATTATTATTATTATTATGCGATTTAATCAAAGTAAAACTGGCTTTGATTATGTAGAATAAACTTAGGTTTTTTTCTCGCCAAAAACCCTTTCGAACGCGGCTCAACGAAGTGGTATTGACACCCAAAACAACATTAGAGTAATGGAAAAAAGTAATAATATCTCATTTAATTTTGATGATTTTTAGTACAACATGTTTTTTTCTGATTTCTACTATTTCGCTGACCATGCCAATTTGTCCTAACCTTCAGTAGCATCAGGGCCTCTTCATCATATTTCTGCCCTTATCCAAGCAACAACATCAGGCAATTTATCTATTCTGTAAAAGTCTCTCTCTGTGAATTGCGACCGGCTGTTTTAATATTTATTAATATTATAAATAAATATATAATTATATATACTCGTACAAACCGGTATAAAATGATCTGTCAGATCTCACTTTAGCAAGTTACAATTTATTGATTATTATACTAGACTGAACAAGACTCACCAACATTTAAACTCACGAACAAAAAAACTATTCTATACCCTGTTCACAATAAGATTAGACATAAACACAAACCTTTTTTACAGTCCCTTCAACCGATTTTGACTTCTATTCCGTAAGCTTAAGGATGACATTAGAGGCAAAAAAGTGGTTACAATAACAACTGTTTACTGCAGTTGCCATTTTTCATGCTACCAACGCAATATTTAAGTCAAAATCGGTTGAACGGACTGTAAAAAAGGTTTGGGTAAATGTCTAATCTTATTGTGAACAGGGTATAGATCTTAAAAAACTTTGCGAAAAAACCTCTGTCGCACACACTACTCTGTGAAAAATTATGTGCGGCCATTTTAAAAATGTACCGCCATCTTATAGTCCCTTCGTTTAGAAACACCGATCCCAATCACCGGGTGATAAATTATGAAAAATATCTTATTAATCACCGCAATCACCAGATATCAATCGTTTAGCTTTAATTGGTGATTACTTAGTAAACTTGCTTTACAAAAGATTTTTATCGAGTACAAAATTTATTTGTAAATTAAGTTTTAGTGAAATATAAATAAAGGGGTTACTGATTCATCAGATTTTGGTTGAATACTTTGCGTTTACCTAATTGCTACATGGGTAGCTTTTAGTGCAGTTTTCTTGGAAATTCGTAAATTAATTGCATGGATTTTACGCTTTATATTTTCGTATGGGAACACTTTTTCAAGGAGCTACTGACAAGTAAATCGATCTCAGAATGTATTTAAAATTATGTTTGTACGAGATAAATTGATGTTAATTTTAATGAGATGAAATACGTCGGACCCATGAAGTATTTCGTTAATTGAGCCAATTAAACCAAACTTATAAACTACTAACACTTTATTCACGACTTGTCCGCCTGATTTTGTTCAAGGATCCCTATTTTTTTCAATTCATAAGTAAATATAACCTATGTATGTTACTCAGGGATATAATGGAGCATACTAATGGTGAAAGAGTTTTTGAAATCAGACCAGTAGCACACCCGCTACACTCCATAGAAACGCAACGATATAATTGCATACACTACTACTAAAATAACAGACTGTACGTGCGTGTGTTGTGTGTGTGTCTACGACAAAAACGCAGTTCCCAGAGCAATCGTTTGACGCGGGGAGAGGTGAGGAACAGTTTCAGAGGGAGGCGGGGCGTATCGCTACTGTACGGTAGTACTAATATTTATAGTGTGCCAGTAGTTTTTGAGTATATTCGTTACAAACATACAAAAATACAAATCTTTCCACTTTATAAGATTAGTATTTTTACTATATTTACTTCCAGCAAATTATTGCTGGAAGTCATGAAAAAGTCACATTGTCCGGTAACCGAACCTACAACGTCATGCATGAGAGGTGAACGCCTTAACTACTGAGTCATCTTGACATTTACTGTAAATTAAACAAACAGTTACATCAATTACTATAAATTGACTAACGCTAAACTAACTAAGCGTTGGTTTAACTATTAGGAACTCCTTAACTATCCTAATGATAACAAAAACTCTAAATAGAAAAAAAACTGGTAAGTGTTTGTGAAACGTTTACAAGTCCACTCGAGTCGAAGTCGTTTCTGTACCTAGTTCATAAAATTTAATTACACCAGGAAAATAATGTAAGAGAAAGCTTTTATAAATACTGAAATCGTTTTAGAAGCCAAAGCTGTATGGAGTGAAGAATTAATGCCATATTTTTCCAGTGCAAAAGAGAGTCAGAGTGTTAACAAATATTGGTATTCAGTTGCATCCATTTTCCGCAAAGGGACAATAAACATACTACAATACCTTTCTCAACTATGTTAAGGTCGGCTTCCAGTCTAACTGTTTCACATGGAGCGACTGCCCATCTGACCTCCACAACCCAGTTACTGGGTAACACGATACACCTTGGTAAGTCTGGTGGACTGGTATCGCAGAGCGCCAATGATGGCATTAATATGGTTCTTGGTCAGGAATTTACAACTGCATCTATTTCTGCCTCCACACAACGTCAATCGGATACAATTTTGTGCATTTTCAACGTGGTACTATTCTCTAGCCTAAATTAGCTCGACGCTGCGGCAGCGGCGAGTTATATTTTCCTATTCATTAACCTTTGCAAACGTAGCGCTGACGCCACGTGAATAACGGCTTTTGGTGTAACTACTCAAGGTTGAATAATTTTACACTTTTGAGGGTATTTGAAAAACGATGAGCCATATGGTGCCGGCCGCGAGTAGCACCACCCTATTTCTACCCGTAGGTGTCGTAGAAGGCGACAGAGTGATATTGTCCAGATGATGGCCAGCAGCGTCCTTCTGAGTACCATAACACCTACTGCGATCGTCAACATGCATCGGCCAAGCATGGCGATTATAGCTGAACCCCCCCCTTGGGGGAGACCTATGCCCGGCAGTGGGCGTGTAAAGATTGATGATGATGATGATGAAAAACGATATTCGCTAAGCCGACTGTGGAATTCACTGCCCGCCTCTCTATTCCCCGATAAATATAATCTGGATATCTTCAATGCACGAGTGAACCGGTTCATCCTAAGCAAGCGTGCTCCACCTTAGGCCGCATCATCACTTAAGATCAGATGAGTAGCGGCTATAACAATATAAAAAAAGCATAGACAGTCGCTGAGCTCGACGTTGATTTCACGACTGACACGATATCGAGTTCACCGTCAAGCACAGCCACGAATTGTAACGTTAGAGAATAGCTTAGCTGATCAGTTGTCTTCTGATGAATTCTCCCGGATTCCCGAGAATCGAATCCTAAGAATTTGCGCACAACAACGCTTCCGTTCCATTTTGGGCGGTGTAGGTATAGTGAGCTGTACTGTTTCGTTTGCATGATACAGAATAGTATGGTATGTTACATGATTCTACAAGTTAGAATAATCCGTAAACATCATATTTTTTATTACCTACGTTTACTGATTATTATAACTTGCAGAATTAAGTGGATGGTTTATATGATAAATACATGTCATATTTGCTACTGTCGCTGGTCGCGTCTAATTTTTTTTATTACCATACAACCTGATACTGAGCTGAAGAACGCAAAAAACGCAAGAATATATTTGAATATTTGGGATTTAATAAAATCACTAACTTTTTGTAGGGAAATGACCCAATTGAGTTGATAATGTAACAACTGCCGTTATTTGACCAAATCCCTCATTGTACCATACCAACGAAGAAGTCTATCTAGTTTATTCACGCAAGCGTACCCGCAAGGCACAACTTGTATCTAAAACAGTTAGAGTAGGTATGTACATGACTCCGTTAGCGGTTCACTAGTTAATTCTGTCAGTAATTGCGTGTTAGCGTAATCGCCGATCAAACGGTATGATGGTGCATGATTTTCGGGGTTCCGTAGGCGTAATAATAAATCTGTGTACATAACTCGGGGCTAGAGTAACGCGGTTGTAAAAGATTATGTGGTTGATTATTTGTGTTTCGTCCTCCGCAGTTTTTTTTAAATGTTGCTGTCAAAAAGTTGTATGTTTTATATAAAAGCAAAGATGGTACATAGAGGTAGCTAAAACAATGCAAAATATTATCTACTAAATCATAATATCTGCTAGTTAAAAATAATATCATCTAAAGTAATATTAATATCCCATATCTTCCCGTGGGTGTCGTAAGAGGCGACTAAGGGACGTACCAGAGAATGGGCAGCAGCGTTCTCTGTTCATTTGTAACAACCGATCATTTGTTTAGCGATCGACTGCTGCGCAGCGTGTTGCGGGTTCAATTCCCGCCCAGGGTAAACATTTGTGTGATGAGCACTTGTGTTTGCCTTGTGTCTGGGTGTTATTTATCTATATACTTATGTATGTATTTACAAAAAAAAAAGAAGTATTTGTGTATGTATATCAGCTGCCTGACACCCATAGTACAGGGTCTCCCTAGTTTGGGGTCAGATGGCCGTGTGTGAAAATGTCCCCACATAAAAAAATAAAAAAAAAAAAAAAAAAAAAACCATACTGCGGTCGCCAACCCGCCTACCAAGCGTGGCGATTGTGTCAAAACACCCCCTTGGGGGAGGCCTATGTCCAGCAGTGGACGTCTTTCGGCTGAAATAAATGATGAATATTAAGCAGTGCTATTCTGTTACAATCTCCCTTGGTGAATACCTAGGTGAAGTGAGCTGTCATCCGATTGTAGTGCTTTGTAAATCCCTATCATCGAGACAGATGACAGCTCACTTCACCTAGGTGTTCACCGAGGGAGATTGTAACAAAATAGACATACGGATGACAGCTCACTTCACCTAGGTATTCACCGAGGGAGACAGAATAGACATACAGAAGAATTTTGTATTTTTTTCAACGCGCTCCGGAAGAAACCTATGTTTTTCCTGAGTGCTATATTATATTATTAAAACAATTAAAGATTCGTAAGAAACGCGGTCGAAGTCACAGTCAAAAGATAGTAATTGAATAAAAATACTTCATTATTTAAATATTTTAAAAAGAAAGACAGATTATCCTTTACCTTGACCCCAAATAATAAAAAAAACTCGAGACACATCCTGCTAAAAAAACGACCCACGAATCCAGACCCTTATTAGGTCTACATTCAAAACGGTGTAAGTATTTCTTTTTCCTTTTTTATCAAAAAATTTAATTCGCGTCGCATTCTAAAAGAGTGTTTGATAAAAATAAAAATAGTATGAGTTCCGACGTCCTTTGTGTTGGAAGTGGCGCGTCGTATTTATAGAAATTGATGTCGATATTCCTTTTTGATTTGGCGACTGTGTTTTGTTACACAAGTTGAAGTCTACAAGGCTTTAGGTTTTTATTCAAAGCGTTCATAGGAAGGTAGAAAGAAAGAATTTGTTTTAAATTGTATTGTGATCGCCAACCCGCCTGCCAAGCGTGGTGATTATGGCAACCCCCCCCCCCCCCCCTTGGGAGGCCTATGTCCAGCAGTGGACGTCTTTCGGCTGAAATGATGATGATAAAATATCTAAGTTTGTGTGTAGGATATTGTGCCTTTACGCTTGTATTTACCTGCAGTTGAATTTTTTTTTGTAAAGATTTGAAGAAAAATAGTACAAAAATTTCGGTCTTGCAGGGTTTTTTTCGATACCTTACGATTACTTATAATACTGGTAATCAACCCAAAAAGAATCATGGCAGGATTTGTACAAAAAAATAAAGATGTTTAGAGAAGTTGAAATCCTAATTCTTATAATCTTAGGTACCTAAAGAGTATTTTCAGACATTTACAATATTTTTAAAACCCCGCATAAAAAAACTGAATAGTTTAACGAAAACCTCATTATTTCAGAACGAAACGCGCGACAGACAGTAACAGTGACACTGGCAGCCGCCGTTTCGCAGTTCTTACACTGCAATTGCATCGTTTTATGCGAAATAATATCACAAATAATGATTATTTTTTTTCACACACTTGTCACATCACTTGTCTGCCAACTTGATAGATCCGTTAATATCGCTTGTAACTTTATTTTTTTTATAAACACAAACTGGGCATCGAGATGAAACGAAAAAGTGTTATTTTCATTTCGTAATATTTTAATTATGCGGGGGTTTAAAAATAGGGTAAGTATATTATTCTACTCCTGGTAATGTATTCTTCACATTGGAAAATATTTTAAACCCTCTAATTTTTTTTTCTTCATACAAATGAATGTATGTATCTCACCATGATTCTTCCGACCCCCTAGTTATCAGGGTCTATAATTATGTGCATGGTTCAAGCCACCAAATGACATCAAAATCGGTCCACCCATTTCGTAGAAAAACGCATCAGACAGACATAGTTACTTTCGCATTTACAATATTACGAGTAGCATGAATGAATGTCTGTCTATCCTGGGTAAACGTACCAAGTTTTATTCCAATCGGTTCATTGAATTTTCAAGATTTAGTCTTAAAAGTTCCTATGAGCTCCCGTATAGCGTGCATGCTCTTAAAATAAATAAACGCCACCACAGATGTGCTTTGCTGTCTGCCTTACATTTCCTGTTCAATTTAATTATAGCAACACTGTTTATATTGGTCATCATTTGTTTTTACTACAGCTCAATGATTGACGTGTCAATTTTGACGTTTATAACCGTACCATGTGCCAGCGCGCGTGATTTTTTTTAAAGTACGCCTAAAGATAAGTGTCATTCTGACAAAACTAATCAAATTGACCATTTTTCGCAGTAATTGTATTATTTTTATATCAAAAGCCTTTGCTTTTTTTTCTTAGACAAAAAGTTAATGAAATCAAAATTGTTTGGTTGGTTCAGAAGGATCTTTAAGTAGCACTGATAATGTAGTCTTTTAAAATAGTTTTAGTTAGGTACTAGAACTAACTAATTACTCTTCATATAACCTTGTCTTGGGTCAATGAATTAGTATTGTAATTCAACGTGGTAATCGTGCTAGCCTTTTGGGCACTCGTCCCATTGAGAGCGATGCAGACTAGTTTTTTTAATGCGTCCAACATTGTATTTACATTTTTTTTTTGTTAGGTACTAGTAGACCCGACATAAGAAATGTCGGTACTAGAATATTGTTGGATTATTAAATAAATAAAAGAATACTTGAGCAACGACGTGGTTTAATTTGAGATTCACCATAGAGAACCGATAGAGGAAGTGAGCATAGACAGTGCGACTTTTACATGAATGTGATGTTCGTTACCACAATAATCGGCTAAGAAGGGGCTAAAAGTTATAATTACAACAAATATATAAAATTATTCTAGTACTTACCTAACTTAAACTAAGAATTACTAACACCGGACGTCGATGTCTCATCTAAACATAGTTCTGAGTTAAATACACTAATAGATGTGATATGATTAATGGTAAGTTTACGGCTAAATTCTATTAGGGAATAGGCAGAGATAGATGTCAATCAGTTTAATAAATGTTTCGTTTTCGAAAATGTATGCTAGAATCTTGTGGTCTTGCACGAACACGCAAATATAATATAAATGTTTTCTATTTTCGAATTGTAAATATGACTTTCCATATTTCTAGCATTTTGGTTTAATATTTTACAACAAGCACAATAAGTGTCACCCCAGTAAGTAAGTATATAAATAAAGATTTACTTAAAAATATTTTGTGCGAATTGAATATTTCCAATTTTAAATCGTTCGAATTTATATTACGTTTAATCCGCGCTGTATTTTTTTAAATGTTACCCGTTTAAAAAATAAAAAAATAGGTACAAAGAGATTAAATAGGGCATGGCATTTTGTATAGAAATCTGACTTCTTTATAAAATGTCATTTCCTATTTAACATCTACGTTTTGTTTTTTGAAATAAAACTTCTTTACGCACGCTAGACTTGGGGAGTAAGCGTTAGGAAAAGTGTGATCGGGCGAGGCGAACGGAAGTTGAGAGGGAGATAAAAGTTAGTGAAGATAGAAAGAGAGAGAGTTACGTTTCGTATATTACTGTAGGGGCAAGAGAGAGAGGTGCGAGTACACATTTTCTTTCTCTCTTTCTCTCATAGCCAGTTGCAAACGGATACATGCATACATATAGATGGAGCTGAAGAAGTTTTACTGCAGTCGTGGGGTCTAAAACACACTCGTTTTTTCTTTTCTTTTTTGACTTAAAGTTTCTTCTTGACATTTTGATTTTGTTCTAGAAGTATTTTGAAATTATAAGCGTTATGCTTATTTTTATATAAAGCCCGTCACATACATAGCTATTATATATATTATAGCTAGCCACCAAACCACACACGGTAGCTATAATATAATAGTTAATATGTTTTCGCCCTTATTACGTCTGCGATTGTTGTATGTTTCACATTTTTGAATTATATTAATATGCCTTGCTATATCTGTCCACATATTTTGGTGACGTAGTAAAAATATATATTATAGCTGCGCGTCTGAAATATATCGTAATATAGGCTGCTATGATATATTATAGCTACTTCTGACGTATATTAATATATATTATAGCTACGTCTGTGACGGGCTTTAATCAGATTTTTTTCGAGGCACTCGTTGTGCTAACATTGACTTATCAATGTAGTTATTTCATTCGGTTTTCCTATGACATTTATAAAATTATTTCATTCGGTTTTCCTGTCATTAATAAAATTATTTCATTCGGTTTTTCTATGTCGTTTATAAAATTATTTCATTCGGTTTTCCTATGTCATTTATAAAATTATTTCATTCGGTTTTCCTATGTCATTTATAAAATTATTTCATTCGGTTTTCCTATGTCATTTATGAAATTATTTCATTCGGTTTTCCTATGTCATTTATGAAATTATTTCATTCGGTTTTCCTATGTCATTTATAAAATTATTTCATTCGGTTTTCCTATGTCATTTATAAAATTATTTCATTCGGTTTTCCTATGTCATTTATGAAATTATTTCATTCGGTTTTCCTATGTCATTTATGAAATTATTTCATTCGGTTTTCCTATGTCATTTATAAAATTATTTCATTCGGTTTTCCTATGTCATTTATAAAATTATTTCATTCGGTTTTCCTATGTCATTTATAAAATTCCCTACACACTGGTACCGTAAGGCTTGTCGCCCCATAAGCCTTACAGTGTACTGGTTTTACTTACATCAAGTTGTGTGCTCTTCAAGATTTATTTTTTCTTCTTATGTTTTAACATTTTACTATTCGTCGCGAAACAATGGTGCTACGTTATTTATATTTCTTTTCATTTTAAAATTCTGTCTTTGTAAAATCTTATTTTGTTTCTGAAGGCTTTATTTTTGTCCGTTTGTCTGAGTGTTTGACGGCAGCCGATTGTTTCGAATTTCAAATGTGTTTAGTTTTTATTTTAGAAGAGTCAATGGCGGTTTACTTTTTTAATTTGAAATTTTGAAGGTGTTATCTGTGATCGCCGTTTTAGAAATACGTAGCTAGTATTCTTTTGAGCTGCTTGCTGAATTGCATGCTGTGTTTTTGCCGAAGTAGTCCGTGCAATTAATTTTATTTTAAAAATAAACAAGTATCTATCATAAATTATAAACATTCTTGTCTGGGCATTAGGGCTTCTATAAAATTTATTTTCAAATGTATCTATTACTTTCCATGTTTGATGGGTGTTGCGTATTGTACAGCTTAGGGCGCGGTGCATTATGAATCCAACGTTTACAGTATCTTACAGGTAGATGAGATACCTTGATACCTTATGTGTATTTTTGTAAAAAATAATAATAGGGAATATTACTGCAATGTTCTGGCACCAGAGTGACGAGTCGTTCAAAGCGTGAAATTCTGCCTTTAATTGAGTTCAAAATTGGGAAGTGTATTATATTATTCAATAACGCATCAGGGCTGTGTATTTCGACGTAGAAATTAAGGGAATCATTCATTTTCAAAAGAAAAGAATATGTTCGAAAACTTTGGGAAGCAGCTAAAAATCACTCTAAAATATGTTCAGGTTAAGTATGCAGGTGAGATAGACGTATTTACAGAATAACGTTCACTTTTGTCATGAAAGACAACCAAATATGATTTTATTCTGAGCATAACCTAGAATCCACTTTCAAATGGCCATAGGATGCCATAATATAGTTAAAAGTACAGTTAGGTAAGTAAGATTAATTAAAACTTTAATATATTTTCACAAAATACCTAGCTATTATAATTAATAACATAATTAAAGTTAAACAACAATACCAGGTTATGCTCGTGGGTATGTGCTAGTGGCGCCCTCTGCGCTGAGTTTCGCGTAATGTTCCCTATTATAAAAATGTTGGACAACTCTTATACAGAAAAGTAGCGGATAAAAAAGAGACCGATATCCATGTCCAATTTAATTACAATCGTGGCAGACGTTTTGCCGTGATAATGTAAGAAAGAAACCGATTTATTTTCAACCGATTTAAAAAAAAACTAAAACCCGACCACAACAAAAAGTGATCTAAAAAGTACGAAACAAGAAAATATTTCACACAGAAATCAAGACATAGGTACAAAATGGTCAAGGTAAAGCCGTGGTTGCATGCCTGTGTCCCATATGGGTGCGATGAACATGAATTATAATTCATCACGATAACCACGGCTTTAACTTGACCATTTTGTACCTATGTCTTGATTTCTGTGTGAAATATTTTCTTGTTTCGTACTTTTTAGATCACTTTTTGTTGTGGTCGGGTTTTAGTTTTTAAACTTAATTTTTTTATTTAAACCATTTTGGAGTTTAAATACCAGTAGTAGTTTTTTTTTTAATCATTTGTGACAAGTCACAGCTAAGTATTATATATTTAAAAGGTACTAGTGAACCCATTTCCAATGATACCAAACACGGTATGCGGATCTTATTTTTTATCTTTCCTTTTTTTAAATAATTTGTGGTAAGTCACAACTAAATATTATATATTTGAAAGGCACTAGTGAACCCCTTTCCAATGATACCAAACACGGTATGCTTGTCCTCATATTTTTTTTTTATCTTGGTTTATTTGTCCGCCAGAGGGCGCTACATTGGATTCGGTGACACGTCATATAGCCTATAACCAGCGGACCATCAAGACGCTTCTAACGATACCTCATTTGTTCAGTTCTGATGAGTGGTTTAGGAGCTATGAGCGAACAGATGAACATACATACATACATACATACATACATACATACATACATACATACATAGCCTGTCAAAATCATAACCCTCCTTTGGCTTTGCCGTAGTCGGGTAAAAAGGAGGAGGTTATCAATTCGGCTGTTTTTTTTTTTTATGTTTGTTACCTGATTTCTTTGACTGGGTGCCGATTTTGATGATTCTTTTTTTATTTTAAAGCTAGTGCTTCCCGTGTGGTCCCATTTTAATTTGGTCCAGTTATGACAATGGCATCCATGAGAAAACCGTATAAGTCTTAAATTTGCATTAAGTATGTGCGCGATTTGTTACGCGATTTCTCCGGCAAACGTAATCCGATTTAAAAAAATCTTTTTTTTTATGGATAGGGTATGCTTCAGGGGTGGTCCCATATAAATTTTATCGAAATTGATTCAGCACTTTTTGCAAAATCAACGAATACCCAAAACTTTTACATAGACGACGTTTTAGTTTCATCAATCTTTGTAGTAGTTAACTTTCAATCTCTTCTTAATAGATTTGGATGAGAAGGAGGTACTAAAAAGCGGAAAATAAAAAGCTTTTTACAAAAAAGACAACCGCCTACCCGACAAACAGCACAAAGCCACTGAATTTCGAAACTAAAGTCAATGTGTGTTCTGTGCTTAAGTTATTTTTCACTTTTTTTGTTTTTGAAGGCGGTTGTCTTTTTTGTAAAAAGCTTTTTCACGTTTACATTAATTATTGAGAATTGCGTCTGTGACTCGAAGGCTGTTCTATTCTTGGGCCAAAGAATCAGCATCGCCATACAACGTGGCAATGCTGCCAGCCTGTTGGGCACGTGTCCCGTTGACAGCGATGTGGATGAATTTTTTAAAGCCCAATGAGCTTGACCCTCTGTTTTATTAATTGATAATATTAGTTATTTTCATTTTTAAGTTTTATGTAAGTAAATACTTGCGGGCCAAGCAGACGTTGTCCTGCCCTGTAAATAAAACAAAACCTAGAACCCGACAACAGCGCTACCTACCCGTTCATAAAAAACGGTGTTTTTTAAACCATCCAGGAATCTATTGAAATATTACACACAAAATTTCATCCAAATCTGTCCAGCTGTTTAGAAGGAGTTAGGTGACAAACACACGACAAAATAATTATAACCATCATCATCATCATCATCAGCCGGAAGACGTCCACTGCTGAACAAAGGCCTCCCCCATAGAACGCCACAACGAGCGGAAACCTGCCGCTTGCATGCATCGGTTATCCGCCACCCTAACGATGTCGTCGGTCCATCTGGTGGGGAGGCCTACCAACGCTGCGTCTTCCGGTTCGTGATTGCCACTCCAGAACCTTTCTTCCCCATCGGTTATCGGTTCTTCGAGCGATGTGGCCTGCATAATTATAATATATTAAGGTAAAAGTTGTAAAAAGAAGTCACCGAAAAATTATCTGAGAATTTAATACAATAACATCCTATATCCTAGATACTTAACAAAGTTGTCAGTTCAGACTGTCAGTTCATCAGATAACACCAGCATTCTTGTACAACAATGTCAAACAACTGATCAGTAACTTAAGAAATTAAAACAACGGCTATTTGAGAGGACTCATTAATATACTTTAAGAAACAGTGACAGAAGACACTAAATATAAAACTGTCAGAAGTACCACTACAAAAAAAAAACCAAACAAATAATGTTCAAATACTGAATCAGTTCAAACTTCGGCATCTTGGCATTTCAGACAGATTGTCAGACATCATCATGTCAACCTTTAGTCGCCGCGGTAACGACGACGCTATTCAGGGCATACTGTCAGTCCTTTTACACGTGTAGTCTGTGGACCAGCTACACGCAGCGAACCGTCAGTGCCCTGCGGGTCCAGTATAACAATGCATTCAGGTTGCTGATGGGATTGCCTCGCTACTGCAGTGCGTCAGCGATGTTTGCTGAGGCTCAGGTGGACGGCTTTCACGGCATTATACGGAAGAGAGCAGCATCGCTGATGCGAAGGGTGAGGGGCAGTCCCAACGGCTACCTGAGTGTAATTGCTGAATACATCCATAGTCCTATTTGGAGGCATTGGATAAGGTTGCATGTAGTATAGGCTTGTGTGTAAGATACTAACATAGTTTTAAGGTATTTCGATGTATTACTAACACCATATGGACCTAAAGTCTGAAATAAATGTTTTGAATTTGAATTTGAATTTAGACGCCCACTGTTGGAGATAGGTCTCCCCCAAGAAGGGTTCAACCGTAATCGCCATGCCTGGCCGATGCATGTTGGCGATCGCAGTAGGTGTTATGGTACTCAGAAAGACGCTGCTGCCCATCCTCTGGTCAATAACACAGTCACCTTCTACGACACCACACAGCCTAACCAGCCATGAAACTATATACTAGTTTACCACTGACATGTGTTCGACTGTGATTTTAGATCCCCGTCAAATCTACTCATCACTTAATGAATATCAAAAGTGAACCTTCTGTTCATGCCTTAACAATCTATATCATTTGATCAGAGTGACAGCTAATGTATAACGATCAACAAAAAACACCACTAATAAGTGTCCGAGCCTCCGAATTACTTTACTGGACATGTTTAGACAATATCTTTGAGTTGTGCGGTGCAGACAGGCGTTTTTTTGTTGACTGTTAATAATTTAAGTAGCCTTTTGACAAATAACTGTGGTTATAAACACAGATATTAATACCACGACGATCACTGATGATTTCTTATAACTTTAAGTTATTGTTAAGTTATAATAGTTGTGAGTGCTACTCTACTATACCATTTAAGTTTTTTGGTTTCTTACTATTAGCTTAATATGGACAGTCGCAGAAGTCGGAAGTCTCGGACTTCCTTCGCGTGAATGCCGGTTATCGTGAATGTAGTCAAAGTCGCAGATTCAAAAGTAGCCTACGTCCTTCCCCAGGGTTTAAGCTCATCATACCAAATTTAATAAAAATTGGTTTAGCCGTTTCATCGTGAAAGCGTAACAGACAGAGTTACTTTCGTATTTAGTACTTTCGTAGTATAGAAGTATGGATAAGTTTAAGATTAAATAAAAAAACGTCTGTAAAGTTATTATTATCAGTGTCTTCCCAACAACAGCACTAAAAGCATTTTGCCATCGCACTGGATGGGAATCTACGTATCTAAATCTATTTAAAAATTAAGTTCAATTGGATTTTTTACTACAAGCATAGGGTTAAGAGAATTGTGTCTAACGTTTATATGGATTTTATTGTCTGAAATAAATGTTTTATTATTATTATGTCTCGAATGATGATCGGAATTAAAACGGCGTCTCTTCATCAAAAAAACGCTCAACAAACGCTTTAACCGCTCGTTTAGTTCTCTTATCAGATATCGCACTATACCCACGTCACCATGACGTTCGACATGGCACTCAATATACCCACTGTTTACTGCCCTACTTTCATACAAGAAATACGAGAATGTATACCTACTGTTTATACCTATATTGTTTATGGGGCTATAATTACCATCAGAGCAATATGCTCAAGTTTCAGGTTTTATTGATTATAACATTGATAATAAATTAACTAAAATCCAGTCTAGTGAGTCTCTGATTTAGTTTTTTCCGTCGCTCATTGGGTTTTTCTTTCCCTTATAGAAGAGAATATGCATTGTTCTTTTAGAGTGAAACAAAGTATTTTAACCGCAAATCTTATAGAAACTTGAGTAGGGAATCAAAGACTAGATAATGTAATTACATCTTGGACAGAATTTTAAACTCCATTGTTGATGAATTCTAGTTCATTATTAAATAATAAATGTAAACTTTTTTAGGGTTATAAATGTGGGGGAATATAATTATTCCTTAACAAACCTTCGAACATAACACTGGAATGAAGAAACCGTCCCAAAAAAATCATTTGGCACCCATTCCTCCTCTCCGTCAACTCTTCAAAAAGGAACCCATGTCTCAACGTGCCTAAAATACTTTTAGTTAAACTTCACGCCAACAAAAAGAGGAACATGGCAGAGCAATGTTGCCTTTTGCAGATCATAATGAGACGCCGATCTGTTGCAATGTCTAGATGTTATCAGAACTTGTGTCATTTTTCTGAAGTGGCATGGTGTTATACGGGAGATATTTGCGGACGCGAACGCTTGGTGACCGAAGCCCCAAACGTACATACATACGTCCTTCGACTTTTAATTGTATTCAGTAACTTGACGGTTGAAGGGTTACCAGATTTTGACATAAAAATGATAGTGAGGTGGTGTTAGAGTGAACCAAATTGAATGAACTTAAATAATGTACTGGAAATCTTGAAACTTAAATAATGTCTATATGGAAACTTTTTATTTACATTTAATAACTTGTCTTAAAAACACGATATATTATTATACTATTGAAAATCTATACACTCGCATCTATAGATATCTATACCCTGTTAAAAAGACAAGAGAAAAAAAAACATGTTTTTTTTATTATATATATAAAAAAGTAAGGAAATTACTTTTATTAAAAATTATTAATTAGCCTTATATTTCACACCTTATAAACCAATTTTGGTGATTTTTTTAATAATAATAATGTCTTTATTGGCATAAAATTACATGGTACAATGATATTGTAACCCTGACTTCTGAGCTAGGTAAAAACCTGTGTTACAGGAGTCAGTGTCTTCTCCCGTTTATGACACTCATATGCAATAAAAACAGACTTAATTAAAAAATTAAACAAAATAAAATAAAAGAAAAAACAGAAAGTACACAACTATTTAGCATGCACACACTATTAACTGTCATGCCACCTAATGCTAGGGATTATCAGCTGACATCACGCTCACCTCACCTGAATTTACCAAGTGATTTTGGCAGCTCTTGGAATGACGTCACGGAAAGGCATTACACCAAAAATATACACGAAAACGCTACCGGCCTGTACAAAATACTCTCCTGTATGTTTCCCAATATAGGTTGTGTCGGCATGTCATTTTTGTCACTACACAAATCGTTTTGACCAATTAGGCGCTTTTAAAATTCTGTCTCAGTGGCTAACAACTTTTAGGTTTTTTGTTGGGGCGTCGAGTTTGTCAGAAATGGCGCAGAGTTATATTTAATATTGCACCTACTTTGAATTGGGGACATGTTTTTTAAGGCCACCATGATAGTAAAGGATATCCATATGTTGATGATGACCAGTTGCCTAGTACAAATTCTGTTTATTTTCTTAAACAACAGTTTATATCTTTATATTTTTATTATTAAATGTTTGTGTATTGCTCTTCACCTTTCACCACCACCACAAGTTTTCGCATGTAGAAGCAACAAACGTAACCAGGATTATAATAATAATAATATCATTATTTCGGAATAAAATTTCATAAAAATACACATTTGTTAGCACATGACCACTTACAAACTATGTTAGTTTATAAATACAATACAAAGATATTAGTAACATAAAACTTAAAACCTATGTTAGTACACATTACCATTATATACAGAAGCATTTAGCTGACATGGGCTCCAGATTAAAGGACAATCCAGTTTGTTGGCAATGACACTCAGGAGACGGTTGGTACTGGCACGCACCCTGTGCAACAAGGATGCTGCTCGCTTGCGCCTGATTGCAGCGAAGCTGTCAATCCGGGCGTCCACGAACATCTCTGAGGCACTACAGAAGCGTGGCAACCCCTACAGCATCCTGAATGCATTATTGTACTGGACTATGACTTGCTTAAAAATAATGTCTGTTGAGTTTTTTGCTCGTTCTTCTCCGTAGAGGCCTACCTACGTTTGGGATCGAGCAACTTGCTTCAACTTTCTGACTTCTGGCTTTGACCATTGAAAAATGCCTGTAATATTTTTTTATATTGTTATTGACTTGCGTTTGGCCGCAACTCACCTGATCTTAAGTGATGATGCGGCCTAAGGTGTAACACGCTTGCCTAGGATAAACCGGTTCAAACGTGCCTTGAAAATACCCAGATTATATGCATTGGGGAATAGAGAGGCGGGCAGTGACTTCCACAATCTGGCTGTTCGCACAATAAATGTGGAAGCAAAGCGCTTGGTTCGAGACCGTGGAACTTTAACCATATAGCGGTGACGCTTCGCCGTATACCTGCTCGTCCGGTGATGGAATGGGGATGGGAGAATTAAGTTGTGCAATTCCAAAGCACACTCTCCGAAATGTACCCGATAAAAGACCGATAGGCTGGCAACGGTGCGGCGATGTTCAAGGTTTTGTAGCTTAGCCTTCAAATGGCTTTATTGAAATAAAAAACGCAAATACAGGGGTACTCCCTCTTCCCTCAAACTTATAGTCCGCTGGGACGGCTATCCGACATGATCGGGGAGAGATCAGGCGCAGGACCAACGACTTTACGTGCTTTCCGAGGTACGAAGGTGTTACACCGCCAACTTCCAAACTCCGAGCTGTTACTGAGAAATTCTTAATAGAAAAACCCAATAACACTTAGCCCGACCTGGATTCGAATCTAGGATGAGGCAATTACAAGGTACCTACAAGCAAAATAACAAAAAGGCAAACAAACTTAACCTCTTTATAATATTGATTGATACCTACCTACAGAATAAACTGAATTAACACAAATGCATTAAATGCAAGTTTTTAAAAATATTCAAATAATTATTAAAACCCCAAACTGCGCTTGCCCACCGCTGGCAAAGGAATCGAAAACGTGGGAATGAACATACCGAATAACTGTTGTCATAGAAATGAGTGGACCAGATGTTAGCACTTGAAATGTTTGAAATCATTTTGTGTGGTAGGACAAGCCTTTTTTATACATTTAATTTTTGATATTTTATTTTTATTGATTATTGTGATTTCAAATTTTTGGTTATAATAAAGCCCGTCACAGACGTAGCTATAATATATTTAATATAATTCATAGCAAGGCATATTACGATATATTTTCTATAGTAATCTTTGAGTGACCACAGACCCAGCTATAATATATATCTTTATTACGTCACCAAAATATGTGGCAAGGCATATTAATATAATATGTATATTTCAAAAATGTGAAACAAACAACGACCGCAGACGTAATAAGGGCGAAAATATATTATTATATTATAGCTACCGTGTGTGGTGGCTAGCTATAATATATATTATAGCTACGTATGTGATGGGCTAAAACCAGCCAATAATTTGTTGCCCTGCATAACAAAGGACTCTTCTCATGCGAAAAAGGCACTAGCATTGATCACCACCGTCACGCTTACTCGAGATGGAATGGCGTTTTCAGACTAATATTTTGCGACAAATATAGCAAGCGATAATTTAACGATATAGAGGATTCATTTCACTATTGTAGTACAAAGGGTCTAGTGTGAGTTTTTATTCGAACTCGACCGCGTTAACGTAAACTCCAATTTGTATTGAAACTGAAACAGCGCAGTCTAGTGGCAACAATTGGAAACACAATTATTCCATACAAATTGACATTAAGCGATCGTTTACGTTAACGCGATCAAGTTCGAATAAAAACTCACACTAGGCCCTCTGAGGAAGTGGTAAACACCGTGACGTCAGCTATCAGCCGTGGCGGAACGTGGACAGAGTCGTGTTGCAGAGTGGGGACCGTGCCAAGCTCACTTTTGCTCGAGACACCAAGCAGGACACCCGCCTAATACGAAACTGTCGGTTTACCTATTTGAATTGTATTGTACGGTCACATTTTATAAAGTTACTTAGTACTGCATTGAATTTTGTTATTCCACAATGAACCCGATACCATCGAACCCAAACGATGTCGGCGCCACCGCTCAGCCATCGCGGCCGCCGACATATTATACGTTAACTGCCGGCTCAAAAACGTTAAAGGTAAAACCTCCACTAGCGTCGGACACACGGTGTCCGCCATGGCGCTCAAAGTGTTGAGTCCAAGTTTCTTAAAGATGTTTTCCTTTACCGATGTCAGTAATGTCCAGGATAAACTTAGAATGTGCAAACTCAAACTCAAATCATTTATTTCTAATAAACCATTTACAGGCACTTTTGAATTGTCAAGGAGTCAGTCAGTCAGAAAGTTGAGGCTAGTTGCTCGTTCCAAACAGTAGGTTTCTATGGAGAAGAACGAGCTACAAACTCTATGATCACTCTTTTAAAATCAATAGAATATTATGATTGAATGTGATTTATCAACTTTATTTGTCGCTAACGTATCGTGATGACAGCTTAGTGATTTATCGATGTACGGCATTTTGCGACACACTGTCATGCTTAAGGAAGAAAGATTTTATAGGGCAAGATCAAAATGTGATGAATAAATAAAAAGGGTATAAATATAATGATCACCAAAAAATACTTTAGGATCTTAAGATCCCTTACCAAAAAAATATAGTAAATTATACCAAATGTACTAAATGGTCACCAAATCTTAGTGTGCAAAATAACCAAAATCTTTTTGACCCCCCTGGGGCGGATCCGACATGGTTAGGTTAGAACTGTGCCAGAATCAAATCGCTTTTTACAGTCAAACTCATACATTTCTACAATACTTTAGGAAACACCATTTTGGTGACCATTTACTATTTTTGGTTTTATTTTATTTACTATTAATGGTGATCATTTAGTAGATCTGGAGGTTCGTTAAACATAAGCCAAATACCTTTAGCAAAGAAAGACTACATATTAATAAGATTTTGTAATTTTAAGCTAAAAGGCCTATGCTATGCACAATACATTGAAACCCTGATCTTCAAAATAAGGGTGACTCTGTATCTTACCCATCAGCATCCCTCCGCAGCTACATCCAAAAATTAAACATCAGCCGGTCTCATCATCATCGTTCATCATCGCATGTTTAGCCTTTTCCCAACTATCTTGGGGTCAGCTTTCAGTCTACCCAGATGCAGCTGAATACCATACATGGAGCGACTGCCTATCTGACCTCCACAACCCAGTTACTGGGTAACGATATGCCCTGGTAAGACTGGTTGTCGGACTTTCTGGCTTCTGACTACCCATAACAACTGCCAATGATCTACGAATGACATCCGAGATCAACGGCTTTGAACTCGATATGAAATGGATGGTCACCCATCCACAGTTTGACTGCGGCAAGCGTAGCATAACCTTGACCGATTGTTTTGTACTCCGCCGCGAGCTTCTCTACCAATCACAACCAACATCTATCAGCGGGTCTATTCTGTAAAATCTTCAGGTGAATTGTGTAAAATGAATAGGTAGTAGGTGGGATTAGAGCTCACCTCAAGCTCACTTCACCGAAATTCAGTGAGAGAGACTTTTTCAGAATAGCAGACATGTAGGTTAGTGTTTAGTGAATTTGAGTTACTCTTTTCTTTTTTTTATTATGCCTTACTGTCTCCAAATTGTAGCTTAAAAGCCATTGGTTCAGCCACAACATCAAACGAACTGAAAAAAAATAATAATTTCAAAATCTTTAGCGCACGGCTGCTCCACGCAACCTCTGTTCCGTCCGAACTACACTAAATACCCAGTGGGCGTTGTAGGGCGTTACAATTAAATATATATTACAGTCGCCCACAAGAAACAATGCCGTATCTGATGCTGGCAGCCGACGTGTTAAGGGGATGACCATCGGGTCTCTAACAGCATACAAAAAAAATAAATACATATCGGTTACATTAATATTCGGCACGGTTGGCGCAGTGGTTGAGCGATCGACTGCTGCGTTGCGTGTCGTGGGTTCGATTCCCGCACGGAAAAATATTTGTATGACCTACAGATAGTTGTTCCGGGTCTGGCTGTTTGTGTATGTGAGTTTATATGTTTGTAAACGTACCCACGACACAGGAGTAATTGCTAGTGTGGGGCAAAGTTTAAAAAAAAGAAAATATTTACATAGTGGCCGATCGACCATAGTTAAGCTATGCATGTCGCGGTAGGTCTGTGGATGGGTGTCCATTTCATATCGAAACCTCTCCGCGCCTCGGAAAGCACGTAAAGCCGTTGGTCCCGGCTGTCATTCGTATATCCTTGACAGTCGTTATGGGTAGTCAGATGTTTGAAGAGAAGAAGAAGTTGAATATTTGAAATAAAATCTGTATAAGTTCTGTCAGTCTTGATAATCGCACGCACGCACACACGCACACACACTAGAAATAGGAAGAAACAGAGAGCGCGTTTGAAAGAAAGAGAAACGTGTATGTTGGCGGTATAACGCAAAAATCTTACGTGACGTTAGATATCCTCCCGAATCTCGCCTACCGTAAGCCGCGTTCCAAAATTGAACTTCAAATCATCATCTGCCTAGCCTTTTCCCAACTACATTGGGGTCGGCTTCCAGTCTAACCGGATGTAGCTGAATACCAGTGTTTTACATAGAGCGACTGCCTATCGGACCTCCACAACCCAGTTACTGGGTAACACGATACCCCTTATAAATTGAACTTCCTAATAAAAAGAATTTGATAACAAAATCTTTTTAAGAAACAAAACTTGCTAGCTTACCCTTAACATTGAAATTCTTCGGTGATTAGAAGTAATTTTTGTATAGTAATTTGGTTGTTTTGAATGGAGTGAACGAATTTAGATGTCAATTTACATACTTTATCAATGAAAAGGTGCTTATCTACATGCATACATGAATGAGATACAAAGTGCCTAATACATATGAAGATTAAGTAGTGGTACTTCATTCATTGACAACTTCAGATGATGGTTTCTGATTTAAGCGAAATTCTCATGATATTATATTTGATAAGAATACCATTTGATTTCGTAATGGCCTATGGCCACTCGTTTAGAAGCCAGTAATTTGATCTTCGATAGTCTAGAAGGTACTTTAAGAAAGTTGTTTTTACATAGAGTGAAGAAAATTTATGAATTAGTAAAGCATACATTCTTTGGTAATTTTAAACGTGGCCTTTTCAGGGTTCCGTAGTCAAATGGCAAATAACGGAACCCTTATGGATTCATCATGTCTGTCTGTCTGTCTGTCTGTCCGTCCATATGTCACAGCCACTTTTTTTCCGAAACTATAAGAACTACACTGTTGAAACTTGGTAAGTAGATGTATTCTGTGAACCGCATTAAGATTTTCACACAAAATAGAAAAAAAAAACAATAAATTCTGGGGGTTCCCCATACTTAGAACGGAAACTCAAAATTTTTTTTTCATCATACACATACGTGTAGGGTATAAAAAAAAAACAAAAAAAAATGCGTTTATTTGTGGTGACATAAAGAGAGATTTACAAAAAATGATACTTCTGCCAAAATGTAAAGCAGTTTGTTGGCAGATGTAGCTCCCATATTATACAATTTTATTTATTTTCGTGTAACTACTTTCTGTTAGTACATACTAAACTAAACACTAAAATTTAGCAGCAGCACAAAGGCTAGGCGTTTATGGATAGGTCTTCAAAAATTATATTGAGGTTTCTAATATCATTTATTTCTAAACTGAACAGTTTGAGACACTTCCAAAGTGGATAAATATGTCCCCCCCCCCCCTGTAACTTCTAAAATAAGAGAACGATAAAACTAAAAAAGATATATGATGTACATTACCATGTAAACTTTCATCGAAAATTGGTTTGAACGAGATCTAGTTAGTAGTTTTTTTTAACACGTCAAAAATCTTAAACCGCAATTTACCTTTTATTCAATCTACTCAAATATAAAAATTAAAAAAAATCTTTTATATTATGTTACTTTCTGCTACGGAACCCCTCATGGGCGAGTCCGACTCGCACTTGGCCGCTTTTTTAATGTAGTAGGTACTTACAAGGTGTGAATTTTAGCATGGAATAAAATAAAATGGCGTAAAGGGAAATATTATATTTCCCTTTTTCAGCTTTTCCCTAACTATGTTAGGGGTTGGCTAGCAAAAGGATCGTGGCAGGAATTGTACGAAAAATAAAGATGTTTAGAGAAGTTAAAAATTCTAATTCTTATATTCTTGGGTAACTAAAGAGTATCTTCAGGCGTTTACAATATTTTTACAACCCCGCAATAAAAATGGATGTTAAAGGTGAATACTGAATAGTTTAACGAAAAGCTCACTATTTTAGTGCGGCTTACAGTAACAGTGACACTGACAGGCGCCGTTTCGCGGTTCTTACACTGAATTTGCATCGTTTTATGGGAAATAATGTCTTATATAATGTTTATTTTTTTCACACACTTGTCACATCACTTGTCTGCCAATTTGATTGATTCGTTAATGTCACTTGTCACTTTCCTTTTTTTATAAACACAAAATGGGCAACGACATGAAACGAAAAAGTGTTATTTTCATTTCGAAATATTTTAATTATGCGGAGGTTTAATAATTATATGGTGAGTATATCAATCTACTCCTGGTAATGTGTTCTATACATTGGAAAATATTTTAAACCCCCTAAATGTTTTTTTTTTCCATACAAATGAATGTATGGATCTCGCCATGATTATGTGGTATTCAAAATCTAAAGCAAAATTCACACGCTGTAAAGTACTCGTAAATTACTAACTCCAAAACAATTAAGGTTAATTAAATGTTGCCAAAATTCACAAGTTTCAACAATAAATAATTTAAAAAATGTTAACCACCGCCATTTTGAACTGTCAACAGAATTCCCGAAAAAGGCGCGTTCGTCGAATTTTCCAAATTCAGATTTAAATTAATGAAAATAAAATTTCAAGAATTTGTGTAGGTATACTTAGTTTGTTATTTATTTTTACGAACTCCTACAATTATTAATGTTATTAATGTTTTTGATAAAAACCAGAGTGTTTAGATGAAACATTTACATTTTTAGTCAGATTAATACAGATATTAATTGATAAGTCCAGATTTTGTTCAGATAAATCTCGAGAAATATCTACTATCATCTATATCTATTATCAGTCATCGCCAGCACTGGCTTGATAACAGGTAGGTACCTTAAACAAGAGTGATCAACAACTAGAGAAATAGAGAGTAGAGTTCTTTGTGAAGTACCTAACTACCATACCTATACCAAATCGTCTACTGTTTCAATATTTGTAAATATGTGAACATTATGTACACACATAACGTAGCTGTCATTTCATAACTTGTTATAAGTACTTTGTATATTCTACTATATTGGTTTTATGCAAGTGTAAGTAGGTATGTATGGAGTTTCTTACCCCTTCTTCTCCATACGAAACTACCATTTGGAAGGGGTAACTAGATTCAAATTTTCTTGTCTATCTAATACGGTTGTACGTTGTTTCATAGCTAATAGAAATAAAAATTATAGAATTTCGTTTCAAATATTTTTTTTCTAATAATATCGTTTCATAGAACAATCAATACGCAGAATACTTACTTTCAAGATTTTCAAATCATTGATTTTTGTTTCACATAAAGTGTATTGTTAGAATTATCATATCATAGAATAACAAATCAAATAGTATTTATTCTTATATTTTTTATTTATTATAAAATTTATTCCCAAGAATGGGACTCTCAGTTCTAACCAAACTTACTGCGCGTGCGTGCAAGCAACCATGCAGCATGCAAGCAAGCATGCAGCGTTGCATGCAATTCATTGAATTGTGTTTCTGTAAAATATTTTTCATTGAAGTAAATAGTCTTCGAAACAATAATAGTCGAAATAAAAATACGAGAACCAAATATTATATTAAACATTTTCTGGGAAACGATATTCTATGAAATTGCTGTCTGCGAAACAAGGGGACACCATCTAATACCTTTAAACGAGCAATTCTTGTATATATAATCTCTGAAACGAAATCTCGAAAACTGCTCCAACGATTTTTATGGAATTTAGTATGCATGGGGTTTCGGGTGCGATAAATCGATCTAGCTAGGTTTCATTTTTAAAACACACGAATAAACAAATACCACAGTATAAAAACATACAGTAGGACGACGCCTTTGATCTTCTTGTAAATGCCGACAACGTGTAGACATTGTCGCAACAGCTAGGGTTGTCTCAAGTAAACAATATTTTTTAATTTAGTTTAGATCAACATTATTATTAACACCAACCATTATCAAAAATATCGTTTTTTAAACAGTTTTATTTAGCTTGCCCTGTTTGTTTATTTATTTGTTTGGATCAAATCAAGTAATTGAAATTTGACCCCCTTCCTGTTGACGGATTATTTTGAAATTTGTTATGCACCTTTAGTATCAGTATAATTTAACAAATTCGGTATCATTGTAAATCCAAGATGGCTGCCACAACTAAATGGCGGATTACATATTTTATCACTACTTCCTCAATATAAGTATCAAATGAAAGGGCTTGATTAGTAAAATAGAGTTCGTTATGAAAAGCTAATATGGCCATCAACAAAATGGCCATTTAATTTTTCTTTTCACAACCCTTTAATATGGGTATCTATGCTATAACAAATTTAAAATATATTTAACAAAATTAAAAACTTAAAATAAAAATGAGCAAAAAATGTTTAAGTTAAACGGTTTTATTGAAAATAAAGATTAAAATGACATAGACAATGTAGTACTTAAAGCTAAAAAATAATTTGGTAGGTCCTAGCTACAAAAATAAAATCGTTGCGCGAAAGAAATTTTAATCAAGCGTTTAACTTTAAAAAAAAATATAGGTAAGAATGTACTCATTAAACGGTTTTATTTAGCTGGACTTGTTTATTTGGGTCAAATCTAGCAATTGAAATTTGACCCCCTTCCTGTTTACGGATTGATCTGAAATTTGGTACGCACCTTTAGTTCTCATGACAATATAATTTAATACATTCGGTTTCATTGTAAATCCAAGATTAAAATCCCATTTTTCTTTTCACAACCCCTTCAATATGGATATCAAATGAAAGGGCTTGAGCAACAAAATGTTGTAATATGCTTTGACAGATTTAAAAAGGAACAAAACTATAAACTTGTAAATCAAAATTTAATAAAAAAATGGTTTTAAATCTTGGATCATCTTTGATTCTAATTTCGACCCCATAATCGTTTTAAGCGACCTTGAAAACCTTGAAAATGACACCCATGACGAAAAATTGCAAATTTTCTTCGGCGCCATCTTGAATTCTAATTTCGACCCCGTAATCGTTTTAAGCGACCTCGAGAACCATGAAAATGACACCCATGACGAAAAATTTGCAAATTTTCCTCGGCGCCATCTTGGATTCTAATTTTCACCCCATAATCGTTTTTAGCGACCTCGAGAACCATAAAAATGACACCCATGACGAAAATATTGCAAATTTTCGTCGACGCCATCTTGGATTTTAATTTCGACCCCATAGTCGTTTTTAGCGACCTCGAAAACCATGAAAATGACACCCATGACGTAAATTTTGCAAATTTTCGTCGACGCCATCTTGGATTCTAATTTCGACCCCATAATCGTTTTAAGCGAACTCGAGAACCATGGAAATGATACCCATGACGAAAAATTCGCAAATTTTCGTCGGCGCCATCTTGGCCGGCGCACAATAAATAAATGTCGGCTACACGTCGCGCCGCCAAGTTGGCGGCAAGGGCTCAGGATAATTTCAAGTATTTTCTTTCTATCAAATAAACAATATTTTATTTATTTGTTTACCTTCCATCCATGCGCGGAAATTGATAAAATTGCAGTTCTTTATTAATGGAAGATGACGACTTGCAATCTTTTACAACACACGTCGTATGCACCATTTTAATAAAATTATTTTACATTAGTTAAAACAAAAAGAAACTGACACATGATAGCCCTGAAAGTTTTCTCCCGAACTACTAACACGGTAGCGTATGCAGTTCGGGAGCGCCCTTCCCCCGTCTCGCCCCTCACGCCCCGCACGATTGCCCTGTCTAGACGTCTTCGTCGGACGACTGTATGATTTATAGACTGTGCAAATACCGAACAAAGCTCGGTCGCCCAGGTACTATGATGTTTAAAAGTGGTCTTTTAAGTAATTGGTGCCGATTCCCTTGTTCACAAACTAAACTAAAATTAGGCATTTGGCATCTCTTACTACCAGGCAGCTGAAGAAAAGGACGGCGACAGACAAGGACTAAGTTAGAGATGTCAAATTAGTTTTCCCCTTAAATTTCGCAGAGTTTTTAATCAATACGTTCTTAAATGACAACTATAAGTATGAACATTTTAGATCAACTTAAATTGACAGCTCTTATTAATATATGCTTCTTTCTTGTTTTATGGGAGAGAAAGAGATATAAAAAAACTTGAGAGGTGTCAAGGGACACCCGGATGGAACGAAGTTCCTTTCGATTAATTAGTGAAGGAATTGTAATAAAATTTTATTACAATTCCTTCACTAATTAATGTGATGCGTTAAAGTGAATTTAAGTGGCTTTAAGCCAGGGCAAAAAAAAGCGAGGAATGAAAAGTTATTATGGCTGCTTACATTGTAAGTAAGTAATTTTAAAGATTAACATTTTCTAACATGTTAGTACAATGCGTAGTTATTTAGATAGAAAGACCAATAAATTATTTCTGCGCCATCTATTGGCCGTTCGTAATTCGATCTCGAAGAGCACAGTTGCGCCAATAACGTTAATAGATGGCTCTTAAATCAAATATACAAAAGTGTCGTGACAACTTTTCGTAAGAATTTTTTCCGTCTAGCTCCCTTTCACAACGCGCGATAAGGAACTTCGTTCCAATAGGTTAAAATTAATTTAGTTTCCGCACAACAGAATTGGCACCATTGACTGCCAAACCAAAAATGTTGAAGGTAAAACCTCTACTCGCGTCAGTCACATGGTGTCACCCATGGCGTCCAACGTGTTAATGGTCTAATTGAAATAAATCATTTAATTTTGACTTTGACCAAAGACTATAAAACCACTAAAATGCGCATACAGTGCCCCGACGCTCGAAAATTATCAGTTTTCTGTCGCAGGCTCGTGTACTTTACGACTTGCGACCATTTTAGTTGTGCCCACGTCATAGACCTGGGGGCCAAGTCTGCTATTTGTATAATTTCGTCATTCCAACACGATCCCATTGTCATTTTGCTAAAAGTTCGTAATCTGCTAAATTCATAATGGTCGATCATTGGTCGGTCGAATTAAAAGCAATGACTGCACAATGACGTTCTAATGGTAAGTCAAAGGAACTGTCAAAATTTTAGCAGATTAATGCCTAAGTCAGTCATTCAGTTGTCATTTTGTACGAGAATACCATTCTATATCATTTCTTTCAATGGCGTGTCAGTGGTTGACCATTGAAAGTCATAATGACGCCATTATATTAGTAGGTTACCAAACTTGTCAAAATCAACAATTATGAAATCAATGATAGACCATTCTGACACTATTGTATTAGCAGACTTGAGGCCCTGTGTGCATGCTTTTACGTAAATTGTTAAATTCCTTTTATGCAATTATAACGCTTCAAAGTGTCTTCATGTGCGAAGAAGAGGTGTGGGAAACATTCCGAGACATCTATACGCTGTTCACAATAAGACATTTACTCAAACCTTGTTTACAGTCCGTTCAACCGATTTTGACTTATATTGCGTTGGTAGCATGACAAATGGCAACTGCAGTAAATAGTTGTTATTGTAACCACTTTTTTGCCTCTAATGTCATTCTTAAGCCTACGGAATAGAAGTCAAAATCGGTTGAAGGGACTGTAGAAAAGGTTTGTGTTTATGTCTAATCTTATTGTGAACTGGGTATAGTTACAAAAATATGGCAAAACATTTCATCGGTATATATAAACAATATGAAATTTATTTTTGATTTAATTAGATTATGAGTGACCGCATGGGTCTAGATAAAATGGTGGTTGGTTAAAGTAAGCACACGGCAGTATTGCGCGTTGATGTCTTTTGGAAAAGTCTCGTTCTGTCATTAGACAATTTCAAATGCGTCTATTCCTTTCTTTCCCTTTGTTAGGTTTATCGTAAAAATCAGTGATGTTACCTAGTAGTTTATTAGTTGATATTCTCTTTGACTTTGACCTATTTCTGCCGCGAAGCAGCGTTGCTTTGTCCATTTCTGGTATGAAGGTTCCATTTCAACTTTATTTCTTGTATGGCCTCTCTGTAAGGCCTCTGGAATTGTAGACCTACCACCTACCTAAAACGAAGAAAACATGGAAAATAAATTAAACATCGTGATTAAAACTAACATAAAAAACTTAAAAACAAAATAAATTGCAAAATTGAGTGTTTGTTTCAGCAAAACCCACAGCGCTGCAGTTCTTACGATTTTGACGCCCTTGCTAAAGAGTCGGCGAAGAACACCTCGATGTGCGGGGTGAGGTGCGGTATCTGATATGAGCGCGGGGAAGGGAGTGTCCCTTCTGTAGTAGTTACTATTAAGTATTCTGTGCTATAGGTAGCGGTGATCACGTAACATCAGGTCCTACAGGACAGGACAGGAAAAAAACATCTTCTGCCTACACTGTCAAGGATCACTGATAAAACCGTTATTTAAATTGAATAACAGTGTATAATTTAACTAAAATATTATACACACATCGTAACCCAATAAACTTAGTTTAAAACTATAATTGTAATATATATTCTTCATTTAATTTATATCGACGAAGGAAAAGAAACGTGCAATTAAATATATTATCATAAATATTTAAAGAACATGTGTTTAACCCTTCAAAATGAAATAGCTTTAAAGAAAGGGAAACCAATGGAACATTTTGTGTGATTAAAAAAAAAGTTGTTCCTACGATTCATCGATGTAGTTTAGGAGATAGTGTAAGGTTAAAAAAGTTTAAGTAAAAACATAAAATGGGGGGCCAGAGTTCTTCACTCTTTTCTTTTGGTTTAATGCTGCATAATAATAATTTAATAATAATAATATGTGGGGACATTTTCACACACGGCCATCTGACCCCTAACTAGGGAGACCCTGTACTGTGGCTGTCAGACAGCTGATATACATACACAAATATATTTTTTTTTGTAAATACATACCTACATAATTATATAGATAAACAACACCCAGACACAAGGCAAACACAAGTGCTCATCACACAAATGTTTACCCTGGGCGGGAATCGAACCCACAACACGCTGCGCAGCAGTCGATCGCTCAGCCACTGCGCCAACCGTGTCGTCAAGTAAATAAGTTCGATAAGTTTTGTACAATCGAAGGTAAATGATTACCTTCCTTACTTACTTATTGCCGTCCAATGCTGAACGTAGGCCACCACCAGAAATAGCCAATCAACTCAGTCTTGAGCAGCCCGCATTCGCTAGTTGACGGTAATAAATATCTTTTATTTTTTGACACGATATCGTGAAAAAGTCGTACTTGATGCAGCTGAATACCAATGTTTTACCTAGAGCGACTTCCTTATCGGACCTCCACAACCCATTTACTGGGTAACACGATACCCCTTGGTAAGACATGGTTTTGGCTAGTGGTATCGAGAAAAAGGAATTAACATTTTAACGGTAAGTTTTAGATTTAATTGTTGAGCTTAGTTTTGTTTAGTCTTATTTTGTTTTTGTTTGTGTTTTTGTTTTTTGTGTGTTGTTTGCTTTTCTTTTTGTTTGTGTTGTTGTTTTGTGTTTGTTTATTTTTGTTGTGTTTTGTCATTAATTGCCTTTAAACTAATTAGATATTATGTCAAATATGTAACTTTAATATCCAGTAAAAACAGTGCAACATACATAAAAAAGTCGTGCTTGAAAAGGTTTAATATAAATCGAATTACTTCGGAAAATTAGAGATTTTTTAAGTGGGTTGGTGCGTTATAGCAGATCTAGCCCCATTTATTTAGGTAGAGTAAAAAAATAAATTTACTGAATACATCGTTATATTGTTATGTTTCCTACAATTCACTAGATTTTAAAAGTTTACACAAATAAGAATAAAACAAAGACGAATGGAAAAAAAATTTATAGCTCCTTAAAAGCTGACAAACTACTATCATATAAAATCAATAATAACCACCACGACATATTAAATGTAAAATCAATATTAATCAATCACAAAGCAAAATATTTAACTAAAACAAGAACAACGAACACAACAAAACACACTAACTCCTAGACTAGGCTCCGTTGAGTACGGTACGTCCCCCCAACCTATAATTTGGCCTTCAAACACTTTTTAAGAGACGTCATTCTACGCATGCGCGGTAACATTTCATTATCTATGATCCCAAACCGTTCATTTCTTTTTTTGAATTTAGTTTTTTTGTTGTTGTTTAGATGTTATTCGTAGTGTTTCTTTGTCTCTTGAATTTTAGTTTTGTTTATGGTATAAATTACGTCTTACTACAAGTATGAATGGATGAATGTTCGTAACTCTTTCAACGTGAATAAACCGTGTGGCCGCGAATAGCATCACCCCATTTCTACCCGTGGGTGATGTAGAAGGCGACAGAAGGATTTTGACCAGAAGATGTGCAGCAGCGTCCTTCTGAATACCATAACACCTACTGCGATCGCCAACATGCATCGGCCAAGCATTGCGATTACGGCTGAATCCCCCCCCACCTTGGGGGAGACCTCCCAGCAGTGGCATCTAAAGGTTGATATGATGATGATGAACTCTTTTGCACTGTAACGGCTGAAGAGAACTAGCTGAAAGAATCATGACAGGATTTGTACAAAACAAATTAAATTAAGATGTTTAGAGAAGTTGAAATTCTAATTCTTATATTCTTGGGTACCTTAGAGTATCTTCAGGCATTTATAATATTTTAAAAACCCCGCAAAAAAAGTGAATAGTTTAACTAAAAGCTCATTATTTCAGAACGAAACGGCGACTGACAGTATCAGTGACACTGACAGAGGTCGTTTCGCAGTTCTTACACTGAAATTGCATCGTTTTATGGGAAATAATATGACAAATATTTTTTTTTCCACAATCTTCTCACTCAAAATTCTTGTCACATATTGTCTACCAATTTTATAGATCCGTTAACGCCGCTTGTCACTTTCTTTTTTTTTATAAAAACAAAATGGGCATCGATATGAAACGAAAAAGTGTTATTTTAGTTATGCGGGAGTTTAAAAATATGCTAAGTATATCAATCTACTCCTGGTAATGTATTCTTCACATTGGAAAATATTTTAAACCCTCTAAATTATTATTTTATTGCATACAAATAAATGTATGGATGTCGCCATGATTTTTTGGCACACATTTTAGATATTGATCTAGCTTCGGCTGAACGAAATTACATTCAGCCGTTTATGCATGAAAGAGTAATGAACCTCTATTTATTTATCTTCACAAACACCTTCAATCTCCATCCTCATATCTTTGCCGTCCACTGTTGAACGTAAGCCTCTCCAACCAACCCAGTCTGGGGCAGCCCGTATCCATCTGCTGCCAGCCACTTTCTTAAAATCTATGGTCCATCTTGCCGCAGGGCGTCCCACACTACGCTTACCCATCGTAGTAGGATATAGTCAGTTAAATAGTTAAGCCACGCTTACCGCGGTCGGTCTGTGGATGGGTGATCATCCATTTCATACCGAGACCGTGCCTCGAAAAGCATGGAAATACTTTGGTTCCAGCTGTCATTTGAACATCTTTGACAGTTCATATGGTTCAGAAGCCAGAAAACCTAACAACCAGTCTTACCAAGTGGTATCGTGTTACCAAATATCTGGGTAGTGGAGATCAGATAGGCAGTCGCTCCATGTAGAACACTGGTATTCAGCTGCATCCGGTTAGACTGGAAGCCGACACTAACTTAGTTGGAAAATGTCTACGCAGATGTGGAAATAGAAAAAAACAAAATATCATTAGTCGCCGCCATTTTTGCCAAACGTCAGGTCGTGTCGAAGTATGTTATATAGCGACGTTCAATTTTAATGTACCTAATTACATAGGTATTTTATTCATCTGAACTGTTTCGCATTTATAATTAGAAAGTATACATACGACGTTTTTCTTTTTTTCACCTGAACCTCTAAGTACAGATAAAACTTTTAAGTCTTTGCACATTCGACTGCATTCGAAGTTTTTCGGTCACACAGTGAGAAATATCGAATGCGGGTAGACAAAGCGCTTGCGTTATCTTTGTCTTCATTCTTAAGAGCGCCCATCCCCATCGAACGAACTTCAACGCGATCGTGATTGATTTTTTTTTTTTCTTCCAACGCAAAACTCTTTAACAAACGAGTGAGTGAGAACGCGATAACATCACAAGAAAATTGGCGCGTAGAAATTTCACAAAAGTTGATCCAGGACATACGTGTTTTTGAAAAAGCCTCAAAAGTTTTTGGTAAAAATGTTTGTAGTTTAGAATCACCATTACGTACGCAAGGTTTGTATGAAGCTGTTTTTGTACTTTTTCAATGTATGAGTGCATTATGAACGGCCAAAGTTCAGATAAAATTGTTCAAAAAAGCTGATTTTCGGACGTGTTTACTGAATTTGTTTATCAAAAAAGTTTATTTTTGGCTTCATACAAACCTAGATTTAAGTCTTGTATACATGCCAATAACCTTGAGCATTTGGCCCGTAGGTACTGAATTTGTGGACGAGTGCGGGGGTGATGTAGACGCAGTCTTTAATCGGACGCATTTTTAATTCATTGTAATAAAAATAATACATATTTGCAAAAAGTAACCAAACCAAATCATTTTCCTTTGTATTGCAAAGCAGTAGATATTTTTTTTTATACTCTTTTGATAAGAAATTAAGGAGTAAAATGGTTTCATCCCAATGATTTGGAGGTGATTTGAAATTTTTTTTCTTATTATATGATACCGATAGAAAAATTGTGACTAAACCAAAATAAGTATCATATCATGTAGATTACTAACAATATTTTTTAGATGTAATTTCTCTGTAAATGCCGACGAAAAGTTGTTTCATCTGCATGCTTCTTTCAAGCTTTTTTCGAGAGAGCAGCTTTAAACCACAGGACATCTGTGTGTTAAATAATTCGTAATAACGCCGTAATCGCGTACGAGCGTTTGTATGGGAAATATGACGGGATGGGCGCTCTTAACTATGTAGCTTTTGCGCGTGACTTCGTCCACGTGAGTTTTCTTATTGATCCCAAAATGTTCTTGATACTATAAAAATATTCCTATCATCGAAAGAATTTCAGAATTGTAAAGTAGTTCCAGAGATTAGAGCGTTCAAACAAATAAACAAACTCTAACAAGCGGTTTCAGAGACATTTTTTCCCACGTAGATACTTACGAATGAAAAGGGAGTCAGTAAAAGCATGACTGTTGACAGGACGGAATGGAAGAAGAAAACATGTGTGCGCCGACCCCAAGTAACATTGGTTAAGGGCAGGAAATGATGCACGCTCAGATTATGAAATGAGGGAGCACATTCCACAATCTGAGCGTACATCATTGCTTGATTTTCGCAAAAACTACAGCAAAAGAAGTCTTCAATAACTACAGCATAGAAGTCTTCAAAAACTACAGCATAGAAGTCTTCAAAAACTACAGCATAGAAGTCTTCAAAAACTACAGCATAGAAGACAGCAAATTATCGTCATATTTGAACCAATTTATCCAAAACCTAAACAAATTATACACCCAAACCATCTTCTTGAATCACTCTATCGTTTGCTAAAAACTGTATTAAAATCCGTTCCACATTTAGTATCAAATATTTTATTTTATTTTTTGAGAATAAATATTAAAAATAAAATAGTAATTAAACTGTAAATGACTTTTTGATAATAAATATTTAATATTTAGTATCAAAAAGTCATTTACAATTTGTTCACCGCAAAGAAACATTGAATAGACCTTTTCTTGTCCAGGCGGTTTTCCTTTGGAATGCGCTTCCTCAGAATATCAGGACGGCCACCACTGACACTCGGTTCACGTTAAGGTAAAAGCTCGCGAACACTTGCACAGGAAGTTTGCAAACACATCTCACAATTGATTTATTGTATTTCTCCATCGCTGTATTTTTAGCTCTCTCTACTTTTTTTATATTTTGTTTGTATGTATGTTTATATGTATTTAATAGTATATTTTATTCTTGTAAATTTTCTTATCCTTTGCACCTACCACGTTTTGTCTCTGCATCACCCTAAGGTAGACTGGTAGAAAATGCCCAAGGCATTAAGACCGCCTTTGTACAATATTTTTTTAAAATTTTGTGCATAAAGTTTTTAATTAATAGAAATTATTTTATGGTAATAGCTCTGAAAGTTGAACCCAATGTTTGATCTGTAACCCGACTTGCTCCAACCCGTCATAATTCGAATGCAAACGCTCGTACAGTCGCCATAATCAGTATGGCGATATAATAAATGTTCTTCCAGATATTTCGAACACACGGGTATCTTGTAGTTTATATACCTATGGGTTTCTAAAAAAAAAAATATCAAAATGTTTACTTTTAACTTTTTGATAAACGAATTTAGTTATGATGTCTGAAAATCAGTTCTTTCACAACATTTTATCTGAACTTTGGCCGTTGATAATGTACTCATACATTAAAAAAGTAAAGAAAACATCGACATAGAAACCTTGCACATGTAATGAACATTCTAAATTACAAACATTTTTACCAAAAACTTCTAAGGCTTTTTTAAAAACACGTATTTCCTGGAACAAGTTTTGCGAAATATCCGCGCGCCGATTTTAGTGCGATGTTATCGCGTTCCCACTCACTCGTTTGTTTTTGAACATTGCGTTGGATGATACAAAACATTTTATCGACGACGATAGACGGTTGGCGAAAAGTTCTCTTGACAGCGTGGTCAGTCAGTGTGGTGAAGCAGTCGACTGCCTCGGACATCATGGCCTATCCTGCAGTAGGAGCGCAGGCCGAATGGCACGGCACGCCAGCATCAATGACATCCTCCGTCGTGCTCTTGCCACCGCCGGGGTGCCTGCTATTTTAGAACCCAATGGGTTGGCACGTGACGATGGGAAGAGACCAGATAGGATGACCATAATGCCTTGGAAGTTGGGTAGGCCTTCGGTGTGGGACGCAACATGTGTCGACACCCTTGCGCCATCTCATCTTCCTAGCACAACGGGTTGTGCTGGGGCGGCTGCTGCAGGTGCCGAAAACCTCAAACGGCGCAAATATAATAACCTTCTTGGAAGCTATATATTTGAGCCGTTTGGGGTGGAAACTCTAGGGCCATGGGGTCCGAGTGCCCATATTGTTTTTCGTGACATCGCCAAGCGGCTGGTCGACTCCTCACGTGACCCGAAGGCTGGTCTATTCTTGGGTCAAAGAATCAGCATTGCCATACAACGTGGCAATGCTGCCAGCCTGTTGGGCACGTGTCCCGTTGACAGCGATGTGGACGAGTTTTTTGATGCCCTTTGAGCTCCCTGCCTTTTTCTTAGAATTGTAAATAATTTTATTATTATGATTTTTATGATTTGTATATAGTGAATAAACGGAACAAAGTAAGTACTAAATATTAAACGATGTACAAAACCTTCATGACATAGGTAGCAAGAAGACATGTGACGCATTTCTTGTCTTACAAGACGTAGCAACGGTATGAATCCCTGTGATTCAAGATAACACCTTCAGAACATTTAACCCCACACATGAGGGACAGACGAACTAACAGTGAGTGGCGCACAGTAGTGGCGCAACGACATGTGTACGCGCATAGTGAGGGTTGACGTAGGGTCAACAGATAAGTCATGACTTTAAAATAATATTAGAAAAGGTGAGAGGTAGATCTAATGTTACGTCTCATCATCATCATCATTTCAGCTGAAAGACGTCCACTGCTACGAATGTTACGTCTATATCATTTTTTTCTTCCTATTAATTCGTGGACTTAGTTATTAGAGTAGGTATTCAAGGTAAGATTTCTCTTCAGGTATCTAAAAGTGTATCTTTAAAAATTAGGTAGGTATCTTTTAAATAACTTAAAAAGATTTGGATATCAGATAGGTAGTTTCGGAGATTACCCCCTACATACAAACTTCTTCATCAACCTTAAGACGCCCACTGCTTGGCATGGTCTCCACTATGAGGAGTTCAGCCGGAATCGTCATGCTTGGCCGATGCATGTTGGCGATCGCAGTAGATGTTATAGTACTCAGAAGGACGCTGCTGCCCGTCCTCTGGTCAATAGCCCTCTGTCGCTTTCTACGACAACCATAGGCAGAAATAGGGTGGTGCTATTTGCGGCCGGCACCACACGGCACACATACAAACTTACAAAGTAAAAAACAAATTTTACCTCTTTCTAGTATTAGTTCATAGATTTTTATGATTTGTACTATCTGTGGTAAAATTTATAAAAATATACTTTATCTGTTTCTCTGTCGCTACCTTCTCAATCATTCTTATCTTTTAAGGTTTAAAATGACACAAACTGCTGCAAACACTTGAGTTTTTGTTAATTAGAAAGAAATAAGGAAAAAAATGGTAACCCTATGAATTACTGTTAAATGGTATAGTGGTATGTTGGTCTTGCTGGGTCACACGTTTTTTTTTACGCATTGAGGGATTTTTTTTTTTAGGTATGACTCCGACTAAGAGGTTGCACGCATTGTGTATATAATAATAATTATAATATGGAGGAAATGTGACACTTGGAAATTAAAATTATAGTGGTGCACGTTAATTTAAAAAATATTAAAAAGCGATTTCAGAATGATGCTGTAAGTAAAGAAGTAACCCTTCGCAGGTTTACTTTCAGACCCCTGATCTGAGGAGGCCCGCATTGCGGAAGGTGCGTAAACTTCTGGGTTCCTCAGCGCTAGTGTGGGATGGAACACCAGGGTCGTTTTTAGTCAGTAAGAGCCTGACAGACCTCTCTGACCACCCCAGGGCGGAAAACATCCATGATGATTTGGTAAACTCGGCAACAAAAAACTAAACCACTGGAGTTGTGTGTGAAGTGTGTGTAGGGCTTGTGAGGTGGTGGTTTTGAACCCTGCTAAACATACTTTCATCACCAATGCTCCCAAGAAAAATATCTTGAAAACTGCTACGTCCTGGAAGAGCTACTTTTGAATCCGCGACTTCGATTCGATGAAAAACAATTCAAAATTAATTTAAAATAACCGAAGCAGCTACGAAATGACCAGTCGTCCCAACTGACGGCGTTCACGAACATGACGCACGGATCGGCACCACTTAGCTCAACTCTTTTGAAGGGAACCGAATGATTCAACACATGCGCCACCATCAGCAAGACATTAAAGTAAGCATGACATACACCCAACCGCCAGGGCATATTCAAGTCAATAAATGACATACCTTGTAAATGGTAGCTTTAAGATATAATATATAGTGCTCAAATGTATGTTCTATGCAAAATTATATATAATTTTAAGTACATATTTTTAAGTAAGTAAGTATATATTTTTTAAGTATTATAATACTTATTATATTATGATTGTACAGTAGGTTTTTTTTAATCAAATCAAATCAAAAACATTTACTTAAATTACATGTAACTTTGAGACAGGTTTTAGTAAATTCTTCCATAATATGGATGCAAATGTCAACAAGAAACATTTTTTGACTTTTTATATCTTTTTCTACTAACAGTTAGAAAAAATCCTCTTCAAACAGAAAAAAAATGCTGCTCGGTGGCAGAATTACCATTTTTATTGTTTCTTTTTTTCTGTTTTTATTTTTTACTCTTATCTCATTTGCTGTCGCTACTAACCCTATTAGTTAACGTGAAACCCATAACGGCACGATTAACATGACACAAACTGTTGTCTAAACACATGAGTTTTTGTCGAAGTTTTTTGCTAACCATACTTGTCTTGAGTCACGGGAGAAATGTGACCCTCTGTTTTAAAATTGTCAATATAAGGGTCAGCGTACATAGAGCAGCAATATGTTTTGGCAGTTTTTATTGGTTATTTGATAATGAGCTAAATTAGATTACGAATAGAGTTGAATATTGACTTTGTATCTTCTTATGCAAAACACAAGTAAATAATAAAACTATATAAATGTACTGTATGTACTGATAACAAAAAAACGATTGAACTATTACGGTTGAAGTTCCACGGTCTCGAACCAAGCGCTGCTTCCACATTTATTGTGCGAACTGCCAGACTGTGGAATTCACTGCCCGCCTCTCTATTCCCCGATACATTATAATCTGGGTATCTCCAAGGCACGAGTGAACCGGATTATCCTAGGCAAGCGTGCTCCACCTTGGGCCGCATCATCACTTAAGATCATGTGAGTTGCAGTCAAACGCAAGCCTATAAAAAATTAAAAAAAACTATTTATAACAATTGTTTTATCTGTCTGTTTGTACCGCATAATCTTAGAAACGGCTCATCCGATTTTGACGGGACTTTCACTGGTAGATAGCTTATGTTATCAGCAGTAATATGATTTTATTTTAGAAAAATATTTAGAGTACCGAGTAACCGTGTAAAAAAAATGGAAACCCCGCTGTAACCGAAATTCACGCGTTGTGTTTGCAATGTTTTCCTTCACCAATTTCAGTGATGTCCAAGATTTAAAAGTTTTTAATACACAAGAACTCAGATTATCAAACAAAAGACAGATAGACAGTGCGAAACACTGCGAGTGAAGCCACAAAAGCAAATACAAATTCAAAAACGAATACCTACAATTCGCTTCGCGCTGTACTAAAACGAGGCAGCACAGCACGAAGCGAAGCATTGTTAAAAAAAAAAAACAAATAAAAATTCAAGCGAATACAATCACGAGATTGTAGGTATTCGTTATTGAATTTGTATTTGCTTTTGTGGCTTCACTCGCAGTGTTCCGCACGGTCTATCTGCTTTTGTTTGATAATCTGTGCACAAGAAGAACAGAAGAAGATAAACATGAAATGACATGATTATACGTAATTTAAAAAGTCACATTTTGTACTTGCTCGTGCCCGGCGAATGCCGCGTGTATGAAAAATGTCTGTAAAATGACCATAAATGTCTGTAGGCTATTATCGTGTCAACCTTTAGACGCCCACTGCTGGGCATAGGTCTCCCCCAAGGGGGGGTTCAGCCGTAATCGCCATGCTTGGTCGATCTATGTAGGCAATAGCAGTAGGTGTTATGGTACTCAGAGGACAGAGGGCCGCTGCTGTCAATCCTCTGGTCAATATCCCTCTGTCGCCTTTTACGACACCCACGGGGAGAAATGGGTTTGTGCTATTCGCGGCTGACACCACACGGCTTCACTACAAACATTCTATAATGTTCCTGAGAATATCGCGTAAGTAAATTAAGAAGCTACCACATGTCACGTCATAAAATAGAAGCTACACTCCTCAAATTACAAGCAAAGCAATGTAGTGTGAACAGATCAATTCAAGCGAGAATGTTTTTGTCGAGGTAACAAAATGGCCGCCGGACCTGTCACGTGATATTTAGTCTAAGATGAAAGATACTGTTCATTTAGGCGTTAGGATTTGTGGTAGGGGCTTGTTTGTTTTTGAAAAGGTAGGTGTGTAGTTTTTTTTGGTTCCGTGGGCTGTGGAAAAAAGCTTCCTTGAGTTTTTTTTCCGTCCCGTCTGGCCGTGTGCTATCCAAAAAAAACCGGACAAGTGCGAGTCGGACTCGCCCACCGAGGGTTCCGTACATATTTGTAGGTACGGTCACCAAAGGAGATAAGTATCCATGTCGCCGGAAACAGTTGAAGTTTACTTAGAAACCGATAGGGTTTTATGAATAAAATTAAATACAATTTATAGAGAATAAACAGTTCAATGATTTAATAAAATTTTATTTGAAAGCCCTCATTGGTTTCTAAGAAATCTTCAACTATTCCCGACGACATGGATACTTATCTCTTTTGCGTACTGTACATATCCATACTTCTATACTAATCCATACCTACTACTATCCATATTTCAATCTACTTAATATTATAAATGCGTTTTTTTCGACATAAACGGCCGTATCTTTTTTTTACATTAACATAGAGGATTGTTTTTTTTTACAGCATCAAGGGACCATAGTAAGTAATTCTTATATTGAGTTTTAAGATTACCTTGTATTTCTCATAATAAGTGATTTGTAATCTTTTTTGAGAAATAAATGTCTGAAACCGTATAGACTTAAGTAAGTATATGGTTTTAATTTCAACTCAATACCTCCACGCGTTCCCGAGATAAAGGGTCTTGACAGACAGACAGACAGACGGACAACAAAGTGATCATTTAAGGGTTCCGTTTTTTCCTATTGAGGTACGGAACCCTAAAAGTTAAGTAAGTTAGTCGAACTCCGTCGGGTTCCGTCCTGATAAAACTATATATCAGGATAGCTTAGCATAGCTTTTATTACATACAGTCGATAAGGCCTCTTATACCCGAGATTTTTGGTTCCCAAACGAAAATGAGCAAACGTATCGATGTGACTATTTCAATTTCAAAGAGCTTTTGTATTTCTATCCTTATTCTAATTTAACTAAGGCGGAGCTCGTAACTAAGTTAAAGCCGTACACATCGATCGGTCAAAGGTTAAGCTACGCTAGCTGCGGTCGGTCTGTGGATGGGTGACCATTCCTTTCATACCGAGTTCCCTCCGTGGCTCGGAAAGCACGTAAAGCCGTTGGTCCCGGCTGGTATTTGTAGATCTTTGGCAGTCGTTATGGGTAATCAGAACAGAAGCCAGAAAGCCTGACAACCAGTCTTACCAAAGGGTATCGTGTTACCCAGTAACTGGGTTGTGGAGGTCCGATAGGCAGTCGCTCCATGTAAAACACTGGTATTCAGCTACACCGGGCTAGACTGGAAGCCGACCTCAATATAGTTGGGAAAAGGCTATGTTATCTCTTCACCACCCTTGGTTGACTGGTAGAGAATGCCTAAGGCATTACGACCGCCTTTGTAGTACCTTTGTGCGTGAAGTATAAAAAAATAAATAAATAAATGATGATTCTAATTTAACTAAAACTATTTTCATTGTTTATACCTAAGATAAACCTTGTTTATAACCGACTTCAAAAAGGAGGAGTTTATCAATTCGAATGTTTTTTTTTTTTATGTATGTTCGGGCATATAACTTTGTCATATATGGACGGATTTGCAAAATTCTTTTTTTTGTTCGAAAGGGGTTTATTCCGAAATGGTCCCATATAAATTTTATCAAAATTGATCCAGCCCTTTTTGAGAAAATCAACAAATTCCTAAAAAAATACTTAGACGACGTTTTAGTTTCTTCAATCTTTGGAGGACTTACAATCTCTTTTAAGTGTGTCGCCGTGTCTTAATGGATTTGGATGTTAAGGCAACACTAAAAAGCGAAAAATAAAAAGCTTTTTCAAAAAAAAGAACACCGCCTTCAAAAACTAAAAAGTGATAAATAACTTTAGCACAGAACACACATTACTTTACTTTCGGAAGTCATACCACCGACTTCCGAAAGTAAAGTAATGTGTGTTCTGTGCTAAAGTTATTTATCACTTTTTAGTTTTTGAAGGCGGTGTTCTTTTTTTTGAAAAAGCTTTTTTATAACAATAGTCTACCTTATTATTACTACTTGTTATAATAGACGCCATAATGGTAAATACATAATTGGGTAGATAATAAAAATAATATGTGGGGCCATTTCACACACGGCCATCTGACCCCAAACTGGAGAGACCCTGTACTATGGGTGTCAGGGAGCTGATATACATAAATACATTTAAATACATACGTATATAGATAAACAACAAGCAGACACAAGGCAAACACAAGTGCTCATCACACAAATGTTTACCCTGGACGGGACCCGCAACACGTTACGCAGCAGTCAATCGCTCAACCACTGCGCCAATCGTGTCGTCTCATTCTTGTTTTATTAAAGAGAAAGAGATATAAATATCTTAAAATCAGTTTAGCTCGTGCGCAGTAGAATTGGCACCATTGTCTACGGAACCCTAAAATCTTAACTAGTGTTATGAGTAAGGTTGACGTTTGGCCGTTAAAATGTCAAAGTTCCAGTTAACGTTCCCTTGGATACCCGGTTTTCAAATCCCAGTTAATCTAATAGAGACCCCTTTTTAATAAACTTATAGTTAGTATGACAATTATTAATTAAATCATTATACTTAGGAACTTCTTTTGACTTTAAGCTGTTTTTTTACCGAAGTTATTTATACTAATACTATAAAGAGGAAAGATTTATATTTTGTAAGTTTGTAACGAATAAACTCAAAAACTACTCTAGTTCGATTTCAAAAATACACCTTCAATATTTCTAAAACCCCGCAGTAAAAATGGATGTTAAAAGTGAATAGTTTAACGAAAGGCTCATTATTTCAGAACGAAACTCCGTTTCGCAGGTCTTACAATCTTTCTATAGGGAAATTCACGCGGACGAAGTCGCGGGCAAAATGCTAGTGTATTATAAAGCTGTATACAGTACGGTCAACGTATATTGGCGCGTCTGAAGTTAGCCGATTAGTTGCGCAGTGGACAATTTCGTTCTTAAACAGCTAACTTCAGACGCGCCAAGTTACGTTGACCGTATTGTAGGTAGGTACTGTTATGAAAAGTTCGTTTGTGTTTTTGTGCGCGCTAATCTCCGGAAATACTATTCTGATTCTGAAAGTTCTTTTGCTAATATGAAATTACATTATCTCTTGTGGGATGTCTGGGCTAGAATAGCACCCCCCCATTTCATCCCGAGGGTGTCGTCGAAGGCGACAACTTCTACTTAACAACTTCACTGCGATCCCCAGGACGCCTGCCAAACGTGAAGATTATGGCAGCAAGCCCCCCCCCCGTTTATGGGGGAGGCCTTTGTTCAACAGTGGACGTCTTCAGGCTGAGAATGTTAAGCTATATTTTGTTATCAAAAAGGTTAAGGATCCGTATGAAATCTAACGCGAACGAAATCGTGGACAAACTAGTTTTTTTTTTGTAATCACACAAAGAAAGTCTATGTAAAGAGAGTAAAGCCCGTCACATACGTAGCTATAATATATATTATAGCTAGCCACCACACCACACACGGTAGCTATAATATAATAATATATTTTCGCCCTTATTATGTCTGCGATCGTTGTTTGTTTCACATTTTTGAAATATATATTAATATGCCTTGCAATATCCGTCCACATATTTTGGTGACGTAGTAAAAATATTATATTATAGCTGATCGTAATGTGCCTTGATTATAGCTACGGCTGACGTATATTAATATATATTATAGCTACATCTGACGTATATTAATATATATTATAGCTACGTCTGTGACGGGCTTTAACCACAACATAGGACGACGGAAGATAAGAAGGATGTATATTTTACCTATTTTCTTATTTTTAGAGTTCCCTACCTCAAAAGGAAAAACGGAACCCTTATAGGATCACTTTGTTGTTCGTCTGTCTGTCAACACCCTATATCTCGGGAACGCGTAGAGGTATCGAATTGAAATTAAAACCATATTAAAATGAAAAAATCAAACTTCTCTTAGTCAACGTGAAAAGAAAACCGGACACCCACCGATGGTTCCGTACATATTTGTAGGTACATATCTATACTTCTATAGTAATCCATACCTACTATCCATACTTTAATCTACTTAATACCATAAATGCGTTTCTTGCGACATAAACGGCTATATCATTTTTCACGTTAACATAGAGGGTTGATTTTTTTACAGCACCAAGGGACCGTAGACTTGAGTATATGGTTTTAATTTCAACTCGATACTTCCACGCGTTCCCGAGATAAAGGGTCTTGACAGACAGACAGACAGACAGACAGACGGACAACAAAGTAATCCTATAAGGGTTCCGTTTTTTCCTTTTGCGGTACGGAACCCTAAAAAGATACGGCCGTTTATGTCGCAAAAACGTACATTTCGACACTTTCAAGGGAATCAAAATTTATAGGGTAGGTACTTTCTGTTGACCTAGAACTATGAAATTTGGCAAGTAATATCCTCTTGTACTATAAATACCTACAAGGAAAAGTCTGAAAACTATACATTTGTAATTAAAAATATATTATTTATTTATAATGAGCTTTTTTCCGCGATTTAATCCGTGTAAATGTCGGTTATCGCGGATGCAGACGAAGTCCCGGATTAAAAAGTACCCTATGTGCTTTCCCAAAGTTCAAGCTATTTTCACACCAAATTTCATCTAAATCGGTTCAGCCATTTCATCGTGGAAACGTAACAGGCACAGTTACTTTCTCATTTATAATATTACCTACTTTGTACGGAACCCTCGGTGAGCGAGTCCGACTCGCACTTGTCCGGTTTTTAACTATGCATCTGCCATGTTATCTTTTTACTATCCTTGATTGACTGGTAGAGAATGGCGTACGCCTTTGTACTTTTGTGCACTGCATGAAATATAAATAAAAAATAAAGGACATAGGCCTTGTGTCTGGGTGTTGTTTATCTATATATGTATGTATTTAAAATGTATTTGTGTATGTATATCAGTTATCTGACACCCATAGTACAGGGTCTCCCTAGTTTGTCAGATGGCCATGTGTGAAAATGTCCCCACATATTATAATTATTATTATCGATTCTTTGTTTTTCTTCTCATAAAAGAGAGTCGAAGACCTTACACACGGGCCGGAGCCAAGTGTGTAAGGGGATATTTAAATTGAAAATGTGGATGAGAGAGTAGAGGAAGTCAGGAACTTTCGGGTTATGCGACAGGTGTTGAGTATAGTGGCTTTTTAAAGCATGTAAAGTGTGTGAGTTGGCATGTGTAGAGTGTTAAGGCTTTGTGTTAGTGATTTCGGTACAATACCGGTGGATGAGAGTACTATGGGGACGATATGCACTGTTTGTGCTTTCCACTGGGTTTTTATCTCTATGGCGAGGTCTTGGTATTTACTAAGTTTTTCGGAAATTGTTGTTTGAATATTATGTGAGTTAGGTATCGCTATGTCGATTAGGTAAACTGTTTTATTAATTTTGTCATGAACGGTGATGTCAGGTCTATTGTAATGAATAGTTTTGTCTGTGATTATAGTCCGGTCCCAGTAGATTTTCACATTTCTGTTTTCTAGAATGGTTTCAGGTTTGTATTTATAATATGGAATCATCTCTCCTGTAAGTGTATATTTGTGCGCTAAGTGTTGGTGTACGATTGCGGCAACCTGATCATGTCGGTGCTTATAGTCGGTCTGTGCGAGTGATTTACTGGCCCCTGTTATGTGCTGTATAGTCTCAGAGGCACTGTTGCAATGTCTACATGTGTCAGTCGGCTGATTTAGGTCTTTTATTATATATTTCCTGAAATGACGATTTGCTATGATTATTATTATTATTATAGGCTACTTTTTAATCCAGGACGTCAGCCTCCGAGATAGCCGACAATCATGCGAATGAAGCCGGGGGAAAAGCAAGTTAATAATATTTATAACAAAAAAAAGTCATCTCAATAATTATAATCGGTTTCTGATTACCAAACATTGAATAATAAATTGGTATTATATCAGTAATCTTGAGTTTTACCTCAAAAGCAAACTGTATTGAAAACATTTGCGTACGAATGAGACAAGCAGTGATATCTGTTTTTAACAAATATAGGTAAAAGTCAATATTCAATTCTTTATTACATTCCATAATGTGAGCTTCTTCTTCGTCTGTGTCACTCTTGACAGAATGGTCGTGGTCGTCACTTTATGTGTTCCATGTTGGTGGCACGGCTTTACAACACGTCGCCAGCTATCTTCCTCGTGTATTCGTGCAAGGTGCCATTAACTGCAGCCCTGACCTGATCAGTTCATCTCATAGGCGATCTACCTCGTGGCCTGGTACCTTCGACTTCGACTTTCCCTTGAACTAGAAGACGTTCGATGAATTCATCTTCATCACTGTTGATTCTGGTTTCAGGAGTTGTAGGGAATAGTGTGGCCGACTTGTTCCAAGAAAAGTACTTACCTATCTACCAATAACTTGAGCGCTCTATAATGTGCTGTTAATACGCAAATGTCTAAGGTATTTACGTATACGCGACTCTTATTAATCCAACGTATAAATACTTCAACGCTATAACGAATAATTCAGTTTTTGGGGTTACCAACAATTTGGATAATATGTGGATTTATCCGAAAAAGTTGAGTTAAGTACGTGTAAATATCGGAATTTTGCAAATTGTTTAGGTGGAAAAAATAAATCTAGAATGTTATGATTATTTTTTATTTAATTTTTCAGGTCAATTTTCAGGATAAATTGCTAAGCGTGGAATCCTGGGTTGGATTCCCAGGACGGGCTTTCATACACCTGATCGTCTCTCCTCGATCGTGTTTGATTATCGTGTGTGTGTGTGGACTATGGGAGGGAGGGAAGAGGGGAGGTGCACCTGTAATAGCACACACACTTGTGCACTATTATATTTCCGACATACTTGGATAGACAACATTAATTTTTTCTGCTGTGACCGAAATTCGGTCGGAAGAATATTATTTATCTCATGACATGCTTTTGACACACGAAAGCAGAAGAAGAAGATTAACGATTATTATCTTGCTGCCTATAGACATTTGCAATGCCAGAGAGAGGCCTTGAACTCTATCAAATGCCTGTTAATACACCAAATGAAATGAGAAGTTCAAAACATTTTACAAAACGAGACATCTCACCGTTTCACAAACCATGGTCACCCTTTTCAAAAAGATCACAAAGATAGTGCACTTGGTAACAAAAAACTCTTTATTTTAACATGCAGAAATAAGTAAAAAATATACCTCAACCAACCAATAACCTTCCATTACTTCAAGAGATGTTATCTAAGCTCTGTTTATTTACCACAATCCGATTATTACCGAGCTCGTAATATTTCGGAGTTGATTTATTGGCTATAGCTTTTGTCTGCGTCTTCGTCCGCGTGAACTTTCTAAAGGATCCATAATTTTTAAATTCATTTGTACTTTCTGAGTTTATCTTGGACATCATTGACATTGGTGAAGGAAAACACCGTGACCTGGACTTATAATTAATATAAGTCTGAAATCGCCAATCCGCCTTGAGCGCACGTGGTGATCAATGCTCGTGCCTTCTCTGTATGAGAAGAGGCCTTTGTCCTGCAGTGGGACAATTATAGGCTAGTATTTTTTTTATAATAAAAACTAGTTTATAGGCATAACGTTGCTTCCTATTGGGATGAATTTTTGAAATCGGTTGAGGAGTTTTGTAAATGACAATGCCAGATCCTGCCCCACCCATGTACAGAAAAAGTAAATTAATGAAAGTAATTGTAATGAATATAAAACCTTTCTATACTAAATTGTTTTTCTTTAGAACTTGCGGATTACGAAATACCTACCCACAAAATACAAACTCATTTTACCTAAAATACAATTTAACCTATAATCAATGTCATTATTGTTTTTAGATTTAAACGGAAACCGCAAGTTCTACATTCACTAAGACTAATGTTTAGTTATCAGCAATAAATAAACATTAAGATGCTACATATTGCACATGACTTTTATTGAGTGGGGCAAAGTTCTATAGAGTTTCTGGCATTGTCCTTTCCTGCAGCATTCAAACATACAAACTTAACCTCTTTATAATATTAGTACTTGTAGAAAAGTGATTCGATGGTATGAATTATGTGTTTCTTGTGAGTGTAGTTTTTTTTCTGAATTTTACTTTGTAATTTTTGAACATCGTTAAATGAACTGTAAATTGATTGTGTTAACTTTTTGCGAAATGCTTTAATTTTAAATTTCTGCAAATTCTGTGGCAATCAATTGAATTGTGTATGAAACAAGCAGCGAAGGAGGCAACTTTAAATTAAAACATCTGTAGGTATAACAAAAAGTTAATTAAATAGTCACTTAGATTATGTAGTAGGTACAACAATTGGAATTAACCAACTATTCAGTAATTACAATGATTATAATAGCTATTAAATTGTAATTATTGTATTCGATTTAGCGCAACTCAGAATCTAAACGATTGCTAGAACGGCGTAGCAACATTGACACACACTAGTACAATACAATGGTCTGTTTGTGTGCATCAGAAAAAAAATATGCACGAAATAAGCACGAATAATTGAAATTGATCGGCAAACGACAGCGCGCGAGGTTTTACAGTGCTTTTTAAAATAATTGTCTAAAATAAATGAGTTCGTACAAGGAACTGAAAAAAATTGTGTATATTGAGCATAACCTTTATTTTCATATAATAAATAATTTTATCAGTTATGTTTTTATTCAAATACTGGTGAAAAAAAATTGTGAAGAAGTGAACCGATTTTGTACTTTTTTAATACTATTTTTCAACATCTAATAGTAATATTTTCGTAATTTTGGCTCTGTTATTCACTTTGAGACTGTATATCCTGTTGGAAAAACGCATAAAACATAATAATTTGGCATAAGTACTGTAATGGTTCTATTCGTCCTGCAAGTTCTTCACTCTGACGTCTATTTTCGTAAAACGCTTGTCAGGATTGTCTTGTCTTTAAAAAACTATAATTAAAAATTATACTTTTACTCTGTAGTTCCCTAAATCAAGACTTAATATTTCTAAAACTGTAATTGCTTTTAAATAATCTGCTCACATCATTACGATATTGCTCTGGGCAAAACGCCAAAACATGAAGTTTTCGTCACGAATCGAATACACGCTCTTAAGTATCAGTGGGATTTTTTCAATTCATGTAGGTAGGACTTCCTAAGTTTACTTTTAAAACATCCCGAGGAAACCTAGACTTACAAATAACAAGCTTCTACCAGCGACTTCGCGTATGTGGAAGTCTAGTGTCAAAACATCTGTCTTTCCCAAAGACTATATTAGCTCTTTGGTCTTTCCACATATTTTTCATTCTTATCTTGAATCATTCATAAATATTACTATAGCATTAAAAATTAAGATTCAATAACCGAGATAGCAATATCCTCTTTCAAATAAACACAGATTAAAATCACTCGTAAAAAGCTGGCATTTTATTGATTTTGCAAAACGAATGACCATCGCCGCGCCGGTAACATCACTACCTACATAATTATAAAACAAAGTCCCTCCGTAGAGTCTGTTTGTCTGAATGAGATACACTCAAAAACAAATGAACCGATTTTCATACGGTTGTCACCAATAGACGGAGTGATTCGTGAGAAACGTTTAGGACATTATAACAATACTTACATTATTTATTTATTTTGAACCAGATTCTGGCTGCGATTTTGTCCGTGTGAATGTCGGTTTTCGCGGATGCAGGCGAAGTTGCGGATTAAAAAGTAGCTTAATATGTTCTTCTCCAAGGTTCAAGCTATAAGCTATAAATATATATTATATAGCTCATCAAAATCGGTTTAGCAGTTTTGTCATGAAAGTGTAACAGACAGAGTTACTTCTGCATTTATAATAGGTACATATTAAGTGTATAATAATAATAATAATAATAATATATAATATATGTGGGGACATTTTCACACACGGCCATCTGACCCCAAACTAGGGAGACCCTGTACTATGGGTGTCAGACAGCTGATATACATACACAAATACATTATTTTTTTTTGTAAATACATACATATATAGATAAACAACACCCAGACACAAAGCAAACACAAGTGCTCATCACACCAATGTTTACCCTGGGCGGGAATTGAACCCGCAACACGCTGCGCAGCAGTCGATCACTCAGCCACTGCGCCAACCGTGTCGTCGAGTATAGATTAATAATATTGTATGATAATTATAATATTATAGTATGGATAATTTAAGAAAAAGTATGGATTCTTATAATGGTTGTTTCTAGACTGCCTATAACGTGCAATTGTACCCCTAGATTCTACATGAATGATATAACCTAAGTTTGTGATATTCTATTGATTTTAAAAGAGTGTTCAATATTGTTTATGGAGTTTTATGCTCGTTCTTCTCCTTATAAACCTACTGTTTGGAAAGAGCAACTAGCTTCAACTTTCTGACTGACTGACTCCTTGACAATTCAAAAGTGCCTGTAATTGGTTTATTTGAATAAAATGGTTTTGTTTGACTTTAAGGTTTTGTGAAAATTGTGGAAAATATCATGCCGACTTTACTGAGGTGTGGCGCCTTTTTCGCTCCCGTGCGAAGTCGGGGCGCTTCGCTAGTTTATTTAAAAACATAAGGTTTCAATATGAAGATGATAATATTGCATTTCATTACGATTCATTTTATTACGAATTTGAACCTGCTACTGTTGCAGAGGTACTTAAAATAATAGAAAATTTAGACACAAACACAAGCACCGGGATTGACGGAATAAGTACAAAAATGATAAAATGTGTTAAAAATCAAATAGCGGAAAGCTTAACTCTCTGTATTAATAGGTGTTTAACAGAAGGAAATTTCCCAGAATCCTTGAAAGTTGCAAAAGTCAGCCCCATATATAAGTCAGGAAACAAATCAGATCCAAGTAATTACCGGCCGATATCTGTATTACCAATATTATCAAAGGTGTTCGAAAAGATAATACACAACCGACTTAGTGCATTTCTAAAGTCAAAAAAATTCTTATATGACAAGCAATATGGGTTTCGACCAAAGTCAAACACGGTTACAGCTGCAACCGATCTGGTGACAAAAATCAAAACTAACATAGATCGTAAGAAAATTACACTGGGAGTGTTTGTAGATTTAAAAAAAGCCTTTGATACTGTTAGTCACGATATACTTTTATTAAAACTAAAGCATCTAGGTGTCTCAGAATCCGCTTATAAAATGTTAAAATCATACCTTAGTAACAGATATCAAGTTGTTAAAATCGGTGAAGCCCAAAGTGAACCTAGACAAATCACCTACGGAGTCCCCCAGGGCTCAATCCTCGGCCCATTATTATTTTTAATCTACATAAATAGCATTCACGAAATTGGTCTAAAAGGGGATATAGCACTGTATGCTGACGACACGAGTTTGTTTTACTCAGGTACCTCAATATGCTCAATTATAGAACAAGCTCAACAAGATCTAAACCTCTTACATACTTGGCTTAAATCAAACTTACTGACAATAAACATATCTAAAACCAATTATATTATATTTGCAGCAAAAAACAAAAAGATTAGTCAGCACAGAAACTTACATATTGATGGTCAAATGCTAAGGAGAGTTCATCAAGAAAAATATCTTGGTCTTATACTTGATGATCAATTAACTTGGAAACCACATATTGAGAGTATCAAGAACAAGCTCACGTCACTAACAGGTGCGCTCCGTGGTATAGTGCGATGTCTTCCTAAACATGTGCGGTATACTATATATAATTCTATGATTAAATCTCACTTGGACTACTTGATTGAGGTCTGGGGAACTGCTGCCAAATCAAACTTAAAAATACTTCAAATTGCCCAAAATAAAATAATCAAAACACTATTTAGGTATAACTATTTAACTCCCACTGAAAAAATCTACAAAGAAACTCAAATTATGAATCTCCCTCAAATGTATAAATACAACACATGCGTACTCGTAAGAAAAATTCTAACCAAGGACATACATTCTCAGCTAGTATTTACAAAAAGGGCACAAACTTATAAAATTTTAACAAGGCAAGCTAATGACATCTGCTTAACCCAGCCTAGGACTAAGTATGGAAAGAGGAATATTATGTATGAGGGGGCCAACTTTTACAACAAACTACCTAAAGACATAAAAGAAATAAAGTCGTCATACATTTACAAGAAAACATTAAAAAAACATATACTAAAAGATCTTTCCTTGCGTTTCGATTAATCAAAATAAAATAATAAGTAAATATATATATATATTATACATATTATATTATATATACATATAAACTTAAACATATACAATACACATTACATATTAAATAATATATATTTAAACTCATAAATGTATGTACAAAAACTAACCAAAAAAAAAAAAAAAAAAAAAAAACTATATACACAAATATAATCAAAAAATAAATAAATAATGACAGTTTACATAAATAAACAAGAATAAAGAAATATGTAATGTACAAATAAATATAAACCGAAAACAATTTAATAAATCGCCTATGTTCTGCACTGTGTCGGCGGCCTTAGTAAACACGCAACGCCTAGTAAATTGCACCCTACCCTCGTTGCTCAAAACTGTTGTGTTGTTTCTTATAATGTGTAACCTACCTTCTTCTGATCTGTTTATTCTGTGTGTGTTATGTTAAAACCTGTTAAAACGATGTATGTTATGTCGAAGTATTATTGTAATGTTAGTTTAAGATACATTAATATTTTGTTTTTGCTTTCATCTCCGCTTACTGGCAGATAACATTGTTTTTAAACCTATTTGTTTTCTCTATAAGTGAATTTATAATTCTTTTGAGAAATAAATATCTTTAACCGTATATTTTATTCTTCTTGGTCGTAAAAATAAACATGTGTTGTATGGTTTATGGGCAGAATGACACCTTGTCTTCGGTTGTCGAAAAAAAAGATAGAACTTTGTGGGTTCCGTATATTTTTTTTTGTTATTTAGATTTTGCTGTTATTTTAAGAAATTCTTTATGTCATTGGACACATTCCAACAGACATATCCATATAAACATTTGCAATATTAGAGGCCTTGTAGATGCGTTGTCATTCCAAAGACAACTTTTTATCTAATAAAAAATTGGTTGTCTGTAAAGTCGGTTTACGGACGATAGTTTTACGTGATAACGTCATAAAGCGATAGCGATAGCGATAGTGTCATAAACGTTAGGGCTAACATATATAATATAAGCAAATAATGGCTTCCGTCGAGGTGGGCGGAGCTTATTGCTTGGGCCGATCGTGCCTGTCTATCGCTTGTTCCGCGCTCTCGCTTGCCCGCTCAGGCTCAGGCGGAACGTGACACTTTTTCGTGAGTGCAGCCGGTGTTCATTGATTATAAGACGTTATCACGTGAAAAAGTCTCGGGATTCCGAGAATAAAATCATATAACCTAGTACCTTTCCTAGTACCTTTCAGTCCTAAATACGATAAAGGCGTAGTTTATTTTTTGAAAATAGGTCAAGATCCGTGGCTTTTTATATCAATGTTAAAAAAAAACAGTTGACTTAAAGTAAAAATAAAACACATTTGATTTGTTAAGCGATGCTGGAATGCTAGGATGGTTTTTTTTAAATTAATTATTTCTAGAAGTTGTGTTGTGTTGTTGTGTGTTTATACTTTCCAAGCTTAAATTTGACTTTAGGTAAATAAAATATCGTCGCCTCAGTGCTTGTTTGTTCTATCGACCAAATTTGTCGAAAATTAACTTTAAATGCAGTATTCTTGAGAATTTAATTTCGGTCCTGTTGATCAAAGAATATTTAAAACTTTTTTCTTCTAAAACTAAAAAAAAAACTAGTTGAAATTTTATTTGTGACACGACACCGTAATTAATAGTTTGTGCTTGTTTGCCATATGTCCAGTTTTTGTTTAAAATCCTACATCGCAAGAAACTTTGAGTGCTTGAGTGTTCTTTGTCCACTCAATCGACCAATCACAGTCCCCGACGCAATGTCCGCCATTTTGTTTGATTTGACAATGTGGCTGTAGACATCACGAGAAACGTATCGTTGATCCCGAAAACTATTCTAACATTGTTTAAATTGTTGAGTTTTTGTACTTTTAATGTTTTTAACTTAATGCCAAATTATATCTAGAACATATTATAAAAGTAAATGGAACGAGACGCAGCCGCAAACTGAGCAGAAAGTACTTTTAGTTTACACTCGTTTTGAATTTGAAACAGGGTGTTGTTTTTAACGACTTTTAACAACCTCCAAGCTAGCTAAGCTAGCAAGAGTGCGGACGCTTACCCGTATACGTATTTACAAGCTTTAAACGGAAATAAATACGTACCTACGTATTAAAAAAATGATATTTACCAAGTTTACCGACATCAGGGACCTGATTTCTAATACAGACTATCTTTCAGATAATATTTGTTTTAAGAATGGAGGCGCTAGTTATTATCCCATATTTAGCATCCCCCAAGCACCATTAGCATAATTTCAGAGCTTTATACTAGTCAATGCCTAAATTAAGGCCTAAGACACAGGTAACAAGCTTCGTGTGCTCAGGGCTTTTCCAAAGTAATCATTTAAACAAATTTAAAGCTTAGTTATTTAATGTTTTGTCTTGGTCTTTCAAACTCAAATCATAATTCGAAAGAAATTGCCAAAAACTAAAATAGGTTTATCAATATTGTTTGAGTTTTTTATGAATATAACGGTGAATCATCATCAACATCATCCTGTATGTTACATCTGTAACATAGAACAAACAAGCACGCAAAATGAAACAGTCACTTTGTCTTTTCTCGAATGTGGTAATGTCCTAAGTCCACATTCGTAATAATATTTGTGCATGTTTGACCTATCTCCACACAAAAACTGTAAAATAAGGTAAAAGTAATGACCATCTGTAGATTAAAATTATAACAACCAATTCATAGGTGTATTCATGTATTCAGAAAGACATTCAATTCTAGAAACTATGGGTTTTTGGAAAAAATAGAGCATAAAACGTTTCTCCTGTAAAATTTAACAAATGGTAGATAGGACAAATAAGCACTAAGGCGACGATATGGATCTGACTTTCCTATATATCATTTATTTATTGACACCAAAACATGGTACTTAATCCAGTTTGCTGGCTGAAAAAGGGAGCTATAGTGACGAGGGACTTCATAAAAACGTAGGTATATTATTTACTACAACATACATTATTGTTAATCATTAACTAAATTTTATTTCCACACTCACGGAACCCCAAAAAAAAAGTCAACCACAGTCGGGACACTTCATTTAATGTCAATTATTATACTACTAGTCCTCGACTTTACTTTAACAATGAACTGTTTGCATCTGCCATTTTTTGCCTCTAAATTATACAAAAGAGACCTATATCGGTTCCTTGAGGCGTTAAATTTTGATCTCGAACCGACCCTTAAGATTTCAATGCGTCTTTGACATTTTAAAATCTCTATTCATTGAGTGATGAAGGTAGTGTCATAGAGTAATAATGTGCAGAAGCGGCAATACCGCTTCGTTTTTAAAAACGGACTCGCGCACGAAGGATTCCGTACCATTCTCTACAACATTAGACATCGAGCAAAAAAACAGCAAAACATCAAGTTTGTTGTATGGGAGCCCTCCTTAAATATTTATTTTATTTTGTTTTTAGTATTTGTTGTGTGTTTTGTAATTCATAATTTATGAAAATTTCAACGGTCTAGCTGTCGCGGTTCTTGAGACACAGCCTGATGACAGACAGACGGACGGACAGACAGCGAAGTCTTAGTAATAGGGTTCCGTTTTTACCCTTTGGGTACGGAATCCTAACAAACTTTAATTTCGCAAGTCGGTGGCTGATTCCTGTTTGTTGTTTTGTATTCCACCGACTTTCAAATTGGAGTAAATTTTTACTTTGTCGTTTTTGAAGGCGGTTTTCTATTTTGAAAAATGTTTTTTTTTTCGCTTTTTGTACCAAATTATAAATTTGAATAACCAAACATACACCCAAAGTAATTAAAAAACGGTTACAAATAAGTCATCTCTTAATTTTCGTCGTCGGCGCACCCGTGTTAGCATACTCGAGTTGCGCGTCTATACGATTTTCTTACTCTATGGTATTTACAAATGCCGTTGGTTCTATACAGTTATTGTTATCTGGATGTATTTTATGTGATTCGATATGTAATATATTGTTTTGAATGAAAGCATTTGGAGTACATTTGACGGTATGGGGAGTGAATTTTAGAGGTTTGATTTATTTTAGAGGTACTGAAGGCTAAGTAAAAGTACCTACTAATCGATCGGTCATGGCTAAGCTACGCTTATCGCGGTATGTCCGTAGATGGGTGGCCATCCCTCCCTCCAGGTTTAGTTAAAAACAGAGATACAGAGCGCTATTTGAATTTGTTAAGATTAAATAAAGTTGCTGGGGTGCAGGTGAACGCAGCTTATTTTGACTTCAAAAAAGCTTTTGACACCGTCGACAATGACATCTTATTACGGAAGCTAGCAGGGGTCGGATGTACCCTACATCTATTGCAGTTTTTTACGAGTTACATGCAAAATAGACAGCAGTATGTAGACTGCAACGGATGTGAATCCGACTTATATTACACTTGGTCTGGTGTAAGTCAGGGCAGCAATGTGGGGCCACTAGAATTCATAATAATGATAAACAATTTGCCGGAAGTCGTAAGACATGGCTCTTGTTTATTATTTGCAGATGACCTCAAGTTGCTGCTTGAGATTAGGTCCGAGACATCTCTGAATTAGATAAAAAAGAAATATGTCTGTAGGTCTGTATAAATAACCATTTTACTACAAGTTTAGTCGGCCAAAAATTTACACATAAGTACCTCAACAATTCAGCGGTAACCTCAGTAAAGACACAAAATAATATAATATCAATAATAGAATGTGTGTCAAATTTCAGCTTCAGTTCAGCCGCTTAAATGTGGAAGAGTAGGTAACAAAAATCCATACATTCATGCTCACAAATATTCTCAGTTATTTTAATAATAGGATAGTAGAATTACTTTGTCTAACAGTGTATACTGTTAGATTTTCAACTTTGGTCTCAGCGCCGAGAGTTG